>OZ010797.1:121862782-123062782 GCA_963932465.1 Maratus speciosus
TCATTAAATAAGGTGAATATTTCTTTTTCATAAAAGTGGTGCCAATAAGCAATTTGAATTATTCAACCGTAATTTAATTCGAGTGTTAAGGGGTTAAAAAAATAATTTGTGAAATAGAATAATATTAACAAAAAAACCTATATACAATTACCATACACTGTTTCATATTTATACGGAACAGAAACTTGTATTGCATACTACACACCCGCTTTTTATAGCCTTACCTTTCTCAAGATTGGAACACTGGTACTTGCCATTGAGGTTGATTAATCCGTTTGCACCGAAAACAATGTAAATAGTTTATTTGTTTCCGGCTAATATTTCGAAAGTAAATTAAAACTTCACCAAATAAATAAATAAACACGAGTTTAACCGATACGTAAAGGAAGTAACACAATTCATTTGAAATATAAACGATGCTGTTATTAGTGATTTTTATTTCACTCTCAATATGTGGTTTATGCCAAAGTACCGTTTTTAGGTGCGTTCGCAATTATATAAATACGTAGCACCTATAGTCGTCGTTCAGTCCGTCTGTCCGCATATAACAGAGCTAATACTACCCAGCTGAATGGTCTGAAATTTTAAATATATAATTGTTGCACAATTTTGTCGAGTCATTTCAAATTTTATAAAAATCGGATGTGTAGTTTAATTACAGGGACAGTCAAAAGTTTTCCGTTACATTACGGCCAATGGGAATAAATTATTGCAGGTGCATTTTAATGATGTTACAGCCTTCCGAATGGTCTGAAATTTTAAATATATAATTGTTGTAAAATTTTATCGAGTCATTTCAAATTTTATGAAAATCGGATGCATAGTTTAATTACAGGGACAGTCAAAAGTTTTCCGTTACATTACGGCCAATGGGAATAAATTATTGCAAGTGCATTTTAATGATGTTAAAGCCTTCGGAATGGTCTGAAATTTTAAATATATAACTGTTGCAAAATTTTGTCGATCATTTCAAATTTTATGAAAATCGGATGTATAGTTTAGTTACACAGACACTCAAAAGTTTTCGGTTCCATTACGGCCAATGGGAAAAAATAATTGCAAGTGCATTTTAATGGTGTTACAGCCTTTTGAACAGAATGAAATTGATAGGCACTTATGAAGTGCACTAAAATATACATTCAGTACAATATGCGGTGCAAAAAATATTTATAAAACTAGTTATAATACGAACGCACCCATTTGCCACGTTTGACGAGCAATTTCCAACTTGTTTAAAAATTGCAAAATTTCATTTGAATAATTAATTGATATTTTTCACACAGAACTGTTTTCTAGGTGCATTCGTAATTACATAAATACGTAGCAACTATAATCATCGTCTGGTCCTTCCTTCTGTCTTTCTGTCCGCCTGTCCGCATATAACAGTGCAAAAACTACCTAATCGAATTGATTCAAATTTAATATATATTTTAGATTTTTGTCGGGTCATTTCAAATTTATGAAAATTCAATCAAAATTTTAAAAGATATTAATAAAAGTTGTCTTCATTCAGTTAAATCCTATCATACATCATTAATTCAATGCTATCCCGTGATAGGTAATGATTCTAGGTTGCCATGGTGATGACGTTCTATTATTTTCTAATTACTGATTTGTATATATATAATCATAATATACTTTGTATTCATGCGTTTTTGCAAAAGAGTGGAATAGCTATTGCACCAAGGACTGAATCTTTATAAAACTAGTTATAGTGTGAATGTCCCTCATTTGCCACGTCTGACGCGCAATTTCCAACTTGTTTTTAGTTAGAACTTGATAAACTATTACGTTACAGATGCGTATATCGCAAAAAATACAAAAAAAAAAAAAAAATACAAGTGCATTTTAATATAATGTCCACCAACGGAAACATAATATAACTTCTTCCAAATTACTCACTTTTCCGAAAAGACTTTCTCTATTTTTAGAAATCTAAGAAACCAATATATTTTTGAGATTTAAAGAAGCATTTAAAAAAATGCGCTGTATTTCAATAATCAGTTATATCAGTTATCCAATATAGTTCAATAATCAGTTTTCGGAAACTGCTATGCATGAAATATGAAACAGAAAGGAACTTTGATCAATTTATATTGTTTTAAGTGCAAATAGGTTAATCATCTGTATTCAGGATGCAAAATGAACGGATTTTTTGTAAAATCCATGCTTCAAATTTATTTTAACCAACATAAAAAATGAGAGAATTGACATGCAGTTTTTAAAGAAGTTTTATTTGAAAGTGCCATTTGTTCCGGTATTAGATAATCTAAAAATTAATATCTTGCGATGTTTAGAAGTAGTTAAAATTTCAAAAGAATGGAAAAGGTTTGCTCAGTGTTGTTGGCACCATCGTTACGGCGTCATCAGCTTTATTCGTAGTTTTTTAACACATTCCAACATAGTTGGAAAGTGTTTATGAATTCGGTTTGTCCGTCCGTCTGTCTGTCCGTGCTCTAACTCACGTAAATAGAGTCCGATTGCCACGAAATTGCTATATGTTATTGGGTATTACTATGGAATGGTCGGTATATGATGTGTGTAGCATTTATGGTTGATTAACAGGGACACTCAAAAGAGCTCCTTTGCATTGGGTCTATGGGGAGAAATCGTTTGCGGACTATGATATTATAATATTTAAAACATATTGAAATGGATATAGAACATTGAAGTGGTTCTTACTATAGAACGGGGTGAGTATAGAATTTATCTTTCTTTTACAGGGATACACAAAAGAATTTGGCTACAGTAGAAACTGGACAATAATTGCCTACGAACGATAATTTCCGGAAGTGAGTTTTCAGTTAGTGTATGCGATTTTAAATTCAATTATTCTTTAAATATTACTTGGTGGGTATAAATTCTACAGAGCATATACAAGGTCGCACAAAAGTTCTCAACAACATCCGTTTATTGGAGGAAATTGCTGAATGGAAATTTTCAACAGTGCTATTCGTTTAACTGAGCTAAATTTTAGTATACATTGTAGTATACATATATATCTATAGAACCTATACAGGGCTGCACACAAAAATCGTATATTTTCCCGACTATTCATGATAATAGCAGAAACTGTGTTTCCCAAATTGTTCATTTAGACATCATCTTTCACAACAGTTTTGTAACAGTATTCTGAATGTGTTGAAAAGAGTTTCATAATCTATGTCAAATGCATGATTTTTCGTTCCTGTTGCTTTAAAATATAGATTATGAATATGCGTTGTAATTTTCCTTTGCCAATCAATGTGACTGGGTTAAAATAATTAAATAACTTATCAGTTTTTGTTTCTGATAGTAACTCAAAAATCTGAAAGAAAATCATTCACAAAAAGTAATATTTAACATTTCACAGCCGACAATTTACAATTCGGTGATTGCTTTTAGTTTATATTGAATCACGCAGAAGATATTTCGCAGTAACAACTCATTTTAGTTTCTTAAATAATGTGGAATACGATGTTACAATTCTGATAAAAGTTTACTTAAAAGGTGCTAAAATACATAAAAAGGTTTCTACAACATAAAAATCGTCAAATATGTTAAAATCCCTCTTTGATGTTTGAGACGTAAAGATGTTAAGAGGAATTTAACATCTTTGACGGTTTTTATGTTGTAGAAACCTTTTTATGTATTTTAGCATCTTTTAAGTAACATTTTATCAGAATTGTAACATCGTATTATTATATGTTTTTCAAGGTGAATGTGACGTTCAATAATTATAATTTGAGCTATTTTTTATATTAAATAATGTGGGTTTATTTTTTTTTCGTTACTAGGCAATGTTTATTATTTCAAGTGTATCTAACTTTTTCGTTATAATAAAGACGTTTAATCGAATTTCAGTCTTTTTCCATAAAAAAGGTGATACATAAATAATCACAAAAATACATTTGCGAAATGAAAACAAATTCATTTCCAAGAAAATTATTACTTAGCGCATGGGATTTCACCCATTTAATCAAATCAATAAATATATATTACGTTTCAGTTTATAACATAATTATTAATGTTACAAAGTTTTTCCATTAAAAAGATCATTAGCTTAGCGATATAAAATACATTTAAATTGTTCGATTACTAAAGATGTATTGTAGCAGATAATAACATCAGTGATTACCTTTTCTATGCATAAAAATATTTATTCATATAAAAAAAAGTTGGATACATATAAAACTGCTGGTGTGTAAAGCAATTAAAATATGCTACAATAGCTCTTGAAGTTGCGCTTTAACTTTACCCGAGTTTCACTGGCTGAAGCATATCCAATGTACTGTGTTATAGGTGTCATGCGTAGTTAAATATTATTTTTTAAATAAACGACATGATATAGATCACATGAAACACTATTCAGATTTGCAAAGGCCGAATATTTATGGAATAAAACTAAATTTAACTGAATACTATGCTATAATTAGTGAAAGCTCGATAAACGCTTAATCTGCATTTCAGAGATCCATACTTTAACGAAGATTCTTCGTATGTTCGTTGATGATAAATAAATTAACCTTTTATTAAATAACTTTTTAGAAACTGGTTTAGCTAAAAAGTAAAAAACTGATTTGAGGTTTTAATATTATTTAAATTTTAACTGTGGAATGTTTTTAATTCTTATGATTCAGTCTAAAGATTGGGAATTTAATGTCTGAAACTTTGAAGTGAGTTGGATTTAAATTTCAATATTTGAAATTTCTTTGAAGTTAGTAGCATTCGAAGATTTTTTTACATGTATTGGAAGATATAATGCTGTTTTTGCGATTTTATTAAGCATTATGAACATCTATAAATGTACATGTGCATGGTATGATTCTTAACTTACAGGTAAATAATTATATTCATCAGAAAGTAATACGAACTTGCTTTTTATTGTCCAAGAACACAGCTAAAAAGCCTAAACTTTATAAATTACGAGTTATTTACTGTAATTCGTTTTGAGTGACTAACGTGATTCATGAAGATACTATTTTAAGTAAATTACTATTTTTTAAATCCAAATTTCAATGTAAAATATCGTATATATAAATGTGCATAACATTTTAAGCATTTGAACTACATTTTAAACAACTCTTTCTGTAGTTTTTTTTAAATTATATTATTGTATTAGTTGAAATATAATGAAATGTTTTATAATATTATAAAAAAAAGTGAAAAAGTTGGTGTAAAATGTTTTTAAGTTGTTAATGTAGTTGAGCATTTTGATGTGCATTAAGAATACCATATTATCATCAAGCATAACAGTTTGATCTTGGGTGTACAGAAAGACAAATATGATTCGAAAAGTGTGTTTTTTTTAATTAGAAGAAACAACAAGACACAATTAAAGAGGTTAAAAATGATAAACTAATAAGAAAACTTTAAAAAAAAAACCCTCAAATCCATAAATTGTATATATCTAAATTTTATATTTTAAAATTAATCAGGATTAGAGATAAATTAATTATATGTGACATGCGCACCGCAGACATAGCTGCCATAAAAATGCAGAGCACTAGCTCTTTGCCTGAATGCTTCATCATGTCTCTCACTATGAAGGATCGCGCTATGCTCTGGAAGCTTTTTTATAAGAACGATGACTGTGCACTTACAGCTATTAGGAAGTTTCCGACATTAAAATTCATAAACAGGGGTCCAATAACCACAAATGGTCTGCGAAAAATGATTTCTAAATTCGAAGAGACCGGTTCATTTGACGTTAAACGGGGTAGAGGAAGGAAACCAATTTTGGCTGCGGCAGTGGAAGATGTGGCTACAGCATTACAAGAACAGACTAACAGTGAGGCTGGAATCAGCAGTGCACGGGGAATTGGCCGAATACTGGATATGCCGATCAGCACGGTGCGTAAAGTCCTACGGAACATCTTGCGCTGTTATCCGTACAAGATAACTCATGTGCAGGAGTTGATACCTGCTGACCTGGAAGAACGTCAATCTTTTGCACTACAATTTCTTGCCCGGATGGAAGTGGACAACGGATGGCCATGGAACATTCTGTGATCTGACGAAGCCCGCTTTCATTTGCAAGGTTCTGTAAATACGCAAAATTTCAGGATATGGGCGACCGAGAATCTGTCCCTGCTACAGCCATTGCCTCTTCAGTCTGAAAAGGTCACTGTGTGGTGCGGAATAACGGCAGCGTTTATCGTCGGTCCTTTTTTCTTCGAGGAGATCACACCTTCGGGTCCCGTTACCTGCACCGTTACTGGCAAGCGGTATGAAGCATTTTTGCGTAATCATGTCCTTCCGGCACTTCACCAGCGTCAGTGTGTGGATAGCACAATATTCATGCAAGATGGCGCTCCTCCGCACATTGCTACTCCTATGAAGCAACTACTGAGTGCTAATTTCGGAGATAATAGGATCATAAGCCGCGATTTTCCAACAATGTGGCCGCCACGTTCCCCTGACTTAAACCCGTGTGATTTCTGCCTTTGGGAGTACCTGAAGAATGTTGATTACAGCGGGCGGATTCAGAATCTAGCCGACTTGAAGGCAAGCATCACACACCACACCCATTGCATCAGTACATATATCCTCCGATCTGTTGTGGAGCATGTCGTTTTGTGCTTCCAATTGGTAGCGGAACAAGGCGGAGGGCATATCAAACAACTTATGCCTTAATCATAAGTAAGGTGTTTGTTCCATGAAGCTCTTTTTTTCCCTTTTTTTGTCATTATCGTTGTTGTCGCTGTAAACACGTATTCTTCTCTTTTCGCTAATAAATTTTTAGTAAATCCCTGAAGTCTATTTTTTCGTTTTGGCTAACAACATTCCTGTGTTTAACGATTACATTTTAGGTCTTTCCCCTGACATTGCACTGACAACGCCATCTATCGGCACATTTTGGAACTATTTTTTTCCTTCGCCAAACAAAATTTCATTGCCTCATGATTGTTCTGCTAAAATATCAAGTCATTCTGACCAGTAGTTTTAAAATTATCGATTTTTGAAATCGTAACTTTAATTATAATCACCCGGTATATAAAAACAGATAATATTTTAAACATTTTGATCCCATTGGAAATATTTCATACTGTAGTTTTTTATTATATTATTGTATTAGTTGAATTAGAATGAAAACATACTATCAACAAGCATACAAGTTTATTAATTTATCGGGAGCAGATAGAGGGTCAACTATGCTCTGGAAAGTGTTATTTCTATATAATAAATAGAAACAACAAGATACAAAGAAGATAAATCCGATAAAAGAACTAAAATAAACTAAAAAACAATTAGCTTATATTTTAATTTGGATTTTAGCATCAAAAACTCGTATTTGAATTAGAACATGTTCATTATGTTGAAAATTTCTAAACTGAACAATTCTTTTCCGAAAAATACTTCTTTAATTCAATTTTTATGGTAAAGACCACATCTGCAGAAATTTAAAGTGATAAATTCATAAATTGCAAGTTTGAATAATTGGTAATAGCTGAAGCGTACTAAATGGTAAATACAGCTTACATTAAAATTTGATTGTAGTTGATTTATGTGTGTATAAGTCTTCTTTTATTAAACTGCCCACACATGAATATCTATTATGTGTTGAGTTCAGATGTGAATTTTGCAATAAAACAAAAAGTGATTTTTAAAAATTGAATTTCACGAAATGAACGTGTTTATGGTTTAACGAGGTATATATAATTACTCTAACCATAAAGCATTTTTTTTACTTTATTTGATGCCTGATTCAATATAAGAAATAATTAAAGCTTAGTTGTTTTAATGATTTATATTTACGAATATTATCACGCTGAATTAATATACTGCCTGTAATTTCTAACATACGATTCAGATTTAAATCGCTTTAAGGAAATTTGTATTTTATAGTTCATATATGATTCAAAATAAACAAAGACACCAAATAGTTTTTAATTTAGTCTGGGTAATATAGCTATTGAAAATTAAAGGCTTATAATTCTTATTCAAAACACAAAATTATGGAAACAGATAAAGTCGCAGTTATTGGAATTCATGTTGATAAGAATGTTTCATCTCATAGATCTGGAGAAAATTTAACAGCTTTCATTTCACATAAAATCAATATCGATGGTAGGATACTATTTACTCTTGCAGATTATCTTAGAAAATATACAAAAAAATTCGATAATGTTCGTTATCTTATCTCAGATGAAGAAAGTGAAATGTTTCCGAATGGTACATTGACAGGAATACTAGGGATGATAAATCGATCAAAAATTGATATTGGTATTGATCCACTCCTTATGAATGAACTAACCACAGATTTAGTGGATTTCGCTTTCCCATATCAACTTGATACTTCAACATTTATAACTCGAAAAGCAGAGTATAAACCACAGTTTTTTGGTATTTTACAAACATTTTCAATGCCTCTTTGGATTGCCATCATCTCAACATTAATGGCGATGTCGTTGGTCCATTACGTCACCTTCAAAGGAAAGCACTCTTTTGGTAAAATTTTACTGCATGTTTTTGCGGTTTTGTTAAGGCAAAGTTCTGTTTTAAATACGTCATCCATGATAAAAAAGTTGCTCGTCTTTTCGTGGATTGTAGGAGCAATGTTTCTTTGTCTGGCTTACGATTCCGTATTCCTGTCCTTTCTTGCTTTCCCTCCTATCAATCAAATTAAAGATGTATCACAGTTGGCCAAGGCTGTAAAAGAAGGACACTATCACTGCATAACGGCTCCTAGCTCATCAATTCCTGGGATGTTATTAAAATCTAAAGATGAAACTTAAAAAATAATTGGACGAGACATTCGGACGAATAACTTAAGTACCGGAAATACTTTACTAGATTTTTTTTACGACAGAAACACACAAAATCTCGCTCTGACAGTCAATGCGTTGGACATTCATGTTTTTACTGTAGGACAAAAATTCGCCTTTCAAGATCGTTTCTTTGGAAGCATTTATGCAATGCCAGTCCGAAAAGGCTTTTGACGCATTATTTCCTTCTTAGTTCTTATCGTAGAAATATTGTCAAATCGTATGAAGAAAAAGTATAAAAAGTCGAGTGAATATCGCACACAAAGGCGATTCTGAGTAATTAGTTTTGAAAATTTAATAGCAATCGCTCTATTCTTATATAACTAAATCTTATTAAATTTTGCTGTTGTTATACGAGAATAGTGAGAAATTTTCTTGCAATTAGAACTGCACTGAAAAGCACGATGTAACTCTCAGAATATCACATTGCAGTAAAATTAAAAAGTTATATTATACTATTATATAACGAAGATTTTTTGTGTGATTCGTTCTGCACCAAATCCCACATTGATCTTACGGTATGAAACTTATATGAAATGATTTATGCAAAAAAGTACACATCTCAGTACATGAAACTCATTTGAAATCGACCCCTTCTCATTTTTCTGTCAAAAATATTATTTCTTCGTTTGAAGACGCCTAGGATAAAAATCCGCCAAATGAAAATAACAGGCGACTGCAAAATCCGTCATTCTCCCCTCGATGTTGTCTCTTTTATTTATAAATTCGAAAATGCTTAACATATTGATAATGAAACTGCAGAACTTCCGTAGTTTAGTTTCCGAGAAATATTTGAATTGCATCATTATTATTATCCAAGACTATTATTATTGTTTCTAATGATAAGTTATAAATTAAGGTATGATAGATGGTAAATTACTTAATACAAGCACTAATATATGACTACCAATTATAGTAAACATGCATGTTTTTGTAATTACTTGCATTGTAATAAATAAAAAATTAAATATTGAATATCTTTGTTTTATTGTTCATATCACTTTTAATAATAATAATAAAAAATTATGGTGACCATTTCGAACATTTAAAAGGAATAATATATTAACTGTGTTATGCAGAATAAAATAGGTAATAAGTTTGCATAGTTATAATGTAAGGAATTATCAACATTTATTAATAAATTACTCACAGCTTTATTTTTAAAGCTAATATTTTGAAAGTGAGCAGTGGAAAGTACATTCATTATCTATTGTGTTATTAATCAGAAAAGAAATCATCTAGAAAAAAAAAAATGCGAGAAAATCTTATCTGACTATTTTAATTGTCTTTTTGATTAAGAAAGTACTTGAATGAGAATGATTGGGAATTTTTTTTTTCAAATAAAGATGACAAAGAGTAAAATAATAATTATCTCAATTCATTAACATATATAGCATATGTTACGGCTAAAGCAAGAATTAAGGGTAAACCTATGTTTAACCGGTTAAAGTGCGGGATTACCCAGGCCTTGCGGATAAAGCCCGAAGAGTTCCAAACGCTTCCATCTTTAACCGGTTAAAGCTAGGTCTAACCAATCTTGGTCGGTTAAAGCCCGAAATTATTGAATTCCGATATCAAATACAGTTATAAAATCAATTATTTTTGTGGGGTGTCCATTACTGGAACAGAGCGTGTCCATCACTGGACTTTTGGGCGTTTTGATTTATACTGGCCTTGCGAATTTTGTACATTTTGAGATTGCTACACAGCGAGAACGGCTGAATTTTGAGATTGCTACATAGCGAGAACGGCTGAATTTTGAGATTGCTGCACAACTGCTGAATCCAGTGATGGTTTTTTTTTTCGGTTAATGAACTCGTAAGCGTTCATACGACGTTTAGTGAATGTCGCTTAATACCCCGTAGCCTGCCTTCTCGGTTTTCAGTGTCTTTATTTTGTGTAATTTCCCTTTTAAATTTGTCCGTTATCAATTTTTGATTTTTTTTTTTTCAACCTGACTTCCGCTAGAATCTCTTATGCTCGGGACGTGGCTGGCGACCTACGAACCCAGCTTCCGCAAAAGAATCGAAATAAGCCGAAGAATAAAGGGCTACGGAGTGCAATAGCTATTATACCAAGGTCTAAATATTTATGAAACTAGTCAAAGCACGAACGCACCTAACCTACTAATCACATGAAATATTTCTTTGGAAGCAAATCCTGATACTCCAATATAATATACCTTTCAAAGATTACTTTTAAGTTTTTAGAATCTGTTAACGACTTCTCGTTGAAATATGACGGAGTGTGTGAGTCAACGTAGTATTCGACCAGGTGATAGTAAGTTCCATTTTTTCTTTACTTATTTTCTTTTTTAAGCACATTTTAGATTGTATAAGTTAATTTTAATGTTTCTGTAGTACCCTAGCTAGTTTTTAACTATAATTTGATATTTTTGCTGCTTTAATGCTCAATTTAAAATAATTAAAATGGGTGTTGGGTTTTACTTAGTAAAGTTATAGCTAATTTTAGTATTAGTTTTGGTTTTAATCATGTGCTAGATTTCCAAGTATAATTCATGTTTATTTAATTTCTCTGAAATGTTTTATTTACTTTTATATATATAAAAAAAAAAAAGACAATAAATATTACATATTTTTTTGTATTTTATTTTATCCAAAAAATTAATAACATTATAAGAATAAGAACTAATAGCAAATTGGGATGATTCTGATCTCGATTTTAATTATTCTAGTGATGAACATTTTAAT
Organism: Maratus speciosus; assembly: GCA_963932465.1. NCBI lineage: Eukaryota > Metazoa > Arthropoda > Arachnida > Araneae > Salticidae > Maratus > Maratus speciosus. Next base: position 121,874,241 of record OZ010797.1, read on the forward strand.
GTTAATAAAATTTATGAAGATTCTTTTGAAGCTAAAAATGAGGCTACTAAAGAAATAGCCAATAATTTTTCTGGCGGTTCAGTAAACCAAACTAATGGAAGTGAAAAAGCGAAATATCAAAAACCCAATTTGATTTGTAAGAGAACATTGAAGTAAGTTCAAGTTATAAATTATGTACATATAAAACTTTTTTATATGTAAATTAAAATCATTATTTCAGCTAACTTTTTTTCTTTGGTAGAAATTCGTAAATATAAACAAAAAATTTAATTTAATACAATTAAGAATAATGTACTTTCACAAATATCTTGAATCTGATTTTAATAATGTTTCCTTTTACGTTTACTTCAAGAATTCCACATACTCCTGATATTTCACAATACCTAGAACAAGAAGCACAAATGCACATAAAATTTAAAGCACGTGATTACTTAAAAAATTACATTGATGATAATATGTATATATGCATAACATATATGCATATATCTATATGTATATATACTTAACATATTTAAGAAATTAAAACAATTAAATAGCTTTAAAAATGATATTTCTTTTGCCCTCTTGATGAAAATAAAATAGTAAAGAAAAAGGTAAAGTGCTTAAAATGTTCTTGGGTATCAGGAGATTATGCGTACAAAACTATATTTTCATAAAAACCGAGTGGTTTCGAGCAAACATTTGCTCATCATCAGGATTACAAACGAACACAAATACAAAATGAAATCAGTGAAATATGCCGTTTAACTGTTGGAAAAAGGAACAAACCATTAAAATTATACAGGAGAGAGGGGGGGGGGGGATATGATAATTCTGATCGATAAGTAAGATCAATTACACATTTGAATATCAGCTTCTGTATAATGGTTGGGTTAAAAATGTCGCTGCCTCTTGGACTTTCATAATGACACTATTGACAATACTCTTCCTTTCGCATCGAGTTTATAAATCACAGTCTGCTTAAAAATAACATTCACAACCACGGTTTTGAATAGCACAGTGTTTTGAAATTTTATACTTATATTTTATGTTTCGATCGAATTTTAGATATTTTGAGAAACAGTATAGCTTATGCATGGATTCTTTTCTATATTTTAATGCAATACCCTGCATACTTTCAGGTTATTTTTTAAATGAAAATTGTTTATTTTAATAATAAGTGTATACAAAATTTCTAATGCTATTTATCGACCAGTAAGTCTCACAAAATAAATCGAAAATATTTTGCGGATGCATTTACCTGTATTTATGCCGTATCAAGTTATGAAATATATAAACAAATTTGCTACCGGCGTTTTTTTTTTTACACCATATTATTCCCAATTTGATGTCATTTGAACCGAATAGTGTCCATAACAAAACAGTTTTAAATGCATCGGTTTAATATATATGACGCAATTTTCACCATTAAATTCGTTTCGCGTATGTAATTAATTATTTTAAAGGTTTTTTTTTCCTCTTTTAAGATTCTCGTGGAAATATATGCAGTAGAACCCCGAATATCCGAAGTAATTGGGACCGACCATCTTTCGGAAAATCGAAATTCTCGGATAACCGAGAATGCTTCAATTTTAAGATTAAGGAGAAATATATGCAATATTTCTTATTATTGTAACAAGTGCTTAATAAAAATAAAGTAATAGCAAAATAGAAGCAAGAATAAATCACCTGAATTTTAATATATCACCATTATATCACAAGGGTTTGAAAAAATATTTTGTTTTTCGCAGTTTCGATTGCCTCTTTTTTTTTTTTTTTTTCTTTTTTAGCTCTGTTACTGAGTTTTTTAATATTATAATTAGTTCACCAGTATCACAGTCTTTCTGCTGCTGCAGTCATGCCAAAAGTTTTGCAAAACATTAAAAAGCTTCAGAATGGGCTTTACCCATGTGACGTCAAAGTAGGTATATAAAAGGAAAACACGAATAAGTGTGCAGAATTTTTTTAATGCTGCTTCCCCTTCGTCCAATAAACAGTCATTTTCGGAAGCTATATACCTACAGAGGCGTGGCTTTTTCCATTTCTGGGGAAAGTCCATTGCTAATTTGTTCATTTTCTTCGTTCCACTCCGCAGCTTATGGGAGCTCAAGTTAAATTCAAAGGAACTCTAAGAAAGGGGTTCGAAAATATTTATATGTACTCGTAGTTAGTTCGGAAAGGACCGCTTGCACACAAGGAATATGATAACAAAAAAAGAAAAAAAAAAGAAAAAAGCTTTCAAAATGGATTTTGCATACAAGAAATGTGATGGTAAAAAAAAAAAAAAAAAAAAAAAAAAAAAAAAAAAAAAACTTTAAAAATTGATTTTTATTAACCGAGAGTTTCGGTTAAAAGATTTTCGGATAAAAAGTTCTACTATAATTCAATTTAAAAGTGTTTTGCAAAATTATTTTTTCAGTTTTTTAAATATAAACATATTTTGACCATTAAAAGTTTTTCTCGCGTAATAATTTAATTATTTTAGACATTTTACATATGGCGATATTTAATATATATTTTGCATATAACGTAATTGTCATCATAAAAGGCGTTTCATGTGTAATAATTTATTTATTTTAAAGTTTTCTTACTTTTTTAATATTCACGTATAACTACAATTTTTATGACGTAAATTTCTTTATTTCTTACACGTGATCATTTTATTATTATTTTAAACTTTCATTTCTGTTTTTAATAGTCACGTGTAAGTACATTTTTTATTTGAGAGGAAATATAATTATTTGTGCTGTTTTACAAATTGGCATCAATATAAAAAAATGACTTTTTCTGAATATGAAAAAAATATCTCTTGAAATGCTGCAAATTTGAATACAAAATTGAAAAAAACTCCCCAAAAAATAGTCAAATTAAAAAAATAACCTCAGTCTGCGCGCTACAAGTTTATGATGTATATCCCTAGAAAAAAAAAAAATCAAATAAATTCCCATGTATAGTTTTTGTTCCTATAAAACTTTTTTAATGGAACGATTTTCAAGTCTAAAATAATTATTCGTTTTAAAAACGGTCTGCTTCAGCGCATTTATCAAACACTTCTCTATAACACTACGAATTTTTATACTTAGTATGTAGCAGTTTCCATAATACTAGCGAAGAAAGATCCCCGGTCACAAAAAAATTCATTTTCGCAGCGGCGACAGCGTTAGTTACTTTTTTAGAATACAGAGATTTTTCAACTTTTAATCATACGTAATAATGCGATCTGAAATATATGCTATTGTTCCCAGTTGCATTCCTGCAGCTTATTCGTGCTGCAAGTAGTGTTATTTTGAATGATAAATTAAGGGGGTGAAGCTTAGACAAAATTGCCGCCTTTCATTTCCAACCTATAAAATGCCATCCCAGAAGGTATGAAATTTTGCATTTATTGATGTTTAGAAAGAGCAATTCCGCCCTATGAACTCTATAATATATTCTCCTGGCGCTACGAAATTCCCTAAAATAAAAAGTCTGATTTATTTATTTATTTATTTTAAGAAATAATAGAAAATATTAATTGATATTAATGTTTTAATACTTCCAATCTTTGGCGAGTAACTGCTTGCAAGTGTTTTAAAAAGCTGTGCAGATTCCATAACCTGAAAACAACTATCGTTTTAGAGATCTCTGATTTGTGGAATGCAAGATAATATATACCGTTCGACAAATAGAAATAGCGATAAGTTCGTGACTGATGAATTTACTAGAGTACACTATCACGTCGTCCGTTTTCCACTTCCCAATATTTTGTTCACTTAGAACTGCTATGCATATAACAAAAAAAAATTATTACTATATAGATATCTGAATGTTCTCTTTGTAAATGGTGTAAAGCAATCATAAAAAATGAAAGAAGCATTTTTCTAAAAAATATTCTTTTATTTTCTAAAAATCGGATTATACGTGTTTTAAGACGATAGCCATAAAGAAATTTTACGCATCTTCTGAAACGTTTTGGGGAAACGGGTAACATTGCAATTAAAAAAAAAAAAAAAAAAAAAAAAAAATCTTCCGCACATCTTGCAAGTTTCCTTGGATGGAACATAGAATCAAAGCTTCCATCAACACTAAAAAATAAAGGTGAAAGAATATTTTACTCACATCAATAAAATTTAATTATAATAGTTTTATGTAATACAAGTACCTGTTTAAGAACCGTCGTGATCGTAAATTGTGGTTAAAAAAAGAAAAACGAGTGAGCGCCATATTGGTAGCACCTCGTTGCTTAACAGTTATCGTTGTATAATTTGAACCCTCCAAGGACCTTGGGAGATGGGAGCAAAGAACGTAGAGGACACGCCTCATTTTCTTTGATGGGAGTGCTTGTACCTCTATGGTAGTAAGATTCCCTCCTTGTGATTGATTCAGGAGACGACCGTCTAGGGAGGGAACGACTTCTAACAGCAGCACTTTGAAAAGATCCGGCTTCCGTTCAACAGTGGAGAAAGAGAGAAAACCGTGCTGCGTTCTTCCCTCAACCTTGTGTAACTTTCCCTTTTCGCTTGCATTTATTATTTGGTTATGGGAACATTAAAATTATAAATAAACAAAGTAGAAAGTTGAATTTTATAATTTGATTTTCAGACAAATTTGAATTTTTAAAGAATAAGTAATATAATTTTAAAAAGAATAAGAAGAATGGGTATTATTTATATAAAAATTTTTTGTTATATGAATCTGTAAAAATAATTTTTATAGCTTCATATTTTACTATATATATACATATTTAAAATAAATAGATTTGTCAATTCTGCATTTTAGTTATATATAATATAGTTAATTGGCATTAAATATTATCTATAACTCTATTCAGAAATCTGTGTCCACGGAATACTGATTTTTTTTCTTTTTCCCATCGGACATTTCATTTTTTAAGTTTTATATATTAATGATTTACTTTGCTGTGTGTTTCCTATCCTTTTTTTAAATAGGCCAATTGCCGTAAATGTTTAACATTTTGTTAAGATTAACACCAGCCTTAAAATAATCATCGTATCCTACCTTTTTTTTTTTTTTTTTTTTTTTTTTTTTTGTAAGCTTATGTTAGAATTTCCACTTTGGGAATTCGATTTGAATATTTTACAATGCATTTTAATATATTATTAAATGATTTTGTGAAGGAGATATGAGATAACACATTTTTTAACGATTCATGGTTCGTACGCTTCCTTGAATTTTGCAGATCAGAATTTTTTTCGGTACCAATATTTTCTTATGGAAAATCTCTTCTCAAAAGATTGCGAAATTTTGCGCGTCTAACCTAGATTTATTTTTTTATAAAAAGATACTGGTAGTTTTCCTGGAGAAATAACGGTATCCGTACGAACCATGCGATTACGTTTGGCAGATTAAGTAGGAGAAGAGGGAGGGGAGTTCGGTTTAATTTTTTGAATTTCAATAAAGGACAAAAATATCAATTTTCCTTTTTAAATTACTGCATCTATTTGATATTAAATGAATATATATGTATATATATATATATGTATATATATATATATATATATATATCAGTGTGATTAAAATGCTAAAACTTCGATATGTTTTTTCAATTAACTCGATTTTTAAATAGACAATAATCATGGTTCATAAAATTAACGACCGGATTTCCCTTAATAGAAACTGACTGTTGATGATTATTTGCTTAGTATTTTTATAAACTAAAAATATAAAGCAAATAGCCATTTTAAAATATTTTTTGAACATGTCACGTTCGGATTGCGACCGAAGAAACTGTGCGTAAAATTGACGAAATGGTTAGAGCTGACATGCGAACAACAATAGACATCATTAGCAACTAAAACAGGGTGTTCACGTGGTTTAGCCTACAGCCGACTGATGCAGACGTTGAATGTGAGGTACACAGATGCCTGAGTGCAGTCCAAATTATTTTATTCAGCAGGTATTAGAAAACTCATAAAGAGATGGGACACATGTATCAATGTAAATGACGATTATAGAGAGAAGTAAACATGCCTTTAAGTATGTATCTTGGTTTCTCTTTTTTTATTGGCTTTTGTGACCTCTTTACTGACTTGCCCTCGTAGTTTGTTTTCTCCGAGGACCCCTATTTTACTATAGGGCCCTTACATCCCTATAAATCAGTAAAAAGGAAAAACACTCAAAAGAATTTAACAGCAAAAGACGATAAAAAAATTAATTAATTTATATTTAATATCAGGCTATTAACCGCAATCATGCAATAATCAGTTCAACCACATTCACAGTTTTTTACATTTCTTTCGGCATTCTTTTTTAGTTCTTAAATTCTTCAAGCATTTAGGGAGGAGGAGGCCTCAACAGGAACCCTATCGTAAGCCCATAAATGTTTGGATTAACTGAAACTAATAAAGAGCCCTTACATCCCTATAAATCGGTAAAAAGGAGGAATATTCAAAAGAATTAAACAGCAAAAGAGGATAAAAAAAAAAATTCAGCACAAATTCATGAGTTCTAATCAAGGGCTCATATATTATAAATTAAAAGCAATGGTAGACTGGACTTTTAAACAAATCACGTATTCAAATTGTAAACTTTGGTGCGACAATGTTTCTAAAGAATAATTTGTTTTTACGATGAACATAGTGGTGAATTTTGAATGACCAGAACAAAGCGTCTATCACATCGTTATTAATAAGACGTATACATGTGACCCTGTATTCACTCAGTGTTGCCCATGAGACGAAAATTCCAGTTAGAGATCTACCACTATTTCAGTACGGAAACATTCGTCTTATGTCGTCTGTCATTAAATGACATAATGCTTTGTAAAATCTGACCCGTCAGGATATGATCACGAATTTTTTAAAAACGACGAAGTACTTGCATTCGTATAATAATGAAAGGATTGAATACGACAGTATTTATTAACAAACTTGTATGAAAATAAGTAGAAGCTTTTCTTCGCATTAAAACTTTCATTCTAAAATTTTTATGCCAATGTGAGATTTACGGATTAAAATTAAGTGGTTTAGAAAAGAAGCGCTGCCCTTCAATGGACTAAGAATCTTTATTTTTTTTTTTTAAACTTCTCCTACGAAAGCAATAAAAATGTCAAGTGCCTTTCTTTTCCAACAGTTCTGTGATCATCAATAAAAGAAAGGTGAGTTTCAACAATGGAAAGAGGCGGAGATGGATTTGTCGGACGTATTCGGATACTACAAAAGTAATAAAACGTGAAAAGCATCTCGAGACCTCAACAAAGACAGTTTAGTCCGCAGGACCTGCCTGTTTGAATCTTAATTCGCATTCGTCGACAACAAAGAAATCTTACTACCATATAATTCCTCTCTCATACTTTAATTTGGTAATGAATTATTTTTTATAAACAGTCCTCTATTATTAGATATTTCAAGTCATCATGCATTTGAAATATGTAGTATATTTATCATTTGCATTCTTACCTTTTGATAAAAGAATTTAAAAATTACTTACAAATTGTATATTACATAAAATTTTCTACAAATATCTTGCCCGTTGAATTTCGACAAATTAGCCAGATATCGTCAAGTTGGCTTCATTTTTGTCGGCAAGTTTGCCAAAATTTGTCTTTATTTTGGTAACCCTACCATTAGTACTTTTCAACAATGCTCATTTTTGAAGTTGATACTAATTTCTACATAGGAAATCAACCGTTGCCCCCGTTTCCCCTCTTAGGGATCGAATATTAAAAAAAAAAAATCAATGTCCAATTCATCTGTTGCCCTCAGGAACACACATATATTCCAAATTTTAAAGGTTTGTGTTAACAAGAAGTGGGTGTACAATGAGTTACAAGATTTGACTGCCACATACAAACATAATTGTAAGTTAAAAAGGGCTGATTTTTAACGGCCGATTATCTTACTCAAGGGATATAGGCCCGATGGGGAAGTGCTCTCCGTGGGGGGGGGGGTCTTTCTAAGGGAACATAACACCTGTATTTACGCATGGAAGTCCATAGCTCGAAGAAATACACGAACGATTAGGCCGACGGGCGCGACTAGGTTTGAACCCAGCACCTCCCGTCTACCAGCTTCAAGAGCAGAGCCTCTCAGCCACTGGTGGGGATTGTATTTACGCTTGGAAATTCGAGTATAAGTTAAAAGGAAGCATGCAACAATAATAATATATTAAAATTAATAATGCTAAGTTGAATAATGGATTTCCTAATTGTGGAATTTCGTTATACGTAAAAAAAATGCAATACAATGTTAATGAAACCTGAAAGTTTTGAATTTTAAGAAATGTCTTTAGAATATTTTTTTGTGGACAATATAGGTACAAGTATCTAACTCATTCTGTAAAGGTATTTTCTAAAAACAGTAATTAATGCTAAACCCATGAATTTTGAAGCACTAATAACCCTTCAAAGTACTTCTATTCGTAAAATACTGAAATGATTCAATGACACCGGGATTTACAAACAAATTTATTTGAAAATAAGTAAAAGCTACGTACGTAATCACGTAGCTAATACTAAACCACGTACTAAATCACGTACGTAATAAAAGGAAAAATTTCAATCCAAAATTATGGTGTCAAAGTGCCATTTTGGGATTAAAATTAAGTGGTCCAAAAATGTACCACCGCCTTTGAAATGAATGAATGAATGAAATGTATTTCGGAATGACCGAAATGTATTCGATCCTAAATGAATGTAGGAAATCTATACACTGTTTTTTTATTATTATTATTATTCTGATATAAGCTACTTGGTAATTTGATATCTAAATATTGAGTTAAATCTTTCGTATTAAAAGCTGATTTTGTAAGTCGAGAGTGGGAATAAAAGGCCACAGATCTGAAGTGTCTAAAGACACTAAATAACACAGAGAGTACCCATAATCATACTGATATATCCTACAAATTTTACATTAGCAAGATTGAAAAATTATTAATTTTATTTATTCCTCAAACATATTAAAGGTAATTTTTTCCCTTTAATTTTCATAATAATCACCTAGTTCTATGCATAATTAATATTATTGAATTTCAATTTTAATTTTAATATAATCTATAGTAACACAAACAGTTAAATCCAGATTTTCAGCTAAAAAAAGGGTATACACGTAACTTAAAAAAAAAAAAAAAGAAACCTACAATTGATGTCATTCGTTTTTGATAATAGGTGGCAGCACCATAAATATAATACTAACAAATTCACGGCGATTCAATAATAGTGAACACTTAAAATGTTCTCGCATTCCCAAAATCACTGGGTTTTTTTTTTTTTTTTTTTTTTTTTTTTTTTTGAGCTGAGGAGAGTTTTTCCCAGCTCATTACAGCCCCTCTCTCTTTCTCAGAACTTCGAAAATTCCTCCCATCAGCAACCTCTGTTATCAGGGTCAGTTCATCCGCGGAGAAAACGCCAGTTGAGGTCCATTTTCTAAGAAATAGAGCAGATAACATTTTTATCTTTTAATTCTGCCTGCACTTCATACATAATAGAGAAAAATTATGTCGTGTAACGTGTTCAGGATTTATACGCCGATCTAAAAAACGGCCGATTTCTTACGAAAAAAAAAGAAAGTCTGAAATTAGTCCAGGCAATAGGAAATTTTACCTAGCAAAATTAATGGTAGTTCTGGAAATCGGCTTACTTTATGTTTTTTGGGTCGCTGAATCCGAATTTGTAACTTCCCACCAAAATTTCCCCCGGCAACCCCCCCCCCCCAATTTTTGTAAAAAGTCCCCCCCCCCAAAAAAAACAATCGTTTTTAATAAAAAAAATCAATTTTTTTATTGTTTTAGGGGAAAAGTATCTAAAAATTCAGAAAGTAGACAAAATTTGCAACAAATTAGATATATGACATTATGACTTATGATGAAGGGGAAGAGGGGATCTGCCTCAGAACATGCGCGCGGTGCTGCGTGGATTAAGTTGCGCAATTCCATTTAACCACGCCCCACCAGTGGCTGAGAGGTTCTGCTCTCAAAGCTGGTAGACGGGAGGTGCTGGGTTCGAACCCAATCGCGCCCGTCGGCCTAATCGTTCGGAATTTTCGTGGCTTTCTTCGAGCCGTGGATTTCCATGCGTTAATACGGATTAAGTTCCCTTAGAAAGACACCCACGAAGGGCACTCCCCCTGCGCCTATATCCCTCGTGTAGATAATTGGCCGTCAAAAATCAACCAACCAACCAACCATTTAACCACTTCTCGAAGCTGGTAGACGGGAGGTGCTGGGTTCGATCCCAATCGCGCCCGTCGGTCTAATCGTTCGGAGTTTTAGTGGTTTTCTACGAACCTTGGATTTGAAAGCGTTAATACGGGTTAGGTTCCCTTAGAAAGACCCCCACGAAGGGCACTCTCCCTTGGGCCTATATCCCTCGAGCAGATAATTGGCCGTCAAAAATCAACCCATTTAACCACTCACACGTTTACATTCGCCTTCCCATCTCCCCTCCGAACTTTCCTTATAAGCTTTACTTTAAGTTTTTTGGTTCGCTAAACAATAATAATATATTAAAATTAATAATGCTAAATTGAATAATGGATTTCCTAATTATGGAATTTCGTTATACGTAAAAAAAATGCAATGCAATGTTAATGAAACCTGAAAGTTTTGAATTTTAAGAAATGTCGTTAGAATATTTTTTTGTGGACAATATAGGTACAAGTATCTAACTCATTCTGTAAAGGTATTTTCTAAAAACAGTAATTAATACTAAACCCATGAATGTTGAAACACTAACAACCCTTTCAAAGTACTTCTATTCGTAAAATACTGAAATGATTCAATGACACCGGGATTTACAAACAAATTTATTTGAAAATAAGTAAAAGCTACGTACGTAATCACGTAGTTAATACTAAACCACGTACTAAATCACGTACGTAATAAAAGGAAAATTTTCAATCCAAAATTATGGTGTCAAAGTGCCATTTTGGGATTAAAATTAAGTGGTCCAAAAATGTACCACCGCCTTTGAAATGAATGAATGAATGAAATGTATTTCGGAATGACCGAAATGTATTCGATCCTAAATGAATGTAGGAAATCTATACACTGTTTATTATTATTATTATTATTCTGATATAAGCTACTTGGTAATTTCATATCTAAATATTGAGTTAAATCTTTCGTATTAAAAGCTGATTTTGTAAGTCGAGAGTGGGAATAAAAGGCCGCAGATCTGAAGTGTCTAAAGACACTAAATAACACAGAGAGTACCCATAATCATACTGATAAATCCTACAAATTTTACATTAGCAAGATTGAAATATTATTAATTTTATTTCTTCCTCAAACATATCAAAGGTAATTTTTTCCCTTTAATTTTCATAATAATCATCTAGTTCTATGCATAATTAATATTATTGAATTTCAATTTTAATTTTAATGTAATCTATAGTAACAGTTAAATCCAGATTTTCAGCTAAAAAAAGGGTATACACGTAACTTTAAAAAAAAAAATGAAACCTTCAATTGATGTCATTCGTTTTTGATAATAGGTGGCAGCACCATAAATGTAATACTAACAAATTCACGGCGATTCAATAATAGTGAACACTTAAAATGTTCTCGCATTCCCGAAGTCACTAGGTTTTTTCTTTTTTTGTTTTTTTCTCTTTATTTGAGCTGAGGAGAGTTTTTCCCAGCTCATTACAGCCCCTCTCTCTTTCTCGGAACTTCGAAAATTCCTCCCATCAGCAACCTCTGTTATCAGGGTCAGTGCATCCGTGGGGAAAACGCCAGTTGAGGTCCATTTTCTAAGGCCCCCACCAGTGGCTGAGAGGTTCTGCTCTCGAAGCTGGTAGATGGGAGGTGCTGGGTTCGATCCCAATCGCGCCCGTCGGCCTAACCGTTTCGGAGCTTTCGTGGTTTTCTTCGAAACCGTGGTTTCCCATGCGTAAATACGGGTTAGGTTCCCTTAGAAAGATCCCCACGAAGGGCACTCCCCTCAGGGCCCATATCCCACGTGTTGATAATCGGCCGTCACAAACCAAACCAAACCATTTTCTAAGAAATAGAGCAGATAACATTTTTATCTTTTAATTCTGCCAGCACTTCATACATAATAGAGAAAAATTATGTCGTGTAACGTGCTCAGGATTTATACGCCGATCTAAAAAACGGCCGATTTCTTACCAAAAAAAGAAAATCTGAAATTAGTCCAGGCAATAGCAAATTTTACCTAGCAAAATTAATGGTAGTTCTGGAAATCGGCTTACTTTATGTTTTTTGGGTCGCTGAATCCGAATTTGTAACTTCCCACCAAAATTTCCCACGGCAAGCCCCCCCCCCTCAAATTTTTGTAAATAGCCCCCCCCCCCCAAAAAAAAATGGTTTTTATTAAAAAAATCAATTTTTTATTGTTTTAGGGGAAAAGTATCTAGAAATTCAGAAAGTAGAAAAAAATTTGCAACAAATTAGATATATGACATTATGACTTATGATGAAGGGGAAGGGGGATCTGCCTCAGAACATGCGCGCGGTGCTGCGTGGATTAAGTTGCGCAATTCCATTTAACCACGCCCCACCAGTGGCTGAGAGGTTCTGCTCTCGAAGCTGGTAGGCGGAAAGTGCTGGGTTCTAACCCAATCGCGCCAGTCGGCCTAATCGTTCCGAGTTTTCGGTGGTTTTTTTTTAACCTTACTATCCCCTGCGTAAATCTCGTTTAGGTTTCCTTAGAAAGAATCCCACAGAGGGCACTCCCGCTAGGGACCTGTATCCCTCATGCAGATACCAGTGGCCGAGAGGTTCGGTTCTCGAAGCTGGTAGACGGGAAGTGCTGGGTTCGATCCCAATCGCGCCCGTCGGCCTAATCGTTCGGAGTTTTCGTGGTTTTCTTCAGACCTTGGACTTCCAAGCGTTAATACGGGTTAGGTTCCCTTAGAAAGACCCCCACGAAGGGCACTCCCCCCTTAGGGCCCATATCCCTCGTGATGATAATTGGCCGTCATAAAACACAACCAACAACCCTCATGCAGATAATCGGCCGTCACCCAACACCCAGCAAAAATGTACAGTCGTGGAAAAAAAAGTAAACACCCCTACTAATTCCTAAACAAATTATCGTAGAAGAAAGTTACTGAACGGTTGGAAATAATGTCTACTTTTAAATGATGTATGTAAAATTTGCTTATCTACGTATTAAAACGAACGCAAGCTTCATTTTTTCAATGGCAATACCCAATATTAACAAGATATTTCAAATCTTCGGTTCAAACTATGCCTAGACACCAAATCAAGTCATTTGTATGATAAGTTTTTGAATTATAAACATTCAAAATTGGTTGGTTGGTTGTATTTATGACGGCCAATTATCTGCACGAGGGATATAGGCCCAGGGGAGGAGTGCCCTTCGTGGGGTTCTTTCTAAGGGAACCTAACCCGTATTAACGCTTGGAAATCCAAGGTTCGAAGAAAACCACGAAAACTCCGAACGATTAGGCCGACGGGCGCGATTGGGTTCGAACCCAGCACCTCTCGTTTACCAGCTTCGAGAGCAGAACCTCTCAGCCACTGGTGGGGCAACATTCAAAATTCAGTGCTTCTAATGTTAAATTACATTTTCATATTTTTATTAATATCTCCAGAAATTATAATCCTAATGTGCTAATTTTTTCTGTAGCATTAATACTAAAATGCCCAAACATAAATATGTTGAATTTGCAATTTTTGTAATTTTATAATATGAATTATGAAATTAATATTCGAAAAAATTATGAATTGCAACATACAATTCTTTTGATGGATTTAGATTTATTAAGTCCTGCTCTTTGAAAATCCCAAATTTCACATTTTTCTTCCAAGCAGTTTTCAAATTATGCTTAAAAAACGGCAAAAGGACGGTTTAAGGGGTCGCCTATGATAGAAGTGACTAGATATTTTGAAATTTCCTGTAATCTAGCAGTGTTCAATGACTGCTTGTGTAGCACTTAAAAGGCTTGATTAAGGCCTCACCAGTGGCCGAGAGGTTCTGCTCTCGAAGCTGGTAGACGGGAGGCGCTGGGTTCGCGCCCGTCGGCCTAATCGTTCGGAGTTTTCGTGGTTTTCTTCGAGCAATGGGTTTCCATGCGTAAATACGGGTTAGGTTCCCTTAGAAAGACCCCCACGAAGGCCACTCCAGCCTGGGCCTATATCCCTCGTGCAGATAATTGGCCGTCAAAAATCAAACCAAACCAAACCTTGAGCAAGAAGAGGGATCTCTCGGTCAACAATCGAGTACCGAACTTCAATTTGGATACAGCCCCTAAAATACGCTCGTTTTAAAATAATTAATTTCTAGAAAACTTATCGTACGAACTGCATAAAAATTTGTTTTTAGGCTAATTGAAGGGTGTAGAGTTAATTTATTTTGTCAGAATTGTGCTCTGCTATTGAAAAAACAAAGTTATGGTTTGTATTAATATGTAGATGGCCGCTTAAGCAAATTTTATATAAATCATTTTAAAGTAGACTTTATTACCAATCGTATGGTACCAGTAACTTTCTTCTACGATAATTTTTTGCAGAGTTAGAATGGTGTGTTTACTTTTTATTTTCCACGACTGTACATCATGACAAGCGGCGGAATGTTTGGATGCAAAGGATTTCTGTTCCATCAGTGCCTGAGGTATTCTGCTCTGGTAAGCGGAAACGGAAGCTGATAAACGGAAAGTGCTGAGTTCGAACACAATCGCGCCCATCGGCATATCCTTTCGGAGTTTTCCGTGTTTTTCTTTGAACTTTGGGTAACCTATACTTGGGGAACGAGGAACTTGATAGTATTGAATATACTGCGATCGTTACACTTCCGCGACAAGAAGAAGTGCGTTGACTATTTTAATAAAATCTCGCCCGATATCTGTTTTTTTTTTTCCAAAATTTTAGGGCAAAAGCGATTCATTGACTAAATGAAACTGATTTAAGTTGAAATTTGTCACTATTATGATATGTATATATTAAATTTATATAAAAATGTATTTATTCGCTTTGGCGAAATTTTGGCGCTAATGAACCTGTGTTGTACAGAGATTGTAAACCTATTAGAGATAACGTCTCCCCAATTTCCGGTGTGTTAACAGATAATTACTCTAAGATTGCGGTTTTTAATCTGCAATATATATTTTTTATTTTTGAAACTTTTTAAAATACTGAAACAATTTTTGTGGATTTGAACGTATCGGAAAATTTTAACCCAAATGGATACCAAGCATGACAATGAAATATTTAAAACAATAAAAAATGCAAAATAAAAGGAATAGAAAGATGTATACTTATAATGCTGAGGTTGTAAATAAAAAAGCTGAAGAAAGTTATTCCGCTCGAATACGAATTTTTCTACTGGCAAATTCGAGTTATTTTTAACAGAAACATAGGCATATGCAAGAGGGGAAGGGGGGGGGGTGTCTAAATCCTTGAAAGAAAAAAAAATAAGAACTGTTCAAAACGTTACTGTTTAATGCTTTTTTTTTTTTCTCTTTTCTGTTTAAATCCCGATAAATTTATTTCTGAATATTAAATATAATTTAATTGTTAAATTCCCAAGTTAGTTTTTATTTTCATATGTTTTAAAAATTGTCTTGCACAGGAATTTTTATGGTTATAGGCAATATTAGAAAAAAAATTGCATTATCATGCTAATGTAGTACAGAAGTTTTGGCATGAATATGAGATTGAATTAAAAATAAAGGGAAAATATTGATAATAAAAATAAACTTAAAGTTTATTTTACATATTTTTATAGTGTATACTCATACATGCTATAATTCGTTTCCCTTTAGATTTGTTTTCCTTCTTACATTCAAAATTTTTAAATACAGCCTAATCTTGTTATCCGGACACTCTAATGACCAGAAAAAAGTGTCGTCATAAGCGGAGTGTCGCGGCAACCGGTGTCGGAGAAAAATATATTTATAAAAAGCCGCATTTTTAATTAATTTAACACAATTTTAAATTCGTAGCTGTTCTTGCAGTTTTAACCCCTTGAAGGTGAAACAATTACGTTTGTGCAATGCAGAATTCCCACCGGAAATTTAGAAAACATTTATTTCAAAATAAGGAAAAGCAATTTTACAACTTTTTTTCCATCAACGTTAGAAGAGTAAAATTTCATAAAATTTTTCTTGTGCAAATCTTCATTAATCGTAGGTGTGGTAAAATATGTGCCACCGCCCCTCAAGGGGTTAAGCAATAAAACAATATTATTTAACAAAATAAACGCAAAAACAAAATTGAAAAGAATAAAAATCAGATTTATGACTACTTGCTTTTTGGAAAATGGACAATTTTCCTAAACCTTCGGGATATAGGGAGTTGCAAATTATTCAATGACATAAAATCCGGAGTTTACATTAAAATTATGTACAGAAAATCGGGACTTTGAAAAACTGACGTGATAAGCAGAATGACGGGTAAAACCGTATGTCGGGATAATGAGGACGGACAGTATATCTTAAACGGTGTTTCAGGAAGGGTATCACTCTCTAACGAAAATGAAATTACTGTTCAATTGTCCTTTTTTCTTTCTTTCTTTCTTTCTTTTTTTGTTTTTCTCTATTTCTTTCTTTATTTTTTTCTTTCTTTCCTTCTTTCTTTTCTTTTCTTTTCTTTTCTTTTTTTTTTTTTTTTTTTGGAATGAAAAGACTTTATATAAAATACAAATGTGAATTCATGTGGTTCTTCAAAATTGCACATTAAGCAATGCTAGATATTAGATACCTGTTACCTGTTACGTGTTACATACATATAACTTTAAACCTGATTAGAAACACATTTGTATTAGTTCTAAAAAACATTTCTCAACGAAACAATTATGACTCCCTTACAAAATAATAAAATTATAGGTGGTAAATAAATTATAGGTGATGTTAAACTGCAACAATATGTTTATTTTTTTCCTTTCAATTTATTTTATTTCTCAAGATTACTATCAAAGTTGAAATGTTCTTGGAAAATAATGTATTTTATTCTAATTTAAAAAATATGCCTTGGTGATAAATTGCAAATAACCAATTGTATTTAATTTTTCAAAGAATGACGAAAAAAAAATCTTTGAAATAAGGTTTTTGCAAACGCAATTCAAAATTAATTTTATGTCGCCGAAATGAGTGATACATCGCCAGATGTTGCAACCGTATTAAGCCAGGGAATGTAAATAGGCAGTATCAGGCTTTCACCTTACTATCTTCTTGTTCCTTCCCCAAGTATAGCATAAATAGGTGGTTAGGTTCTCATAGAAACACCCCCACGAATGGCACCTCCTCGGGCCCATATCCCTTGTGTATATATACGAGAATCCGACATCCTGAACAACACACATACGCAAACGATTTCTACACTTTGTTGATAATCTGGATTTCCTATTTTAACTACCAGCAGAGTGGAAAATTCCGAGATTTAGAATTATTTAAACTTATTCTAAGAAAACAAAATTCATCATTAATGAAAATTCTCAATACTTGTTAAATATGATGAAGTTTTCTCACGGTGAAGCATTTATCTCGTTCTGTGATCAATTGAGTTAACGACACAACGGCGGATCGATTTCACCGATGGAAAATGATGCTCACTGTCTTTTGGATAGTTTTGCTTTTCAATACAGGAACACAATATTTCAGAAGATGGCATTGCAACTAATTTTTCAAACCTTTCCTTATCACTATAGATACTCTGACACTACTTTCAAGGTTCTGAAAGCTTTCACCGACTGTTGTGAATGTGCAACTGGCAAAAGACAAAAAATTATTATCAAATAGCAAGGCTTAATTAATTTTACAGTTGTGTTTCGATGAAATTTATACTAAAGCACACATAAATTAACACGAGAATGTATTTATTTTTAAATTATTAAAAGGCACATATATATCAAGACAGACTTTAACACAATTAATACAGTAACGCAACAGGAATGAAAAATTAGCCGGGGCCAGGATTCGAACCAGGGTACACAGCATACCATGCTGTTGCTTTACCACTACTTGCTATTTTGGCCAGGGTAGCTTAGTGGTAAAACAACAGAATGGTTAGCTGTGGACTCAGGTTCGAATCACAGTGCCGGCTAATTTTTCACTCTTGTTGGGTTATTGTATTAAATGTGTTCAAGTCTGTCTTCATATATATGTACCTTTAATAACTAAAAATGTATAATGCTGTTACTCACTGTACAATTAAAATTACAATAACATTTACAGCTGAAAATGTAAATTTTGACTGGATGTGGATTCGGGTTGGGTTGGGTTGATTTTTGACGGCCAATTATCTACACGAGGGATATAGGCCCGGGGGGAGTGCCCTCCGTGGGGGTCTTTCTAAGGGAACCTAATCCGTATTAACGCATGGAAGATCCACGGCTCGAAGAAAACTCCGAACGATTAGGCCGACGGGCGCGATTGGGATCGAACCCAGCACCTCCCGTCTACCAGCTTCGAGAGCAGAACCTCTCGGCCACCGGCGGGGCCGGGTTGGGTTGGGTTGGGTTGATTGTTGACGGCCAATTATCTACACGAGAGATATAGGCACTAGGGGGAGTGCCTTCCGTGGAGGTCTTTCTAAGGGAACCTAATCCGCATTAACGCATGGAAATCCACGGTTCGAAGAAAACCACGAAAACTCCGAACGATTAGGCCGACGGGCGCGATTGAGTGGATGTGGATTCGGTATGATTTTGTTTGATATGTATTTTTTCACCCACAAAAATTCAAAGGCTGGATCGAACAACTTAAAGAAAAAAAGTTGTTTCAAAATAGCTTAATTTTATCAATGGTGTTTCGATTCCTAAATACATTCTAAATATTTTAACAGATATTCTAAGAAAATACGAAGAAGCCTCTGACGACAACCGAAAGATGCATCTGAGCTGCAGATTTATATGAGTCCTAAAAAATTGAAAACAAAAAATGGTAAATATGAATATTTTTGAACGCTTTGAAATTTATGTCGCCGTTCAATTTTAACTGACTTGTTTTTTTTTTCCTTTTATAGACAATGAGGGAAACTTACAATAACACAGGTGCTTCCTCGTAGTTTGATTTTATATGAACACCATTTACCAAACAGAGTTGTACTTGCTTATATTCTATTTTAGATACTTTATAAATAATTTTGTTGCTAATGGAACATAATTGTAGTTATACGCTTTGGTGTTTCAAGCACAAAGGTTTTAACAGTATAATTCAGTCCGGAAATTTGACCTCAAGAAATACCTGAAAACTGTACATTACAATTTAGCCAGTAGATGGCAGCACTACCTAAGAATTATAAATTGACGAGTGGATAAATCGCAACTGTCCGAAAGTCCATAAGTTCACTTTTCTCATCTCCTCTTTGCTGATGGCGCCATCTATTGAATATAGCATGAAATAAATGTAATGTGTTTAACAAAAAACTCATTTAAAAATAATCTATGGAAATGTTTAATTACTTATTTTCCCCTTTAATTTTGAGAGGTCGAGGCCACTTTTCTGATTATATGGTGATATATACAAATTAATTAAAAAATATATGCATAAAAATTTGTGATTACAAACTGAACTTATGATATTAGATTATATTTTGTCTTATTATTAGTCTTGCTCAGAAAGAAAGATACACTTTAACAAATCTGTCAGTCATAATGGGTTATTAAAATATATTTACCAACTTTTACTGATAAGGAAAATATTTTTAAATATTTAAGAAATAGTTATGATGCTATATATTTTTTAAATAATTATTTTATTTTTTATAAAATTTAATTAATTTATTGTATTTTATTAGTTGAAAAACCTGTAATTTTCAATTTCTTTTTATTTTTGCACATAATGTGTTTTTATGATTTTCTAAAATTATTATTAAGGTCTTATTAAACAGTCAAACTTTAGATATGGATAATTTATATTTAATCAGTGCAAATCTGTTTGCCCATTGCCTCCCCCCCCCCCCGCCACACACACACACACCTTTTTTTCTTTTAAAATATATACAAAGTTTTAATGATATTGTAAAAATATTGCTATTGCTTCAAAATTAAAGTTATAATACTATTTATCTAAAAATAAAGTTTATCTCAAATATTAGTTAAAGATTTGCCATTATTGTAGTATTTTAGTAGGAACGTCTTTAGCTTATTTTTTTAAATATTGATAAGATTTTAATATATGCATATAAATTTCTTCCAATGAATGGTCATTATAATATTAGAGAAGCACGTTATGTGTGCGTGGGGGTGGGGGTGAGGGGGGGGGATGGAGATGAGTTTTCCATTTGCTTTTCTTCTGAGAAAAGTAAGGTTGTTGAGTGAACTATGGACAGAGTAGTTATATATAAATATTTTAAAATAAGTTTAAAAAGAAATCGTTTTATATCTAGTTAAAGAGCAAATATATCACGTGAGTAATTCTCTAATTTAATTTATAAGCAATTGCAAAATGTCAGAAAATGCGTTTATGTAAATCTTGAATGCGATCATAGAAAGATGTTTTACTAAAAAATAACGTTCCACAACCTTTTAAATGGATTTTTTCCCCCTGTTTTTCATCATTGAGAAACATTAAATTTATAATATGTCGTTTTGCTTAAGAATTTTTTGTGCAATCGCAAATTTGAAAGACATTTTTGACAGACATAATTTTTTTAATATGCTGTGCCTATAGTTGGTCAGGGACGTAATCATTGAAGAAACTTCAGAGGCTACTTCACTTACGCGAAAACGTCCGCTCGCTAATGTTAATCCAATGGAAAGAATTCTTAAAGGTATCTCGTTTGCATTTCAATATTTTTAATTATATATATATATATATATATATATATATATATTGCATTGTATAACTGAGATCGATCTTTACAAATCCCGTTTTTAAACATTTTTGATTTTGTTTACGGGTTTTTTTTTTTTTTTACTAGGATACTTTCACTTTCGGAACCGTTTCCGAAAATGTAAGTATTCTCTCTTAGGGCTGCCATTGGCGCCTATTTTTATATTCTATTTGCACCACTATTTTTAAGAAATAAATTTTGTATTATATTTTTCATGCACATGTTGTCAAAGTATATGAGAAAGATTTTTGTTTCAAGAAAGTGGTGCGAGATAGAATTAAAAATTAGTCGCCAGTGGTAGCTCTGCTCTTTAAAAACCTTGCAAACAAAATCGAAAAAAAAAAAAAAAACGGTCTTTGTACAGATTAATCTCAATTATCCAATGAAAAATAAACCATTTAAAAATATTTAAATGCAAACGAGATATCTTTAAAAAATTCCTCCCATAGGATTAAAATTATCGAGCGGGTGTTTTCGCTTGAGTGAAGTATCCTTCAGTCCTCCCCTTTCAAAATTAAGAGAATTTTTCAAATCTAAAATTCACTTTAAAAGACTCCTTAAAATAGATTCTATATTATTATAATATTTATATTATAATACATTTTATACATTGTTATAACATAAATAAATAAATTTATAGATCTCTAAAATACTTTTATTAGCTGAATAATTTACTCAAGTCTACCGCATTCGAAATAAAGGCAATTTTTTTTAACCTAAACCTCACATGAGTTATTTTAAAGAGCCGTCTTGTATTTTTTATATATTAAAATATTAATTTATAGTTTTGAAATTAATGTTAAAATCCATTTTATATTACTAATATTAATAATTAAAATAAGCGATTAATCATTCTCGTAAATATTTAATACATTTTAATAATCACGATTATTTGTTTCTTTTCTCTTTTTCTTTTTTCAATATAAGTATTTGTGCCTTTCTTATGATTTTTTCCTCGCCATGCGTAACACTTATCTCACAATTTAAGATACCTGTAATAAATGGTTTGCGAACTGAAATTTTTATTACACTCCTTGCAGACTATGACTACGACATCCCCATTGACATTCAGAAATCACACTCTAAAAACAAACAAGTAAATAAATCCTAAGTTCGCGCGCATGCGTGGAAGACATTTTGAGAAAAGTGAACTAATGGACTTTCGGAGGGTTGCGATTTATCGGCTCGTTATAAATTGAAGCAGATTAAGAATCTTCCACGATTCTGTAATTGCTTATTTTTTATAAGGTTGGTTGTATTTATGACGGCCAATTATCTGCACGAGGGATATAGGCCCAGGGGAGGAGTGCCCTTCGTGGGGGGTCTTTCTAAGGAACATAACCCGTATTAACGCTTGGAAGTCCAAGGTTCGAAGAAAACCACGAAAACTCCGAACGATTAGGCCGACGGGCGCGATTGGGATCGAACCCAGCACCTCCCGTCTACCAGCTTCGAGAGCAGAACCTCTCAGCCACTGGTGGGGCTATTTTTTATAAGTATCGGCGAATTTTTCATTTGCACTTAATTTTGAAATATATACTTTAAAACAATTTTATTATTTTTTTTTCAACTTGTGCTTAAGAATTCGTAATTAAGTAAAAATAATAATAGTATCATAAACTAAAACGTCTTATTTCGATATCAAATATTTTTTTTTTTTTTTTTTTTTTTTTTTTTTTTTGTAATTTTCAGACGCTAAAAATGAAGGCTGCTATTGGGGAGGAATAAAATGCAGTTGACGACATTTACTCTGAGTAAAAAATATGAAAAAAAATATATTCTCCATAATTTGACTACTACAACATTAAAACTTTTATTCTTCTACGTTCAAAAGTCGCCGGGTTATGTCCGTTGAAACTGTATACTTTCTTTGACTAAAAACAGACAGATGACCGATTAATACCAGAAAGTTTCAAAATTTCCTAGGGCATTTTTGCCCCACCAGTGGCTGAGAGGTTCTGCTCTCGAAACTGGTAGACGGGAAGTGCTGGGTTCGATCCCAATCGCACCCGTCGGCCTAATCGTTCGGAGTTTTCGTGGTTTTCTTCGAACCATGGATTTCCATGCGTTAATACGGGTTAGGATCCCTTAGAAAGACCCCCACGAAGGGCACTCCCCCTCGGGCCTATATCCCTAGTGTAGATAATCGGCCGTCACAAAATCAACCAACCAACTAACCTAGGGCATTTTTCAAAATATAACTTGTGGGACTTACTGGTTGTATAACAGCAATTTTATAAGTGTAATTTTTCGGAAAATAATCGCAAGACTGTGTCATCAATTTACACTACATACGAATCTCCAAAAGTTAAAAAATTACAGCGCATTCAAATCTTTTTCAGACATACTGTATAGTAAATTTCTAAACTAACGGAGCAAACTTTCAGGAAAAGAAACAATATTCGCAGACTCCTGTACCGGTATCCGAACGGAACCCGATAAAAGAAAAATTCGTTAATTCGAAACACGATTCGAGCCCGACACACTTCAATCCGAACCCGAACCGGCCCCATCACTGGCTGAGAGGTTCTGCTGTCGAAACTGGTAGACGGGGGAGGATGGGTTTGAATCTAATCGCGCCCGTCGGCCTAACCGTTCGAAGTTTTTGCGGGTTTTCTTCGAACCTAGGGGAAACCTTGCATAAATACGGGTTAGGTTCCCTTATGAAGACCCCCCCTCCCACGGACGTACTCCCCCTTGAGCGTATATAACTTGTGCAGATAACCGACCGTCATAACTAACCCCAACACGAAAACCAAAACGGAACCGAACTTAGAAAAAAAAAAAAAAGAAAGAAAGAAAGAAATTGATAATTTAATATTATGTAAAACTACAACTATATCGTAATATCTTTTTTTTTTTTTTTGGTATAAAAATGAACACATACACTTATCATTATTAATATATGCTGAGTTTCTTTTTCATTTTCTTTTTTTAATGAAAATTATTCTGGACTTTCTGTTAAGAAATCGGGTCGATAGGTACCGGACACAAAATAATCAAAACTCAAGCCGAAACTGACCTGCAATGAAAAGGTTGGTTGTATTTATGTCGGCCAATTATCTGCACGTGGGATATGGGCCCTAAAGGGAGGGAGTGCCTTCCGTGGAGGTCTTTCTAAGGGAACCTAACCCGTATTAACGCTTGGAGAACCAAGGTTCGAAGAAAACCACGAAAACTCCGAACGATTAGGCCGACGGGCGCGATTGGGATCGAACCCAGCACCTCCCGTCTACCAGTTTCGAGAGCAGAACCTCTCGGCCACTGGTGGGGCCTGCAATGAAAAGGAACAGCGTTAAACATGCATGAACCAAATCGCGAGCCGGGTTGGACGTGGGTAAAATCGGGTACGCGCCGTCCAACCCGATGCAAAACTCTCTTTTCGTGTAGGAAACGAGGATTCTAATCCACATATTCAGTAAAAAATACAGAGTGCCTTAGTACAAGCTAGACACGATTTTTGTTTATAACTTTAAAAATAATAAGGATATTTCCATCAGATTAATTTTGCTTTGCATAAAATGGAATAACATCATGGTTAGTGATGGAAATACACGACAATTTGTTCAATGCCACCGTCTGTACAGTCAGCTGTAATCCGAATTACAGAGCGTCTAGGTCTGTTTTGTATGGACGCGAATGGTAGTGTGCGTGTTTTATGACGGCCAATTATCAACACGAGGAATATAGGCCCAAAGGGGGGGAGTGCCACCGGGGGGGGTATTTCTAAGGGATCCTAACCCGTATTGGCGCTTGGAAATCCAAGGTTCGAAGAAAACCACGAACGATTAGGTCGACGGGTGCGATTGGGATCGAACCTAGTACCTCCCGTCCACCAGCTTCGAGAGCAGAGCCTCTCGGCCACTGGTGGGACGACGCAAATGGTAGCCATTTCCGCCATTTATCTTCATGCCATTCCATTTTACAGAAAGTGAAATAAGCATTTTGGAAATAGTGTTATGAAATTCTGATTATCTCTCTATTCTAAAAAAAAGTAACTACCGCTGTCACCGCCGCCGCCGCCGGTTTTGATTTTTTTGTGATTGGAGGTTTTTCTTTGTTAATATTAAGGAAAATAATGCATACAAAAATACGAAAATCGGTAGTATTATACAGAAATGTTTGATAAACACGCTGATGCAGACAGTTTTCAAATCGAAGAATTATTTTAAGAGATATTTAATGCTAAAGTTGGACAAAATCGTTCCCTGAAAAAAATTTTATAGTAGCAAAAACTATACATGGGAATTAATTCATTTTTAGATCATTTTATACGTTATAATTTCCCGGTGTGTAGAATTAATTAATTTTTTTAATTTGACTCATTTTTCGAGGTTTTATCTCTATTTTAAATTCAAATTTTCAGCATTTCGAGAGATATGTTTTACTTATTTTAGAAAATTGTACTAATTTAACCTGTTGCCATCTGTATAAACAACGGAAACAATAATGTTTGCTTCAAATTAAAAATTTATTTGTACGTGACTATTATAAATAGAAAGGATACTTTCAAATTAAAATTAAATAATTGCGTATAGAAAGCAGGAACTTATTGAAAATTACGTCATAAGAAGTATACACGTGAATTTTAAAAGAAAAGGGATATTGTAAAACTAGCCGCCCTTGGCGACCAGTTTGCTCTTTTTTAAATCTATGCTAAGCACTGTATCCTGCTCAATATTTCGCCAAATCGGAAGATTCTGGTACAGAAATCATGAACTCTGTATTTTTATGTTAGCCGAATTCAGGTGATAGATCGCCAAACATTGTACCCGTCGTATTTCTTTTTATTTCATTAATTTCATTACTTTCCCTCATTTTATTTAAAATACATAAATTTAATTTAAAACTGAAGAGATTAAAATTTATGACTCTCAATTTTCTCTTACTTCTTAAAAAAAGAAAAGAAAAAGAAAAAAAGTAATAAATAATACTGTAAACTTTTGATTTCAACATCAAAGCTTTGTTTTAATTTACCTCGCGAAAAATTGTTTATGACTGTCGCATGCGATGAACTATTATAATACTAATGATATGATGGCGATAGAACAATATTTGACGATTTATCATCTGGACCCGGCTAACATTAAATTACCAAATTGGCTGTTTGGCATACAAAAAGTGAAGCGGTCAACTCGGAACTATTGATGACAGTCACATGACTTAGGCTATTATTATAGAGATAATAAATTCGATAACATGCGTTAGAAGTCTTAAATAGGAGAAATTACGTCATATTTACGTCACATTACAGTTATTACATAAAATGAACACAAAATAATATTGCAAAACAGTTTAAATTTAGAAATTGCGCTAGACATTTATTTGATATTTTGAGAGGATCTTTTCAACTATTTTTGTTAGGAAAGCGCAAATAATATTTCATTCCTAACAAAAGTATTGTCACGTGAATATTTAAAAGAGAAAGAATAGCTTGGTCAAAATTACGTCAGATTAAAAACGATTAATTTAAAATGTCTCATTTAAAAGAGCTTTCTTTTCGCTTTGTTAAAAAATACCAGGAGACAGAGACTCTGTTTACTTAATTCCTTTTATATTAGCTTATTTTGAAATGTTGTTACACGTGTCTACGTCATCAAGTTATTTTTATTTCGACGCTTTATTTGTATTTTTATTAATGTTGTACTAATTTATTTGTTCTTTCGTTATTTAAAATAAAAATTATGTCAATTTGTATAATTTGTCGAGTGGTTTAGCGATTTATATAATTTGGCGAAATCGGTCGGCTGGATAATCAAGTAGTACCGCAGCGGATTTGGCGTTAAAATTCCCCAATCAAAGAGAAATGAATAGAAATCCGTTTATAGGGAGATCGCCACTGTTTTTTAAATTATAATTTAATCTTTCGAAACCTTTTTGAAGCCGATCAAATTAGCATGCATTTAGAATCTGCGGTGTCTGGACGGGGGTTGGCGAGCGTAGTTCGTAGGGGGCCGAGCCCCCTAGTTGTTTAAATGAACTACAGTAGGAGATTATGAGACCCACCTTAAATAATGTGAAAATATCTGGAATATTGAGAGAAATACTCTACGGATTTGTTTGGAACTTGAGATAAGCAAATAACCCCTTAACGGTCGCATTAAATTACGGTTTGAAAGTTCAAATTGCTTATTGGCACCACTTTTTTGAAAAAGAAATGCTCACCTTGTTTAATGACAGATAAAATGATACCATAGTAACAACAATTACACTATTCTATAAAACTGGTGGGAATCACACAAATCTGAATATTCTGAAGAAAAAAAAAGACACAGCCCGTGAATATGACGGGAGCGAGAATTAAGGGGTTAATATGTTTCATCTCATATATATGTATGTATATACACCTTACCTCAGTTTTAGTCATGTGGGTAGTTAAAGGCTCAGAAACAAATTGACTAAAAAATTATTATTAGGTGTAACCCTGTAAATTAAATTGTTGTAAATGATCTGTCGATGTTGTTGATAACAATGTGTGTCCTTACAAAATCTGTGTGCACTTTTGCAAGAAGAGCACGTATTTTCTTGAAGATATAAAAGTTTCTATAAGAAACCCGAAAAATTTCACGCCTTTTTCAGAAAATTTGGTAACATGATGTAGAAATAGTATAGTGGAATTGGAATATGTATACAATTAAATATGTGATTAAGTATGATCTTCCCAATAAATTACTTTTTAAATAATACTTTTTTTGCGCGAGGAAATCCACGGTTCGAAGAAAACTACGAACGATTAGGCCGACGGGCGCAATTTGGTTCGAGCCCAGCACCTCCCGTCTACCAGCTTCGAGAGCAGAACCTCTCGGCCACTGGTGGGGCCACCTCCAAATTGAATTCCTCAAAACATGAATCAAACTGACTGCATAATTTTTAGTGCTGCCATCTGTTGATTTAAAGTCTAGTTATTTCTCATCATTTGACAAATAAGGATTTTTTTTTAACTTACTAAAATTAATTGCATAATTAATTTTTATACAGTTCTTGCTATTCTTTTAATTTTATCCATAGTAATAATTAAATCCATATTTTCAAGTTAATGAAGGAAAGAAGGATGTAGATAGAAGATAAAAATTGACAAATAAAGCCCACAATAATGTATTTGATTTTGGATGATAGATGGGTGCACTTTAATGGAACTACAAACAGATTCGCTGAGGTTCTGTTAACGAGAAGTTACAAGGAGCTCGTATGCATAAATTCAGTGTTTCTTCTTTTTAAATGTAAAATAAAATAAGGTTATAAACAAAAAAAAAAAAATAAAATTAATATTTAATTTTAAAAAGATAAATTTCTAATGATGAAAGATTATTTTCGATGTTCCATTTCCTAAAAAAAAAAAAAAAAAAAAAAAAAAACAGATAACACTTTTACTTTTTAATTCTGACAGCACTTAAGACATAATTGAGAAAAATTAAGTCATGGAAACGTATTCAGGATTTATGCGCCGATCTGAAAAACGACCCCAACAGTTGCTCAGAGGTTCTGCTCTCGAAGCTGGTAGACGAGAGGTGCTGGGTTCGATCCCTATCGTGGGATATCCCCGTGGGAGGTCTTTCTAATTGAAGCTAACCCGTATTTACGCAAGGATTTTTCCCTGAAAATTTTTCAAAAATAATTTTTGTTTTCATTACGGAATAAAAATACAATTACTAACTTACTCCAATATGTTATTTATTATTCATTCCTAATTATAAATATTTTTTAATATAATCTTTTCATTCCTACGGCTAATATTCAAATTTGAAATTTCAAGTATTTAGACCAAACCTTGATTTTGCATCAACTTTTAATGTAAATTTCAATACTTAAATAAAGAATCCTGAAATCTATTATTTTACATTTACTCATAAATAGGATCTACATTCAAACTGATTTTCATTAAAAATCTGTTACATGTCTGCCACAGCTGATTTTGTATGGAATGACACATAGGGAAAATTTTATTGTTTCTCCCAGAACCCTTAGTCAGTAATCTTCATGATCATTTAATTTATAATATGCTACAGAAAGGTACGATGAAGATATTATTTTCAAAATAGTGGTAGAAACAATAAAATTTTACCTATAGAATGCGACCCCTGTAAGAGAAACTTTTCGGTAAATAATCGCAGGACTAATTCACTAATTTGCACTCCAATGGGTAAAAAAATACATAGCAACATTCTTTTATAGGACTTTTTTCTAGACTTTTTTCATACAACGAGGAACTTACTGCCGTAGAGGTACGTGCTCACTCGCTATTTAAGTGCTAACACTTTTAGTGAAGAGTGCTGGTCAAAGCGATATAAGTAAGCGCCCTATCTTAAATGGGAGAAATAACCGCAAGATTAAAAGCGAGGTCACATCAACACAAGGTCATGCCCTACGTAGCGGATGGAGTGTGAACTACAGGTAGATACCTAACTGTTTTCTTATTTCACACCACTAAAATTGTAAAGTTTTTTTCACCTTGATTAATAACTGAAGTGCCCTAGGTAAAGCGAAGGGAATTTCGTGGTGTCAAGTGCATCTGGATGCTTTTCTCGCTACGTCATTATTTTGCAATAAATGTCGTAACAATTCAATTACGCAAGGGACTTAAGATTTAGGAAATATGCGCCACACTAAAAGCCCGCGTATGTGAATTATCGCTCCGTCTACGGGGGGCGCAACTGTGTTAATTTACGCCTGATTCCAGCATTAAGTTTGTTTGCTTACTTTTAACGCTTTGCTGTTGGTTTTAGTTCCAAAACTAATTCTAGTTTACAATAATTTTTTAATGTTACTGGTATGAGACTATTATTTTTATTCTATTTTTGCTTTGAATTGATGTAATTTATTTTGGTCTCTTATTTTCACAGAACCTGTATATGGACGTACATGTATTATATGTTTTTCACTCAAGGAGCGTGAAGGAGAGTATCTAAAGTTTAAAACGGGAACGATGTTTCGAAAGCAATTTCAATGGGAAATGTAAATAAATGCTTATTCTTAAATCAGTTCTATATGTGAGAATTTTTGAGATAATAATAGAGCGGGAAGTGGCTGCACAAACCATGACTCTTTATTTTGACGTAAATGGTTTTTAATATGATGAAGGACAACATCTAAGGTATCTATGTATTACTTGAAACTAATGAATAAAATCATAACACGAAATGAAATATTCCATCTTGATTCAATCACAAAATACACAATATCAGCTTTATAATGCTCAACGTTTTACTTAAAAATCCCGGCTGGCTCAGCCTACATTCGCAGGTCGATTTCGAAGTTAAGTGCTAATTTCAATAGCAAAAAACAAATCATGATTAGAGATAAACCCACTTTATCAATTTTATCTGTCCGCTTCTAACGAGTTTTTAATTTCATTTTTATATAGGAGCTGGTTTTATCAGAATCATGTTAAGTCGGTATTCAAAGAAATACTTTTTCATGCTCAATAACTCGAAATTTTCTGACACCTTTTCAGATTAATTTTTAAAAGCTAATTTAAAAAATATGTTAAAGTGCTTTTAATAAATTTTTTTAATTTTTTAAAACATGAAACTTGCTGACGTGATATTTTAAGAGATTTATAAGCGACCTAATTTCTGATTTTTCGTTCAATTAATTAAAACTTGATTTATAAACAATTGTTTTCTCAGTGGGACAATATTTTTCGTTTCCAATACAACCACTTCAGGAATTTCAGTTGACATCATTTTTTGAAATATATTCTGTTTCTATCAAAAAATCGACCATTAGGGTACATTATATAATTTCTGAATAAGAAAACCTACCAATTGGATGCGTTTGAGAGCAAAAAAGAATTTAAAAAGGAGTCAGAAAAAAGCAGTTTGGATTTGAGTACATCCTTAATACTATGATTTTTTCTTCAACCGCTATATATTATTAATTTGTTTTTGCTCGAACTGGTCCTATCAAAAAGTTGTAGATAATATTAAGAAGATATATAATAAAAACATGCAGATTTTATATCTTCTGAATTGACGAAGTTATGGATTTTTTTTCTTCTTCACCCCCCCCCCCCTTTTTTGTTTTCGTTGTTAATTTGTTTTGCTGTACGAATCGGTCCTATCAAAAAATTGTCAATGTAGAAGCTGTAGATAATATTAAGAAGATATATAATAAATTTGATTGGATTTGATATCTTGAGAATTGACGAAGTTATGAATTTTTTTCTCCCCAAAACCCTATTTTTTTCGCCTCTTGAGCCCATTTTTTATTTTATTAAAAATCTGTCATACATAAAATTATGGTTCTTTTTTTAGAAGTAATAATAACTTTAAACTGATTCGATATGTATTATTATTAAGAAGTTGTGGGGTTTTTTTTACAAAACCTCTCCCTAATTCCGCCCCCTTGGTCCTATTTTGCCCATTAATGAACTTGACCGAGATTGTTATGCTCCTTGACTTTATGTATCAGTTTGGAAGAGATTTGTGCTGAATTATGGAAATTATCGTGTCCATAGAAAAGTGATATATATATACGGGGTGAGCCAAAAGTTCGTTAAAACTTTAAAAACTCATAAAAAAGGAATAAATTATGATAAAAGAGTGCGGTTTGCAAGAAAGGTATCACAAAGTAGCCGGATTTTTTTTAGCAGGAAAAAATACTTAGTTAAACAATCGCATGTAGAGGGCGCTGACGACCTCAAACACAATGACAGGACAACAGTTGCATCGTAGATTGTTCTGGAGGTCATGTTGAACATTTGTTATTAGAAGAACAAATGAAAGGAGCGTATTGTTGTCCTGTCCATTGTGTTTCTGGTCGACAGTGCCCTCTACATGTGATTTTTTAACTATTTGTTTTCTACTTCTAAAAAAAAAATCAGACTACCTTGTGAACATTTTCTTGCAAACCGCACTCCTTTATCATAATTTCATCTTTATTTTGATTTCTTCTTTTATCTCTCTCTCTCTCTATATATATATATATAGAGAGAGAGATAAATAGATAGATAAAGTTTTTTACTGATGGTGGTGTTGGGTTCTAGAGGTCATGATCGGTGTAGATCTCCAATTTTTTTTCAGAAATTCCAACATAGCGGAGGACGCAATAGATAGTATTTCATACGAAATCTACCTAAAAGCGACAAAAATAATAACATCGATGTTACAAGTTAAAAATATCAACTTTTATTTTAAACTTGTAACATCTATATTATTATTCTTGTCGTTTCTAAGTAAAACGTTGAACTTTTTAAAGCTCTTATTGTGTATTTTGTGATCGAAACAAACGTTTGAGCACTCAGCTATTTTTAACAATAAACGTGGACACCCTGCATAGCTGAAAGAATTTAGAAAGTTATTTAATAGAAACCTGTTTAATGGAGGAATACCAGCATAATGTAATTATTACACATTTTAAGAAAAGCGGAAAGGTGATTTTAAGGAAGAAAAGGACAACGCACTTATAAAAATCACTAAAATACTTTTGAGTATTCAGGAGTTCTAAATTCTTTTTATGCATTTCGGCCCCACCAGTGGCCGAGAGGTTCTGCTCTCGAAGCTGGCAGACGGGAGGTGCTGGGTTTGAACCCAGTCGCGCCCGTCGTCCCAATCGTTCGGAGTGCTTTGTGGTTTTCCTCGAACCCTGAATTTCCTTGCGTAAATTCGAGTTAGGCTCCCTTAGAAAGACCCCCCACGGAGGGCACACCCTCCCCCCTTAGGGCCCATATCCCTCGTGTTGATAATTGGCCGCCATAAACACAACCAACCAACAACTTTTTATGGATTTTAACTCAAATTTCGTACGACATATTTGATATCTTGGTAGGAACTGAAATCATCAAAGTGTGAAATAACTGCATTGTATCTCAATATGAGTATAAAACAAAAAAAAAATTAAATATTCTAGTTTTTTGATGCAAAATCTTAAAAATATGAATGCACTTTTTAGTTATAGGCTTAATATTTGAAAGGGAAAACAGAGATCTGAATAATGAAAATAGCCCTTAAGAAGATTAATTTTTAAATGATTTCTAAGGAATGTCATTTGTTAAATGGGATTTTCTTCCAGTATAAATTTTAGTCTTAGCCTATCATATACATGGGTGTATCATACACAAAATGTATTGTTTGAATAATTTGAAATCCTGTTTCATTAATTCAGATGTTTCTAAAGCTGCTTACGTGAAATTTACACGTTTTTTTTTTAAGTATTTTACTGGTATTAATACATGAAATTTAAGAGGGTATTCTGGTCTAGAATGTTAAAAAATCTTTTATTTTTTACATATTCTTAAATTTTAGACTTTTAAGAATATATTCTTGAGAGAAAATGTAAATATTACGTATCATTCTATGACTTACAACGCTGCGGCTGCCTGAAACTTTTGCTCAAAACTTTAAAGGTGTTTTCCTCAAAACTACTTTTTTCAGCATGGTTGACATGATTTCTCAATTTATTTAACCGATGTACTTCAAAATGTGAATCAACCTTCAATGTACAACTTTCTATCGCCCTTACCATTTTTGAATCAAAATAATTTTTTTTTTATAATTTAAAAAATTAAAATTTATAAAAAAAGAGTCGAAAATGCTTTTTTTTTCAGACAGGCGCCATTTTGCGAAAAATATTTCCTTTTTCTCTTAGGTAGGGGTAAAAACGACGTTCTTACTAATTAAGAATCTTCTTTTTTTTTTTTTTTCGTTTCAGATGAGCAGAAGGGTTGCAATCGTTTCCGCCAGCACACCTCCTTCTTTTTACTCACAACTTCACTAGCTTACAATTTGCTTAATTTTTTTTTTTTCAAAAATTTTGTTTACTAAGACAGTTGTAATATATATATATATATATTTTTTTTAGAGTTCGTCAAAACACCAAAAACTACGCCAAACACAAAAACGCCTCTAGACCAGAATATCCCCCTTAATGGCACACATTATTAACAATTGATAAGTACCAACATCATTTTTTATACGATGATTTATAGCAGAGTGAGTGTGTGTGTGGGGGGGGGGGGGGAGAAGTGGCAACTTTTTTTTTATCACAACTCTATATCTTATAGATAAAAGTTCAATTTCCCTCTGCATTGTTGGTTTAATTTAAAATTTGAAAAATGGAATTAAATTCATCATCGAAAAAAGTTCAATCTTTTGAAATGATTTACTCGGTTCTAAACGACATTTCAATTTGCACTTAACCCCTTAATTCTCGCTCCCGTCATATTCACGGGCTGTGCCTTTTTTTTTTTTTTTTTTTTTTTTTTTTTTTAGATTATTCAGATTTGTGCGATTCCCACCAGTTTTATGGAATAATGTAATTGGCTTTATTATGGTATCATTTTATCTACCATTAAACAATGTGAGCATTTCTTTTTCAAAAAAGTGGTACCAGTAAGCAATTTGAATTTTTAAACCGTAATTTAATGTGACCGTTAAGGGGTTAAGCCACTAATTTCTCAGATATTATTGCGTAAATTATACTCTTAGATTGTTGTCACGCTGGTTAATTCCTTAGACTTTCGGACGTTGCCACCCACTGGCGAAACTCCACCTCTCTATTAACCGGATTGGTAGTTTTTTCAGCTAGCCGGTATAAATAGACTCTCTATCCAGTCTCCCTACTCATTTCCTACTTAGTTCTCCGAATTTTTTCTGGGCACATTGGCACCTCTGATGTCTGCTTTTCCCACCTCCATCAGTTAAGTCTGCCAACGAAGTGATGATTTTCTAAAATTTAGAGAGACATTGCGCCATTAGGGGTTATATTTAAGCCCGGTGCTCTCAACTCGGGAATGCAACGGATTCCTTCCACTCTCCACCCGAGTATCCAAATTAAATAGTTTTCTTCATGGTTACTTAATTTTTAAAGTTATGTTTTTGCACTTTTAACTTAATTCTATTTATAATAAAACAATTGGAAGTTTTTATGAAAAATTCCTCTAATGGTCACAAGAGTAACGATGGATGTTCTCATATGAGAATAAACAAAGTTAATGTTTCCATTCAAAAAATGTAGCCCTAAAAATACGGAGACTTGGCAGCTACACCGTTGGATTAACATTGGAGAAGGGAATCTGATGCCTCACTCATAAGGTGCTTTAAAAGAAATTTTAATTGTAAAAAACTTGAGATTTAACGAAACACTCTCATTAAATCCAGAATTCATCTTATACGACATACAAATAACTAAAAATTATATAAATGTTCTTAAAACACATACATCATTTTCTAAAAGCTTTACTGAAGGTGTTTAAAATATATCAGGGGTTCACAACCATAGTAGACTAAGTCCATTTTAATACAAAAAAAGAAAAAAAAACTGATATAGTCCACTTAGAAGGTGCATAAAATGTGTTCACTCTACTTCGAAGTAAACCAAGCCTGTTTTCTCATCCTTTCTCATTTATGACATCTGTTTAGAGACTTGATTCACTGTGATAGTGAATAAAAAGGATTTAATGCACCTTCTAAATGGACGATATCACTTTTTTTTTCCGAAATGGACTTTGTCTACTATGGTTGTGAGCCCCTCATATACTATATATACAAAACTGTATTTTCACAAAAACCGAGATGTTTCGAGGAAACATATGCTCATCATCAGGGTTACAAACGAACACAAATACATAATGATGAAATCAGTGAAATAAATCGTTTAACTGTTGGAAAATGAAACAAACCATTCAAATGAAACAGAGGGGTGGGAGGGGGAGGAATGTGATAATTTTGGGGATCGATAAGTAAGATCAATTACATATTTGAATATTAGCTTCTGTAAAATGGTTGGGTTAAAAATGTTGCTGCCTCTCGGACTTTCATAGTGACACTATGCACAATATCTTTTTTTTAGCATCGAGTTTATAAATCTCAGTCTGCTTAGAAATAACATTCTAAGCCACGATATTGAATAGCACTGAGTTTTGAAATTTTACTCTTATATTTTATGTTTTGATCGAGTTTTAGATATTTTTCAGGAACAGATATAGCTCATGCATGAATTCTTTTCTCAATTTCAATACACCGCCTTGCATATCTTCAGGTTATTTTTAAAACGTGAATAATTTATTTTAATTAATAAATATATACATAATTTCTAATGTTATTTATCGAACAGTAATTTTCACAAAATAAATCGAAAGTATTTTGCGTATGCGTTTACCTGTATTTATGCTGCATCAAGTGATGAAATATATTAACAAATTTGCTAGCCGCGTTTTTTTTTTTTTTTTTTTACACCTAATGTGAAGCCATATGAATATTGTCCATAAACAAAATAGTTTTAAATGCATCGGTTTAATATATGACGTAATTTTCACCATTAAATTCGTTTCGAGTAAGTATTTAAAGTTCCCCCCTTCCCCCCCCCCTCTTTCAAGATTCTCGTGAAAATATATTATTAAATTAAAAAATGCTTGGCAAAACGATTATTTGAGCTTTTTAAATATCAACTAATTTTCTCCATTAAAAGTTTTTCACGCGTAATAATATAATTATTTTAGACATTTTACATATGACGATATTTAATGTTTGGGCATTTTGCATGTAATGTAATTGTCATCATAAAATACGTTTCTTGTGTAATAATTTAATTATTTTAAAGTTGTCTTACTTTTTTAATTTTAACGTATAAATACAATTTTTATGATGTAATTTTCCCTATATCCAGCTTTTAATACGCAATCATTTTATTATTTTTTTTAACTTTCATTTCTGTTTTTAACAGCCACGTGTAAATGCATTTTTTATTTGAGAGGCAATATAATTATTTGCGCTGTTTTACAAATCGGCATCTAGTCCAGGCAATAGAGACCGTATAGGGACTCTACCTAGCAAAATTAATGGTAGTACTGGAAATCGGCTTTCTAGATGTTTTTTGGGTCGCTGAATCCGAATTTGTAACTTCCCACCAAAATTTCCCCCGGCAACCCCCCAAATTTTGGTAAAAAGCCCCCCAAAAAAGGTTTTTATTAAAAAATTCCATTTTTTTTATTGTTTTAGGGGAAAAGTAGCTAGAAATTCAGAAAGTAGACAAAATTTGCAACAAATTAGATGCATGACATTATGACTTAGGATGAAGGGGAAGGGGGAATATGCCTCGGAACATGCGCAGCGGTGCTGCGTGGACTAAGTTGCGCAATTCCACTTAACCACTCACACGTTACCATTCACTCTCCCATATCCCCTCCGAACTTTCTCTATAAGGTTTACTTTAAGTTTTTTGGGTCGCTGAATCCGAATTTTTAACTTACCCCCAAAATTCCCTCCCCCCTCCGAAAACCCCCGAAATAGTTGTTTTTAACTTAAATTTCTTATTGTTTTAGGGAAAAGCATTACGAAATTCAGAAACTGGACAAAATTTGCAACAAATAGGATATATGACATTATGACGTAGGATAAACGGGGAGAGAGGGGCTGCCTCGGAACATTCCCCGCGCGCTTTTCTCAAAAACCAAATTTTTTCAAAAAATCAATTTTTTGGGGGTTGCCGGGTGAAAATTTGGTGGGAAGTTACAAATTCGGATTCAGCGACCCAAAAAACTTCTAGAAAGCTGATTTCCAGTACTACCATTAATTTTGCCAGATAAAATCCCCTATTGCCTGGACTTCATCATTTAGTGCACGTAGCGCCGCAGTGCATGTTCCGAGGCAGCCCTCACCCTCTCCGGTCATCCTAATTCATAATGTCATATATCCTATTTGTTGCAAATTTTGTCTAGTTTCTGAATTGTGTAATGCTTTCTCCCGAAAACAATAAGAAATTTAAGTTAAAAACAACTATTTGGGGGGGGGGTTAGGGGGGGAAATTTTTGGGGGAAAGTTAAAAATTCGGATTCAGCTACCCAAAAATCTTAAAGTAAACCTTATAGAGAAAGTTCGGAGGGGAGATGGGAGGGCGAATGTAAACGTGTGAGTGGTTAAGTGGAATTGCGCAACTTAGTTTACGCAGCATCGCGCGCATGTTCCGAGGCAGATCCCCCCTTCCCCTTCATCCTAAGTCATAATGTCATATATCTAATTTGTTGGAAATTTTGTTTACTTTCTGAATTTCTAGATACTTTTTCTCTAAAACAATAAAATAATGATTTTTTTAATAAAAACCTTTTTTGGGGGGCTTTTAACCAAAATTTTGGGAGGTTGCCGGGGAAAATTTTGGTGGGAAGTTACAAATTCGGATTCAGCGACCCAAAAAACATCTAGAAAGCCGATTTCCAGTACTACCATTAATTTTGCTAGGTAAAATTCTCTATTGCCTGGACTAATCAATATAAAAAAAATTAATTTTTCTGAATATGAAAAAAATATCACTTGAAATGTTACAAATTTGAATACAAAACTAAAAAAAAAAAAAAGCCTAAAATTAGTCAAAAAACCCTTTGCACCTCGTTGTGGGCGCTGCGGCGACATCATCCTTCATTGCAAAATTTGTTTTTGGCACCCATAAAAAGGGAATATTAAATTTGCCTACCATTTTTGAAATTGTGTACTTAAAGAAAACTTCATTTAAAACAGTGGTGCCGTTTGAATAAAATTTCAGTAAGAGACGCCGGAGTCAAAGGATTAAAAAAATAAAGTCAGACTGCACACTACAAGATTATGATGTATATTCTTAGAAAAATACAATTAAATTCCTATGTATAGTTTTTGTTCCTATAAAACTTTTTGAATGGAACTAATTTTAAGTCTTAAAATAATTATTCGATTTAAAAACGGTCTGCTTCAGCGCATTTATCAAACGTTTCTCTATAATACTACGCATTTTTATATCTTTGTATGAAGTAGTTTTCATAATGCTAGTGAAGAAAGACACCCTGTCACAAATAAATTCATTTTCGTTGCGGCGACAGCGTTAGTAACTTTTCTTTCGGTTACAGAGATTATTCAAGTTTTAATCATATGTAATAATATGATCTGAAATATATGCTATTGTTTCCAGCTGCACTCGTGCTGCAAGTAGTGTTATTATTTTGAATTACGAATTAAGGGGGTGGAGCTTAAGCGCAACTCCCACCATCATTTCCAACGTATAAAATGCCATCTCGGAAGATATGAAATTTTGCTCTTATTGATGGTTAAAAAATGCAATTTGGCCGTCAGAATGATATAAAATCTTCTCCGGAGCCACGAAATTCCTTAAATAAAAAGTCTGATTTATTTATTTATTTATATTAAGAAATAATAGAAAATATTAATGGATATTAATGTTTTAACACTTGTAATCTTTGCCGAGTAACTGCTTGCAAGTGTTTAAAAATGCTGTGCAGAGTTCAAGACCTGAAAACAACTATAGTATTAGAGCTGTCTGATTTGTGGAATGCAAGCTATATCTACTGTACGAGAGATAGAAATAGCGATAAGTTCGTGACTGACGAATTTACTAGAGTAAACTATCACACCGTCCGTTTTTCCCTTCCCAATACTTTGTTCACTTAGAACTGCTATGCATATAATAAAAAAAAATATTACTGTATAAAAATCTGAATATTCTGTTTGTAAATGATGTAAAACAATCATAAAAAAAAAAGCCATTTATCTAAAAAATATTATTTTATTTTCTGAAAATCGGAACATACGTGTTTTAAGACGATAGGCATAAAGCAATTTTACGCATCTTCTGAAACGTTTTGGGGGAAGTGGGTAACATTGCGATAAAAAAAAAAAAAAAAAACTTTCACGCACCTTTCATTACGCACATATGTTTGAGACATATCGAAGTAAATTGTAGGAACTTCTGTGTTTAACGTGATTTAGTTTTTAAAATCAACTGCTAATATATGAAAGCAAGTTTCCTTGAATGGAACATAGAACCTAAGCTTCCATCAACACTAAAAAATAAAGGTGAAAGAATATTTCAATCACACCAATAAAATTTAATAATAACAGTTTTATGTAATACTAGTATCTCTGCATTACTAAATTTCAAAAACTACTCAATTACATGAGCGAGTGAGCGCCATTGTGGTAGCACCTCGTTGCTTTGCAATTATGGTAGTATAATTTGAACAACCGAAGAACTCGGGAGGACCTGCATCTGTATAGTAGTAAGATTCACTCCTTGTGATTGTTTCACGAGCGTATGGGGAGGAATAGGGAACGACTTCTAACAGTAACACTTCTGGCTTCCATTTTAACAGTGGAAAAAAGGAGGAAACAGTACTGCGTTCTTTCCTCAACCTTGAGTAACTTTCTCTTTTCGCTTGCATTTGTTATTCGGTTATGGGAACATTAAAATTATAAATAAACAATGTAAAAAGTTGAATTTTATAATTTGATTTTCAGAAACAATTGAATTTTTTAAAAATAAATAATATAAATTTAAAAGAAAATAAAAGAACAGGTGTTATTTATATAAAAACTTTTCTTATATGAATCTGTAGAGATTATTTTTATAACTTTATATTTTACTGTATACACATATATACAGGGATGTAGTGGAGGGTATACGCCGTATACCCTCTGGATTTTTTTAAGGAACACCGTATACCCTCTGTTTCTCAAAAAAGCTATAGTATATATACACTAGGGTATACCCTCTGCTTAGAACGTATGCCCTCTGTTCTTTTTACGACTACACCACTGCATATATATTAACATATTTAAAATAAAAAACAAATAGATTTGTCAATTCTGTATTATAGTTATATATAACATAGTTATTTGGCAACAAATATTATTTATAATTATATTCGAAAATCTGTGTCCACGGAATACTGATTTTTTTTCTTTTTCCCCTCGGAAATTTCATTTTTACAGTATTCATTTTTTATTAAGCTTTATATATTAATGATTTACTTTGCTGTATGTTTACCTATTCTTTTTAAAAACAGGCCAATTGTCGTAAATGTTTAATATTTTGTTAAGATTAACACCAGCCTTAAAATAATCATCACATCCTACTTTCTTTTTCTTTCTTTCTTTCTTTCTTTTTTTTTTTTTTTTTTTTTTTTTTTCTGTAAGCTTATGTCAAAATTTCCAGTTTTGCGAATTCGATTTGAATATTTTACAATGCCTTTTAATATATTATTAAACGGTTTTGTGAAGGAGATATGAGATAACACATTTTTTAACGATTACGTTTGGCGGATTAAATAGGAGAAGGGGAGGGGAGTTCGGGTTAAATTTTTTAATTTTCCATAAAGGACAAAAATATCAATTTTCCTGTCTAATTTACTGCATCTATTTGATATTAAATGGAATTTCCCTTCCAGAATTTCAATCTTTATAAGTTTTTTTCTCTTTTTTATAGGGGAAAGTACCCAGTGTATGATAAGCTAAGCTGGATTTGCACTTCAACATTTAATGGTAACTCTGCCCTTCAACTTAGGAAAATAAGGATTGCTGAAATATATCCCTTAGATCGTTTTCTTTTCAAAACTGTACTTGTTAAAAAATATAAAAATATTTTTGTAAAAAAAAAAATCAAAATTTAAAATGTCACATCGATATACCCAGTTTTTGATAATCTGTATCCAGTGTTTGGTATGCTGTATCCAGTGTTTGATAGGCATTTTAATGTCTGTTAATTATCAGATTTTCTTTCAAAATAACCATTTTAAAAGTAAATAATCAGTATATTTAGGTTACACAGTTAAATGGAACTTCAAGAGAAGATTATTTGACAAAAATATTTATGTTTATTAACTATTCAAACAATTATACACATAAGCCTAAACATACTGGTAGTGTCGCCTACTTTGAGCTTATGGCTGCACAAAATTATGATATAAACGTAAAATCAATGTAATATGATAAAAAGTAAAGAACTAATACAAATATTTTAATGAAAAGTCAGATATTTTCGGATCATTCATCGTTCGAATCACTTTCCATTTCATATTAATCTATGTTAGACTCAGAGTCAATACCAGTTGCACAAATGTGGCAGATAAACTGGAGCTCATCTTCATGTTCATAACTCTCATCAATCCCAAATGCCTCCAAATGTGTTTTTGGAATGCATTTGTAGTGAAATGTACTTTTACAATCACCACACTCTATCCAACGTCTCTGAATGTTTAAAATCAATTCAGAAGAAAAACTCTTGCAGCAGATCTTACAGATCCACTCTCCTTCATCATTAAACATAAGTTTCTTCTTATAGTTGTCTTTTCTGTGTATAACGGAAACTTGACTGAAATGGAAAATTTTGTGATCTCTTCAAAATAACGCACTTTCTAAGATGAAAACCTGTCTAAATCGGAATGTTTCCACTTCCTTTTGAATTTAATCTTAGCAGGTTTCCTTACATTTTCTAAACTTTCGTGATTAAACTTGTAATGCTATAATGACATATTTTTTAAAAATATCGGTGAGAGGAGGCTGCAGCGCCATCAGCCCACCAATTGGATACGCCACTGGGTTCAGCAATGTATGAAATAAACCAGAGGTGTTTGCAGCTCAACTTAAAGAATCCTGAATTTATATCAAAATTATAAAAAAAAAAAGGCCTGGAGGTACAGTTAACTATTTTATGATTTTTTTTTTCATTGTAAGCAATAAAATATATAACTAAGACTTTTTTTTGAAATATTTTATAAGTTTAAATACTCTAGATAGTTTCTAAATTTTCATTACCCAACAATAATTTTCTAATAACAATAATTGAAAAATAGTTCCAAAAATTCTTGAAATAAGAAAATTTCCTATGAGCAAACAGCCTGGCAGGCCAATCAAGAAACATAAAATTATGTTATTCTGTCTTAATACTTTATCAGCTACAAAATTCTTTTATTTTAACAGTAAAATTAAAGGTCTCAATAACTGGAAAATTAAAAACCCTTGTTTCAAATATATTATCAAACACTAGTTAAATTGGAAGTTTTCTAAACCAGTAATTGAATGTGCCCTCTCTGCTTTCAGGTTAGGGTTAGAAAGCAGAGACTTGGACAATAAGAAAAAAGATTTAAAGCTCTACACAATAGTATGCCACATTATTGACCAGTGATTAAAATGTCAATGATAAAAACAGATATAACAAAACTTACCTCTCAGATTTCTTATAGGAACTGACTGTGGTGACTGCAAAACGCCAGACTAACTTTTCAGCAACTTAATTCCAAAATATTTTCTTAAAGAAGAAGAACAAAACTTAGTTGTATATGAAGATAAAGGCATGAACTATCACAGGGGACAGGGAATGAAGAATATGTGACTCCATGATCTGTAAACCTTATAATAAGTAATTTTGTTGAAAATTATCAAACACTGGTTGACTATCAAACACTGGTTACTTTCCCCTAATAGAATGACGTTATTCCTTTTTTGATAAAGTCAATATATCTGTGAGAAAATACGGTAAAAGTTAGCGTTTCGAATCCAGTTTCCCGAATCGACAGCATGGGAAAGGAGAAAACCTAGAGCCACGTTACAAAAATCTCTTATAACTCGACAAGTAATTTATTTATCGAAAATGGAAAACAATATTCGATTCCAAATCTTTTCCATAGTCAGGCTTGCCAATTTTATCCCTTTACAGTTAAAAATTAGGCAGAAATGCGTCAAAGTTTCACGTTGTTGAGTAGTGAATTTCAGAACCAACTTAAGGGATATTTCCAAAGATTAAGTTAACAGAAGTTTATTATCGCTATTAATATTTTTGCAAAACATATCGCTTGCCCTACACATTCTGAGAACAATTAATTTCAGTTCTGGCTGGCTCTACAATGTAAAAAAAAAAAAAAAACTTTTAATTACATTTTTTTATAACTTTGGTGGAAAAAGTTATAAAACATCTTTTCCATATTTTGAAATAAACTTTTTCGGGAATTCCCGTGTAAATTTAAGGCTGTCTCAAATCCAAAAGGACAACTTTCTGACTTAAGTTTTCATTTATTTTTCTTCGGAAATGCATGAAACTAGTAGGTGTTGTTTTTCAGAAACTATGTCATCAAGCTGGTTTTTTTTTTCGTTTTTCTGCGAACGCAATAGATCTTTCAGAAAATAGTGTCAAAGTGGGAGTTTTGAAAAGAATTTCCGCGCGAAAGGAGAAAACCCACTTAAGAAAGGATGAAAAACGTGTTTGTCACGTGATCAAAATCGTTTCTAACTCAATGGGTAATGGATGGATCCAAAAATGGAAAACACAGTTCGATTCCAAATCGCTTCCATGGTCAGGTTTTCCAATTTTATATCTTTCCGTTAAAAAATGAATTTGTAAATGCGTCAAACATTTTGCTCTTATTGAGCAGAGCAGTTAAGAACAGCCTTAACATTTCAGAAACACAATTACTTGCCCCTCAAAGGGATACCGGCGCCCTTCAAGAGGTTAAAATTAAAAGAAAAAAGATTTCCCGGTTATCTAATTTCTTTATTTTGTTCAAATTGCAGATATACCAGCATTGAAGAAATCTATATGCATCAAAGAATAAAAAGTAAATCTTTTAATTACCCAGTCCCTTCGCTGGAATATAAATGTAACAATATATTTTTCCCTCTCCCTAAAAGTAAAAAAAAAAGGGTCAAGTATTATGAAAACCTTCTTAAAGCAGAAAAAATCTCCTATCGTGAAACTATGTCACTTTTAGTACAGACAGCAATAACTTTTCGTCCGTATAAAAATTAAAAAGGAAAAATGCAGTGACATACTTGTGTTGCACCCCGTTGCAGAAGTTGTGACAGTTTGTTTTTCCCCGCTGTTTTGTTGAATTTTTACCTGTTTTGAATTACAGGTGACGATGACTTACTTGTTCAGTGTTCACTTTCAGTAGCACCACTTTTTCTTGAAGAGCTATCGCTTTATTTTTATATATTAGCTTCTTTTGCATGTTGTTGCAATTTTCACAGGAACTCTTTTCAGTGTTTTTTATATTGGCTAATATTCATCATTTATTTAAATTTTTGTGGTAGAAATAGTTAATTATTTCATTTATTTATTTTGAGAGAAATGTATATTTTGTTTTCTTAAATTTGTGACTTTCTTTCTCGACAACGAGCATACATTCTGACACATTTATAAAGGCATTTTTTACACCAAGAGTCACAATTTATTTCAGTGGTGATTAAAAAAAAAAA
Source organism: Maratus speciosus (assembly GCA_963932465.1). Taxonomy (NCBI): domain Eukaryota; kingdom Metazoa; phylum Arthropoda; class Arachnida; order Araneae; family Salticidae; genus Maratus; species Maratus speciosus. The sequence goes on from OZ010797.1 coordinate 121,918,862, forward strand.
AAAAATCGCACGGAGTTGATTATACATTACGTACGCTATGAATTAAACATTAATAGTGTTACTACACGTAAAAATTGCAAGAGACAGGAATCGCCTGCGACTCGTACGTATTATCCACCTGAAACTTATGTATTATCCAAGCATTTCATTGGCTGTTCGGGAAAAGGCTTTTCCATCATCAGATTTCCAAGAAATCTGACGGACAATTTTAAATGAAATTTATTTCTTAAACTTCTAAACATCCCACAATATTGCTTTTTATATCGTCGTATAGAGAAAAAAATGCATTTTTAAATGCAATTTGTTTGAACGCTTTATCTCAATTTGTTTCTGAGTTATTAATTTTTTTTTGTAGTTTTTATTACTTTTTTGTCATAGTGGCAACACTCTGTTGTCCATCTCTGTTGAAAGTAAAGGGAAATACAGATTACTATATAGACCAATCAGAAAACGAATAAAATGATGATTAAACCAATAAAAACCTTCAGATATGCTTTTGATTTCCTACCCTGATGAGGAAAATAACCTTTTTTCCAAATGGTTAAAAAAAAAAAAAATGCAAGCCAGATCTTAGCCCGGCACGAGTCTGCTGAAAAAAAAAAAATGTACCCAAGTCAGACACTAAAATCAGCTCCTGACGTACATTTATGCTTATTCTCGCGAAAGTCATGTTTATTGAAAATAGCTCCTATTTTATCCGTTTCGCTTAAATTTTTATATCGGGCCGTCAGGTCCGATAATTTTTTTGTCGGCCCGGCCCTGCCCGACTGGCCCGTTCAATTTTTTTGCCGGCCCGTTGAAAACAGTCTCCTAATTCTGCCGGGCCGGGTACGGGCCCGTGCACACTTCTAGATCATAGTTAATCACATATTTAATATATACATTTTCCAATTCCACTATATTATTTCTACAGCTACCAAGTTTTCTGAAAGAGGCGTTAAATTTGGTTTAAAATACTGCCTGAAATAAACTAAACACATGCGGAAATATTTCGGATTTCTTATAGAAATTTTTATATCTCCAAGGTAATACGTGCTATTCTTACAAAAATGCACACAAATATTGTAGTGATAACACATTGTTATCAACTACATCGATTTTTACATAGATCATTTACAGCAATTTAATTTACAGGGTTACATCTAATATTATTTTTTTAGTCAATTTGTTTCTGAGCCTCTAACTACATATTCTTTGCATATATCAAGTTCCAAATGAATTCGTAGAGTATTTCTCTCAATATTCCAGATATTTTTCCATTATTTAAGGTGTGTTTCTTAACCCTTTAAGCTCGGGAGTTTTTTTGTAAGAAATTGATTGTTTGGGTGGCTTCCCCTTATCGATAGGATATTATTTGATTGGAAAAAAATATTTAAAAAAATACCCGATGTCAGGTTATGCCTAGGGAGGACCCGCACAATTGTGCGGGTTCGTCCTTAATGCAGCTGTTTTTGAGCTAAATCTACACAATTGTGTAGTTAGGGATTATGTGTGCAAATATCTAAAAATAAAAGTATAAGCAAAAGAGTTGTTGTTTATTGAGATAATTGTCATCAGCTACAATGAAAATGTTTGAAACAATTTTTGTTTTTGGACAGACCACTACAATTTCATTTTCTGAGGCGTGCTCAGTGCTCGCACCCCTCTTAAGAGCCGTTGACAAATGGTATGCCCTTCACTCCGTTTGGATTCTGCCTGAACCTGCAATTTTTTTTTTTTTTTTAGTTTAGTTTTTCCAGCAGCGGTATTTTGTTGAAATATGGATCGAAGTACATAAAGCTAGGACTGAACCAGAGTAAGGACTACAGCAGATCCTAAGCCTAGATCCTTGTGGATCAGGTCCGAACTTTCCCACTGGTATACTGCAAAATTTAAAACTATTCCAGGTGATTCTGTTACAACAGAGTGTGGTTTGTTTTTTATATACTGCTTTACTGAGGCACGTCCTAAAAAAGAATCGTCTGCTCATCTGTGGAAAATTTCCCCTGATCTCCTGGTTAATTCAAGCAGACACTACGGAATCTGTCGAGCATTTGCTGAACTGGTAATTTATTCCTACTTGCTGTGTCGACAAAATGGAATGAATTTATCAAACTTAAAAATCTATCTCGTGATAGGCATATAACTCATATAAAACTTATAAATCATATATTACATCTATAACTCAGAGCAGAAACACACAGTTCGTTACATGTGCATATTATATATCGAATGCTATCCATTTTAAATAGAAATCATGAATAGTACAAACCTATTAATTTAAAATTAATCCGCTTTAAAAATGTAATTAATAAAAAATAAATTGGTAAAAACATAAGTTTTAAAAAGATCCCTTAAAAATAAAAATTTTATTTATTAGGAATTGTACCCATTTTGGAAACGGTAAAACCCGGACCCGCACAATTGTGCGGTTCATTTGTTTTTTAACATTTGTAAAGCCTAATTAAATTTATCAAAGACAAAATCAAATAAAATCATGAATAAAGCATATGAAAAGAAAAATTAAATTTAAGCAATCGTTAAAAATCATATTGAAAAGAAATTACGACAGTACATACTTTTTGTCTATTCCTGTCAGATGATATAGTCTTTTTAAAAGCAGAAAATCTAAGCCTGTATTTTAGTTAGTGCCCCCTAGTTGTGTCTTATCAAAACATCTGAAGCCAATTAACTCATATAAATGTGCAGATTTGGTTTTAAATCTCACAAAAACAGGAAATAGTCGTTCTCTTTTACTTTAGTATCACCCGCACAACTGTGCGGGTCAGGGCTTAAGGGGATATAAAAGAGACAACAAATATTACATATTTTCTTGTATTTTATTTTATCCAAATAATTACCAACCTTAGAAAAATAAGAACTAATAGCAAATGGGGATGGTTCTGATCTTGATTTTAGTGATTCTAATGATGAATATTTTAATGTTAGTAAAATTTATGAAGATTCTTTTGAAGCTGAAAATGAGGCTACTAAAGAAATAGTCAATAATTTTTCTGGCGGTTCAGTAAGCCAAACTAACGGAAGTGAAAAAGCGAAATATCAAAAACTCAATTTGATTTGGAAGAGATCATTGAAGTAAATTCAAGTTATAAATCATGTACATATAAAACTTTTTTATATGTAAATTAAAGTAATTATTTCAACTAACTTTTTTCTTTCGTAGAAATTCGTAAATATAAACAAAAAATTTAATTTGATACAATTAAGAATGTTGTACTTTCACAAATATCTTGAATCTGATTTTAATTATGTTTCCTTTTAGGTTTACTTCAAGAATTCCACATACTCCTGATATTTCACAATACCTAGAACATGAAGCAGAAATGAAAAAAAAAAAAAAAAAAAGCACTTGATTACTTGTTTGTTTGGACACATACATCAGGCTTGTGTGCTTGACAACAAGGCCCGCTTATAAGTCATCCTCGATATACAGGGATGAGATAGCACAATGAAATTTACAACACAGAGAATTTTTACATCCGGGAGCTCCACAAAGAGTGTGCAACGGAGTCAGCGGGACCCGACATGCCTCCTACGCTCTACAGCGATTAGCAGCGTGGCGTCTTATCCACTCGGCCACGGAGGCCCCACCTGATTACTTAAAAAATTACAATGATAATAATATGTATTGAAAGTAAAAGTAAATTTAGATGTACAAGGTGCAATATGGTTTTGATCATTACTAGTCAAAGAAATTACTTCAAAGATTTTAATTTAGATGAAATATGTGTAAACTAATTCGGTGTTCTTCATTAAATTAATAATAACTACACAGTATATGTTTCAATTTATTGTTAATTTACTGCTTTTCAGTATCACTTTACATATGAAAAGTTTAATTGAACTGTCTTTACATTTCATGATAATTAAGACCTCAACATCCATTAAAATGGATATGGTCCTTAACAAATTTAAGAAATTAAAACAATTAAATAGCTTTAAAAATGATATTTCTTTTCCCCTCTTGATGAAGATTTGACATTTGAAGTCCACCGAAGTGGAGATTGCTTTGAGGCTTATAGCTACAATGGCTGTCGCCTCGAATGATCCTTATTATTATACATAGAAACAACAACAAGTCACAACAATTATTATTTCCATTACATATATTTATGTAACTACAAAGAGACATTCACAATTACATCCATGTCTTACCCAGGGACTCGAACCCGGTCCCTCAGCACGACAGCAGCCTCCACTTACTAACCACGCCACCGGGCGACCTCTTGATGAAAATAAAATAGTAAAGAAAAAGGTAAAGTGCTTATAATGTTCTTGAGTCTCAGGAGGTTATATATGCAAAACTATATTTTCATAAAAACCGAGTAGTTTCGAGCAAACATTTGCTCATCATCAGGGTTACAAACGAACGCAAATACATAATGATGAAATCAGTGAAATATGTCGTTTAACTGTTGGAAAATGGAACAAATCATTAAAATTATACAGGAGAGGGGGTGGAGGAATATGATAATTTTGGGGATCGATAAGTAAGATCAAGTACACATTTGAATATCAGCTTCTGTAAAATGGTTGGGCTAAAAATGTCGCTGCTTCTCGGACTTTCGTATGACACTATTGACAATACCCTTCCTTTCGCATAAAGTTTATAAATCACAGTCTGCTTAGAAATAACATTCACTAACACGGTATTGAATAGCACAGTGTTTTGAAATTTTCTCCTTATATTTTATGTTTCGATCGAATTTTAGATATTTTCAGAAACAGTGTAGCTTATGCATGAATTCTTTTCTGTATTTTAATGCATCACCTTGCATATTTTCAGGTTATTTTTAAAATGTAAATTATTTATTTTAATAATAAGTTTATACAAAATTTCTAATGCTATTTATCGAACAATAATTCTCACAAAATAAATCGAAAATATTTTACGGATGCATTTACCTGTATTTATGCTGCATCGAGTGATAAAATATATAAACAAATTTGCTAACTGCTTTTTTTTTTACATCATATTATTCCCAATGCGATGTCATATGAACAGTGTCCATATCAAAAGAGTTTTAAATGCATCGGTTTAATATATGACGTAATTTTCACCATTAAATTCGTTTCGCATAAGTAATTAATTATTTTAAGGGGACTGGTCATTCAGCTTCGGAATTCTCCTCCGTAATGTTAAGTCTATGGACTTTTGATGCATTCGTATATTTAAAATATCTCTTCGGGAAATTCCTATTTTTAACATCTTTTTTCTGTGTACTCTTCTTAAAGGATGTCTCTTTTATTCTTGGTTTTCAGAATATTTCTAAAATCTGTACTGAATTTAATCTTTTATGTGTTAAAAGCGGGCGAACCGAGAGTAAAATTTTAACACTTCCTATAAAATTAAGTCTATACTTTAGAAATATTTTGAGAACTAAGAAGAAAAGAGATATCTTTTAGGAAATGTACACAAAAGATAGAAGTTAAAAATATTAATTTCCGGAGGAGATATTTTAAATATACGGATGCATCTAATGCCCATAGACTTTACATTTGTGAGGGGAATTCGAAAGCTGAGTGACCAGCCCCATTAAAGGTTTTCTTCCTCTTTTAAGATTCTCGTGGAAATATATACAGTAGAACCCCGAATATCCGAAGTAATTGAGACCGACCATCTTTCGGAAAATCGAAATTTTCGGATAACAGACAATTCTTCAATTTTGAGATTAACACTAGAAAGACCGAGAATCTTACTCAAATTTTAGAAAAATATTTCACACCAGAATTTTTATTTTAAATTATTAACTTATCCATTTAACTAGATTTTTTTTCTTTGTATTTTTTAAACTAGTTTTATAAAAAAATTTCTGGTTCGAACCGAGATATATTATTTTGGTAGCAGTCAAAGTGACTGCTCGTGGGCTTTCTAGTGTTAAGGAGAAGTATAAGCAATATTTCTTATTATTGTAACAAGTGCTTAATAAAAATAAAGTAATAGCAAAAGAGAAACAAGAATAAATTAAAGTTAAAGTTAAACTTACACTATGTGCAAAATTACTTAAAAGATGACACAGTATTTATAAAATGTTAAATTATTTTAATACCTTAGAACTTTCAACGTTAAAAAACATAGTCTTCTTCAGAGGAATATAATAAATACAACAGTTATTGACGTCTAATTTTCAAAATCCACGTAGATGGTGACGAAAGGAGTGAAACTGGAAGTTAATTTATAGATCCGGAAACATTGGGAAAATAATACATGTTTAGGGAAGTGGAAAATTACTCGATGATGAATCATGATTTAATTATCTGCGAATCAATAGAAATTTTTACTAAAGAAAATACTGTTTGTAATGACGTTTTATCCTATAACATACCCAGAATTTGGCTCAATTAACTTCCGCTTTCACTCCTTTCGTCACCATCTACGTGGATTTTGAAAATTAGACGTCAATAGCTGTTGTATTTTTTATATTCCTCTGAAGAAGAGTGTGTTTTTTATAGTTAAAAGTTCTAAGGTATTAAAATAATTTAACATTTTTTAAATACTGTGTCATCTTTTAAGTAATTTTGCACATAGTGTAAGTTTAACTTTAACTTTTAAAGATGAATTAAGCATTTCTATTTATTTATTTACTGAAGAATAAATTAGTTGAATTTTAATTTTGAAATTAAGTATCTTTTACATATATCACCATATTATCACAAGGGTTTGAAAAAATATTTTGTTTTTTGCAGTTTCGATTGTCTTCTCTTTTAAGCTCTGTCACTGAGTTTTTTAATATTATAATTAGTTAACCAGTATCACAGTCTTTCTGCTGCTCCAGTCATGCCAAAAGTTTTGCAAAACATTCAAAAGTTTCAGAATGGACTTAACCCATGTGACGTCAAAGTAGGTATATAACAGTAAAACACCAATAAGCGTGCAGAATTTTTTAACACTGCTTCCCATTCGTCCAATAAACAGTCATTTTTGGAGGCTATATACCTACAGAGGCGTGGCTTTTGCCATTCCTGGGGGGAAGTTCGTTGCTAATTTGTTCATTTTCTTCGTTCCACTCCACAGTTTATGGGAGCTCAAGTTAAATTCAAAGGAACTCTAGGAAAGGGGTTCGAAAATATTTATATGTACTCGTAGTTGGTTCGGAAAGGACCGCTTGCACACAAGGAATATGATAACTAGAAAAAAAAAAAAAAAAAAAAAAAAAATGGATGTTTGTTAACCGAGAGTTTCGTATAAAAAAGGTTCTACTGTAATTCAATTTAAAACTGTTTGGCAAAATTATTATTTCAGCTTTTTAAATATGAACATATTTTGACCATTAAAAGTATTTCTCGCGTAGTAATTTAATTATTTTAGACATTTTACATATGGCGATATTTAATATATATTTTGCATTAAAACGTAATTGCCATCATAAAATGCGTTTCATGTGCAATAATTTATTTATTTTAAAGTTTTCTTACATTTTTAATATTCTTGTATAAATACTATTTTATCACGTAATTTTCTTTATTTCCTGTTTTTAACATGTGATCATTTTATTATTATTTTAAACTTTCATTTCTGTTTTTAATAGTCACGTGTAAATACATTTTTTATTTGAGAGGAAATATAATTATTTGCGCTGTTTTACAAATTGGCATCAATATCAAAAAATGACTTTTTCTGAATATGAAAAAAATATGTCTTGAAATGCTGCAAATTTCAATACAAAATTAAAAAAAAAAACCCCAAAAATTAGTCAAATTAAAATAATAAACTCAGTCTGCACACTACAGGTTTATGATGTATATCCCTAGAAAAAAAAAAAAAAAAAAAAAAAAAAAAAACAAATAAATCCCTATGTATAGTTTTTGTTTCCATAAAACTTTTTTAATGGAACGATTTTGAAGCCTTAAAATAATTATTCGATTTAAAAACGGTCTGCTTCAGCGCATTTATCAAACACTTCTCTATAATACTATGAATTTTTATACTTAGTATGTAGTAGTTTTCATAATACTAGGGAAGAAAGATCCCCGGTCACAAAAAAATTCATTTTCGCAGCGGTGACAGCGTTAGTTACGTTTTTAAGAATACAGACATTTTTCAACTTTTAATCATACGTAATAATGCGATCTGAAATATATGCTATTGTTCCCAGTTGCATTCCTGCAGCTTATTCGTGCTGCAAGTAGTGTTATTTTGAATGATAAAATAAGGGGGTGGAGCTTATGCAAAATTGGCACCGGCATTTCCAACCTATAAAGTTCCATCTTAGAAGGTATGAAATTTTTCACTTATTGATGGTTAGAAAGAGCAATTTCGCCCTGTGAACTCTATAATATCTTCTTCGGCGCTACGAAATTCCCTATAGTAAAAAGTTTGATTTATTTATTTATTTATTTTAAGAAATAATAGAAAATATTAATTGATATTAATGTTTTAATACTTCCAATCTTTGTCCAGTAACTGCTTGCAAGTGTTTTAAAAAGCTGTGCGGATTCCAAGACCTGAAAACAACTCTAGTTTTGGAGCTCTCTGATTTGTGGAATGCAAGATAATATAAACCGTTCGACAGATAGAAATAGCGATAAGTTCGTGACTAATGAATTTATTAGAGTACACTATCACGTCGTCCGTTTTCCCTTTCCCAATATTTTGTTCACTTAGAACTGCTGTGCATATAATGAAAAAAAATATTACTGTAGGCTAATTCCATGGGTCTTTGTAGTGTAAGTCACACAGCTGATTTCTGGCCACCGTTATATTCAAAAGGTTTTCTTAGCTTTATTCAATTAATGAGATATCTCCGATAAAATAAGTCGCATTTTCAGTTCTAAAATTCTGGTAGCGAACATTATATAAATTTGAAACTATGTGACTTACACTACAAGTACGCATGGAATTAGCCTGTATAGATATCTGACTGTTCTGTTTGTAAATGGTGTAACGCAATCACAAAAAATGAAAAAAGTCATTTATCTAAAAAATATTTTATTTTCTAAAAATCGGAACATACGTGTTTTAAGACGATAGCCATAAAGAAATTTTATGTATCTTCTGAAACGTTTTGGGGGAAGCGGGTAACAGTGCGATAAAAAAAAAAAAAAACTTTCCATTACGCACATATGTTTGAGACGTATCGTAGTAAATTGTAGGAACTACTGTGTTTAACGTGATTTAGTTTTTAAAATCAACCGCTAATATATTAAAGCAAGTTTCCTTGGATGGAACATAGAATCTAAGCTTCCATCAACACTAAAAAATAAAGGTGAAAGAATATTTCACTCACATCAATACAATTTAATATTAACAGTTTTATGTAATACAAGTATCTGTTCCAGTTTTGTATGGATCAATTGTATGTAGTTAAAAAGAGGAGTGAGCGCCAATGCCTTAGCACCTCGTTGATTTACAATTATGGTTGTACTGTTTACTAGCGTCTCATTCCTGGATGGTTCTCTACTGAAGAGCGTAAAGTGGGATAATCCACTTTTTAATTGGGGTGGGGTAAGTCTTATTCCCCGAAACCAAAGGGATTTCGACTTTTTGTTATGGCCGGATGTGGGGAATCGAGTTTGGCTGGGGAGTACATTTCTGACATTTTTATGGCAACGAGGAAAACTTTATGCCATTATTGTAGGTGCTTCCTCATCATTTTAATTTTAACCCTTTTATAAGTGAAACTTAATAGAACACAAATTGTTTAAAAATTATATATATATATATCTTTTGAATTTTACCGGTTTGAGTAATATTTTTATAGTTCATTTCTTTCAGACCTTAATATTCAACATAAGCATTGAGTGTAGGTACTCCTTTTATTCAGAATTTTAAGCGCTACAACATTTGTATTGACAATGTTTTTGAAAGAGTTAATGATTTCGAGATAGCGTTATGGTATTTTAAAAAAAGTGTTTTTTCACTATAAATCTATGCATAATTCTTAACGCTCGTCTAGTACCAGAGGAAAAACGTAGCATATTCATTCTAGACATAAACTGAAGGGATTAAAACCTTTTCCAGCTTTCCCCTAATTATTTCCGAATTGGACCTTTTTTTGCTCCCCTACCCCTGGGGCTATTTATAGATATTAAAATTTTAATTTCAGCAATCTACCCTTTCCTCATAAATATTTTAAATATGCAGAAAAGTGATCCTTTTTCAACCGTCATTTTTTTGTGCACTATCCTTCGGTTGTCTCGGAATTCTTCTGTTAATGATCCGTAAACACTACGCGCATTATTATTATTATTTGTGGGAAACAAACTGCAGTGCACATTAGCAATGTGTATCAATTATTATGGTTGAAATAATATTCTATAAAAAAAAGTACTACAAGCAGATATCAACTTAGACCATAAGTCGAATTATTTTATACATCCATGTAAACCAACAATAAAGGCCACACTCACTATTTCCAATAGTGAACAGGCCTCCATATCATATATCGATTTCATGACAATACAAGTAATATTTGCGAAGTCAGGTGGAAGAGCAGTAATAGATTTTGTCGCGATTGCTCCCCAAGCTCACAATTAGACTAAAATATTCTTGATAAAGTGTAACTGCATATTGTTTAAAAAGGTACCAATGAACAGTACAAGTATCGAATTATTGAAAAATATCAATAGAATGGATGCAATTCAAACAGTAGATATGATTTAGTGTAAGTATACCCGTAAGGCATGGTGACGTCACGGCGACGTCGTTGTGAAGTCACACTGTCATTTTGTGACCGTCGATGTGACGTCACGTGACGTCGATGTGACGTCATAGTGACTAGAATGCGAGGTCGTTATGGCCGTTTTAGAGGTCGTTTGTGACGTCACATTGTGACCACTCTGTGAAGTCACGGTGTGACAAATTTGTGAAAAGTGTGTCATTTGTGACTATTTTGGCATTAACTTTGTGACGAACCTGTGACGAAAGCGACAATGCTTTGAAGTCGCACTGTGACCAATTTGTGAAATATGTGTCATTTGTGACGAACTTGTCATAAACACTGTGATTTCAAATGAAAATCAAATTTCAAATTAATTGCTTAAAAGACGCAAATAGTGAAAAAGATTCCATGTTGGGACTCGAACCCGGGCCATTAGTACAGCGCACTGACATTCTGCCGACTAAATCACATGGAACGATACCCAGGCTGGAAAATTTCTCACTATTACATGATGGCGAGGCTACAAACTCAGCACAAGATGGAATATTTAGCGTGAGCCACCAGCATGATGCAAACACGAAACTTAATTAAATCCAGCATCGATTGAAATTATATTAATACTTGGAAATTTTTCCAGAGAGAACCATTCGCCTTGCATACAATATTTCAAATGAAAATCAAATTTCAAATTAATTGCTTAAAAGGCAATTTTAATTTGAAATGTTGTATGCAAGGCGAATGTTTCTCCCTGGAAAAATTTCCAATTATTAATATAGTTTCAATCGATGCTGGATTTCCTTAAGTTTCGTGTTTACCCCATGTCGGTGGCTCACGATAAATATTCCATCCTGTGCTGCGTTTGTAGCCTTGCCAACCTGTAATAGTGAGAAATTTTACAGACTGGGCGTCGTTCCATGTGGTTTAGTCGGTAGAATGTCAGTGTGCTATACTGATGGCCCGGGTTCGAGTCCCGGCGTGGAATCTTTTTCACTATGTTGGCCTTTGCGCCTTTTAAGCAATTAATTTGATATTTGATTTTCATTTGATATTGTATATAAGGCGAAGGATTCTCTCTGGAAAAATTTCTAAGTATTAATACAGCGATGAATTTTGAAATAACCTTTTGCTGTAAATATAAAATCTTATCTTTTTACCGTACTTTTTAGCAAAATATCGCTATTTTGGAGTCCTATTCTTCTAAAACATTTTAAATTTTTCCACTTAAAAAACAATGCTTATCAACTGACATATTTTTTTATTCAGTTCTTTGCTTGATATTAAGTTCTATGCTTGATATTGAGTTCAAGCTTGATATTTAGAATGTGTAAATTTTTTAATTTGTTGTGATTTGTCATTGCTTTATTAAATACGAACATGGAGACTAACGGATATTAATACAACTATTATTTATAGAGCGGCATGATAAGCGATATTTATTTAAATTTTTTATTCCCGTGTATATTGTATTTTGTGAATATGAGCTAAATAGATTTGGTATGTTTTATAGGAAAAGACTGATCTGGGAAATAGAAAAAAAACGAGTATGAAAAACCATGCCTTAATCATAGATTATAAAATACTTCCCAACACTTTCTGAATGCTTTAACAAGACATCGTAATTTAGGGAAATGACGCAAATAAGATAACTAAGTAAACATTTTAGAAAATTCATAAAACATTTGAAAATTTGATTTCAGCAGTTACCGTCCATAGCCAAATATGTTTTCCAATTCTTTTGAACAGCCCTGTATTTGATCTGTAGGTTGATACACTGAGAAAAATGAAGTACTCAGAAATAAGTAAACCGACGTACTCATATCGAATTGAATATTTTTGGATCAAAAATGAACCCATGCTTTCTCTATTTTGAAACATCCCATGTTATCAAACCCAAACAAACGAATAGTTTTGTACCCTGTAATGGTTCATTTCATTTATGGCGGCATAAATGATGTTTATTAATGTAAATATTAAATTATGCACAGCATTTTAAAAATAATTTAAAAGTGCTTGGAAATAATGCTTACTTTAAATTTTAGGTTTTTCTTTTTTTTTTTTTGGGGGGGGGGGGGGCAGTACATAACGATTCATATTTGATCACAACCAATCAATAAAAAATGAGTACATGTGTTTCTCAACTTTGAGTACATTTGGATCGGAGCTATTTTGAGTATGCGACGCATTTAAAATTGAGTACTTTTTACTCAATTTTAACTTCCCATTTTTTTTTAAGTTTATATATACTATATAATGGGAAAATTTTATATAATGGGAAAAAAGTTTAGCAAGAAAACGCCTAACAGGTTGAAATTCTTTTTCAGCAATTTATACTAAAGTATGGAAACATACTTGAATACTTTTGTACAACCCTGTAGTTTACCTAGAATGTTTATTACACGCCACTATTTAGTTAAAATTTAATTCAAACTAAGACACTCTTAAAACTGCTGAAATCACATTTCCAGAAATTATAATTTATAGACGGCCAAGTATCCAATTCTTTACGTGGCCCTGTATATCATTTTATCTATATTCTACAAACATTTCTTGGTAAATTAAATGCAGTTCAGCAAAAAAAAGCATAACTAATTTAAAAACCACCTTTAAGCAATTTGCGCCCATACCCAGTAATTCTTACGAATACTTTTGTGTAGCCTTGTATAGGAATTATAGCATTTATATACACCATATACTATGCATAAATATAGTGAATCATAAAAGCGCATATCATAATTAAAAATACATTTCCAGCAATCATCGCTAATGAACAGTACTTCGGATACAATATAGTATCTGAAATATTTTGTGTGTCCCTGTAAATGCTATATACGTATTATTCATATTATACATGAAATAATTTATAGTATGTAAACCTCAGCGACATATATCAATTTCATTATATATGAAATAGAGTGCGGACAGACTGCTAGACGGACAGACGGAGAGACAAACCGAAGTCATAAGCACTTTTCAACTTGTGTCCTATATTATGTATCCTGTATTATATGAACTTTTAAAAAATATATACTAAAGCAGTTTAATCTATAACTTCCCATCAGGCATGAAAAACACTTTGTTTCAATGCTTAAATATCATATTTTACTTTTTAGTGCCAATAATTACGCGTATCATAAACGTAGAAAATGAATTTACAATAGAAGAAAATTTAATAACCGATTCAGAATGTCTATAATTAAATGTTTGATTAAAATCACAAACAGAAAAAATGCTTACATACAATTTAAAAAAAGAAATATACCAATTTGAAAAACACTAAAAATAATAATTAGTATTTATAATTGCACTATTAAACAACAGCAAATTCAATAGATAAATTAAATGCATTATTAGATTTAACAATATCTCAAAAATATTTCCATATGGTATAAGGAATTCCTATTATTTTATAATTTCGGCAAATGTTAAATCTGAAAACATTGGTTTGAAGATTTAGGATTTTGAAAGATAATTTAAAATATTATTAGCACTAAAAGAAAATTCTCTCAAATGTTTCACTACTGTAATATATAAAAATACATTTTCCCAGTATAATGTTAATTTCTAATCTGAAACAGTTTCGTAATCTCATGATAATCGAACATCATATTTAACCCCAAAATAATAATAACTATAAGTGTTAGTAATCAAAAAATAGTAAGAAGCCGATAAAATAATTCCAAATCATTGTCGTTCCATACATTTTCAATCTGAAGTAAGAGTAATTTAATGTTTATATTAATTCCAGTATGAATGTAGGCATGCACAGTCTCTGCGCAGTTTTTTTTTTTCAAGCTATGGCAGATTAAGATATTTTTCTTTGCAGTTATCGAATTTGAAAATATCGCTTCTGACAGTTAAAGATCAGTCACTTACAAGTATAACATAAAACTATTTAACTCATATGTACAAATCAGGAATAAAATATTTAAATTAAATAAAACTTACATATACGTTCTATTAATATCCGTGTATCCTAAAATGGTCATTTCCTTATCTTAAAGTGTTGTAGACGTGGTGAAGGTGATGTTCTAAAAACAGTGAACTATTTATTTCCCGCGTCTTCTCATGTTTATTATTTTGTGGGCAGACGATTTTCAAGCAGATGGTCTGGTACAGATTATTTGTTTTTGCATGCAAGAGATATGAAACTTGAATGAGCAGTAATTTTCTGAAAGTATAGTTAATTGAAATTTTGTATTTGAAGAAATGTCCAATGTATTTAATCTTTTCTTTTTATCCGTACCAAATAATTCAAGTTAAAATGTATTGTAAAGTTCCATTTTTCTCAATAATAATAATAATAATATTCATAATTAGAGTTTATTAGATATACCATTGTTTAAATTTTCAAAGGGTGTAAAAATAAATTTAATGGTAATAATGATCCCCGCTTTTTTTTTTCTTTTTTTTTTAAAGTTTTGCACAAATTTTGTATATTTCTTTTATTTTCGGAAAATGCTAATTTTAATTAAAAAGTCTGAAAGAAGTAGAATTTATGACTTGAATACAGATTATAAAAATATTCTAAAGCAAGAAATGCATAGATGACTAAACTCTGAAGACTCTTTCTACGTGCTCATTAATTGGTGCAGATTTAACTGTAATAGAATTTTTTTATTTTGAAACCACAGAAGTGTTTCGAATAATCCTGGTCGGTAAAAAAAGAAATAAATAAATAAATTTCCTCCCAGCAAACTAAATATGTAAAGTGTATAAATTTAATATTCCTAATTCTAAATATATTATCCAAATGCTAGATAAATTGAAATCATGAAAAAGTATACATTCACTATCTTAGATATCAAATTGATAAAATATAGCCTGAAAATTTAGTTTATTAATGCTTGTATCGTGCACTTTATTTATTATGCACCCCCCCCCCTCCCCTTTAGTGACAGAATTTACCATTTGCTATCCACTAATATATTTTATTCCATATGCCATGTAACTCGTGACTGTTTAAAATATTTCTCTTCATTTTCAAAGATTTTTGAAGTTCATATTTTTGTCACACTGTGACTTACAATATGGTGGTTTTTTTGTCACATATGTGACGTGACGTACGTTACATAGCAGTGACATAACAGTGACCTCGCAATTTTTTTTTAATTGCCAAAAAAACATAATTTTACAGTAAATAACATGTTTTGAAGAATTTTCGTAATTTTTTAAAATTTTCTAAGAAATTCACATCTTAGTCACAATGTGACATCACTGAGTGGTGGCATTTTGGTCACAGATGTGACGTGACCACAGTGACTTACAGTGACGTCACAACGACGTCACCGTGACCATGCATGCTATGAGGGTATGTCTTTAGCCCCTTGAGGGGCACCGGTATATTTTATATACCACCTACGATTAATGAAGTTTTACACCAGAAAAATTTTATTAAATTTTACTTTTCTAACTTTCGTAGAAAAAAGCCGTAAAATTGCCTTTACTTATTTTGAAATAGAATTTTTCAAAGATTCCGGTGGGAATTCAGCATTTCACAAACGTAATTGCTTGCCCCTCAAGGGGTTAAAAACAGGGAAGAATCACTATCTATCACAAAGATTCTGAGAATAATGGAAACGAAAGCATTATCTATTTTAAATTTATTGTTATTTTTATTAATACTTTACTTAGCACAATCATGTTGGTTAAATGACAAATTAAATCATGGTAATCCATTTTTTTATAATCCTATCTCACATGGACTAATACTATATGATCAGATTTAATGCTAATACTATATAATAAGTATGATTAAAACAATCATAATGAAATGAATGTATTGAAACTGGAAAAAAAAAATTAAACTAGATTTTGATGATTGAAATATTCATTTCGTTACCATGAGAATTAAAGTAAGAAAACTTTTATTTTAATGCATTAAAGTACACTAATACTGTATATTTGAAATTTATTTTAATGTATTTAAATATTTATTTTTAATTATAGATTACTTAGAGATCGCAAAAATATTTGACAATAAATGTTGATTACTTTCGTTCTCATCCCGACTGATAATAGTTACATCATATAAATCCAACTTATTGCAATTGCTTCAAAGTTTGAGACACTAAATTTTGGGGTCTCTGGGCAAATGCGCCGGACAAAAATTGCATAATCTTCGAAATTGACTTTTTCTGATACATTCCTGAATTCAGTTTTGTTCATAAACACACGGAATTGGCAGGAGCTCTTATTCAGAAACTATAAAGTCGAACATTTTTTTTTTTTCATTTTTCGATAAACGTAGGAAGTCTTTTAGAAAATGTTGTTAAAGTTGGCGTTTTGAAAAAAAAAAAAAAAAAAAACCTACACACGGAAGCTCGATAAAGATTATAACAGGAAAACGCTTGTAATTCTCAAGTAATTTATTTGCCGAAAAATGAAAAAAAGAAAAAGTGAAAGAAAAAGAAGCGTTTTTGAATTCGGTTTGTCTATCTTTCCTCCTATCCGCCATTCCGTGCTTGCGTAAATATAGTCTAATTGCCATGGAATTGATATATGTTATTTGTGTTTATTTTGGTATGTTTAGTATTGAAAATGATGTGTGTAGCATGTATGATTCGTTTACAGGGACACTCAAAAGAATGCCGTCACATTACTGTGAATGGAAAAAATCGTGTGTTGTGTAGTTTAATGATATTACACTCTTTTAAGCATGTTGAAATTTATATACATCACTGAGGTGTTGTACACTACAAGGCGATTGATGTAGAATATGGTCTGCAAAGAATTTATATTTAATTTTCAAGGACACACAAACAAATTTGGCTTATGAACAATAATTGCTAGAAGTTCGTTATCGGTTGGGGTACACGTTTTTATTATTTTTTTATCATATTATATGGCGTTTGTAAATTTTATAGATCATATACAGGGCTGCACTATCTCAAATACATTCCCGTTTATTGACAGAAATTGCTGAATGAAAATTTCCATGCTGAACTAAATTTTTCCATACCACGTAGCATACATACAAAGTTATAGAGCATATACAGGGCTGCACAAAAAATTAGATGCGTTTTCTAATTTATTTATTTAGATATCATCTTTCTCCGTAATAAGCTGCAAAGTTTTGTTTCAATATTCTGAATGTATTGGAAAATCTTAATTTATGCTAGACGCATGATTTTTAGCTCTTGTTTCTTTTACAGATATTCTTTTTCAATTTCTCCAAAGAATTAGAAAATACTGAATCTTACTATACTAAATATAAGGAAAAATACATGAATACATTCCGAAATTATTAAAAATAGTGCTTAGTTTCCATCTAGTCCAAGAATATTCAACTTGTGTCCCGCGAGGTTGCGACTTTATTGTTGTAAATTTTAAATCCTTTTTCTCTCTTTATGGCCGATGGATGCTGGAGGTTTTATTGGGGATAAAGTGAGGGGGATAAGGGGGGGGGGGGGTATTATTCTTCACAAACATTTGAAATTGATTGTATTTTTCTCATTTTGTATAGGGAAATATATTAGGTATGGAAAATAATTCCTGTTATCAGAAAATTTTAGATGTAATTATTTCTCCTAGGTGATGGGAAAGGAAAAATTGGCACCCGAAAAAAAAGGGCACTTTTAGTACTATGGAACTTGCAAAAAGCATATTTATTTTGTATATTACTATGCAGAGTCTCCATTTACCCATTTATACTTAGTAATACCTGTAACATTAAGTGGAATCTTGACTTAAAAAGAAATCCAAAGTTCCTTGGAAAATTTCTAATTCAAAATTATTATATTGTCCCTTGCCATTCCGTCTTAAAGGGTTTCATTGTTAAAATTAAAATCTGCATTTAGTCAGTAATATTATACATATGTACAATTATTGTACCTATAGCTCATTAATGATGCAATACTATGATCACTAATTATTTACAATAAAACCTGTAAGAATGGAATCAATGTATAACATAATCCTGCCTTAAACGGAAAGTTTTATGTTTAATAACATAAAATTTTCGAAATACGAAATATTACACAATTACACCTAGTAAAACCTGTCTGAAACAGAATTTGTTTTCGTACCCAGTGATCTCGTATTAACCGGTTTTATTGTAATATACAGTGGTACCGTGTAGTGTTACTGATTAATTAATTCTGTAATACTTAAGTAATGTATCTTTACTATCTGTAAACATGATTTAAGTACAAGAAATAGTGTACTTTATAAAAAAGAAATGCCTTAACATGTTTGGTTTTACTGTAATCAAACAATTGCCTAAAGATATATAGTAAAAACTGCCGAGAACGAAAGGCAAGGTTGAAATAATTACTGCCACATTGATTACAGCAATAAATGTTTTTCTTTTAATGGTCTACATTTATCAGTAAAAAAATAGGAATTAATAAAAATTCAAATTTATTATCTGGAAGCTAAATTATAAGATCCAAAAATCTCTTTATTTTTTATTTTATTTTATTTTATTTTCTTCTTTAAGCATGGGTGGAAAAAAGTTTGTCAGTTTGTATTTTTTTCTTCTTTTTTTAAACAGAAATTTGCGCATTTTGAATACCTTATTAAAATTTATTTTAATTCTTTTATTGCTTGCTCACAAAAAATAAGTTAGAGGGATTATCATTTAGAAGAAGAATTTTTCCATTTATTTTGAATGCGGATTTGAAATACTATATAACAAATCACATTTTTGGGGGGTGAGGTTTGGGGGGATGGAATATTTGAATATATTTTCAATTGGCATATTCATCAGGATAATGTAAAATATATCAGCTATCTCAGATTTATATCACATAAAATCAAAGAAAGCAGATGTTACACTAACTTGTATAATGACAAATTATTATTATCATTATTTATAAAAGAAAAAATAAATAATATTAGCATTGAAATTGAAATACGATGGATAACACTATCTAAAAGCGAGCACCATGGTATGCCGTACTAAACATTTAATTAAGATTCATTGTATAGTGAGATCTATCGCTATATGTGCGTTTTATAAAATGTAAATTTATTTATAAAATCGATTACTTCCAGTTTAATTTTATAATTAAATCATTACAAATTAATTAAATTTACAGGTTTATGTAACAGAAACTATTTCTTAAAAAAATGCATTTAGACGAAATGAAACATGCTTGTTATTGGGGAGATATAAATTCTTTTCAAATTTAGATAAAATTTAATAGCATATAAAGCAAATTATACTTCATGAACAGTTTGCAAACATTATTCCAAGCAACGGACCTGTATTCCTGAAAACTGCTATTTCCTTACATACTTTCAGATGTTGTCTAGAATTTACCGGACAATCGTTTTCGAAAGCTATTAGTCAACTAGTTTTAAACACCCATTTACGCCTCATACAGACGGTGGACAGCCGCCTCTTTCATTCAGTGTCAGAAAGAAAGGGAAAGAACTAAATCCCTTAGCACTTTTGAAGTAAAAAATCACATAACCCCTTCTTCCTTTTAGAACAAGTTCTTTTTTCCTATTCAAGGCCTTTTTAAGGTACATTTTTAGAATATACTGAAACGCTCAATGGGTTAAGGAATATTAAGAGCTATTAATATACATACAAGTCTTTACTTCTCATTAACATTTAAAATCATACATAATCACAATAAAAACAACATTTCTCACTATTAAAAACAATATAAAGAACAGCATATGCATGAATATGCACACTTTTAAATAGCAACAAATTTTTCAAAATTTTATTTAGAGAGCGTATTTTTGTTTCTATCGTTTAATTGCTCGATTTATTTTTATACACTCATGTACCAAACTCTCCTTAAACATTATACCCTTACTAATTAATTTCTTTTTTAATATTTATAAGATAATCCTTCGTTCTCTCCATACGGACTCTTAAGAATGTTTCCGTCTCGATGGGCCTCATTTTGTTATTGTTTAATGAAATGTAATCTTTAAAATGTGTAGCATATGTGAGGCTATGTAATAGGAATTTTAAAACACCGGTTTAAAGTCTAATTTATATTCTTTTCAATAGTATATATATATATATATTTTTATTAGATATAATGCCTTTACTGTTGCCTTGTAGCAGTTATAAAGATTTATTTGATAAAATTTAATAGAAATTTGTAATTTTTTCAGTAGAAAATATTTATAAGTGTATAAAAAAATAATGAATCCATATTTAACACAAATTAACTGTAAACCAACCTTTAATAATTAAAGCCGGCCTTTTTTAATAAAAGCCGGCTTTTTTTAAGTGGCTAAAACCAAAAAAAGCCGGCTGGCTTTTTTTAAGTGGCTAAAACCAAAAAAAGCCGGCTGGCTTTTTTTGGCCTGGCTAAAAGCCGGCAACCCTGACAAAAACTGATAAACTTATCATGCGCTAGTGGCTAATATATTCACCGTGTAAGAACTCTGTCTTTTGCTATGTGTGCAAATTATTTAGTTTAAGTAATCAAGCTTTATGCAAAGGAGGATTTTCACAGGAGAAAACACATCTGAAAGACTGCAAGAACATGAAAATTCTGCAGTGCACAGAAATTCTGTTCTTTGCTTATCTCGACGATTATCATCTGCAGCTCGGATTGATTCCAAATTGGTCGAAGAGTATGAAGCAGAGTGCTTTTACTGGAGAAAAGTTTTGAGACGTCTGGTAGCCTGCATTAAATTTCTAGCTATTCGTGGACTAGCTTTTTATGGTGATGATGAAACTATTAATTCTCCACATAATGGCAACTTTCTAGCTTGTTTAGAGCTTCTTAGCCTATTTGACTCATTCATATCTGGTCACTTGGAGAAATATAGTAATCCTGGAACTGGTAACGTAAATTATTTGTCATCAGGCATTATTTCAGAAATAATAGAAATCATGGGTCAAAAAGTTTTAGATGTGATTATAGCTTATGTTAAGAAAGCCAGGTATTTTGGTCTAATTGTAGATTCTACTCAAGACATCACACATAATGATCAGTTAGCTGTTGTACTGAGGTATGTAAATGTGGCAGGTGAGCCAGTCGAACGATTTATTAAATTTATACATATTCATAGTCACCAAGCTAGTCATCTAACCAATGATGTTACTTGTCTTTTGAAAGAACTTGACATTGATATTAGTAATTGTAGAGGACAGTCATATGACAACGCAAGTAACATGTCGGGGAAATATTCTGGACTTCAGTCTCAAATAAAAGAGTTGAGTCCCTTAGCTGAATATATACCATGTTCAGCACATTCGCTGAATCTTGTTGGACACAATTCTGTTGAATGTTGTGAAAAGGCAACATCATTTTTCGGCTTAGTACGAAATCTATATGTCTTTTTTTCCTGTTCTACTCATAAATGGGAAATAATATCAAAAAAATTATCAGGAGGACTAACTTTGAAAGCCCTTTCTGCAACAAGATGGTCTGCAGCCGCAGATGCAGTAAAGTGTTTGCGAAGTAATTATAGTAACATTATAAGTGCTTTGCAACTTATAATAGATGATGAATGTGAAAAACCTTCTGTCAAGTACGAAGCAAAGGCTTTAAAAAAGAAACTAGGAAAATTTGAAACTGCAATTTTAGCCATTGTTTGGGACACTATTTTGAAACGTTTAAATGGTGTTAACAAAACTCTTCAAGCAACAGAAGGAAATATATCTGTCTTTAAACCGCTCTTTGACTCACTAATAAATTTTGTACAGTCAGTGCAAGATAATTTTGAACAATATGAATTGGAAGCATCTAATTTAGTTGAAAAATGCTATGAGGAGAAAAGAAAAAGGAAAATTCCGAACAATAAATTTCTTGATGAAAGTAAAAGTTCACCTGTAGATTTAACAGCTAGAGATACTTTCATATATCAGTGTCATTATGTCATATGTGATGCATTATAAGCAGAACTTAATAAGAGAAAATCTGCATACATACACGTAGAAAATAACTTTGGTTTTCTCATTAAAAAGTGTTCCAAAGAAGAAATGAAAGAAGCAAAAAAATTTCAAGTTTTATATAATTCCGATATTGATGAAGAATTTATCGATGAAATTTTGCAATTTTTTTAATTTTTTTTTCTGATGAACTAAGTCCAGCAGAAAAATTGAGATTTATTAGAAGTCAAAACATAGTACATACATTCCCGAATGTAGATACTGCTTTGCAGTTATTACTCACATTACCAATATCAAATTGTGCTAGTGAAAGATCATTTTCTGTTTTGAAACGCATAAAAAACAGGTTACGATCTACAGTTAAACAAGAAAAACTTGCTGCTTTGAGCATTTTATCAATAGAAAGCAGTATAACTGCAGAGTTAGATTTTGAAGATGTCATAAATACTTTTGCTTCTAAAAAAGCAAGGAAAAAGCCTCTGACAAGTAAATAATCTATTTTTACACATCTGTTGTTATATTGCAAAATTTCTGAACATAACTGTTAATTGTATTCAACTGACCATACCTTTTTATATCTTATAGTATCATCTGAATTAAGCGTAAATTTAATTTCTAATTTAATATTAATTTAAATAACTAAGCAGAAAATTGATATGAATACTGTATTTTTCAAGCTCATTTATTGTAGTTGAAATTTTAATATTTATATTTTGCATTTAGTTTAATATTTACTAATAAAAATTAGTAGTAATTCCCATTTGTTGCATTAATGTTAAATATGGAAATAAAATTTTATGTTTTCACAATTTTTAGCATTCATACTGAAGATGTTTTTGCCCTCTATACATTCAAATTGATAAAGCTATTTATTAATACTAAAAATGGTATTCCTTTTAAGAAAAGTTTTTTTATTATTATTTTCTGTAGGTTCATAAGAAATTAAAAGGTTCATAATTTATGTTTAAAATAGAAGTTGTTTTTTAATACTTTTATAATTTTGTTTGTACTCAGTATCAGTTTGGTTTTATCATTTAATATCAATAACATCATTAATAAGTAGACTTTTTATAATTATTTTTTGGTAATTGATGTACTGTATTTATCAAGACATTCAATTTTATTATATTGCACATTTATTCGATGACATAACTGAAAAAATATAGGAATTTTGCAGATACCAAATATTCTGTCAAAGGCTATACCAAATATTCAGTATTCGGCATATATTGAACTTTATAGACTATTATTAAGTATAAGGATTGTCAGAAAAGCAAAAGTCCACTCAAATAAAAAAGAACTGGATGTTATTATAAGCCGATTTACTGATTGTCTATGTCTAATCATAAAAACATGGAATAGAAATGTTCTTAATTACAAAAGCAACATATCAATTGGTACATTTAACTATTTTCTGTCAATTTATTATTTTAAATTTGAATTATTTGAGTAATAATGATAAAAAAAATTTTGCAGTTTTAATTGGTATGTAAAAGCTATAGGATATGCATATGGATATATTTATTTAATGTGTGTGTATATTAAAGAAAATAAATGTAAATTAAAAAAAGTAATGTAGAAGTAATTAAAATGATAAGAGAAAGATGCCTCATCTTCCTTACAAATTTTTTGCATATCAATTATCTTTCTTTACAGTTTTTTTTAAATCCATATATATATATATATATATATATATATAGATTATTTTAGGAAAGAAAAAGGTTCACTCTCTTATAATGTTTATTTTCTAAAGCCATGCAGATGTATGAACAGAGAAAAAAAGTTTACAACCAGATATTGCCGAAAAACTCTTATTTTTAACAGCATAATTTTACATACCGAACCAACTCTGTATTTAGTCAATTCCTAGTTAAAAAAACATTTCAATAAACAGAAAAAATATTTTATTTTATTCTTGAAACATTTTTTTGATTAACTTTACATCTATAACAATACCAATTTTTTAGCAATTTTGGACTCCCCAACCCCTACCCCTTATCATGATATACTTATTATTCTTCAACCTCCTCCCCTCCTCTAATGATATCGTTATCAGCATCTAAAAATTATTTTTATGGTTAATTCGCAATATACTCTCCTTCGCCAATCTCCTTCGATAACTGCGCCAATATGGCAACCCTGGTTTATCGGATGCTCCTCTGACGTCACTAAATATGGCAACCCTAAGATTTCTCTTGGAGAGTTGATGGTTTGAACGAGGGGTTCGACAAACTAGTTTTTGGCGTACCAGATTTACAAATCAAGTTGATTTACCTGATTTCTGATTGATGTATAAGTGTACACAGATTTACTGATTTATTTGTGATTTACTGATTTATTTGCGATTTATTTGTGATTTACTGATTTGCTTGTGATTTGTCGATTTATTTGAGATTTATACGCCACCGAAGTGTGGCGTCACGTTATGCAAAGCACAGGTGACGTCACACGTAAACAAAAACTATGAACCGCGAACTACTCAGGGCAAAACATTGGAAAATCGTATTGCTAATAATACTAAGTTCATTTCAATTTAATAAAGGATATTTGCTTTAGAATTTATTTGTTTGGTTCCAAAATAACTTTTGGAACAAAACACAAACCTCTTGATGCGTTTTTTTTTTTTTTTAAATCCAAATGAGCTTAAAAATTGCGCATTTATTTTATTACATATTTCATGTCTGCATATATTTTAGTGTTAAAATATGTAAAAAATTTTGTAAAAGAGTGCTTTTTATAAATAGAATTAGATCACACACACAAAAAAAAAAGATTTGATTGCAGGCTGCTCAAATTTTGTTACTTTTACATTAGCCGTGGAAATCGCGGGATGCGCAGCGAGAGGGTTAAATTTTCGAAATATTCGGAAAAGAATCACCCCTACTCCTGACATCCTACATAACCTTCCTGCAATTTTTTTTTTTATTTAAGTAACTGTCACCACTTGCAAGTTATTGAATTTTAAAATCAGTCAGTCAATTTTAGGACACCTGGTATATTCAGTAACTATTGAGATGATCATGATGCCTGAAAGAAGCATTAAAAAAATAATAATAAAGCTACCTTCAATATGTCAGTTAAAGTTTTGCGCGGGCTGAAATTTTTAGGCCCAAGATTAGGTCCCCCCCCCCCAAAAAAAAAATATATATATATATATTGTCCCAGCCCGGTATAAAAGATAAAAAATCGACTCGAGCCTAGCATGCATTTTGTAATTAAAATTATTCATAAAGCATACTTACTTATGCTTATATTTTATTTTCAGATTATGTTCGAAATTCAAGAATACAGAAAAACAGTAAATTTAATGACCTTTTAGGCAATTACGTACATAAACAATACGTAAAAAGTATGACTTAGACAATTACATTCAACTGATAATCCAATAAGAAAATCAGTTTAGAATGAAAGAAACGGTTGATAAAAGAAAATCATATTTTTAAAGCTCGACAAACAAAAAAAGTAGATTTTTAAAAACGAATCTCTGTAACTTATGAAATCAAATAAAGTTTTAGAAAATCATCAAATCAAAAAAAAAAAAAAAAAAAAAAAAAAAAAATTCTAAAGATTTTACTAAACAAACGTGCAACATAAATATAATTTTTACGAATAAGTAAGACGCCAAACCAACTTGGGCCCGGGGACAAGAATTCAGGAGTGCACAGGTCGCGGTCGAGACAAATAATGCTTATCATACGGGCTGACACGGACCGAACATTTAGCTTTTTATTCCGGACCGAGCTCCGACCTGGAAATTTTAGCCAGTACAAACCTCTAGGAAGAATGAAGTCCAGGCCTGGCTCGACCTGGAAGAAAAAGAAGTTTGGCCCGACCCGAATCTGCAGAAAATTGTAAGATCAGAGCTGGGACCGACTCTGAAAGAGGGAAGATCTGACCCAGCCTGAGTCCCGTGGATTTAAACTGGCGCGACCCGGGAATGGGTCGCGTCGGACTTAAGCTTCGCCCCGCCAAGTCATATTCCGTGAGGATGCATGATGTCGTTTTGCAAACCCTTTATTAACCCAAGAGATCCGCCATTGTTCCAAAATGATATTCTATATGCGACACGGAAGAAAGCTATAACTATTATTTTATTTTATTTTATTTTATTTTATTTACATAAATAAATACTGTAATACTTTCAGGTTTCAATCGCATTTATATGGAACAAAATATTTAAAAAGCATACTAAAGAACCATTAAACTTTGTTAGTTAGCAAAAATAACTAAATTTTCAATGTTATTTTATTAAAATATTCATTAAAAAACATGTAAACAAATAAATCTCACATTACAATGCTATAAAATTTTAATCTTCAGATTCATAAGTCTCAGAAGCAATCATGTATTTAAATCGGAAAAAATAACTATTTTTCTGGACTTATCACACTAATTATAGTAAGTCGAAAGAAAAATAAATGATTCTTGAACAACTTGCTAAGCCGGAATCGAAAAAAATGTAGAAAATATCGTTTTAAACAATCTTTTCTGATAGCTAGTACCACATCCTTTATACGACCAAATCTGCTACGACGGAATCGGATGGAACTGGGAAAAATTTTATTTTAGAGAAGTTTTTGTCTTAACAGGTGTAATTATAGTTCATTTTTTTTTTCATGTCAACCATAAAAATTTTCCCTTTAAGGGAGATTCCGTTATAGGCAGGTTCCATTTTCACAGGTTTTACTATAATTACTTTTTATTGTTTTAATCGGTATTATAAATTATTATTAGGTCCGTTACCTACAGTTTTTACTCCATTTTATTTCTTATAAATTTATTTGTCTGCAAGTTTGATTAAAATACAAAATATTTTTCAATTTACGCCCGCTTTAAATAATTGAGAAAAGTATAAAATACTTTTAGCCAACACATATTTAGTTTAGTTTAGTTTGTTTTACTTTTATTTTTAGTTTGCTTTCGTTTTATTTTAAGATTGTTTGCTTCATCAGCTAGACTCATGAAAAAGAGTAGAGATAAACATAAAATTTTATCTGCGATTAATTAATTAAAAATATTTTATATCATGCGTATCACATACAATCATACGAAAAGTCTTGACCTCACACGCTCAATCACTGATCATCCCCGTTGTTTTGTTTGTTGAGGGACGGTGGTATTTTTATGAAATCACTTAATTTTTATTCACAAATGCCATAATGTCATCAGAAATTTGGTTATTATATATACGAAATATAGCTTTTTCTTTTTTACAAATAAATTTGTTTTAAATTTCGGTGTCATTCATTAATTTCAACACTTTATCAATGGAATTGCTTTGCCCCAGAGAGGGTTAAAAGGATCAACAAAAGGAAAGGGAAACTGATTTGATCACGTCCACAAGCGTATAAATTGGAAATTGCGCCTGTAATACCTCCACAAAGTATTTCATTGTTGAGAAATCATATTTCAAAAATATTTTTCTATAGCACAATGAGGCTGGTATAATATAATGAGCCAACGCACATCTGGAACAAAGTTCCAGATGTGCGTTTACGCGTGCGTGTTTGCGGAGGGTCGGGGGGAGGAAAGATGGCTGAATTGACGACATTACGTGTAGCAATAAAATGGGCAGAAAGTGCCTATAAAAGTGCTGTAAAAGAAACGAACACTGATTTTGGGAATACAAGAGATTCTCCATGAATCTGTTAATATTATTCTCATGGTGCTGCCATCTATCACCTAAAATTAATTACAACATTGTTTGTTCCATTTACCATTCTTTACAGCATATCCATTTTTCCTTCTATATTTAAAAATGTCAATCTAATTATTTTACAGAATAAATTAAATTTAAAGCAATAATTCAGTGAAAATTACTACGCGTAATTTGATGAAAGGGGGGGGGGGATTAATTCTTAAATGTTCAAGAAATAAATTGATTGTATTGCAATAGATGGCAGCACTAAACTTTATGTTTTGAATTTTATCTCAGATTGGAGAATGAAACTGAGAAAAGATAGCATTTAACTGACTACTTTCTCACTGAAGACTTTTTATAACGAAAGACCTTTCACAAATAAATATTTAAAAAAAAAACGAGAAAACATTTTTCACCTAATATTAATAGTTAAAATAGTTACAAATGACCACTGTCATCAAAATATCACCTTGGTGAAATGTGCAGAACGAATTCTTGTTTCCCCAATGGCGATCAAGGAATGGGTCCAATTATGAGGGACACTGTGTTTTAAAACATTGTGAGTCTGTACCCAGAATGCTCTTCCTCATTGCTGAAAACGATACGAACGGCATTAAATTGTTATATTTTCTAATTTGTTTGCCAAAATTTGGGCTGTTAAGTGGCAACTTTTTTAACTGATCATTTACTGTAGAACTTTGTAAAGAAAAATAAAACGATATGGAAAAACTAAAACGATCCCTGAAAAATTATACAACAGCAATGCAAGTCTCATCGAAATTTGCCCTGTAGGTAAAAAGGCTAATCTTTTATAATCCTGTTTACCTGATTACATAACTTTCCTCCATAACTTTATAACATAACAACTTTAGAACAATATGTAATATACTAAAGCTGTTCTGGAGAAATTACCTAAATAACAATGCAAGTCTCATCAAAATCTGTCCAACAGTACTTATTAAAAGGCTAGTTTTTCATAATTGGATTCACCGGATTCTAGAACTTTCACCCATAATTCTGAAACTACGCAACTTAAAACAATACGTTATATACTAAAACCTTCTGTGAAAATTTATCTAACTTACAGTGCAAGTCCCATCAAAATCCGTTCACAAGAACTCAAGTTATAAGCATCCGGAACGAAATTCGCTTTGCATTTTATACACAGTCAAACCTCCCTGGTCGACCATCTCCATTAAGCGACCACCTCCCTGAACGACCATTTGTTCATGGAAAGAAATTTATTCCCATAGGCTCAATACTCATTTTACCCCCATTCAAAGACCATCCCAGTAGAACTCCCTCTATGATCGACCCATTTCTTTGAAGAAAATGAAATAAATTTCGCTTTTTCCTGGTCGTTTGAAGAAGGTTTTATTAAAAAAATAATTCCGGAGAGCGCATGATTCATCAAATTTCTAAACTAAGTTTAGAATTTTTATTTATTCCGGTAAATCCTAAGTGTTTAAACCCCTTTGTGCATTTTTAGGCAATGAATTTAACTCTGGTGACAAATTAAGAATGACTGTCAATACAATCTCCTGCCTTATTCTGGCAGGAAATTCTCAAAGAAATAGTAAATTAATGAAATCGTCATTATTTGTTTCCACCCAAAAAACTGCAGTTATTTACTGAACTTCGCATAGACTTGGAAATAAAAGTTATAAAAGAAAAAACCGTAAAATCAACGCAAATGTCAATGTATTCATTTTTTAAACTCTGACGTAATTAACTTGTGTAATTAATTTTTGTTTTGAAACTTAAATTATTATATTTTTTCCTAATGTGAAAAATAAATTTTAGTGACAGTAATTGTTACTTTTTTTCAACAATTAAAATCTAGATTTATACATGATCTCCGTTAAGAGACCACCTCTCGGAGCGACCAATTTTTATTGGAACGGAAAATGGTCACTTTAGGGAAGTTTTATTGTATATACTAGCAGGCTTCGCCCTCTAGATTGGTAGGTGTCTCCAAACGAACCTTGAATCGAACAAAATGTATCGATAAATTTGATCTTGTGTTGTAAAGTAATATGGAGCTTCATCTGGAATGCCCTTCCTCATTGCTGCAAACGATATGAACGTCATTGCTCCATTATATCTTCTAATGTGCCACACAAAATTTTAAGAACCAACTCTTTTAGTTGATTATATGCAGTAGGATACGACAAAGAACGATAGTAAGATATGCAATTAACTAAAACCATTACTGAAATATTATCTAACAGTGCAAGTCCCATCGAAATCCGTGCAGCCGAACTTTTTAAAAATACTAATCTTTCATAATCGGGCTCACCTGATTATAAAATTTCCCACATAATTCTATAACTAAGTTACGTAGAACGAAATAGTATACATTAAAACCTTCCCTGAAACATTATCTAACAAACAGTGCAACTCCCATTAAAAATCCTTTAAAAAAACCCATTAAATAAAATTTTTTGGCAACATGTGCAAGTAATCTTACTCCTTTTTTGTTGTTGTTTTTGTTTTTTGCTGCATCAATGCTGGTAACAACGGCTCTCAATGTGGTAATATGCTTTTTAACCATTTGGAAAAGTGGTTATTGTTCTCGTCAGGGTAGGAGATCAAAAGCATATCTGAACGTTTTCATTGGTTTAATCCGCAATTTATTCGTTATCTGATTGGTATATACAGTAATCTGTATTTCCCTTTGGTTTCAACAACGATGGACAACAGAGTGTTGCCACTATGACAAAAAAGTAATAAAAACTACAAAAAAAAATTAATAACTCAGAAACAAATTGAGATACAGCTTTCAAACAAATTGCATTTAAAAGTACATTTTTTTTCTCTATCCGACTATATAAAAAGTAATATTGTCGGATGGTTAGAAGTTTAAGAATGAAATTTTATTTAAAATTGGTCGTGAGATTTTTTGGAAATCTGATGATAGAAAAGACTTTTCCCGAACAGCCAATGAAATGCTTGGCTATTACGTAAGTTTCATAGGAAATCTGACGAGTCGCAGGCGATTTTTCTTGCTTGCAATTTTTACGTGTAATAACATTATTAATCTTTAATTCATGGCGTACGTAATGTATGACCAGCTCCGTAGAAGTTTAAAAATTTACAATACCGAAAATTGTAAAACTGAAATTTCTTTTAAAATTTGTTCATGACGGGTCCAGGAATCTTATCGTTTAATCCATGTAATGTAGGATCAACTCCGTGCGATTTTTTATGTCTTAAATTTTAGTCTTTGAAAAAATCTTTTTCCAAATGGTCGTTGTAATTTGTGAAATTGCTTTTTTTCTTTTTCAATCCATTTGCATCAAAATTTATTTTTATCTTATTAGTTTTCCAATAGTTTATTTCTGGATTTATCTTTTGTGGTAGACCTAAATTCGTATTGTTTAGCTTTTTTATGGCTACTGCAATGATGAACCACAGACTTTAACCGTAGTATCATTGCATTTAGGGCCTGATGAATCTGCCTTGGTTTAAAAAATTTCCATCATATTTCTTTTATCCTATTTTTACAATGTTTTATAATATATTTTTTATTTGACTCATTTTTTGAGGATTTATTTCCGTTTTAAGTTCAATTTTTCAGCATTTCGAGCGATATTTTTTACATCTTTTAGAAAAGGGTTTATTTTAAATTGTTGCCAATTTTAAAAACAGGGCAAAGATTATTTCCTCCAAATTAAAGATTTATTTACACGTGACTATTACAAACAGAAAAAATCTTTCAAATTAGAATTAAATGATTACGTATTAAAAGCAGGAAAATATTGAAAATTACGTCATAAAAACTATATTTACACCAGAATTTTAAAAGTGAAAGAAAATTGTAAAATAATAAATTCATTTATATGCGTTAAAAGTTGTAAATGGAGAAAATTACGTCATATTTAAAATGGACAAACAATAATATTGCCAAACAGTTTGAATTAAAAAATATATTTACTCGAGAAATTTATTTCTTATTTTGGGATAATCTTTTAAACTATTGTTGTGAATTCTATTCGCGCAAAGACAGCGCAAATAATATTTCCTTTCTAACAACAAAAGTATTTTCACGTGAATATTAAAAAGAGAAAGAAAACTTTGCTGATCAGATTTTGAGCTTCAGATTTAAAACGATAATTTAGAATGTCTTATTTAAAAGAACTTTCTTTTACAAAAAACTCAGTTTACTTAATTTTATATTAGATTATTTTCAAATGTTTCACTGATCTGATTTTATCAAAGACGAAAACAGCTCGTTAACAGGGAGATCGCCCCTGTTTTTTTTTTAAATTATAATTCACTCTTCCAATTTAAAAAAATCTGACCAAATTAGCGTGCTATTAGAGTTTGTGGTGTCTGGAAGAGGTTTGGCGAGCGTAGCTCGTAGGGGACAGAGCTCCCTAGAAATTTAAAATGAAACATAATATTAAAGAAACTCCAAGCTCAATTCACAATTTTCAATCCTAAATTAAATGATAATCAAAATGTTTTATTGAAATTTTCATCAGAATAAACCTGTTTTGTGTTAAATGGGATACTAATGTAATATAAAAATTGTTGGAAACGCATTATCTTTCGATTGGTAACACCGTATAAATAGACTGAAAAATTACCATTCAATTACGAAAAATCGCTAAACTTCGCATTAAAAATCTCTAAAAATTCAAAAGGTTGCGCAGGACAAAGTTTACTATATTAGGCTAAAAGTTGAAACCGCATTGCTTTAATCAAGGTCAAAACACTAAAAATCGCATAAAATATCTCGAAAAACTAAAATACTGCTGTATGAATTCCGAATAAATGTTATTGAAAAGAGGACAACATTTACTATGCAGAGGATAAATTTTCCTATAGTAGACTTTGTAATATTCTAATCGAATCTAAAAATATTCTAAATCTTTCTTTTTACGAATGTTAAAAAAAAAAAAAAAAAAAAAAAAAAAAAAAAAAAAAAAAAAAAATTGCCGCGAAACGTGAAAAAATCCTTAAAATCGCATAAAAATTTTCAAAAATTGCTCTGTGAATTCCGAATAAACTTTATTGAAAATGTGGCAACATTTATTACATTGGGCCAAAAGATTAAAATCGGAATCCCTTTTATTAATGTGGAAAAATCGCCGCAAAGCACAGAAAAAAATCCTGCTAAAAATTCAAAAAATAGCAGAGGAGAAAAGTTATTTTGGTGGCTAAAACATCGTAACAAGAATACTTTCACGAATAACGTTACAGTGCTGTCCAGTATTAAAAACAGATGTGCAATTTGAAAAGGCTACCCCCCCCCCCCCCTTACAAACGAGATTTGGAGCTAGTGGTCGCTTTCATCAATCAATGTCAAATAGACGGAACCTATTGAAAGTGGGATTTTATAGAGATTTTGCTTAAAATTTCATTAAAAATCCAAATCAGTTTCGGTGATTTTACATTCCCTAATTGGTATAAAATTGGGAAACAATGTTATCTGAAAAGTTCAAGGTTTAAGCTAGGGGGCGTTGTTTTTTAATTTTCAGAATCTCTCATAGATAACATTTTACAAAGCTTTGAATGAAAAACACCGTGCGTTCCAAAGTTGTTTTCACGTTCCAAAGTTGTAAGTCATATTATAATTAAACAGCTGCAAAAATTGACAATTTAATCAACTGGTACCCTTTATTATAATCTCAAATATATTGTGCAATAAGAAAAAATAAGCAAATGCGAAATCAGCGAAACGGTCTCTCATATCTCAAATGAAAATCAAATTTCAAATTATTTGCTTAAAAGGCGCAAAGGCCAACCTAGTGAAAAAGTTCCATGACGGGATTCGAAAACGGACCATCAGCATAGCACACTGGCGTTCTACCGACTAAACCACATGGAACGATACCCAGCCTGGAACTTCTCACTTTAGTTTGCGCCTTTTAAGCAAATAATTTGAAATTTGGTTTTCATTTGAGATATTGTAAGCAAGGCGAATGTCTCTCTCTGGAAAAATTTCCAATTATTAATACTATGGTCTCTCATAAAATTAGCAAATAAATCCTTTGTGCAACAATATTAAAAAGCAGAAAAATCAACATTTAAAAATACACAAAAAATACATGAAAAGCAGCAAACAGCTGTTTCGAATCTATTAGCGAGATTCTTCTTCAGTGCAAGATAGGGAAAAAGGAACAGCGTGCTACAAAAGCTCGTGCTAAGCTCATCCCTGCTTTTTCTAGCACGCAGATCCTTTTTCCTTATCTTGCACTTAAGAAGAATCTTGCTAGTAGATTCGAAACAGCAGTTTGCTGCTTTTCATGTATTTTTTGTGCATTTTTAAACGTTGCTTTTCCTGCTTTTTAATGGTCTCTCATAGGTTTAGCATTAGCTCGCGAATGTGTTCGCTTGCAGGGACAGGAGCCTTAAATGGCGGATTTGTAAAATCTGCCGGTGCGGCAAAGTCCAATCTCTCTCTAATGTAGGATCTCTAAGCGGGTTTAACCAACGCCCCCTAGATAACGGAGAAAGCCTTGATACGCATCACGGGACCGTCACACAAAGCAGTTAAAACAAAGAAAAAAAATTGAACAACTTGCATGTTTCGATTTCGTTGGCTCGTGGAATCCCTAATTCTTATATTCTAATAATAATAATCAATAATTCAACGAACCAAAGAAAACGAAACATGCAAGTTGTTAAAGTTTTTTTCCGGCTTTGTGTGATGTTTTCGTGACATGTGCCAAGGCTTTCTCCTTTATCTGGGGGAGAAGGGGGGGGGGGGAGGTAGGGCGTTGGTTCAACATAGTATGTTTATTTTTTACTTTTATAATTCATAAATTTTTGTGTCTCTCAATACTGAAATATGACTCTTTTTATGGCCACAATGTGGTTGAAACTTGTCGGTTTTTAAACCTTAAAATTTTTTTTTAATGTTTCGAAAGTTTTTACCTTTTATGTATAATACACGTCTTTAAGTGAACCATTTTATTATACGAGGGCATTTCGAAAAGTAAAGATACAATGGCTTGCATTCCTTAAAAAAAAAAAAAAACAGTTATTTAGAAAACGTAATTTACATCTTATTAACTGTATTATTTATTATTTTTCGACATTATCACCCCCCGTTATCCAAACATTTGTTAAGTCGGGGCACAAGCTTTTGTATCCCACAGTTATGGAAGGTTTCCGCCTGTTGTCGGAACCACATTTCAACTTCATCTTTGATCTCATCATCGTCGTGGAATGATTTTCCTCCAAGATGTGACTTCAGGTAACAGGAGACGTCTATTCGCACGAATTGCTTCCTCCGTTCTCTGAAGAAGGGCATCAGAGATCACAAATGGCCGACCTGTTCTTTGTTCGTCATGAACATCGGTCCTACTTTCAGAGAAATGACGACACCATTTCGTTACATTTTCTCGATTCTTAATTTTCCCATAAACAGAAACAATTTCTTTGTGAATATCCACTGGTCGCTGACCTCCTGCATGAAGTAAACGTATGACGGAGCGCACTTCGCATTTGGCGGGATTCTGAATCGGCGGAACCATTTTAAACACGACCTACTCCAACCAGAATCAACGTTGAAATGCCGAACGACCGCGAGGAGAAAGCTAACGATTCAAGGTTAACACCTGTGTTGCCAACTTGCTTGCCAAAACTTTTCTTTTCCTCCAGCGTACGGTGTATCTTTACTTTTCGAAATGCCCTCGTATATCTGTTGTTTCTATATTTGATCTGAAATTTTCAAATCGATATCTTGCATAGTTCTCTAAATTTTATCCAATTACAGAAAATAATCATTATTTTTCATTTTCATTTGAAAACCCAGTCCAGCAGATATTTGATTCTTCTGAAGTTTCGGAAGAAAATGCTTTTTTTATGGGTCTTATATTGAGTTCTTGTTTAATATCTGAATTAATTACGGGCTAATTTTTTGTAAAATAAACATTATTGAAAAGAGGAGAAATTTTATAATATTGGGCTAAAAGTTTGAAAACGATAATTTTTATTAATGTAGAAAAATCGCTTCAAAACGTGGAAAATGTGCTAAAAATTGCATAAAAATTTAAAATACAAAATCTAAAAAATAAATATTTAAAAATAGAAATTTGGGCTTCGCGATGAAACACTACTTACATAAGGACACACTACATACATCTTAGGAAGTATCAGTTTAAATCTCTAAATTTTTGCAGAGAACGCAAGTTCGAACCCAACACCCGACAAAATGATTTCTGTAATATTTTTGGCAGTAATTCGTTTCAATAATGACATATTTCATTAGGA
This sequence comes from Maratus speciosus, assembly GCA_963932465.1. NCBI lineage: Eukaryota > Metazoa > Arthropoda > Arachnida > Araneae > Salticidae > Maratus > Maratus speciosus. The sequence goes on from OZ010797.1 coordinate 121,955,139, forward strand.
GAAGAAATATGATTTTAATTTTATTATTATCATAATTTAAATGCTTTATAATTAAATAAAATTTAACACTGAACAATATTTTAAAATAATAATAATACAGTAAACTCTCTGTAAGGCGGACTCTGTGTAAGACGGAAATCTGTCCAACTCGGAAAGATTTTCAAGTCCCTGTGAATCCATAGACATAGAGTAAAATTTTTCTAAGGCGGAATATTGTCTACTGCGGAAAAGTTTCTTGGTCACGATCGCTTCTGCCTTAGACAGAGTTTACTGTAATAATTTTATATTTAAAGTATTTTGCATGTTATTATCAATTAAATAAATCTAGCTGATCTACAATTTTTGTTGTATTTTCTTACCATTATCAAGAATATTTATGTGTGTGCGTCATAATGTTGTCATTTTTTTCCGTAAAAAAAAAGTAATAAAATAAAACGGAAAGAAAAACAAATATTCATATAAGTATTGTAAAAGAAATTACCTTGATATGCATGGTTTAATATTTAAAAAAAAATGTATATAAAAGTAAAATAATATTTAAGTATTAAAAAATATATATTATAAATCGTTAGCTGCATCAAGCTTTAAATTTAGTCTTTTACAGAATGATACTGATAAAATTTAAAATTCAAGGCAACTTTTAATGGTCGTGCAATTAAGAAATATATAAAATATAATATAAATAAATATAATTAAAAAAAAAAAAAAAAAAAAAAAAAAAAGAGGCCATAGTAAGTAAGAATAAATTCTCTACCTAACATTTTTTGGTAAATTTCTGATAAAAAGCAAATTATAAATGTAAATGTAAATTATAAACTTAAAATTCTTTCACTTCATTGAATAGGGTAAGCTGGCAGCACCATTTATCGCATTAAAGAAATAGGAATCACTTATGCAATATAGAAATCTGTCACGATTTTAATACATTTTTTAAAAGCAAAAAAAAAAATAAGAAATTTTCTAATGAAATATTCAAGTCATTAGTCAAACCCTAACAGGTACCATCCAACTTTAAACTCCTAGAACCTGTATGCTAAAAGAAATTAAAGTATAAAAGTAGAGATATATTATACTCACACCGGTAAAATTTAAAGGATATATATATTAATATAATTTAAGCAAGTCATATTGACAACTAACGCCTAGTGACAGCAGGATTCCTAATGGTAATAAAATCTGCAAAGCTTGAAACTTGGGATTCATCCCTAAAGAGGGATATTTTCCCCACTTTCCTCAAATGCTTAGGGAAGTCATCGTTCGTGATCTGATAATAGTGACTTATTGAAAATGCGATAACCGGCTTTTCGTTAGTACATTGTGTTTAAGATTGCTTTAGAAATAATATACTTTTTAATTTTTTAGAGATCATATATTTTTTTATTTGTTATAGTGTAGATGTTTTAAAAATAAAATGAATCTGAACTTTACTTGTGTGTTATGTGGAAAAAATTATTCCACAAATATTAATTTATTAAAACATGCACGAGAAAAACATGGCCTTGAACAATCCGCTACAAATAGATCGGAAATAAAATGTGCTTTGTGTAGTGATTTTTTTCGATCAAGAAAGATGTATGAAGAACATCTCAACGCCTGTCACTCTATTATATTAGAGAAAGAGTTGATGGAATTTGATTCTAAAACCGATTTTTTTTCTTGGAAAGAAACTTTTTCTATGTTTGTTAAACATCGCGGCACTGAAACAAAAAATGGGATAAAAGCGAGTTATTATTATTGTCATAGAAGTGGTCATTACAATAAGAAAGGAGAGGACTTAAGAAATATAAAATGCTTTGGCTCCAATAAGATTAATTGTATCTGCCCAGCCAACATTAAACTTGTTGAAAATGATAAAAAATGTACAATTACATTCATCAAAAACCATATTGGTCATACAAATGATCTTGGCCGATTAAAGATAAGTGAAGCAGAGCGGGCTGCAATTGCTGCAAAATTGGTTAACAAAATTCCAATGTCGGTAATATTGGATGATATAAGAGATTCAGTGACTAATGATTTGGAACGGGTGCACTTACTAACAAGGAAGGACCTGCTGAATATTAAAGTTCAATATAACATTCATCCAGATGGAATTCTAGACTCATCTGATGCTGTGAGTGTTGATAAATGGGTGAACAAAATGCAAGATACAGATGATTCACCTGTTCTTCTATACAAGTCCCAAAATGAGCTAAATTTGGATATTTATCCACACTTAACTCGTGAAGATTTTGTTTTGGTTTTAATGAACAATTCCCAGAAACAAATGTTGAAATTATATGGAAATGATGTAATTTGCATTGATTTTACTCATGGAGTAAATGCTTATGGATTTGACTTAGCAACAATAGTCATATTAGATGATAATAGAGAAGGCTTTCCAGCAGCATTCATAATTAGTAACCGTCAAGATAGTTTAGCTCTTAGAACTGCCTTTCATTCTATTAAGGAACACTGTGGTAATGTTTCTGCTAAAATTTTGATGACAGATGATGCAGAAGCATTCCACAATGCCTGGAGTGAAGTCTTTGACTTGCCACATAAAAGATTACTTTGCTCTTGGCATGTTGACAAAAACTGGATTAAAAAATTAATTCAGTTAATTTCTTCCAAAGAAAATCAGGCCGGGGTTTACAAAATTCTGAGATGCCTCTTAACCGAAACTGACTTAGAAACATTTGAAATTATGTTAGAGCAAGCTCTTAAAATATTTTTGGAAGATACAGATCTTGCTAGTTTCAAAAATTATTTTGAACGATACTATGTGCATCGAAAACAATTGTGGGCTTATTCACATAGGAAATGGGCTGGTATAAACACAAATATGCATATTGAAAGAATGCATAAAATAATCAAATACATATATTTACAAGGATAGTGTGTAAAAAGATTGGACAAAACCATTCATTGTTTAATGCAGTTTGTTCGTGATAAATTGTTTGATAGGCTCATTTCATTAGAAAAAGGGAAAGTGTCTATTAAGATATCAAATTTAAGAAATAGACACAGAGCTAGTCAGCGGTTAGGCCACTGTGAAATTTTTGAAAATGATGATGGATGGCTTATAAAATCAGAAAGTCTTATTGGGGAATTCTATCTTATTAGAAAAAATACTGAATGTTCTGACCGCTGTGCATTATACTGCAAAGATTGCAAATTCTGCCTTCATAATTTTATTTATACATGTATTGACAATGCCATACAGTGGAATATGTGCAAGCACATACATGCTTTATGTCAGAGAAAATTTTCCAGCCAGAACAACTGTAGAGAGATTGAGAACACAGACCTAGTGATTGATGGTTCCAGAGATGATTTCACTAAAGCCAGAGAAAAAGAAACTCACCTTAATTCTTTGAAAAGAAGGTCTGAGTCAAATCTGAAGGAAATTAAACCAGATGTTAGAAAATATTACAATGAGATAGGAAGTAATATCGAAAAAGCTACTACAGTTAAAGAACTTAATGAACTGAAAAAGTTATTAAAAAGTGCATCAACAAGTTATAAAATATTCATGGATGCTAAAGAATTGCAGGAACAATTTGAAGTTGTTGAGACTAACCCCTAAATAAAAAGATAAAAAATCAAAATTTTGTTTCTAAAAAGAAGCAAAGTTCAAAAAGATGTAAGGAGAATTCTCTAAGAGCACCTACAGCAGAAGAGTCGCAACAAATCGCTTGTTCATTAATAATGAAAAATTAATTTTTCATTGTAATGTCATACCTAAATCAATTTTATGACAATGTCATAGATTTAGGGTCTTTTATTAACCATCATTTCAGCAAGGTGATACAATTTAACTTTTATTCATTGGAATTCAAATTTTCTTCTGTTTTTCGTATATAATTTTTTTAAATATCCTTTTTATTTACAATTCCCTTTGATTAATCTTTCTTAGGTTGTGGCTTAGATTTTATATTATAAATTATGTAACCAATTAATTAATAATGTGACTTAGGAACTAACTTTTTATTATGTATGGCTAATTAAAATTATACACTGATTATGCCAAAAGATATCTGAGTAACTAAATAAACTGAATTCTATTTAATAGTATACATATGATAAATTCTGTTTATAACATGTTTAGATCATAAAACTTATGTCTACTTTTTATTCCATAATATGGTGTTTTTACTGCTTTAATTTTGATTTTATTTTATCAATTGTATGAAGGAAATTTTTTCATGAATTAGATTTGTAAATTTGATTAATATTGGATACTACTGTCTGATTGATTGGATAATCCATTTAATTTAAATAATTTGGCCTCTGATTAATGCACCTTTTATCTTTATAGTCTGATATTTTATGCTAGTAATTTATTTCAAATATTCCAATATTTTTTTTTTTTTTTTCTGTGTGTGTTTTGAATAAAATGTATCTCGCATTTTGGAATCCTGTTTTATTTATTTATTAATTATTATTTAAAAGAAAATCAGTACATAAATGCAGATATTTACAATTACGCTGTTGTTTTGATGTGTTCGAAATGTTTTTTATCCCAAATGTGTCTCATTAAATAATTTATAGTAGTAACTATAGTTGAGATTCCAGTTTTTAGTATTTTTTTTACATTTCATTTAATAATCAAGGACAAATGCTGTTTGATTTAACTCTAATTAAATCACTTGTTCTTCCTTTTTAACCCCCCCCCCACAAAAAAAATACCGTATTTATTTAACATTATGAAAAATAGAGATCGACTCAAAATCAGAGTTTCGTCGAAAATTCTGCCAGACTGAAACTATATGTATTCCAAAAATCTAGTTTCTTCTTTCTGCAATTTTCAACATTACTCATTGATTTGAGCTGTATCAGCTAAAATGAGACTCTTCATTTATTGCTATGAACTTCGCTGTTTATGATTATCAGTCATGAATGACTCAAGATGAGAGTGCAAATCATAAAGCAAGTAAGGCTTATATGACTAAATTTTGAAGATGCTTTTCACGTGCTCATTAAAAGCTACAGGCTTAACAGTAATAGAAAATTTTTTGTTTGAAATTGCAGGTTTTTCGAATATTCTTTGAGGAAGTTCTAGTATAACAGATGATCATTTACAAAAATCATTATAAAAGATAAATCGAGGTAATATACATAAAACATTTTTTGGTTAGATGACATTTCTATAATTAGAAAATCTTTCTTTATCGTTAATGATTTAATTATATTTTATTTTACATGAAGATAAAAGAATTCGGTTAGAGGCACAGACTCGGCCACCTTGGGCCACACATATAATTAAGTAATAATTGAAGAGCTAAGTGAAAAAACATGTTAAGTAACAAAAATGACATTTGAAGTGAAAGTTTTTGCTGTAAATTTTAATGATTTATTTTCTGTTTGATACCATGTGTTTAAAATATTAACAGGTATGGTACTAAACTCTCTCAGAATAACTTATTCATATTTAATTCTCAAATATTAAAATTTATTAATATTATTGACATTATTAAATATTAATGAATAATGTCTTAAATCTTCAAGACTAAATAGAATCTTAGTATTTTAGCTTCACCATGTGATTGGATACCTCATAACGCTTTCATCCAAAAGATAAAAAAATTTTTTAGAAAATGTAGCATAACATGTTCACCCACTTAGCTCTTCAATTATATACATTTAATAAACACGTAAAATTAATTAATAATTATGTATATTTATATATGTATTAATTACTTTAAAAACTGTTTTCGTTTTCGGCCGAAAATAGGAAGATTACTGAGCTTCGGTTTCTGTTTCGGTCGGTCCCTAATGAAAAGCATTGACTCACAAGACGGAGTTGATATTCAACTACCCTCCGTCTCCTCCCCAAACAACACTCCCACATGCACACAATACTCGCCACTAACAGGGGTATAAAAGAGAAATTTCAAGAAATTAGGCTGTGTCTAAATGATAAAGGAAACCAACCATTTTCGAACCCTGAAAGAGTTAACATATTTTTAAAAGATTATTTGTTTTGATTACACATATGGAAATCTCAAAGGTAAGCTTGGCAAGTCTTCCAGTATTGTATAAAAGGCAAACAATGGTCTGCAATTTGTGGTAATGGTTTACAACGGTGATCTCTGCATTAAATAAAAATAATAAATTTAAAATAATGTTTAATTAAGAAGAATTTTAACAAATCTCATGTGGTCCATATGAATTAATTGCTGTGAATTTCACAAGAATTTAATATCTAATCCCAATTTCCTTAAATATGTTATCATTTATCCTAGAATCAAGCTAATAATTATATCTGTACCTGAGAAACAAACTATGTAAGTCGGAAAATGACAAATTTGCATACATAGAGGTATCTTCTCACCAAATTTGGTAGACCTATATGCAGTAGTTTCTTGAGAACACAGCCGACAGACACACACTCACACACACAAACTTCTTTCCTTATTATTACAGATTAATGAAGAAGTGTGCCCCACACATCCTTATTAAATTCGATGTATTTTATACGGGAATGATATGTATTCATTGAAATGAAATCAATTACTTAATATTTATTAACACAGATTGGAACTACTAAGAACTTTCATGAATGGCTATGAAAACAGTTTCTGGGAATATTTGCATGTTTACAATCTTGGAATGTGTTGTAATAAAAGATTTTTTTTAGACAAACTACTTATGCCAATTATTCCAATTTAATAATAAATTAGCATGTTTAGTTTATCTTGTAATGAAAGTCTAGTTAAGATTTGAAAATGCCACAATGTAATTTACCACATAATTTCAAGAATTACTTAAATAGAGAACATTATTAGATCTATGAATAATTTAAATGCCTAAAGTAATAGTTTTTATCAATCACTAAAAAAACAGTTTCTTGGAATATTTGGCTGTTTACAGTTTTAGAATGTGTTATAGAAATAATTTTTCTTTTGTATAACTACTTATGCTAATTATTCAAATCTAAATTACGATTTATATGATAAATATGAAATAATAAATTAACATGTTTAACTTAACTTGTCAAAAAAGTGCAGGTAATGGTTTGAAAATGCCACAATATAATTACCATGTAAATTCAGGACTTGCTTAAATAGAGAACATTATTAGCTCCATAAATAATTTAAATGTCTTAAATTAAAGTAAGAGTTTTCATCAATCACTGAGAAAACTGTTTCTGAGAATATTTGACTGTTTACTATCTTGGAATGTGGTATAATTTTTTATTTTTATTTATTTATTTATCTTTTGTCTTGTCAGATTACTTATGCTAATTATTCCAATTTAAATTATAATTTATATGATAAATATGGAATAATATGGAACACGAAAAGGTGGTTACGGTTTGAAAATACCAGGATATAATTGTTACATAAACTCAAGAATTATTTGAATAAAGAACAATATTAACTTTATAAATAATTTAAATGCCTTTGATAATTCATTTCTTCCTTATCTGCCAAGATAGCAAAGATGATAGTTTTAAATGACTACCAATAATAACTCTATAAATAATTTAAATGCCTTTGATAATTTATTTCAATTTTATCTGGCACAATATTTAATATAAAAGTTTTAAGTAACTGTAAACATAATAGCTTTAATCTTCTGTTAATAGATGGCAGCACAATACAACAGGTTAAAAGAGGAAAATATCCCTCTTTAGGGATAAGTCCGAAGGTTCATGATTTGCAGATTTTAATCTAAGTCTTACCATTAGGAATCCTGCTGCCGCTAGCTGCTAGTATATTGATGTAAGGGAGGCTAACCGATTCAGTGCCACCAGATGTAGTATTTTTCAATGCAACGGTTTTATCTCTTCGCCCAAATTTAGAGGTGTAATATTTTAAATGGTATTTCGTTTAAAAGTAAAAGTAGTATTTTATGGTATTTTCGAGAAAGACATGAACAAAATTGTAAAAATTTAAAAGATAGAGAAATTTGATATGTGTCAAACTAATTTTCTGAAAATATTCATCTGCGCGCACTACTGAGCACAGTTTATTTTTAAAGCAAATCACTCGAAATCATCGTTCTACCACTCTGGATGATATTTCTGTGTTCTACCCTTCTGTGGAACTTAATGGCATTGATCAGATTATGACAATTTCACGAACTCCACTCACCTCCTACAAGCGTGACATCATTTGTGGACGGTCCTCAGTTCGTTTTTTACTTTCTTCTATCTTTACAAGAAGAAAGTATTGGATTCGTGAAAATTTTCGACTTCCGGTTTTCGACGGATTTACATGTTTTAGAATGGCCAGAACACGATTTGATGGTTTTTAGAAAATGTCTGTCTGTGATTCTGTCTGTCACTCTGTCTGTGAGTCTGTATGTGACAAAAATTTTGTGGGCGCTCTATCTCAAGAACTAATGGACAGAATTTCACAAAACTTATTATTTAGTTAGACCTTGATATAAACTGGACCTGATTAGTTTTTGGTGAAAATCGCTCAACAGGTGGCGATGCTATGCGGCATTTTTCACGATTTCTGCAATAGCTATATCTCAAGAACTACTGCACGGATTTTCATAAAACTTCAGATTCAGTTAGTCCAGGATATAGTTTGGAGCTGATTACGTTTTGGTGAAAATCGCCCAACAGGTGGCGCTGCTATGCTGCATTATTCATGATTATCGCAATAGCTCTAACTCAAGAAAAAATGCACGAATTTTCATCAAACTTCAGATTTCGTTAGTCCTTGATATAAATTAGTGCTGTTTAATTTTTGGTGTAAATCGTCCAACAGGTGGGGCTGCTATGCTGTATTTTTTGCGATTTTCACAATAGCTTTATCTCAAGAACTAACGCTTAGATTTTCAACAAACTTCAGATTCAGGTATACCTTGATATCATTTAGTGCTGTTTATTTTTAGTGTAAATCGCTCAACAGGTGGCGCTGCTATACTACATTTTTTAGAATTCCCGCTGTAGCTCTATCTCAAGAACTAATGCACGAATTTTCATCAAACTTCAAATTCAGATGTACTTCGATATGAATTGGTGCTAAATTCATGTAATTTCTTGTACTATTTAAATGATTTAATTGACGTGATTTGTATAGAAGAAAGTTTTGTGATGGCCACAACATACTAGTTTTTTTCCGAAAGGCTAACATTTATACTAGCGTCTCTTTCGTGCGCTATTCCCTACCTGAGCGATGGATAGCGGTTAAGTCCATTCTAAATGCAGGTGAGAAGGTTGGGAGAGCTCAGAAATTTGCTCCGCAAACCACGTGATGTTTGCGTCATCATTGTTTATGTTCAGATTTATTTACTACTCTGATTTCGGCGTTAAGAGTGATATGCAGCTTCTTAAAATCTTGTATATCGTCATTAACGACTATTTTATTATTAAAAACATCATAGATATAGGAAGGTGTATTCCTTATTCCAAGAAAAACATAACTTATAAGAGTTCAGAAAATGCACATTTAAATATTCATTCTCATCAAATAAAATCAGTTTTCCATCTTTTTAAATTTGTATGCTCTTGTATTTTATTTTTGCAATTTTTCTGATCATAAAGATAATGTATGAAAAGGAAGATTTACTGTTTTGTTTACATACTTGTTTGTTGGAAAGAAAGGGGTATATGTTAGTATCTTTCATGCCTATAATAAATTTTAAAATGTCAAGGTATATATAATTATATTTAGATGATGGTAAAGGGTATGATTGGTAAAATATTACAGTTAACTTGTATGCCGATCTAATTAATTTCATTAAAATCCTAATTATGTAAATATATGCTTAATAATAAGCATTTCTTAAAGTTATAAAGGCTGTTGTTTTTAAAAAGTACTTTTAAAGAAAAATCAAATAAATATTAGTTATTTGTGATTATAATATTCCAATAATATTTATTTCAATTTATAGAGTATAACGTGGTTTTTTGTGAATAATACAAATAGCTATTTTATTTCTCTGTTAAGGTGATGATTTTAAAACTAATGTTAATAAAATTATTGAATTAAATTAATAAATTAATTTATAGGGTTTTAAAAAAAGTTGTAAATGCGAAATTTGGATAACATTTTTAAATATATTATAAAAAACAAAAGGTTTTTTTAAGTCCATATTTAAGAGCATATTGTAGTTTTTTTTTTTTTTTTTTTTTTTTTTTAACACACTCTTAAATAGTTATCAAAATTAACTTCAATAACTGATAGCTTTTTTTTTCATTAAAAATATTTATTTTTGCAAATTATTAAAAACTTGTGAATGGTTATGAGAAATGTTTTGGGTATGAATTGTACTATTTTTATATTTAAAAAAAAAAAAAAATCATTTACATATTTAAGTAAGATTTTCCTAAAGGTATTGGAAAGTAATCGCTAGCTCAAATTATTAGAATGTAACTGTCAATATTATTGTTTTATTTTTTCTCCTTTATTAAGCATAAATTTAAAATCGTATTATGAAAAATAAGATTCTAGAGAATCTTTAAACTTTTCTTATTTTTTAACAAGATGCAAGAAAAATGCATAAAAAAAAAAACTTCCCTGAATTCTTAAAAAATAACTAAATACCATTTTTCAATGACTAGCCTTAAAATTTTCAGTATATACACACACACATATATTTAAATATAATTCAACATTTATTCGGTATTCAAACATATTATCACCCCCCCCCCCCCCCACATACACACACACACACGCACGCACACACCTCTATCTTTCATACCTTATAAATTGAATCATTAACTTAATTCAATTAGTATAGTATAAGAAATTTAATTCTCCAACAAAATATGGTTCCACACTGTCATGTTTTTGATTTCATGTCGATACAAGGCAGAATTAGAAATCCGTCTTATCTCGATTTAAACCAGTTCTTAGCTGAAAATTTGCACTCTTTTTCTAAATGTTTTCATCATTTGAGCACTACTATATGGTAGAATAGACTTTAAAATCCGAAGGATCAAGAATTAAAATTAAAAATTCAGTTCTTAATTCACGAATTTATTATTTTCAGTATCTTAAGTTCAGATTAATAAAAGATTTTAAAAATAAAATTGAAATTTCAAAATAAAATTGAAAAGTAAAGTTTAAAAGAGGGAGAGGGGGGGGGAGGCGGAGGGGATATATTTTAATGCCAAATATTAAATTTATATGCTTTAACATTGAAGTTATATTTAAGTATATGTCTGTATATGTACTGCAATTTATATGCATAAATACTTTTCTATCGTGAAAACCTTAAAAAAAAAAAAAAAAAAAACTTTATACTTTATCTTGATTTAGGTAAAGCATCTGTTAGTATTAGCAAGTTTTATTTATTTGATATTTATTTCTTTTATTGTTTTTACTTAAAAAAAAATTATTTTAGATTTACTAGTTTATGATACCATACAATAAATTGAAAAAATATGGCTGTTCATAGAAAAATCATAATTAATTATTATTATTATTTAAGAATTCAAAGAAAAGGTTTATTTTGAAGAATGCTTTAGAATCTTATTTTTCATAATACTATTTTGAATTTATACATAATAAAAGAGAAAGGGAGAGAAAAAAAATAATATTAAGAATTACTTTCTAATAATTTTAGCTATCAATTATTTTCCAATATCTTCATCTAAATCTTACTTAAAGTTTGCACTATACTTATTGAATTAAATTAATGAATTAATTTATAGGATTCTTTAAATGTTGCAAAATTTGGATTTAAATTTTTAAATATACTTTTAAAAAATTATTACTATTTTTTTTTTTTTTTTTTTTTTTTTTTTTTTTTAAGTCCAAGTGTAAGAATATGATTTTTTTTCCCCCATGTAAGGAACTGTTAAATAGCTATTTATCAAAAATAACTTAAATTTAATTGTGCCTTTTTCTGTTGTTGTTGTTGTTGTTTTTACATTAGAAACAATTTTTCTGCACTAAATTATTAAAAACTTATGAATGGCTATGAGAATTCTTTTGTATAAATTTGTCTTTTTTATTTATAAAAATTTATTATTTATTTAAGTAAGATTTAGCTAAAGGTATTGGAAAGTAATTGATAACTAAAATTAATAAAAAGTAATTATTATTTTTTTTGTCTCCCTTTCTCTTTTATTTAGTATAAATTCAAAATATTATTATGAAAAATAAGATCCTAGAGGATTCTTGAAATTAATCTTCTCTTGTTTCTTAACAGGATGTAAAAATTATGAATTAAAAAATGTTCTTCTTTAAATTCTTAAATAATAATAACAATTAAATAAGATTTTTCTATGATTAGCCATAAATTTTTCAGTTTACTGCATGACATCATAAACTAGTAAATCTGAAGAAAAAAAAAATTAAGTAAAAAAAATAAAAGAAATAAATAACAAATAAATAAAAAATGCTATTATTAACAGATGCTAGTCCTAAGTCAAGATACACACATATATTTTAATATAACTTCAATGTTAAAGCATTTAAATTAAATATTTGGTATTAAAATATACCCCCCCCCCCCCCCCAAAAAAAAAAAAAAAAAACTCTTTTTATATATTTATTTATTATTATTATTATTTTGTCACAGAAAGAACATATTATAATTTTTATTGTTATTATTATTTTAAGAATACAATGAAGAATATTTTTTTTTTCGTTGTTAAGAAGAAAAAAGAAATACAAAATTAATTAAAAACCTTTCTACATGTTATTTTTAGAAGATTAGCCAGTAGATGGCGCTCGTTTCTAGAGTGGGGGGAGCCTTCAGTTTGTTTATACCTAAACGTTGTGCGATTTAGCGCTGACGCAGAATTCCTGTCTACCCTTCCCACCTGCATTTAGAATGAACTTAACCGCTATCCATCGCTGTCGTATGGAATAGCGCACGAAAGAGACGCTAGTAACATTTATATAAAACGATGGCAACCACACGGGTATATCATAGTTTATTTAATTATAATAGGTAATTAAATTATGACTACTACGTGAAAGCAGCTTATACTTAATTACAATATTATTTTTAAGTTTTACTGGTATGAGAGTAATATTATATTCATAATCTTTTGCGTTACCAACACATATGTTTTATTTAACTTTGATATGATGTTTTTTCATAATTTGATAATACAGTTATTTATTTACTTTGCCACCAGATTTTTTTTAAAAAACTACATTTCCAGAGGAAGAAGCTGTTTTGTAAGTACAGTAATCCCTTGACATTCGGGGGTTTTGAAGTAGGAAGTGCAGAACAGTTTTTTTTAATGGAAATTTAGATGAAATTATGAACATTTCTGTGCCCCTCCGAAATTTCGTGTGATAGTCAGGACTTGCTTCCAGGATTGATTATTGAAGGGATTTTTAATCGACCATTTTTTCCGATGAATAAATTACAACTTAAGTTATAAGAAATTTGACGATATTAATGTATTCAATGACCAGAATATAGTTGCATAGTCTTTAGATTTTCGACTACCACTACTTCTGATTATTAATATTTGTCCTGTTTAATAAAAAAATTATGTTAGTAAATAAAGCGAATTTTTGCACATTGCAAATAAAAGTAAATGTATAAATATCCTCTTTAACCTTCCGTCTACCAGACGGGTCCATTGGACCCGACAGCAATATTTAATGTAAATTTTTATCATGAAAAATAGCATTCAAAGTTTCGCGATTACATGACTTTTCCTGCAATTGTCTCCTCTATGTATATGCAATTGCGATTAAAATTTTGTTCGAAATTTTTTACCTATTTTTAATTTGTTTCATTGTTTACCACGCGGGTCCATTGGACCCAACATTAAAACAAACGTAATATACTGTTGCTTTCTTTTTCTAGGGTTGCCATAAATCATGAGGAGGAACAGGGTTACCATAATTGGCTGTTTATCGCCCATTTGGCGATGGATTTTTAGCGCCAATCTCGCCAAATTTGGCGACTTTATAATGAAGTTTTGAGAACATTCTAGACTGATCTAGTAAACTTCGTGCTCTATATATAAAAGGTTACTTCTGGTTCAGAGAGTCATTTATCAACAGACACAGTTAGTGAGCGAATGGTGTCTATTGATGTTTTTGAGTCTTTTCATTGAAAATAGGACTTGATATTTGAAGACAAGTAATAAGTGTAGTTTGTACGTGCTTTGTTATTTTACAAATATTCATCATTTTCTTATTTCCTAACTTATTTTTTGTTAAAAACTGAATTGAAGATGAACAGAAAAAAAGTATTGACTCAAGAGGAAATTCAAAAAATTATGGAAAATTCGGACGATATAGAATTCGACACCGATGATGAAAATCTGTCGTCTGATGAAGGTGAAGTAGATTATGTTGAAATACATAATGAAATTTCTGATTCCTACTCAGAATCTGATAATGATTCCAATGAAGTAAATGTAGCAACCACAAGTACTTCAAATTCTACTTTTGTTTCCAAAAATAATTCACAGATCTGGTATAAGAATGAAGTTGCCAGACCACAAGGAAGACGTACTGAAATCAATATTTTACGTGAAAAATCTGGACCTTCAAGATTTGCAAATCGTGAAGTGGATTCCATATCATCCTCATTTCTTATCTATTTCCGAAAAGGACTTTTGGAAATTATAGTAAAATGGACAAACGCGGAAGGCAATAGAGTATTCGATAAAGAGTGGAAACCTATAGATATTATAGAACTTAAAAAATTCATCGGACTTTTATTACTTATTGGAGTATATAAATCGAAAAATGAAACAGTAAGCGAACTTTGGAGCATAAAAAATGGAAGACAAATATTTCGGGACATTATGAGTCGCAATAGATTCACAAGTATATTACGTGTCATAAGATTTGATGATGCTGCTGAGAGGCGTAAAAGAAGATCAACTGATAAATTAGAGCCAATAAGAGAATGCTTTGAATTGTGGAATAGCTATTTACAAGACCCTTATATTCCTAATTGGTCTATGACTGTCGATGAGCAATTAGTTTCTTTTCGTGGAAAATGTCCTTTCCGTCAGTATATGCCATCTAAACCTGGAAAGTATGGATTGAAGTTCTGGGTTATTTGTGACAGCGTAACATCGTATGCTTGGAAACTGGAACTATATACAGGCAAAAATGAAGTAAGAGAATCTCATCAGGGAGAAAATGTAGTTAAAAGATTGACGAAGGAAATTGAAAATTCTGGTCGTAATATTACATGTGATAACTTTTTTACGTCATATGCATTAGCAACACATCTTACTTCAAAAAAATTATCTCTTATTGGAACAATTCGAAAAAATAAACCTGAATTACCCGCTGTGTTCACAAATCCAAAACATCGTTCTGTATATTCTACTTTATTTGGGTTTCAAGAGAAGGCGACCATCATCTCTTACTGTCCCAGAAAAGGTAGAATTGTTACTTTGCTAAGCACAATGCATAACACTTATGATATTGACAACAGCTTAGAAAAAAAGCCACAAATAATCCTAGATTATAATAAAACCAAAGGCGGAGTAGATACGATGGACAAAATGGTAAGAGCATATAGTGTGAAACGCATGACACGTCGGTGGCCTTTGATTGTATTTTATAATATGATCGATATAAGTGCGATGAATGCAGACATAATATGGTTGTCACTGAATGCTGAATGTGATCCGAAAATGAAAAAAAGGCGGAATTTCATTATTCAACTTGCAGAAGAATTAGTAGGTGAAGCAGGTATCGCCGTCTCAACATCTACTTCAGAACAACTTTACGCAAATAGTTTTGAACCGCCACGAAAAAAATCAAGATGTCATATTTGTCCCTCTAAAAAAGATCGAAAAACACGAACATTATGCAAGAAGTGTACGAAAAATGTTTGCGGAGTACATCCCGTCGTTATTTGTACTTCATGTTCAGAATAATTTTATTATGATGAAAAACGTTTTGTAGTCATTATAATATACTATATATATTACTTTCTTACTGTATGTGTTACTTTCTTACTCTATTACTATATATATCACTTTTATATATTGTATAAGGTGCATTAATAACAAATATATTCATTGTAGATAAATGGGTGTTTTGTATATTTTGAAATCCTATATATTTTACATATGGGTCCAATGGACCCGAATGGTAGTTCTTGCATATACTTTTTTTTGGTAGTCTGAAGGTTAAAGTGTATTCACCTCACACTATAGCATTTTATTTTATTTATACGTATTAATTATTCCTGAATGTTTATATCGCTGGAAAAGATCAAATGAAATTAAAATTCTCCAAACTGTTAATCTTATTTAACCCCTTCACGCTCGAATTAAATTGCGGTTAAAAAATTCAAATTGCTTATTGGCACCACTTTTATGTAATAGAAATATTCACCTTATTTAATGACAGGTAAATCGATACTAAAATATATCCAATTTCACTATTGTATAAAACTGGTGGGAATCAAACAATCTGAGTAAAAGACGCAACCCGAGAATATGACGAAGCGAGAATTAAGGGGTTAATCAGATTATAGATTTTTAAAATTTCCAAACATTCAAGCTCAGCAATTCTTTTCCTAGAAATTTTTCGATTAGTCTTTGTCGTTATCAGTGCAAAGTATTTTAAATCAAACTTATGTAAGAACAAAAAGTTTAATTGTATGACAGTTGTATGGCGAAATTCGGTTTTTCAGACTGGCAAATGAGGATGTTATCCCGGCGTTCAAAACTGCATACCTCTACTAACGAGTTGGTGACGAGATGCATACTGTTACGGAAGACTTAATATAAACCAACTGAAATCGATTAAATTAAGCTTGCTGTGAGTATTTCTGACCTGTAAAGTTTCTCGATATTTTCGCATAACAAATATTCCTTTAGAATTGTTAAATCTTGGTTTAGAGAAGTAAGGCAATTTTTTCAAATGGTGTTAATAAAGTCCAAGTGCTTAATATACTGTAACAGTTCTTGTCAATACCTAAAGATGAACTTCTAAATGATTTTCTTATTTTTCCAAACACTTTGGATCAGGATCTAGTTTTTTTTTTTTTTAGATTCAGAAAAAAAAAAAAATTCAATTATCTAGTTTTCTCATTATATATAGAAGACTTTTTTTTTCCTTTATGAAAATTAATTTAATTCTGAAAAGCAAATTTTACGGGTAACCTAAATTAAGAGCTAAGCAACAAACATAACTGCTGTAGAATACTCGCAACAAATAAATAAATATCCTAAAGCAAAATTTACTTAAAAAACGCAAATTTTAAAATTACTATAAAATAATGTGTGGGATCAGTCTTGAATTTAGAAAATTTTCTGCAGTGCACTATCCTGAATTTATCCCAGCGTGAGAATCAATAATATAACACCTTTATTTTACTAAATGAAGCGTTATGAATTAGAATTATTTTATTTCATCAATAACATTAGTAACATATTTTGAAATAGGTATTATAGTAATCCTCTTAGCGAAATGTCCTAAATAACATTGCCCGCGCCCTCCGAAAAAAAAATTGTACAGAAATAGACATCGTCCCCCTTTTCCCTCCGCAAAAAACCAGCTCAAAAGTCTTAAAAATGTCTAAAAACTTTTCTCCTTTTTTGTGACATGGGCGTGTGTATCTTTGAATTAGGGGAGGGCACTTAAATTAAATGTATTTGCGTTTGTACATTATAGCATTTGGAAGATGAGTGACAAAATATTTCTTTTGACGCACGACGTCTAAATATCACAAAATGGTGCTTTTATTAAAAAGCAGAAAAACCAACGTTTAAAATGCACAAATAATATATGAAAAGCAGCAAACAGCTGTTTCGAATCTACTAGCGAGATTCTTCTTCAGTGCAAAAGGAACAGCGTGCTAGAAAAAGCAAGGCTGAGCAAAATCATAGACAGAGACGCGCTGGCTTTTATACCCTATGCGGGTGGCGAAGGCGCCGAAAAAACCAATGAGAGAGAAGCAGTGGAAACGACTGGGTGGACAAGTAGCGACATCTACTGGAGAAGTAGAGAAAAGAAACCAAAAAAGGGGAATTAAATTAATGCTTTCCAAATACTTGGAAAATCTGGAGTACTAGATAAGTCATTGACTAAAGAGTGAGAATTTTTAATGATATGGTAAGCTTCCCAAAAATCAAGATCAAGGTTAGAAGAACATTTTTGGATAATGATGGCTGAGGAAAAATCGAACCTATGTTGAGAAGACCAAGAATGTTGAGCAATAGAAGAACGTTTGAGCTCCTGATTTTTAACATAACTTTCATGCTCTTTTAAACGAAATCTAAGAGCACGTTTAGTCTGACCAATATAAGAAAGACCACACTGACAAGAGATCTGGTAAATGCCCCAATTATCTAGGCGATCAACGGGGTGTTTGAGATTTGAAAAAGGGATTTTATTAACAGGAGAAAAAATAACTTTAAAATCAAACCTTCTTAGGATTTTAGCAACTTGCTGACTGATTTTAGGAAAAAATGGTAATACAACTGAAGTATTAGAGTTGGAATTAGAATGCTTTTCAGAAGGGTCGGATTTCGTCAATTTCTTATAAATAGAATCGATAATATTAGAGGAATAACCACGATCGACAGCAATAGCTTTGAGGTAATTAAGTTCAGCACTAAGTAACTGAGGAGTGGAACAAATATTAGTAGCCCGAAAAACAAAAGTGTTGAAAGCAGCGAATTTCTGGTTAGGGGGATGAGAAGAATACCTGTGAGGTGGGAGACTGACAGCAAAAGGTTTACGAAAGACGGTAGTCTGAAAGCCATTTTCACAACGAATAACAAGGACATCCAGGAAAGAAAGACAGTTATTGGTCTCAATTTCAGAGGTAAATTGAATGCAGGGATCAATGGAATTCATAATAGAGAGAATATGATTAATATCCGAATTCATTTCAATCAGGACATAAACATCATCAACATAACGAACATAGAACGGAAATTTTAAGATTTCAAAAAGCTTGACCTCAAAATAGTGCATATAAATATCGCATAAAATTGGACTAAGAGGATTACCCATAGCCAAACCGTCAATCATACGGAAGAAATTACCATTGAAAACAAAAGTATTTTGCGACAAGCAAGCGCGAGTGAGAAGTATAAGTTCCTCGATTTCAAAATAAGAGAAATGGAATTCACAAAGCCTTTTCTTGAGGCAATCTAAAGCCCCCTCAACCGGAACGTTTGTAAATAATGATTTAACATCAAAAGAAACCATCATGTGACCCTGCGGCTTAAAATTATGAAGTTTTTTAACAAAATCAAAAGAATTCTTAACAGTGAAACAGTTACTGCTCAAAAGTGGGGAAAAAACAGAAACTAAATATTTGGCAAGCTTATAAGAAGCTGTACCGATACTAGAGACAATAGGTCTAAAAGGAATGTCAGGTTTATGGACCTTAGGTAAAGCATAAAACCTGGCACAATGCGCAATAGACGGAATAAGGGACTTCTTAAAGTTAGCAGGAATAATGGAAGAAGACTTAATGGCAGACTTAATAGAGTTAATTTCACTAGTGGAAGGGTCTTTGCGGATATCCACATACGGACCATCATTAATTAATTTATGGGTTTTTTCAAATACGTAGATTTGTCGAGAAGAACAATCTGACCACCTTTGTCGGCCTTAGTAATAATTAAGTTTGGATCAGAACGCAAATTTTTCAGACATTGTTTAACAGGATGTTTAAGATTGGGTTTATAAACATTAGAATTGAAATCAACAGTATTGGCAATGAGATGCCTAATAGACTCTTTTTGAGAAGAAGATAGAGCGCTATGCTTAAAGGCTCTTTCAATAGGAGCAATAAGATTAGGTAAAGAAGGAATAGCAGAGACAGAAAAATTGTTATTCAATTTGAGAGCATCGAGTTGATTGTTACTTAATGGAACACTAGAAAGATTGACAACAGCATTTTGATTAACAAGAGGCAAATTACTGCAGTTATTAGCGACAGAACTTCCACAAAGCGCATTAAATTTCTTCTTTAAAACCGAACAATGAACAGAAGAAGCTGTAAGAACTCTGCTCCATGACCTTCTGTCAATGGACTGAAAATCAGGAGTAGAATTAGCGAGGCTGATATGTAAAGAATATAACTCGCGCTCTATATGAGCAATTTTGTGGCGAGTCTCTTGAATTAAAGCTCTTAAAAGAGCTAATTTAGAACGAAATAAGACCTTCTCAATCCTATTTGAAGAAAATAAATTACAACGAATGGAAATGAATTTAGGAATGACCTTCTTACGCCTACAATCAAGTAGGAAATGTAAGTGTTCCAAAAACCTGTACTTTTTAAATCGTAAATTACAAAACCTATTGATTTGAGACATTGTGGAAAAAAAAAAAAAAAAAAAAAAAAAAAAAAAAAAAAAAAAAGGGCTACTAATATTTGTTCCACTCCTCAGTTACTTAGTGCTGAACTTAATTACCTCAAAGCTATTGCTGTCGATCGTGGTTATTCCTCTAATATTATCGATTCTATTTATAAGAAATTGACGAAATCCGACCATTCTGAAAAGCATTCTAATTCCAACTCTAATACTTCAGTTGTATTACCATTTTTTCCTAAAATCAGTCAGCAAGTTGCTAAAATCCTAAGAAGGTTTGATTTTAAAGTTATTTTTTCTCCTGTTAATAAAATCCCTTTTTCAAATCTCAAACACCCCGTTGATCGCCTAGATAATTGGGGCATTTACCAGATCTCTTGTCAGTGTGGTCTTTCTTATATTGGTCAGACTAAACGTGCTCTTAGATTTCGTTTAAAAGAGCATGAAGGTTATGTTAAAAATCAGGAGCTCAAACGTTCTTCTATTGCTCAACATTCTTAGTCTTCTCAACATAGGTTCGATTTTTCCTCAGCCATCAATATCCAAAAATGTTCTTCTAACCTTGATCTTGATTTTTTGGAAGCTTACCATATCATTAAAAATTCTCACTCTTTAGTCAATGACTTATCTAGTACTCCAGATTTTCCAAGTATTTGGAAAGCATTAATTTAATTCCCCTTTTTTGGTTTCTTTTCTCTACTTCTCCAGTAGATGTCGCTACTTGTCCACCCAGTCGTTTCCACTGCTTCTCTCTCATTGGTTGTTTCGGCGCCTTCGCCACCCGCATAGGGTATAAAAGCCAGCGCGTCTCTGTCTATGATTTTGCTCAGCCTTGCTTTTTCTAGCACGCTGTTCCTTTTGCACTGAAGAAGAATCTCGCTAGTAGATTCGAAACAGCTGTTTGCTGCTTTTCATATATTATTTGTGCATTTTAAACGTTGGTTTTTCTGCTTTTTAATATTGTTGCACAAAGGCTTTATTTGCTATTTTTATGGTGCTTTTATTATTCCAAACCTAGTAGAGAAAAAGGTTTGTTTCTAAGAACAAATAGTTTAGTGGAATTAATCTACGAAACTAATCTTAAATCACTTCTGACTCCAGCCATTTGACAGCTAAATCTTCGTCTTCAGCCTTGATAAGTAATAATGGATATGAATTTCAACTAAATTTCATGAAATTTATTTTCCTAAAGGGCATAGCCGGATAAGCATTGGAAACATGCCTTTTAATCAAATTTCCTGATTTTTTTCCCAGACGTAGCTACACATCTGACAATATATTTCCCCTATTATCACCCTATAAATATTGATATTTAATGACATAAAAATGTTTTTTCGATTTAAAAAAAAACGGATTTTCTCAAAAACTGCTGAATGGAATTTCATGCCATTAATTGAGGATATATAGATACCAAAGTTGCATAACTGGTAATTTTTGTATAATTTTCTGTTTATAAAAACTGTGTGAAATAGCGAAATAAAAATTTAAAAGAATAAAAATCATATCTTATGGTTATCCGAAAATTACCATTTTCTTGTAAAAAATTTTCCATATGTGCCCGGATATTCTATATAAATGCCGAAAGTTTGCGTTGGGTACTACATATAAATATTTACAAAAATGTATATTAAAATTATGGAAATTCATTTTAAGGCGTTATTTTGGGCGGAGCTACTCATTTTCCACACCCAAAGAATTTTTGGAATAAACAGTTACAGAATTGCTGTATTTTAAATTTTAATGAACACATTAGTAACATTCTCAACACTGTCGATTTCAAAAGGAACATGATGTTGAAAAACATAGCTTATATGCTAAATGGAATATAAAATACATCCATTGACATATTGTCTACTGACTTTGTTCCAAAAATTCTTCGGATGGTGAAATTATGTAGCTCCGCCCCAAGTAACGCCTTAGAATGAATTTCAATAATTTTAATATACATTTTTGTAAATATTTGTATGTAGTACCCAACGCAAACTTTCGGCATTTATATAGAATATACGGGCACATATGGAAAATTTTTTACAAGAAAATGGTAATTTTCGGATAACCATAAGATATGATTTTTATTCTTTTAAATTTTTATTTCGCTATTTCACACAGTTTTTATAAACAGAAAATTATACAAAAATTACCAGTTATGCATCTTTGGCATCTATATATCCTCAGTAAATGGCATGAAATTCCGCGCAGCAGTTTTTGAGAAAAACCGTTTTTTAAAAAATCGAAAAAACATTTTTATGTCATTAAATATCAATATTTATAGGGTGATATTAGGGGGAATACATTGTCAGGTATGTTATCACATCTGGGTAAAAAATCAGTAAATTTGATTGAAAGGCATGTTTCCAATGCTTATCCGGCTATGCCCTTTGTCGCTATAAGAATTCAATCAGAGTTGAAAGAAAAGATAAAATCCAGGAATTTTTCTAAATACTGTTTGAGTGTGTTATCACACCATCTAGCGACTTTTTCTTAAAGAGGTATAAATAATTTTCTGATTAAATAATAATAAACAATTAGTACTGAGAAATTAATAATATATTTTGAAAAAAAAAAAAGGAGGGATTATTAAATATTAGCAAGGCTGTTTCAAAAAATTTTTTTTGAAAATAGGCAGGAAAATTAATTATACATTTAAATATATTTCATACAGAAAAAAAGAAAAAAATCAAAATCCTGAGTTCCTAGAAAGAAAGGATTCCTTCCGTCAAATCCACTACTATCAGGGTTCGTACGGATCCTTGAATTTCCAGACTAAGAAATTCTTCGATACCATTATTTTCTTACTGAAAATCTCTCCCTAACTAAGGCGAAATTTCGTCCGTTTAAAATAGATTAATTTTTCTATAAAAAAATTCTGATACTTGACCTTGAAAATAACGGTACCCTATGAACCATGTCTGTACATTAAAAAACTAATTTACTTAAATTAGAAAGAAAAATGTATCAGTTATGATGGAATGTTTCATGTTATTTAATGCAAAGAAACACTTTGCTTTCTACTAAATGAAACGTGTTTCCTATCTAGTCTGAAAATAAATCTGATGACCCAAATTATTTCTGTGTCATTTTTAAGGAACGTTACAAAAATTGAATATCTTAACTTTTAAATCAATACTATGGTAGTACTAAAGGAAATCCTAATTAATTTAACTCTAGGTTATCCTAGAAACACATGAAATATCCAAGTTATTAGAGAAAAATATTCACATATTTCAGTGGTGGAAAATTTGCGCAGAGGAGGAACCTATTGACACCAGTAAATTTTAGTAGTATCCTTCGCCTTATCTAATGACAGAATTTCTGCGTTTTGAATAAGGTGAAGAATACTATAAAATTTTATTGGTGTCAATAGGCTCCTCCTCTGCGCCAATTTTCCATCTCTGATATTTAATTCAAAGGAGAGTGAAAATGGTTCAGGTGTCGAATTGGTAAGATTAAAACCGAATATTTTCCCTTGTACTATTTTTATTTGTACCACGATAACAGCATTGGACATCACATGGAACATTTAAATTAAGGATATGAATATATATTCCATGTCAGCGTCTAGTTACGCTCCCTGGCCGAGTAATTCAGGTGAATTTTCTACAAATTTTCATGTATCACATCTAACATTAAATGTAGATAACATTTATAATTTCCGAGAAAGCGATATTTTCGCACCTCTTTTTCTCAACAAAAATTCAAGCATTCACTGCTCGTTTTTGCGTAGGCTAATTCTACCTCCACACCTACCCAGTCACGTGGTATGGTTCGGGATAGTTTTAGCGCCGCCTATGCACACACGCGCCTAGTCATGGGCTAATTTTAGCTTTTAAGCATATGCACACATGGCACGGTTCGCAACAGTGCTTCCCCCCTCCCATGAACATATGGGTGTTCATCACAAATCCAATATATTCTACGATATAATTAAACCAGTACAAATAAAAATATATAATGAAGGTTATACATACTTCAAGGAATTAACACTTTAAAATTTTACCTCAACTAAATAGAAAAAAAAAAAAAAAAAAAAAAAAAAAAAAAAAAAAGCAAAAAAACAAGATTTGTACATGAATTTAATTAGAGTTAAAATCAGTTCCCAGTTCGATATGATAAAGCGATTAAATGGGTCTTTAGAGAATATATTTCTCAATTTTAACTTTACAGGCCCTCACCTTGCCGTCTCTTCCAGGAATTAGTTCAATAATTTTACCTAGACTCCAGAAATTTCTGGATAATTTATCATTTAATTAATACAATATCATTTAGTTTAGATTGGGGAAATTCTGTTTTGTTCAAACTTAGGTGGGCTGACCCCAAATTTAATAGGTATTCGCCCTTCCATCTCGATCAAAACAAGCGCATCAAACTTTCACGATAGTTATAAGATCTAATTAATTCTTTCCTGGAAGAGATTGGTGGCAGAGAAGTTATCCTTCTCCCTAACAAAAAATGAGCTGGCGTTAAAGGTAGGGGGTCAGGTCCTTCATTATTAATGTAAGTTAAAGGTCGGGAATTTGCCATTCTCCCAATTTCCGTAAGCACTGTGTTCAGTTCAATTAAAGTTAGTGAAGATTTACCCAAAGTCTTTCTCAATGCTGTTTCCACAGTTATGATCATTCGTTCAACCTCCTCTCTCCCACTATGCAGCTGTCTCAACTATGTATTTCCACTTGATATTACGGGATGAAAAAAAATCTTGCCCATTAGGATGAGTCACAATAATCCATAATTTTTTTTAGTTCTAATTCTGCCCGTTTGAAGGTTTCAGCATTGTCCGAATACACAATAGAAGGTAATCCACGTCGAGCAATGAACCTTCGTAATGCTAGTAAAAAGGTTTGCGTAAATAAGTACCAGGCGGACATTTTTCGTTACAGCACAGGTGATCGGTAAAATATACTGCTTGTTGTCACTATCTTTGACGAATGACGGTCCCGCAAAATCACATCCTATAACACTAAATGAATTCGCCGGTTCAACACGATCATGTAGCAATGGAACTATCGTTTGTTCTCCTGCAGTTGAAGATAAACGCTTGCAAATAATGCAATTTTTAATTAGATCTTTTATCGTTTGTCTAGTTCTTAGTAGCCAGAACCTTTCTCTTATTTGAACAAGTGTATGCGAAACTGCAGAGTAAAAGACTCGATACTATCGTAACCGCTGGTGTTAATTCGATTCTCCAAAATAATTAAAAATTTCCTTTTCTTTATTTAAATTAGTACGCATGAAAATCACATTTAATTTTAAGACATGGATACTAAATTAATTCTACTAATTAGGTATTTTTGAAATTATAAATATTTTCTGAATTGAATTTATTAGATTTAATTTTTCTATTGCTTCTATGAGAAAATGTCTTTGCTTAAAATAATGTCACCAGAAAATACTTTCAAGTAAATTTACAGACAATAACTATATACACTTCATCGACATTTAAAATGCTTCTTAATTTTCTATTTTATTTTACTCTGTTATTTATTTAATTGTATTTCGAGGTTGAATCCGTAGAATTTCGACGAAGAAAAATGTTTAAAAAGGAGCTGTTTCATTAATTTATAATAAACTTACAAAATTAATTACAATAAAAAATGAATCTTATTTTGTTAGTCTATCTCAAACAAATATTACTTTAACCTAAAGGTCATTGCTCTTCTATAAATATACTGTAAATTTTTGTAAAACTTTGCGTTTTATTTGTGTGTGATTTCAACTGCGTTATTTTCAGAAAGGAAGCATTTCGACCTGTGAAGAATTTCAAAGCCGCTAGAGTAAAAATGATTCACTTCTACAAAACATATTTTAATTTTAAGACTTAAAATACAGGCCTTTATTTTATATAAAATGACGTCATTTGCATCCGCTGAGGAATTACACATTTACGATCCATACTTTAAAAAAATCTATAGAAAAGTATGCACGTGACGCCACTATCGCGGAATAATACACAAACCCATCAAAAAGCGATGTCTTAAACTCTATTAAAAAAATCATCTATCTAATCGTGCCTTCATTTGTTTGTAACATTAATATGGATACTTAAAATTAAATATAGTTTAGAATAGTTCTATGTTTTCTCAGAAATCATTCATTTATATTTTTCTAAATAGCACTTATTTTAATTACATTTCCTTTTTTCAGTTGTTATGAGAAAACGGCAACAGAAAGACATAGTAATCTACTATTTTCCCTTTCATTTCTACAGACATGCACTGCTTCAGATGCCACCATTAGGGTAAAAATTGAACATGTGCGTAGAAGTTTAAAATATTGCAGTGGAGATAATCATTTAACCGTACAATGATTCATCTGCTTCGTTTTACGGCTGGCTTATATAACGTAACTTAATTGTTTAGTGACTACACTTTATAGTTGTCTGGAAGAAATGGTTTATCGGGGGCTAATAAAAGTACAAGGTGGAACAGCTCGAATTTCAACGAAAGAAAATCTTTAAAGAAGAACAGTCACATTTATTAATAATAAACCTACAAAATTAATTGCAATTAAGAATCCTTCGAACATTGGTTAATCTGACTCTTAAAACAAACATTAATTTAATCTAAAGTTATCAATTTATTATTTCATTAAACTTCAACAGTTACAAGTTATTGAAAAATTAAACTTTATTCGTATACGTAATCAAGAAAATATAATCAAGAAAAGTAAATATGATGAAATTATCAATTGAGGTTCTTATGCTACGTATTATGGAGTGAAAAATCAGCAAAAATTATTTCACCCTGACACAATCCTAGAATTTTTTTTCTGCATGAAATCTAAACACTAAGTCGTATTTACCATCTCATAATTAACATACGCATCTTCCATACCCCTGTTCACCATTTTAATAATATTTTGACGCCCAATAGTTTATCAATAACTATTTCTCCAAACTTAAAGCCACATTTTCAGTTACAACTTTGCATATGAACTTTCGCACTCTTGACTTGAGGTTCTAATCTAAAATGTTCTAATCTGAGGTTCTAAACCAGCGAATAAAAAATCCAGAAATTTATACCGTTTTAGACGCATTTGTGGTTAAATATCAATATGTGGTTTTTATCAAAGAAAATGTTAGTTTTATTTTAAATATGACGACATTTTCTCACATTTTTAATGAAGCATTTCGAGTAGAGTCTCATCAGTATCGACGGAGCGAAAAAATATTGAAATGTAACAATTTTATGAGGTAAATGCGTGTTTTTTAAAACCTGAAGTCATTCTCTGTTAAATTATTTTAAAGTTATTTTTAATTATAATGAGAAAATAGCACCAATAAGGATATAATCAATAAAAATACACATTTTCCACTTTATTTTATCCCTGCAACAATGGAAGTAATCCGATTGCCACCATTTTAAAGAAATTTCACAAAAAACTTTTAAATTTAAAAATAAAATACAAAAATAAATTAAAAAATAGCTAATATGGACACATGTAGAAATAAACTGCTTTCATTAATCCCTTAACGGACTCATTAAATTACGGTTTAAAAATTCAAATTGCTTATTGGCACCACTTTTTTGAAATTAAAAAAAAAGGTTCACCTTATTTAATGACAAGAAAATTATACCGTAATAAATCTTTGGTGAGTAACTGCATGTAAGTGTTTTAAACAGCTATGTAGATTCCAAGAAATGGAAACAACTATAGTTTTAGAATATAAGCTAATCTTTACCCTACGACAGATAGTAATGGCGATAAGTTCGTGACTGACGAATTTAATAGTGTAAATATCACGCTGTCCGTTTTTTTTCCATCCCAATGCTTTTTTCACATAGAACTACTATGCGTATAATTAAAAAAAATATTACTGTTAGTATAGTAATCTGAATGTTCTGTTTGTAAATAATGCAAAATAATCATACAAAAAAGGAAAAAGGCCATTTATCTAAAAAAATATTAATTTAATTTCTAAAAACCTTAATGTCCCAATTTTCAGACGATACTGCTAACATATTTTACTTATCTTAGGAACCCCCCCCCCCTTTTTGGGGGGTGGGGGTGGAGGGGCTAACATAACTATAAAAACTTTCACACATCTTTCATTACACACCTAAGTTTGAGACATATAGAAGTAAATTTTACGAACTTATCAGTTTATCGTGATTTAGTTTTAATAATCAACTGCTAATATATTAAAACAAACCTCATTGGATGGAGCATAGAATCTAAAAGGTTCCATCAACACTAAAAAATCAAGATTAAAGAATATTTTACTCATACCAACAAAATTTAATAGTAACATTTTTATGTAATACAAGTGCCTGTTAATGTTACGCATTCGTTATTCATATTTCATTCATGTTCATTCCTTCCTTCTGGCGTGCAGTGGTAAAGACGTCCTTGGATTTTCTCCTGCAGTAAGAACAAAGAACGTAGAGGAAAAGAAGGGAAGTCTTTGGAAACCGTAACTAGCCGAAACAGTGCAAACAGCTCTGCTGGGAAACACACTCAAAGGGGAGATCCAATCATAGGCATTCTTCATTGCATCTACCAATTCGCCAAATTTTCTTGTAGTAAACCTAAGATAACACCTTCGCGCCAACACCCCGCGAGAATTCAAAACATTTCTTGGTCAGTTTGACTTGTGACTTAACAGTGATTGGGACAGATTTTTTAATATGATCTGTTCATGTTCTGTTGTTATGATATATTTTCTGTATTGCAAATAGATAGCCGATGAATACGTACAATGGAAAAATCTTCAGTGATACAGCACTCTGTAAAATAATAAATTTTACGTATCGAAAGTTCCACCCGAAATCTAACATAACAACAGATTCATGTAACGTATTCTGTGATCTTTGACCTTCAAGGGGTTTCTCCTTCGGAGAGAAGCTCCATCCACGAAAAGAGGGGGGAGGGGAGCGCTCTGCTTTCGCGCGGACAGGGGACAGCGGTGAGCACAGCGTTATTCCTCATTTTGATAATTATCGCTACTGGCGATCACGCAAAAGCGCGACAAGTAAACCCCGAGTTATCTTTCGCCCCTTTATGCGGCTTCTACCGCTTAGCTGTTTTCACTGTTTCGCTGAGGGTCGGGGATTTACATTGCGTCTATGTAAGTTTCCCTTCTTCACGCTTCATTTTCTTTGGTAAGAAGAGCAGGAGAGAGCCGGTTTTTCCTCCCGTCTCGGGAGAATGTCTCTGGAATACGTTGTTTCTCTGCGTGGATAGTGTGATCGTGACTATGATGGATTCTTCGGATAGTTTTGATTTCTCGGAGCATTCCGGCTCCATTTACCATGGACATTCCAAACCTAATTTAGCGGAAGTATGGACTAATTTTCCTGCATTGTGTGATGACAAGCAACGTGAAATTGTTAAGCTGTTCCTTATGGACTGTGATGTCTTCATTTCCAAGGTTGTCACTGGCCCGGATTACTCCAATGACTCAGCAAAACACCAAACTGTGAGTACACTTTTGGAAAATCTTGCTTTTATTTTTACTGAGCCATTTGAACCATTTAAACTGCTAAACTTAGTTGATTTTAAACAATTTCTTTCTAAACCTGATATAAATATGAATAATATGCTTAGGGATCTTACAGTTTTAATCCCAGCGAACACAAATGACGGCTTTATTCCTGTCCGTAAGGGCAACAAAAGGCCGCTTGAGGTTTCTAATCCGTCCCTCCCTTTGGCCAACAAATACAAAATTTTGTCAGATAAAACTATTGATAGTAAAGGTATGCACCAGAATGACGGAGGCGTTTTAGCTGAAGGCCCCCCCCCCCCTAAAAACAAGATTCACCCATTTTACATTGAACTTAAAGGCAAATGGCATGAAATTGCTGCCAAAATTAAGGAAGTTAACGAAATTAACCCTTTAATAAAAATGGAAGGTGAACTCCTTAAAGTACACTGCAAATCTGATAACGATTTTAGGAAAACCCAATCTTACCTAGATTCAAACGCTATTGCATACACCGCATTAAGCCAAAATGAACAAAGACCACGTAAAATTGTTATAAGAGGTATCCCCCCTTCACAGAACCCCAATTAATTATTGACGTACTTAAAGAACATGACTTTACTGCCAATCGGGCAGCTATGATAAAATCGCGCAAAACAGGTACATTTATGCCAATTTATGTAGTTAATGTAATGCCCAGAGCTAACTTCGAAGAGATCTTCAAAATAAACAAAATTTGTAATATACGTGTAGTTGTTGAACGCTTTAAAGGCGGTAACATTGTAAAACAATTTTACAGATGTCAGGATTTTGGCCACGCCTCTGAAATCTGCGGTTTTGAGGCTAAATGCGCTAAGTGTGCAGGTCCCCATTTAACCCCTAGTTGCCCACAAAAGGGCAAAATTTTCCCTAAATACTGTAACTGTTTTGGCGATCACCCGTCGACTTACCGGGGTTGCGATAAAACCACCCAAATTCACAGGAAAACTTCAACTCAACAACACAAACCAAAAAGTAACCCAAAAATGTTCCCTAACGTGATTGCGGAAACACTTTCAAATTATAACTATGTCAAAAAAACTAACTCCAACACATCTCTTACTGATGCTGTCCCAGATCCGAGCCTCGCTCAAAATCCCAACACTGAAAACAAAGACAGCACACCAAACAATACAACAACAGAAAACTTAAATATATCTAGTTATACCTCAGACTTCAAAGAAATTTTCAAAACCTTCCAGGAAATGGAGGAACTTACAAAATTCAAGAAATTTTTACAGTGTTTTAGAAACCTGGCTAAACGTATTAAAAAATGCGGAGACCCATTGCAAAGAATGTTCATTATAATGGAAACATTTGACGGTCTGGTCACGGAATTTAACGCTATTTACCATGAATAATACCACTAACTCAACTTCTTCCTTTTCATCCCTTGTTTTTCTATCTTGGAACTGTAACTCTCTTGATTCTCGCATGAACGAACTATGCGTATGGACATTCCAAATCGGGACATCCCCTCATCATCTCTGATCACCCACATATAGATATAATTTTTCTTCAAGAAACTCACAATTCCAAGTACAATATTAACATCCCAGGTTATACAGTCTACCACACTCCACGTGCAAACAGTTTCTAGGGGGGGGGGGCACTGCTATCTACATCAAGCATCACCTCACGCACTACACAACAAATAGCAACACCCATACTGACTTAGATTACAATAGCATTGTTTTACAGCTTCCACATGTAAATATTAAATTAGTTTCAATCTATGCACCACCTGTTAGAAATTTCCCAGTTGCTGTTCTAACAGACTTACTCTCACAGCATCAACACTGCTTTTTTGTTGGCGACTTTAACGCGAAAAGCAGATGGTGGAACTGTCACGGTAACACTACCAGGGGCACGTCACTACACAACCTCATTCAGCACCACAATTTAAGCCTTCATGCTCCAAACACCCCTACACGATTAGCCACTGCTAGGAACACACACGACTCCATCATTGATCTTGCAATTTCTAAAAACTTCTCTTACCCTGTCACTACCACTGTCATTAAAGACCTTTCCTCAGACCATTACCCGGTCTGTTTCAAAATTGATCTAATTAACCTTCTGTCTCCTCCTCCTTCCGTGGTCATAGACTGGAAAAAATTTACTCAGTACCTCTCTAACCTGGACTTAACTTTTCCGGAAATCAACACAACTGATGACATTGACTCAGCTGTTGAAACTCTTAACTCCCACGTCATTGATGCTCAAAACTTCTCAACAATTCCACGTTTTAAAAACAACAACACATTCACCCCACCACGCTACATTTATGACATCATTAAACAACAAAACAATCTCAGACGCACCTTCCAAAACTACAGAGATCCAACTCTCAAACCTATCATAAACAGACTCAATAACAAAATAAGAAATTGCCTTTTTAAAGAAAAACAAAAAAATTGAAGTAATTTTTTAACAACCCTCTCTGCAGAAGACAACTCTCTATGGCTAATTAAACGCAAACTTAACAAAAATATCACTACCATGCCACCACTCACTGTTAACAACATTACAGCTTATACAGATCAAGACAAAGATAACACACTTGCCAGTTCTTATGCTAATCAATTCTCACCCAATGACACCCATACAAATCAGGATCACATTAATCATGTCAACGAAACTGTTCGCAGATTTTTACCCACTCCACCTGATGATCCACCCACTGAAATTCAACCCCTCATCATTCATAACATCATCCAAAAACTTAAAAAACGTAAGGCCCCTGGGTATGATAATATCTCTAACACTGCTCTTAAAAACCTTCCACATAACTGTATCATCTTAGTTTTTTAACTACAGTTATATCATATCATTTTATCTTTTTACTTTTTATTAAATTTAAACTTCCTCTTAGCGCATATATATGCATTCTTCACTTTAAAATTAAAATTCTGTCAATTTTATTTTTGTTTTCCTCTATTAATTTTAATTTTTTCTCTTTCATTTTTTTATACTTCACCCCCCCCCCCCCATTTACCCCTTGGAGTACGTACCTTGACTGAGTAGGGGAGGTGGGGGATGAATGGGACATTTTCACAAAAATATTTTTTGATATTTTTTTATTTAAGTTACTATCAATATTATATATCACATTTCATACATTAGGTATTTGCCAACATATATGAACAATATTTATTCTAGATTATGATTTACTCATAAAAATATTATGAAATCAAAAAAACGTTCCTACCTGTCCCAATCATCCCCACAGCAGGGATGAATGGGACACTAATAGGGATGGATAAGACACAAAGATTTTCCTCCCTGTATTCAATTTTACCAAATTAAAATTTATAATTATAACCTTATATGAAAATTATATTTGTAATATATGATTTTACAGCACGAATCGATATGTTTTTTTTTTTTTTTTTTAGTAACTTCTTTTATTGCAGTTTTAACTTTTAATGCGGACTTCGGCTATCAACCTGTTCTTTTTTTCCACTTATGAGGCATTTTAGATTTGAAATGAAAGTGCAAAATATCTTTTAAATGTAGCATAGCTAATAATTTTCAATCATAACTTATTAATTAATATTAATTAAATGTATCGTAGAAACATGCAGAACGGAAATTAGTGTGTCGATCGGAAAGACATGTCGTGTTGGGAAAATCAATTCGTACCGGAAAACTCTGCCCGATAATTATTAGACATTAGATATCTGAATCAATGTGTAATAATTAAATGATTGAATTTTCCGGTACGAATTGATTTTGCCCAACACGACCCGACTTTCCGATTGACCCAATATGTTAGGGGTGGGGATTTATTTGTGCAACATTTCAAAATTCAATATAATTTCCCCCATTTGATCAATACACATATACTATTTTTATCAATTTTATCTATTTTGATTAAGTTTTAGTACCAATTTTCTGATAATCCATTAATAATTATTACAATACAATAAGTAACACTCAGAAATTTTAAACAATAACAACTCATATAATACTATTTAATACTATTAATTGACGTAAATTATTGATTTATCATCCTATATAATACTATTTAATTAATAAATAAAATTTTCAACATCTCTAGGGAGGAGTGAGAATGTCCCATTCATCCCCATTTGAAATGTCCCAATCATCCCCATGATGCATAATATCCCTTCTCAGCCATTTTACCTCAAAAATTATTTTGTCACAATGGTTACTATTCATTCATTTTAATTATTGATATTGAACCTTAAAATAAATAACTACAACATAGCTTAATTTTTTATATTCTATAGGATATTTCACATCTTCAAATGTAAAAAAAACTTACTTTTAAGCAGAGATTTCAGAAAATGCAACTTTGACGGAAAATGAAAACAGCAATGTGGTCCTACTTTTAGTTCTGAAGCACACTGTGGTAGATGTATATGGGGGTAGGAAAACAATTTAAAATAAATGTTTATTGCCTGAAATATTTAGAATGTCCCATCCATCCCTTGTCCCATACATCCCCTAGCTCCCCTACGTACTTCCTTAGATGCGAACCTGACAGTATGCAAAGGGCCCTTTTCAGGGCCATTATCTGCGCTGCTGGGGGGAGCATCAGTCCACCCTACCCAATAACGCTGTATTACCAATACAGATGTTACTTTTTTATACCTTCTTTTTCTATTTATTTATATTTCTTCCCAATGGCTCATGTAATTGCAAGACAACTCACTTCATCACACTGGGCGTTAAGATGGCTGCATCTAGGAAGCCCATTAAAGAAAATCAACTGTTCCAAAGTTACGTCTTGGTTATCACACTCATAAAAGTTTAAAATAAGGAGTGAGCGCCTGTGGCAGCAACTCGTTCTAATTATAGTGGGATATTTTGAAACATGAAACACCTTGAGAACTCCTGTACAATAATAACAGGGTTGTCACGCTTCAGGGAAATTTCCAGTCAAAATATCAGCGTTTTTTTATAGCAAAATATATCTAGATTAATCCCATCTCACCTTATCAAAAGAAAGATTCTCTGTAAGGAAGTACTGGCGGAGAAGAATTTTCGGGTCTGGAAATTCCCTAAAGTGTGGCAACCCTGAAAAATAATAATCTTCCCTCGTTGTCTTTCTATCGACTTTTAACTAAGAAGCCCAGTCGCAGCGAAATGTAAGAATGAACGAATATTTTAATTAGAGGAACAACAAAAGTAATCCTATCCTTACGATCCAGCTTTTTTATTTTTAATTACATTTTTAATTTCAACACGTTCACGCTGGCGCCAATATTCATTTTTTTCGCTGTGAGACGGCGCACGGTGGTTATTTACCGATTATTATCTAGTTGGCCAAAGGTATTGTTGGCGTCAATATAGTCCCATCGCCATGAAATTGAAAAATGTTACTGATATTCACTATTGAATGTTAGGTATTGCAAAATGTACCGTGTAGCAGTCACAATTTCGTTACAGGGACATTCAAAAGTATTTCATTACATTACGGCCTATGGGGGAAAATCGTTTGCGGTGGTTTTTAATGATGTTTCATAATTTCAAACACTTTGAAATTTATATACATATCTATGAAGTGCACTACAAGATGATTGCTATAGAATATAATATGGATAGCATTTATCAATCATTTACAAGGACACTAAAAATAATTATGTTACATTACAGTCTATGGAGAAAAATTGTTTGTGTGTGTGTTTTGTTCATATTACACTATTTCAAAAGTATTTAAATTTTTTTTATATCTCCAAGGTGCTCTATAAGATGCTTACTATTGATTATGATGTGCCATTCATCTTTCATATACAGGGGCACATAAAATAAATCAGTTATATTTTTCTCTGTATGGAAAATAATTGATGGAAGTGCATTTTCAGTTGTGGAACACTTTTTTTAAATTATAAAAATTGCATACTATTTCGTGTGTATAAATTCTATAAATCATATACAGGGCTGCACAAAACATCTAAAGTACATTTCCGTTTATTGATGGAAATTGCTGATGAGGAATTTTCAATTGTGCTATGCGTTTACTAACTGTTCTAAATTTTAGCAAAATTGTGAATTATATGATAAATCTATAGTTCATATACAGGGATGTACAAAATTTTCAGCTATTTTTTTTCTTTGGTTGAAATTGTGTTTTCAAACGTTTTATATGTTTTACAAATCATTACTCAGACATCGTTTTTCACGTGATTAAGCTATGAAGTTTTATTATAGTAGTCAGAATGCGTTGAAAATGTTTCATAATCTGATTGACGCATGATTTTACTTTCTTCTTGGTAATTTTAATGATGCTTTCTTAACGGTATGGAAGTTAAAGTGATAAAACTATTTCTGTACTATTATAACAAATCTTAAAATTACTTTTTCAAAAATTTCAGATTCAGGGCAAACATTCGACAGCTTGAAACAAAATTGCACTGTTGTATATACTATTGTATATTTATATTTATCTCTGCACTGAGGAACCTTATGTAAAGAATGGGAATCATAAGATATCATGAGAAAATGCCTACATTATGTTTTGCATTGTATTAAATCTGAATTTGGAGAATTTGTCTGGATTAATTTTGTAACCACTCGAAATTTGCAGCCAAGTAATATACTTTAAATCATTTTATCCTGAGATATCTACATACAACTAGCAATTCTTGTCTAACTTTAGTCTTAAATTTAAATATTTCGCTCTTGCAAAACTTCATGTGATGTGTTCTTGATTGTAATTTTACTCTATCAACAGAATATTTTCAACCAAATCCACATTTTCCTTAAATTTTAAATCTTGTTGCCGTTGCATAATGGTGCAAAAGTTTATTTATGTGACTAACTTAAATTCTGTTGTCTTTGAAAATAAGAAAATGGTACTTGAACTAAAATTTGAAAAAAAAAATTATTTAGACTTAATAAGTTAAAAACAATTCTAAAAACTGTGGGGGCACCTAAGGGCAGACAAATTCAATTGGAATGAAAAGGTAATCATCTAAACTATTAATTCATATTAAAAATTGAGCTTAATCGTGCTTTATCATATAACTTTTTCTATATTAAAACTGAAAATTAGTAAAAAAATATAGAGTTTTTTGCGACATTAAATATGAAATAACAGCTGATATGTGCACATTTTATGCACATAAATCCAATAAAATAAGGTCCATATTTTGTTTGAAAGCGTCCATAATCGAGCAGTATATTTTATTCTGCTTCAAGTAACAGATTAAAGAACTATACTCAAATTGATTGATTCATCCCCAACTAAGAAGCACCAACTTTGCGCTAGTCTATGGTCCGTACAATTATATTTATATAAAAATCAATAGCAGTGTACAATGCTCTAACTATTGAGCTATAACAGGCAACAAATAAATTACACTAGGATATACTTTTAAAAATCGACTTTTGGCCAGCTAGAATCGGCAAATCACCCACTGTGATCACCCGCTCGAAAAATCACCCGGCAAATCACCCTCTGGAATTCAAGTTTCGCTTCATCTGGCGGCACGGTACTGTCGCTTATTCAGACACTGCATGTAATGACACGCCCCTCTCATATTTATTGAATTGAACTTGAATAAAGTCTTTTGTAAATTGGTGTTTAAGATAGGTTTCCCAAGTTTAATCATCGGTAAATATCTTTCTTTCAATGCACGAATTTATTATAAAATTATTTCACTATTTAAAGAAATATGGACAAAATGATATAAATGCATTTCCTTTAAGGTAAAAGCCACGTTCTTAGTCAATGATATTTTTTGAATGAAAACGTGAATTCTCGTTTCCCGTCTTGGATGTGTTAACCCCACTGAGGACGAGCGACCGGTATATGTGCCGCGTAAGGTGATCATAATCCGTGATTATTCTCACCAGTAAATATTTATTGTAAACTTTTCCTTATTTAATCCGAGCATTTTCCCGATTTAATTAGGCAAAATTTTCTGTTTTGAAAAACCGGAGATAAAAGATTAAAAATTCTGTAAAAAACGCTCGTCCCGAAGAGGCTAAGTTTATATTGAATTGTTTTTACTATTGAATTTTCGAACATTCGAGTGCGATCCACATGTAGTGCACGCCATCTATGGGGAACAGTCGAGTGTGACCCACGTCTAGTGCACGTCTTCTATGTGACAGTCAAGCGTGACCCACCGGTGATGCACGCCGCCTGATGGGACTGTCGAGTGTGACAAACCGGTGATGCACGCCAGCGTGAACGTATTAAATGAAACGAAAATACCATGGTTGACAGTTTTTCCTCCATTTATATTCCGAAATTTAATGTTAATACTAGAAATAAAGAATAGTATTATATACTTTAGATGTTTATTATCTTATGTTTTCAGAATTTTTTAGTCAGTCCCTTTTGAGATACAGTCAATCAGGGTAACTTTGATCCGCATTTTCTCTATTTTCATATGCCACACTCTTATTTGAAGAATATTGTCGCAACTAGGGGCATAAAAGAGAAGAAATGATCCTAAATTATTGTTTGACTATCAAAAATTAAGGAATAATAAGGATAAAAGCAATAAAAAATGGATTTTTAGCCTGGTTCAAAGTTACTCAGCCGTTTAGCGTAACTTTGCACCATATGATAAATTTTTATATAAAATAATTCATTATAAAAAAAGTATTATAGTCAGGACAACTTTAAACCTCAAAAAATGTTTTCAGATATGTAAAGACACCGAATTTACATTTCCCAACATCACAAGATTTGTATAATTTATGATATTACAACAAATATCAGGCATAAGAAAAGTGGAAGAAGAGAACAATGAACATTTAGAAAAAAAAAAAACTGTTTATTGTTCATATAAAACATAAAAATGCAGTGCAAAAACAATTTTCAATGTTTTAACTCAATAAAATATCCATAGTTACAGTAATACATACAAGTACTAGTATTATTCAAACAAGAAAAAAAAAGTCGAACGTATGAAATGTCAAATTTGAGTAGCTCCGCCCCTAATCACGCCTCTAAACGAATTTTATGTATTTTACACATATTTGTGAAAATATTTACATGTTATATCTAATGCACACTTTCGGCAGTTATATAAAATATACGTGTAAATATGGGAAATTTTCGACAGTAGCACCTATAATCAGTAAATTATAAGCATCAATGTAACTTTGAGCCGGCTCAAAGTTATCCTGAAAATGCGGTAAAATGCTAGTGCCTTCATATTTTACATTTTATTAACTATTAATAAATAAATAATCACAAAATATTAACACATTTACAACATTTAGATAATAATATGTCTGATAAATGAGTATATTGTTGCTTACTATGAAAATTTAATTGGATTACAACAACTTCAAAACAGCATTCAAAATTACCTTGAAAACAGTACTTCACAAAAATAGTTAAATGACGCATTTAATTGTATATAATGTTGCTAATTTATTTTCTAAAATAAAGAGTAGAAATCCCCGTTTAGAACTTCGCCAACAGAGCACAGTTCTGGAGTTTATTTAGTCTTTTAGAGTCAAAAATATTGAAAAATAGGAGGTAGTGCAAAGTTACACCCAGTGGTTCAAAGTAGCCCTGATTGACTGTATTAATTATCGAAAATTGCCAAAAACAGACTTAACACAATTTTTGATAAGGTGTGCAAAAAAAATATAAATAAATAAATAAAATAAAATAAAAGGGATAATGTTTTCAAGATGAAAATGTGTAAAAAAAAGTAATCCTATAAGAGTACTGTGTAAGAAAAAAATATTTAAGGTGGGTCTGATCTCCTTCATAAAAAATAATGGCAGCGTAATTTGGTGTTTGACCTTTTATTTTTCCTGTTTTTAAGCATGTTTTTGTCCCAGATCCTTAAATCTAATGAAAATTTTATATTTACATAAAATGTCGACAATTCTATTCTGAACATTTGGGTATTTTATTCATCTTTATAGGTAGAAAACAAAAACAGTTACAGCATTTTTCGTAAAACACGTTTGTCACCAAAAAACGGCTGTGTAGCTTGTCAAAAATGGCCACCCACAAAAATCTGTACGATCAAAAAAGAATTTTAATCGGGTTTTTATACGCAGAAAATAATGAAGAAAACTTGTTTAAAACATTAGGAAAATTAAAAATGTCGAGCGCAACCACCTGGGTGATTTGGAGTGGATTGACCCCTTATCCACATTAAATAAAAGTTTATTAACTTTTAAAAATAGGAATGATGGTATAATTTTACAGAAATTCCGCTTTTGCTATAAGTATCAAGAGGTGTAATTTTAGTGTTACTCACAAGAATTATTTCATTAAACAATTTTAACTACATATCAAATAAATAATGAAATTAATTGATGTCATCTAAATGATTATATTATTTAATTATATATACAAAGTATACAAATCATCTGCGCTGTCGTAATTACAAGGTTAAAATTTTGCAAATATTGATTAGTTACTTGTCAATTGTATAAATGAAGACTTTTAATAGAAAAACATCCACAATACTAAGCTAATCATCGCACAAAATTTATATGCAATAACAATCACTATTACAGGAACAATAAATTTTTTTATCAGCGTTATATCTATTTATATAATTCAGGAGTGATTTTCTGGTGACGATTCCGGAACGCGCCGATCCTCGGAAAGGAAAAAAAAAAAAAACATATCGCGGCCGTGTTAGGCTTAAGCATTCTGATGCCTTATTATAAATCGAACAATTGCTTTATTTAATCTACATTGCATCACATCTTTTCTTCTTCATTTTCTCTAAAACCTTCAAAAACTAAACAATTATAATGTTTTAAGTTCTAAATTAAAAATAAGTAGCTACCACCATAAGTTGCCTTTCAGAAACACAAGTTCCAAATCAAGAAACAAATGAATGACCCTTTGACGATTCATTAAAAAAAAATACGGCTAACATCTGATTCTGCTTTAAATATATTTTTTAAAGCATATTAAAGCCTTTAAGTATTTTGAAATGTGTTTTTCATTATTGTTTACATTTATAAGCAGTAATTTTATTTACGACTGTTTACATTTACAAGCAGTCAGTTTACGACATACATATGAAATATTACGTAATTTATTGAATAAATATTTTAAAAAGAATTGTTTTCAACAAATATTAATAGTTTTAATAATTATCTTCATTCAATTTAATGATTATTCATCATTATTCATATGAATCATTCATATGAATATCGATTCATATCAATGATTCATATATTTCACTCTTCTGTAGTGGCCAACAGTGAAACTTTGTTTCTTTAGCAAAAATGGGCTGATATTTCCCCGCTGTTCGCTTTTATGTATCTGCAGTTATTTGTGAATGTTTTAAAACAATTTTTTTAATTTTTATCATGGAATTTCCGAATGAATCGCTTTCGGAAAGAAGGCGCCAATTGACCAGGAAAAGAACTGCACGTTGGGGATCGCGGCAATCAACGGATTTCTCAGTTTTCCTGATAAACTCAGCTGAGTTTACACCGAGCAGAATTAAACACACAATTTTTTGTTTATTTTTTATCTAATCTATGCATATTTTAAGTTCATGTTCATTCAGATTTTTAAAATGATTTATCACTCACAGGAATGTTTCATTATAATAAAGATTTAAAAATGAAAATTACATTTTTTTTTTTTTTTTTTACTAAATTTTTGTTCCGTTAAAAAACATAGCTTTATGTATGTGTATTACTTTGAATGATGCACATAATGGTGTTTTAGTTTTGGCCAAATATATGAATCAAATTTTAAAGTTTCATCTAAAATTAAAAAATAAACATCTGATTTTTTAAAGAAATGCCACATTTTTTTGGTTTTATTTTTAAGTTTCTGATTTCACCTATGCATGTTTAAGCTGAATTTAATATATTTCTGTGAATTATTTTTTGCTGTTTAAAAAATGCAACAGCTTTTTTGTTTTATTTCAAACTTTTATTCCAACTATGCATATACAGTAAAACCCGGATATAACGCTCCTCCGGGGGACCGGGCTAGAAGAGCGTTAAAAGCGAGAAAGCGTTAAATGCGGGAGAAGGTTTTCGGCATTTTAAAATTGATAATATTAGATTATCTGCTTTAAATAATGCGGGGAACCATTTTTGTGAATTATTTAAAATAGAAACTCCACAGCATAGGTACAAAAACGTTTCCTTTATTTAAAATATCACAAATTTACATAGTGTTTGCAAATTGTATTATTACTTCAAATCAGAATGAGTAAAAGAATTGTTAGCATTAAAACAAAAGCTACAAAATATATTTAACATTTCTAATGGGAACTTTTATCCTTATATTAAACATAAAATAAAATTATGAAAGAAACTAATAATAATAGTTTGCTTAAAAAAAAAAAATGTAACATTTGTATTCTTGAGCACCACTATGAGAACTATAAACTTTCACTTAGTGTTTATTCTGTTTTGGAGAAAAACTCTTTGAGTTTCGTCTGACGGGTGGACGAGCCATCACAGAAAAGAGCGTTTTCTGCTTTGTTTATGTGCCTTAATATAGGGGAGGTGGAGGATGAGTGGGACATTTTTACAAAAATATTTTTTTATATTTTTTATTTAAGTTACAATCAATATTATATATCACATTTCATACATTAGGTATTTGCCAACATATATGAACAATATTTATTCTAGATTATGATTTATTCATAAAAATATTATGAAATCAAAAAAACGTTCCTACCTGTCCCAATCATCCCCACAGAAGGGATGAATGAGACACTAATAGTGATGGATGGGACACAAAGATTTTCCTCCCTGTATTCAATTTTACCAAATTAAAATTTATAATTATAACCTTATATGAAAATTATATTTGTAATATATGATTTTACAGCACGAATCGATATGTTTTTTTTTCAATAACTTCTTTTATTGCAGTTTTAACTTTTAATGCGGACTTCGGCTATCAACCTGTTCTTTTTCTCCACTTATGATTCATTTTAGATTTGAAATGAAAGTGCAAAATGTCTTTTAAATATAGCATAGCTAATAATTTTCAATCATAACTTATTAATTAATATTAATTAAATGTATCGTAGAAACATGCAGAACGGAAATTATTGTGTCGATCGGAAATTCATGTCTTGTTGGGAAAATCAATTCGTACCGGAAAATTCTGCCCGATAATTATTAGACATTAGATATCGGAATCAATGTCTAATAATTAAATGATTGAATTTTCCGGTACGAATTGATTTTCACAACACGACCCGACTTTCCGATTGACCCAATATGTTAGGGTGGGGATTTATTTGTGCAACATTTCAAAATTCAATTTAATTTTCCCCATTTGATTAATACACATATACTATTTTTATCAATTTTATCTATTTTGATTAAGTTTTAGTACCAATTTTTTGATAATCCATTAATAATTATTACAATACAATAAGTAACACTCAGAAATTTTAAACAATAACAACTCATATAATACTATTTAATACTATTAATTGACGTAAATTATTGATTTATCATCCTATATAATACTATTTAATTAATAAATAAAATTTTCAACATCTCTAGGGAGGAGTGAGAATGTCCCATTCATCCCCATTTGAAATGTCCCAATCATACCCATGATGCATAATATCCCTTCTCAGCCATTTTACCTCAAAAATTATTTTGTCACAATGGTTACTATTCATTCATTTTAATTATTGATATTCAATCTTAAAATAAATAACTACAACATAGCTTAATTTTTTATATTGTATAAGATATTTCACATCTTCAAATGTAAAAAAAACTTACTTTTAAGCAGAGATTTCAGAAAATGCAACTTTGAAGGAAAATGAAAACAGCAATGTGGTCCTACTTTTAGTTCTGAAGCACACTGTGGTAGAGGTATATGGGGTTAGGAAGAAATTTAAAATAAATGTTTATTGCCTGAAATATTGAGAATGTCCCATCCATCCCCTAGCTCCCCTATCTTCATGTGAAGAGGTGGTATCTACTGAAGCGGAGTTTAACCCTTTGAGCTCTTGGAGTGAATTTCTTCAAAATGCCCAAATATCACATTGGCACCAGTATTTTGTAAACAAAATATTCGCCTTATAATGTACACGAAAAAATGCATCAGAGCTCAAAGGGATAGACGGATAGTGCTAAAAGCTTCCATTACTTCAGTCGTTGGGATGTGCTCTTGAACATCGCCATCAGCAACTTCATCAGAGTCCTCTTCTGCGGCATCCTGTACAGTGCCCCCTATAATGTCGTCCATGCTCCTAACGTTACTTGTGACAACGTCTTTATCAATGTTAAGATAGTTCTGAAGGCTGTGTGCGTTTTCTGCAAGATGTTCACAAACAGCTTGCCAGTCCTCTTCGTCTATAGGATCCGACCCCTCTTCAGCCACATCCATATCATCATCGGCGTCCATTATAAGGGCTGCCTTTTTAAAGCAAGTTTGAATTATTTTAGGTTTGATTGCATCTCAAGCAGGGCTAAGGTAGTTCATGGCGTCGAGGACAGTTACAGAAGATCGACTACTTTTAATTTCCATTTCATGTAGAAATCGTTTCACTATACGTTTGCAATAACGTTGTTTTAAAACCTTTATGATCCCTTGATCTATCGGTTGAAGTACGCTTGTGGTGTTTGCAGGTAAAAATTCCAGAGAGACGTTTAAAATGTCTGGTATTTCTTGGGGATGCTCTGCGCAATTGTCTACGAATAGTATGACATGCCTATTTTGCTTCCGCGTCTCGACATCAAAATCAGGAACATATTTAATGAACTGGGTATCCGTCATCCAAGCCTTACGCTGATGTACATTGTCAGTTTTGGGCAGTCGTTTGATGTTCTTGAAACAGCGAGGTTTGGCCGATTTTCCAATCACCAGAGGCTTGCGTTTATCGCTCCCATCGGCGTTGGAATAAACAAGTACAGTCACACGTTCTTTACTGAGCTTCCCTCCATGGCACTGTTCATCTTTTAACTTCAAGGATTTATCAGGCATCGCTTTAAAAAATAAGCCAAATTCGTCGTCGTTATAAATATCACAACTATCATAGTTTTTGATAAGCCTTGGAAGACTGTGTTCTTTTTCCAACATTCTGCATTTTCTATGTTCATGGCAGCGGATTCTCCGCAAATCTTCTTGTACACAATGCCGTGGCGGGTTCGAAATCGGTCTAACCACCCACTAGATGGAGTAAAATCTTCAATTCTTAGCTTTTTGGCTACTTCTGCAGCTTTTTCT
Organism: Maratus speciosus; assembly: GCA_963932465.1. Lineage (NCBI taxonomy): Eukaryota > Metazoa > Arthropoda > Arachnida > Araneae > Salticidae > Maratus > Maratus speciosus. Next base: position 121,999,911 of record OZ010797.1, read on the forward strand.
TTAACTATGGATCCGCTGATAGATATGTTACAGTGTCTTGACTCAAGAAACCACTCGTACATAACTTTTTCTTAATCTTCATATTTTCCTGTTTTCAATCTCTTTTTCTTTGAGCCACCAATCGCAGCATTTTTTTCAATATCTTTTCTGTTTTGAAGAAGAGTCCGAAGAGACGACGGCGCGATATTCATAGATAACGCAAAATCTTTCTGGCTCAGATTATGGGTGATTTTTTCTCACAATTTTTTAGAATTTCTAATTTTTTCGAAAGTGTCAGCGTCTTTCTTTTCATACTCTTAGCTTCCATGTTGCACCTAATTGGAGTCGGCAGCGACGCTACTTACTTAAAAACTGTAAATGAAAAAAGCGAAAACAGTTTGTGTGAAGTAAGGGCCAGACAGGTGCTGCTGAGATGGACGGCATAAATTATTTTGTTCTGTGATCCAATGAGAAAAAAACCGCCGCGCCCGCCGGCTGCTTTTTTTTTTTTGCATAGTCTTTGGGCGTTGGCTGGCTACCAATTCCACGTATCCTCTCTTTCTCTCTCTCTCTCTTTGTATGGACGGGAAAATGAGAATTTCGGATGTAAACCAAAGCAGCAAAGCGTAATATCCGGGATTTCTTTGTTCAAAGAACCAATAAAATGTGCGTAAAAAGCGGGAAAGCGTTAAAAGCGGGAAAGCGTTAAAAACGGGAAAGCGTTAAAAACGGGAAAGCGTTAAAAGCGGGAAAGCGTTAAAAGCGGGGAGCGTTAAAAGCGAGGAATTTTTACATTGTTCTTATGGGTATGGTTCAAGGGATCGGGACAAATGAGCGTAAAAAGCGGGAAAGGGTTTTAAGCGGTGAGCGTTATATCCGAGTTTTACTGTATTTACAGTCGAATTATAGTTAAAAGCATTTACAGACATGCCACTTTTCAGCGAAAACATGGAATTCCATTTTTTTGGCACAATTTATCATCCCTGGGATTGATGCAAATCTGTATTCAAATTTGTTGACATTTTTAGGATGGGAGGGGGGCGGAAATACAACAAAAATGCGAGCACGAACAGCGCCAAATTGCGTTTATTTCTATTCCTTTCGCATTCGACCTACTCTTTCCTATGATCTACTGTGCATTTAGTCCATGTATAGGAACAAATAGCATGAAAAGAAACATAGCCAGGAGCTTGCAACTATTGTCTGTCTGCGTTGCCTGAGGATTGCGAAAATCATCAAAAGATCGTAGAAAAATGTGGTTTCATGAAACGAATGTGAATTTTGTCAAAGGATCGCAGAAAAAACACAATTTTTCCCAAAGGGTCCTTTAGAACGCATATTTCGTTTAAGGATAATGGAATATGTGAATTTCGCCAAATAAACGTGGAAAAAACATGAATTTCATTAGATGATTGCAGAAAAAACGCATTATTACATCAAAGTATTGCAAAAAACGTGAATTTCGTCAAATAATCACGAAAAAAATATGATTTTCATTAAAGGATCACAGAGAAAACGAGAATTTCATCGAAAGGTTGCAAAAGTGCAAGTTTCAACATAAGATCCTGAAAAAAAAAATGTAAATTTTGAAATCAAGAGATCTTGAAGCTTATTAGTTCATCAGTATCACGTGAACCATTAGTCAGCTAAACTTTCTGTTACATAACTAATTTGTCGCATACATTCGGATGCACCTGTGCTTCTGTCAATGTATTTTGATTGTAAGGTAAGTCTCGCTTGCTCTGCTGTTTATTTCTTTTTGTTTTTTATTAGTATTTTTGCATTAGCTGTTTAAAATGCACCCTTTATTGGCCAATATATCGATTTTTACATGGTTTACTATTTTAGAGACGGAAGATTCAGCCAGCGGCTGCCGAAAAAAATCAAGTCTGAAAATATCGAGGGTGTATTACCAAACGCCAATCAAAATTTAAATTTAATTCCGTTAGAAGAGAAGCACCATACCTTGACGATGCTTTAGACCCTGACTAGGATCCCTTTTTCTAAACATTTAATTATTGATTTTTTTTTTAAATTTTAACTGTTTGTTTTTTGTGTAAATATTTAAAAAAAAATTTTTGTATGAAACTTTACTTTTATTTTATATTTAATGAATTTTTTGGCAGTTGTGAGCGAGATTTTACCTGCATTCGTAACAAATTTTTCAAGATGGCGGAAAAACTTCGTTTTTAAATCTTTATGTTACTTATAAATCCATGTTTTCTATTTTTGGGGCAAAATCATTGGTTTATAAATAACATAAAGATTTAAAAATAATGTTTTTCCGCCATCTTGAAAAGATTTTTGGCACAATTTTTTTTGCCAAGTGGCACTCTTTCCTGAATTTTGTCAGAGAAACGCGAGAGATGTAATTCGTCAAAAGGGCACAGAAAAAATGCGAATTTTGCAACAAATCCCGATAAAAACACTCATTTCGTGAAAGAATTGTGAAAAAAACCAGTCATTTCGTCAAAAGGCTGTGAAAAAACTTGAATCTCATCAAGGATGTGCGGAAAAAACGAGAATTTCACCATAAACATTAAATTATTGATTTTTTTTTTGTTTGTAAATTTTAACTGATTGTTTGTTTTTTGTGTATATATGTTAATTTTTTATATATATATTTTTTGTACAAAATTCCCTTTTTTCTGAATGGTCGTCTCATTTATTGGTAATTATTTATATTTATCATTTTACTTTTATTTTTTATTTAATAAATGTTTTGGCAGTTGTGCGCGAGATTTTACCTGCATTCGTAACAAATTTTTCAAGATGGTGGAAAAACTTCGTTTTTAAATCTTTGTTACTTATAAATCTATGTTTTTACATCATTTTCTATTTTTTGGGCAAAATCATTGATTTTAAATAACATAAATATTTAAAAATGATGTTTTTCCGCCATCTTGAAAAGATTTTTGGCACAATTTTTTTTTCCAAGTGGCACTCTTCCCTGAATTTTGTCAAAGAAACGCGAGAGGTGTAATTCGTCAAAAGGGCGCAAAAAAAGGCGAATTTTTCAACAAATCTCCATAAAAACACTCATTTCGTCAAAAGGCAGCGAAAAAAAAAAAAAAAAAAACACGAATTTCATCAAAGATGTGCGGAAAAAACAATGAATTTCTCCATAGGGTTGTTGGGAAAAAGCTTTTTTTTTTTTTTTTTCCCCGCATGAGGTGGTTTATATTTTCTTCTTTTGAAAGTTGACTTTTGCAAACACAATTTTTTGAATGCTTTTGATGACTTGCCACTATCTAAATAACCATGCATATCAATCACCTGTTTAATTGAGTCTGACTTAATGTTATGCACTTAAAATAACACTTTCCCGTTATTTTTGACGGGGGCATATGCTAGTATATATATATACATATATATATCACTATGGCTAATTTATTATTATTATTATTTTATTGTAGTTAATGGTATTAAAGCAATGATGTCCTTAATTTTTTCCCTTTCTCTGGAATCATAAACTCAGGTCTACCACAGGCAACTGTTTTTATATTCTCTTTGCACCACTATTTAAAAAAAGAATACATTTTGTAATACATTTCTCTTGCAAATCTCGTCAGAGAGTATGTTAAAGGTATTTATTCTGATAAAGTGTTGCGAAATAGAACTAAAAAATAGTCGCCCGTGGCAGCCCTGTAAACTAGTATTGTTTCTTGTTATTTTGAAGCGAACGCTTGGGTATTTCAGGGCTCCCAAATGGCCCGCCATCTGAATACCAATAAATTTTAACAGAAAATTTTATGGTAGGTTTGCGCTAGAATTAACTTTCAAAGGTGATTCCGGGGTGGTTTGTAAGAAAAATCTAAAAAGAAAATTTTTCTAAAATAATATTGGTATTCAGTTGCCGGACCATTTGGGAGCCTTGGTATTTTTACTCATATATACTGCCTCATTCACCAAGTAAGCGAGAGGCTGCCAAATTATGTAATATACTACTGATTTTATTGACGTGTACACACCATCAGATGGTGCATGCATCGTTTTCAAAACCATAAACAAGTTAAGGTAATGTTTTGTATCTTTCAATGCTCGCTTCTTTTGCTGTTTGATAAGTATAATGTTTAGAAAAAGCGGTGCCAACCGAATAAAATTTCTGTATTTTCTGCGTATGTGCTGACTGTCTATTCTCCAACAGAGGAATTTTTTGCTTTCTTCACTTTCGTGAATCTTTCGTTCACTTTCCTTACCTTTCGTATCTCAGGGAGCCGGTTTCTTGTGGGGGCGTTGGTTTATGTGGTTTATGTTTTTTATCAGTCGACTAGATGAAGATTGTGTTTATTAAACTCATATTATTAAATTAAAATTTAGTGAATAAATGAGCTTTCGCGCATGATACTTATAACTTTTATAGTTCTTATTATGACAGGTGGGGAGGGGAGGGAATTCAGATCAATTATAATTTATTTATTAATTGTGTTTATCGTAACAAATATGGAAGAAATTTTAAAGAAATGACATAAAGTTATTTTTAGTTTTGAGATAATTAGGGCAATAATTGTAATAAATTGGGTGTTAAATTTTAATAAAAAGTTTTTTTTATAAACTTTATTATTTTCGTGGATTTTGGGTAATACGAGAAATTTTATCAATCCCAGGCATCTGATATTCATTGAGTTTAATTAATTAAAAATGTGCATCTTTTATGTTCTGATTTTGAGTTCCTGATACTACATTACAAAGAAGGCATTTTCGAAGGCATTTGTTGATTAAGACAGTGAGCTAAAACCCAAATGCTGTCTGGTTATGGGCCGTTACGGCAACAAGCTGCTAGATTTTTTTTTTTTTTTTTTTTTTTTTTTTTTTTTGTCATTTGTCAGCAATATTTTCACTTTCAGATAATGGTTCATTTCGTAATTAAATAATAATAATAAAAAAAAAAACCCAACACATCATTTTTTTTTCTTTATGGTGTTCTTTTATAGCTTTCTGAGCAGTAAACCTTTTAGATAGTGACTTTTTCAGATAGTGATTTCAATTTTTTACTGCATAAATTTTCAATATATTCATGGAAAAAAATTACTTCATATTTCATATTAACAGAGAAATTAAAACGCGTGGAAAGAAATACAAACAAATTTTTATTTATTTATTTATTATTTTCTTTTTCAAAGCAAAATCTAAGGAAGAAGTTGTGAGGGTCATGATCCCTTTTGAGTGATAAATATTTCTATACAACAAATATTTTAAAATGTGTGTACATATTAAGGTTTTTCCCGTCCCCTCCCCCCCCCCCCCTCCGCCAGAAAAAGAAAATAAACAATCCCGCTGAACATTGCAAATATTTTTGGCCCTCAAATTGTCATTTAGAACGGAAATGCATGAAATTTGTAGACTAACCCTTTAAGTGCTGAAAAATCGGATAAAGTTTTTAATTTTCTTATATATGTGATATATCTTCAATAACAACTAATTGCTCTCTTACCAGCATTAGCAGGTTTAATATATTTATGAACATAACTGATAATTTTATGCGAATGGAATTTAAATATACGTTATAAAATAGCCAGTTTCGAATTGTGTACAAAATTAATGCATAAAAATTGTTCATAAAGAAATGTACCCCCCCCCCCCTTCCGAAAAATAAAGAAAGAAATCTAAATGGAGGAATACCTGGTCTTAATTATTTTTGTTTATTTTTGTATTCAATAAGAGTTTTCCTTATTTTTGATAAATTAAGCTTGTAGATAACTTTTTAAAGTCTCTTTCATTTTTTATGTTGATAAAAGCCTTTACAAATTATGTTTAGTTTTTATTTTAATTGTTTCACAACATTTTAGAAATTAAGAGAACTTATGACGTTAATCAATGATTTAAAAATATATCAAATGATTAAAACCACCGACACTGTTTTATAGCCAATTTCCTTATTTTTTAACAGTTTTTTTTCACCTGTCAAGAGAATTTCTCCAAAAAAAAAAAAAAAAAAAAAAAAAAAAAAAAAAAAAAAAAAAAGAGGTCAAAGATATATTATTGCACTTGAGCAATTTTAAAATATGAAACTGACATTTATGTTTTTCCACCTAATAAAACATTTCATATTTTAAAAATTATTAATTTTTTCTTTACAAAATTCTTTTTCTGCAATTGCTCATGTTAAAAATATTGATAAGAGTTTTGAAATCAAACTTTTGAGAGTTAGATCATTTTCTATGACACAGAAACTTCTTTTTATTTGCATACTGAGTTTCCAATTTAGAGTAATACATCTCATACTCAAAATATTAGAATAATTGAGAAAAAGCAACAAGAAAAAATTATTTTTCATTTATTTATTTTTGATACTAAGTAAATGCAATTAAATTTCTTATAAATTAAATCATGAATGTTTAGATAAGATTTTACCATTTACAAAATATAAAATACAGTACAATAAATTAGGTATACAGCTTTCAGAAACACATCAAAATAATAGAATAAAATTGAGATCGGTTCATAATATTAGAATATTTTATTTTCGCAACAATATTACCTTATGAATATGAAGTAAATGGTAGTTAATATTTTGTAGCATCCCCTTTAGCTTTCATAACAGCGTACAATCGATCTTGCATATTGTATACAAGGTGTTTACAAACATTTCTATCAATATTAGCCCAAATAGACTTTATACGTGCCACTAACTCAGTTTTACTTGAAGGAAGATTTTCTTGGAGTTTTTTCTTCATTATACACCATAAGTTTTCGATGGGATTAAGGTCTGGTGAGTTTGTTTGGCCAAGGAAGAATCTTAATGTTGCGGAACTAATTGACGGAACCAATTCTTAGTTGACACTGAGGTATGCGGTGACGCGAAATCTTGTTGAAAGATGAAATCATTTTCAAATAAATCTTCTGATGATGGAATCATGTAATATTCCAAAACTTCTTGATATATCTGAGAGTTAACCTTTTCGTAGACGATGCATAACTTTCCAGGTCCTTCTGCACTCATGCAATCCCAAACCATGACACTAGCAGCAAATTTTATGGAACGGTTAAGGCATTCTTTATCAAATGCTTCTTGCTTCATTCTCAAAACTCGAATGCCTTGATTACCATATGAAACACAAAACATACTTTCATTTCTAAATAATATAGTTTTCCAATCTTCTTCGCTCCATAAACGTCTTGATTGACACCAACTCAATCTTATACGCTTTTGTTTTGCAGTCATGAATGCTTTTGTTTTCGGTACACGAGATTCAAACTTAAATTTATGGAGAAACTTCAACTCCTTCTTCTTCACATTTTCGGTGCAAGAATCGCACACTTTTAAAACGGTTTTTCTTAACTATACGCTTCAGTTTCCTGTCATATCTAGCAGATGTTTTCGGTTTTTGGTCGCCATTTCGGCGATTATTTTGAAATTTTCCATTTTTTTAATATTTTGTTAGTATTTTACTAACGCTTAATTGCGAACAATGTAAATAATTTGCTATATAACATTGATTTTTACCGTGCCGATACAAATCAACCATGCGAAGTTTAATAGATTCAGGAATATCACTCACACGACACATTTTAAGACGCAAAAGCAAACAAACTGCAAAAAGAATACTGAGTTTAAATAAAATAGTCTGAATTTAATCAATGATGCCACCAATTATGAATTGGTGATAATTAAAGGAGAATTAATGTGAAATATTCTAATATATTTCACTTGAATAAATAGTCTAGTATTTTGACTTTTGAAAATAATATTTTTTTCAATTAATCTTTTCAAAAATGATATTAATTTTAAGATGATAAATAAGTTTTATCAACAATAAGTTCTTAATAAAAATATCGTTTGCATATTTGCATTAAAAGACATTAAATTACCAAACGATATTTTCAATTTGTAAAAAAAAGTAATTATTCTAATATTTTGAATGTGAGCTGTATTGCATTTATAAAAGTTTACATATTATATATATTTATATAAAACATGCCTAACTCAATTAAAATCTTATATCGTGAGAGACATTGTACAGTTCAGTTGGGATGGTTTGTCAACATCAAATAAATGTTACCTTAATATATTTTTTAATTTTACAAAAAATGATATGAAGTTGCGAAAATTCTCTTTTTACTATAAATATCAATAAGTATAATTGTTAATCACAAAAAATATCATTAAGCAATTTCATTGTTATCATTAAACAAAGAAAAAATGTATTTAATTTCTGACATCTTCTGATATTTAATTATATGGAGAATAAAAATCAGCTATTTCGTCGCAATTACATGAAAGAAATTATGCTGATAAAGGAATAGACAAAAAATTCACTAGAACAAAGTTAATGATGGCAATATTTTGTTATTATATTTATATATTATTTTATATTGAATAACAATTACTATAATAGAAACAATCAAATTTGTTATCAATGTGAAATATATATATATATAAATATTTCACAAATTTAATTTTACTTTTTTTATTATCTTAGCTAATGATATTAAAGCAATATTATTTTTAACTATTTCCTTCACAGTTCTCCAACATAATTTATTAATATTAGATTCCTGGCATAAAATTAACGAAACATCCAGATTCCATCAAAGCAATTCACTCTTACTTGTTGTTATTGCAGAGCGAATGCGTAATTTAACTGGCCAAACTAAGTAACGCTGCTTCAACAGGGAGCCTTTACCTCCCCGGTTCCCGTAATACAGTGTATGATTGCAGAATGAGACAGGAAACTCTTTCCATCATTTATCAACAACAACGGTAACAGTAGAAATTCTCTATCTCCATGATGAGCTTGCCTTGCTTATACTTTATTATAAAATTATTTTTCAGTTTTACTGGTATGAGAGTAATATAGTAGTTATAACTTTTGGCTTTCCTAGCACTTAGGTTTTATTTAAGTTCGGTAGGATTTTTTTTAGGTGCGTTCGTAATTATATAAATAAGTAGCACCTATAGTCGTCGTTCAGTCTGTCTGTCCGTCTGACTGTCTGTCCGTCCGCATATAACAGCGCAAAAACTACCCAACCGAATCTTTTTAAATTTAAAATATATAATTGTTGCATAATTTTGTCGAGTCATTTCAAATTTTATGAAAATTGGATGTATAGTTTAATTACAGGGACAATCAAAAGTTTTCCGTTACATTACGGCCAATGGGAAAAATTATTGCAAGTGCATTTTAATGATGTTACAGCCTTCCAAATGGTCTGAAATTACAAATATATAATTGTTGCAAAATTTTGTCGAGTCATTTTAAATTTTATAGAAATCGGATATCTAGTTTAATTACAGGGTCAGTCAAAACTTTTCCGTTACACTACGGCCAATGGGAAAAAAATATTTCAAGTGCATTTTAATGATGTTATAGCCTTTCGAACAGAATGAAATTGATAGGCACTTATGAAGTGCACTAAAATATACGTTCAGTACAACATGCGGTGAAAAAAATATTTATAAAACTAGTTATAGTACGAACACACCTCATTTGCCACGTTTGACGAGCAATTTCCAACTTGTCATAATTTGATAACGTATTTATTTATTTACCCGTTTCCAGAGGAAGAAGCCATTTTAAAAGTACTTTCAGTTCAATAAAATATTTTTTTATGTTTCAATAAACGTGATAATAAAGTGGAGAAATTCCTACGGGTATGAGAAAGAAAAATAATAAATGAAGATTTACTTTGAGCACTAAACAAAATATAATTTTAAATATTAATAACTAATTGTGTATGTTTGAGAAAGTTATGTGACTTGTACTGTATTATATATAGTGCTTTCTGGATTTATTATTATTTTTATTTATAAAAGCTTGTTTTGATATGTATTACGTTTTCCTTAGAGAAAATTTTACCTGTTCACATTTTATTGGGGTTTTTTCTCTAACTGAAAGAAAAAATCAGATTTGAATCAAGAACAAAAATTCTAATTTTCAATTTGACTTATACTTGAAATCCGCATTCCTTAAAATAATTTAGTGAAACATATAGGCTGTGGGCCTTGAACTAAAAATGTACTTAAAAAGCAAGTTCCGTTTCAACTCTTTGGGGGCAATTTGAAATTACTACTAATTCATTCTTTGCCATATGACGAACAAAATTTACCAATGTTCTGGAAAAAATCCTTGCACATTATTTTACAATCGTGGTTTTAATGCGTAAGAAAAAAAAAAAAAAAAAGTCACTATATTTTACATCTGGCATATTTAATATATAAATTAGTAAATTTTTATAATTTCATAATCTAAGTTCTTTTATCACACTTTTGAGCATGCTGTACTTTTCCATTATAGGGGGCTTGGCGGTATTTTAAAAGATTGGATCAATTCAAGTTTTAGAAAGTGAAATTTTAAATCTCACTTTCTAAAGCTTGATAAACGATATAAAAATAAACCTGATGGACCTTTCAGGCTTGTTTATGAATATATTTAAACAAATAAACATTTTTTTATGTATATACTATTTTTTGCACACAAATTACTTCTGTTTGTACAGCAGACTCCCTCAAATCTGCAAACGCCTATAATCCGCACATCATCACAGATGTAAACAATTTAAAACTTTCAGTTAAAATATAGAGACAAAATTACAGAATTTTTTGTGTTATATCATTCCGCGTGTATTTTAATATGTAATTCATGATAATATGTCTGAACTCAAGGTTTTTCATGAAGAAAGTAATTTATTTCTGAAAAAATTATTGCTGATATCACTGGTAATCAAAATCTTTTTACCAAATCTATTTATGTATTAATCAAGCTTTTTCGGTTATTATCAAATCTATTCATGAACTAATTTGTTTTCACATACTTAAACACTAAACCATTAATTTTTTTAATCTAAATTATTTTTTTAAAGAAGCATCCAATCACACAAAAAGTACAGTACAAATATTTTTTAGTATTATATTAAATTCCTGTATTTATTTTGTTTAATGAAACATTCTTGTTATTGAATGTAAAATATAGTGACTGTTAAAAGTGAAGGTTTTACATGATTTTAATAATAATAAAACAATAAAACAGAAATTTCACTTTTTTCTTTTTTTTTTTTGTTGTTGACAAAAATGGGCTTTAAAAAATAAAATCTGAATTGACACCTGAAATTAACATTGCTTTCAAACTGTAGGAATATAAATATACACCACAAAAAAATATAGTACTGTACAAGATCTTTGGAACACAAACTTAAAAATGCAAGGTTTTGCATTCATTAGAATTTTGTGTTATATAGATCATTTCACACATCATCAAAACTCAAAACTTACCTTGTAAACATAGCAAAATATGTAAGAAACATGTCAATATACAGTCGAAGATCTTTATATTATTATATTCCTTGAGACTAGACGTTGTGCATATTTTGAAATTTTGAATAATATAAGATCATTTCACATACATTAAATTTTACTTCTTAAACACGATCCAAATAAGCCTGTACAAATCCTTATACTACTTATTTTTTTTTTAAATATTACAATAAAAGTTATTTTTCTTATTAAAAAGCTCTGAATTAAAGCAAGACGAAATGATATATTAAATTTGGCCTAGGGAAATATACTATTTAGAAAATTCATCATCATCAGAATCCGATACTGGCTGCTCATCGGTTTGGTCGCAATTGTTGCAATTATAACAAAAACATAGTTCAGTGCAATGTAAATTAGATGCACGACAAGCACACAATAGTTTTTCACAAGATGTTTTCTTGCATTTGCAATGAATTTGTTGCAGAAGAGATCTTGGAACTGGTTCATCTGCCATCCAATCAATTTCTAGAACGTCATCAGCAACTTTCCAACCATGATGAATAGGAGAAGGTGCAGACATGTTAGCAATGAGACTTCTTCTATAAATACCTGCTTGATAGTTGGCACGCTGCATATGTTTAAATAAACAGTCTTTATTTGGAGGAAGCACAGTGTCACCTTTACATCTAAGCCGCAACCAATCATGGCGGCATATGTCAATATTTTTGGGGTTTTTTCTGCCATAGATTTCACATGTAAACATTTCTAAATTCTCCGTAACTTCATTATTCATTATCCATAATTCACCCAGTTCTTTGAATGTTGAGATGTACTTTGCTGTTTCACACATAATTTAAAAAGACTTTACTTTACTTTTCCCTTTAAAACTGCTCACTGAATCACACCCAGTGTATACATGTAATCCGATTAGAGTCTGGAATGTTGTCTCCAAGAGATTTATTTATCGCATTAATATCTATTATTTTTATACCTTTTATCAATTGGGCAAAATATAGCTGTGCTTTTATGTGTGGAGAAGAAAAAGACAGAGATAATAAGAAGACATCTGTATCTGGACTCAAAATAACAATGCTTCTATAGAGGGATGAGGCTTGAGCTGCATGCAACAACAATCTTGTGTCAGCTTCTTCGTGATCACTTTCAAGCTCTTTTATTTCAGTAACTTGAAGTTGTTCATCTAAAATTTCCATGGCATGGCATTGACTTCCATGTGTAACAACTAACCTAATATCAGCAAGAGAATTGAGGCCTAAGATTTTCCAAATTTGAAAAAAAAAACTCAACTAAAGCTTCTTTATTTGAGCCAGAAGCTAAAAACTTCTTAAATTGTGTCGGCATTTTCTGATTTGAATTTTTTATTTTTATAATTTGAGTTCCCATTGATGCTCTACGATCTCTTTCGATTTCTTTTATCCTTAATATAGCATTTACAGTCAACATATTTGTAGGATTAGCATCCAAAACAGGTAAATAACCTATTTTTGTTTATGGATAATTCTGCTTCTCTACATTTTCAAGCATAGTATTAAACCCGGACCAGCCAGGTAATTGTTGACCTTCACTACCAAAAAATTTGCACAAATAAAAAAAATGATCAGTCTTTCGCGAGATATCTTGGAAATTTATATATTTATCATCCATAGTAGAAGGCAGATCATCATAGTGAGGAGGGCAATGTTTCTTAATTCCAGTAAAAACTTCAACAGTAGGAATATATTTGTATCCAAAGTTCGTTTTCTTCCTTTTTTCATTGGTGAAGTTGTCATTTCATTTTCATGGAGTGTTTCAATTAAAGTTAAAGGATGACTGCTCCATTGAATGATAATACCGTTTGTATTATGGGTTGTCCCAGATCCATTAAGCGTTTCCTCACCAAAATCGTTGTTGTCCCAGACGAGAGTAGTAAAAGTCTTTTTAGAAAAACCATGAGGTACTAAATTGTTTTTATTTAACTGCTGTATAGCTAAAGCTGTATCATGTTGCAGAACAGTACTATGAGATACGCAGTGTCCAAAACCATTTAAAATTCCAATCAAGGAAGCAGATCCTGTTAAATGACGTATTGCCATGCCCAAAGCTAAATGTTTTGGTGTTTGTTGCTTTCCATTTGATAATAAGTACATCAAATCTTGAGATACTGATAATTTTTTTCTTTTCATATCTTCATTTACAGAAACATAATAATCTTCTGCTACTTCTTCTGAAGCTCCTACACACCATGCTATAAAATTAAACAAGTGTGTAGGAACATAATTTGATGCTGCCTCTGTTGTTAGATTATCATCTTTCGGAGGCCACACAGTTATAAATCCAAGAGTGCCGAGCATTACATTTTTTAACATTTTCGCAGCAAAATACAAATTTCTAATTTCATTCTGATTAACCTTTGATTTGCTTGGTGGTTCTTCTTGCTCTGCTGCATCTGAATCTTCATTTTCTATTTCAGTTGAACTGTTCTGTTCCATAACATGACACACATTTCTTGAAACCGAGTCAAATAATACAAGTTCGCACTGATTAGAACATGGACGCTTGACAAAACTAATCTGTGGATAATTTTTTTGAATACACCGCTTAAGTAAACAATTTCTGTATCCAGATATATCAATGTTTTCATTTTCAGGCACAATTTGAACAAACATATCTACTAGTTTGTTCATCCTCATTATTTTATTTTGCTTGATGATTAAATCTTCTATTACATCAGTGCAGAAAACTTTAAATGATATGGAATATTGTGTGTCAACAGGTTGTGCGCTTTTGTCAATGGTTAAAAATTTGGTATAATTTTTGTAACAAGATCTATGATACTGCATTTCGATTGCTACCAAGTCCTTATCACGAATTTGTATCAGTAAATGCTCATCCTTCTTTGCGATTGCAGCTTCGAGCAATAAATTGTTGTTTGTTTCACATTTAGCCAATTTTTCTTTTACCTGTAGGTCTGTCAACAATATATTTTTCTGTTTTGCAAACAACACATACGGCGGGCAACACGCATTTTTTGTTTACACCCTGCGAAAATATAGAATCACTTCGCATAATTCGTTTAGAAATCATGTTTTCGGAAAGTGATGCATCATAAAATTGTTTTGCTTTTGAAATTGACGCTTTAGAATTTTTTTTTTCAGCAGCAGCAATTCGGGTTTTATCCGTAAACTTACTATAACATTTACGATGAAAACCATTGTTTTTATCATCAGGTAATTCTTCTTGTTCATTTACGGGCAACAATAACAATTCAGAAGCTATTTTACCTTCAGTCGTATCAAAATCTTAACATTTCAAACAGCACTGTTTAACTTTTGGCCAACTGACGGTGAAAAAGTTTAATATTTTTATGTCTGCATCATTGACAAGATGCAAACAACATTTCATACGATCAGACATTGTATTAATATCGGCATTAGTATCATTCATACGCGGAATCAACTTTGTAAACAAGGCGAATTCTAGGATGTAAACATCCGATGGTGATAACTCTAGATAGCGCGTTTGCGATTCGACGATGTTCATTGGATCATAATTTCAGTAAAAAAAAGAACGGCGGCTTATGATTGGAGGATTCAGTTGGATATTCGGTTACTTTTACATACCAACATATAAACAGGACCGCATAAATTGTAAAAATTAAGAATTTATATAATTGATTATGAAAAAATGTGCACTTTATGATACCAGAACATTATGAATTCATTATCTATACAATATTATTTAAATTTTAAGATTAACTCAAAATTGCCCCTCGATGTTTGAAACGAACTTGCATGATATTCACGTACGGCCCACGGCCTAATATCTTAGCTCTTTTTGTATGAGAAGATTTCTTAGTGGTTCGATTAACAAAATATTTCATAAAAAAATGTACTTCATTTTAAATTTTATAACTCGAAATATTAATGAAGCTGGTGGGCTGAGAAAAAGATTACATCACTTAAAATAATCATATTATTGTCAATTAGACAGCAAAAAAAAAAACAAAAAAAAACATCATTTAAAGTGGTTCTCAAAAGAAATAATTTTTCGTACTCGACAACGCGAATCTTCCTGAGACATTTTTAAACATAAAAGCACGATACTTTGAGGCAGGGCCGACTAGCAAGTTTCTGTGCCCTGGGCACTTTAAATTTTTCGTGCCTCATTAGATTGGTTAATTTACTGAATATTATTATTATTATTATTATTATTATTTTTTTTTTTTTTTTTTTTTTTTACATGTTACACACTTATTCGAAATGTGCCAACTCAAAAAAATTAAGTTTTACGGAAAATTGAAAAAAGGTTCAAGCAATAAAAATAAAATATTTTTTCTATTATTTATTGCAATGTGCTTTTAACCATATATTGAGATTTCATCGTATCAATACCTCAAATAACACATTTTTTTTCCCTTCACAATTATAATTTTTTTTAATGGAAATTTAGATGAACTTATGAAAAATTCTGTGCCCCTCCGAAATTTCGTGCGATAATCAGGTGCCCATGTGATAGTCAGGGTTTGCTTCCAGGCGTGATTATTGGAGGGATTTTTAATCGAGCATTTTTTCTGATAAATAAATTACATCTTGAGTTATGAGAAATTTGACGATAGGAATGCATTGAATGACCACAATATAGTTGCACAGCCTTTCGATTTTCGACTACCACTACTTCTGATTATTAATACTTGTTTTGTTTAATAGAAAATTTATGTCAGTAAATAAAGCGAATATTTCCAGTTGGAAAAAAGTAGTGCTCAAAAACTTGGAGATTTGGCAGCTATACTGTTGGATTAAACATTATTGGAGAGGGGAATTTGATGTGTGGCTCATAAGGTACTGTAAAAGCAAGATTTTATTTGTAAACATTACGCGATTTGTTTCTAAGGTTAAATGTATGCAAATAAATGTATAAATATCCTCTTGAAAGTTTATTCACCACAGACTATAGCATTTTATTTTATTTATTCATATTAAATATTCCCGAATGTTTATATCGCTTGGGACAGTCAAATGAAATTAAAAACCTTCAAACTGTTAACCGTATTTAATCAGAATATAGATTTTTTAAATTTTCAAACATTCAAGCTCAGCAATCCTTTTTCTTAAATGTTTGCTTAATCTTTGTCGTTACCAGTGCAAAATATTTTAAATCAAATTTATGTAAAAAATAAAAATAAAAAAGCTGTATGACAGTTGTATGCAGGAATACAAGCGCTGCGTCATAAATGGCTGATTACTACCACTAAATTTTTATACTATTCCTCACCTTATTTAATGACAGAATTTCTGAAATTTAATAGGCGAAGAAAACTATAAAAATTTTCTGGTGAAAATCAGCCAAATGCGGCGCAGTGCTTGCATCCCTGTGTATTGCAAAATTCGGTTTCTTAGACTAGCAGATGAGTATGTTATCGGGTCGTTCAAAACTGCGTATCCCTACTAGCGAGTTGGTGACGACATACATACTGTCAGTGGTGCAGTCGTAAAAAAAGCAGAGGGTATACGCTCAAGGCAAAGTAATACGGGGATGTAGTAAAGGGTATACGGTGGTATACTCTGTATACCTTCTGGATTTTTATAAGGAACATCGTATACCCTCTGTTTCTCGAAAAAGATATAGTATATACATTGTAGGGTATACGGTGTTCCTTATAAAAATCCAGAATGTATACGGCGTACACCACCGTATACCCTTTACTACATCCCTGCATACTGTTACAGAAGACCTAATATAAACCAGCTGGAATTGAGAAAATTAGACTTGCTGGGAGTCTTTCTGACCGTAAAGTTTCTTAATATTTTCGTACTACAAATATTCCTTTTAAATTGTTAATCCTAGAACTACCGAAAATTTTACTCAAGTTTTATAAAAACATTCTACACCAGAATTTCTACTTAAAACTATTTAATTTGTTTATTTAACTTATTATTGTCTGATTTATAAATTTAGTTTGTTTTGAAGAAATTTCTGGTTTGAATAAATATTTTGAATGTACATGTCGGGTCCATTGGACCCTTCTGGTAGACAGAGGGTTAAATATTAGTTCAGAGATATAAGGCAATTATTTTAGATGGTATTATTTAAAACCAAATCCTAATATTCTGTAAAAATCCTTGTCAATATCTAGAGATAAATTTCTAAATAATGTTCTTATTTTTACAGACTTCTTGGATCAGGATCAAATTTGATTTTTAGATTAAGGAGAAAAAAAATTCTATTCTCTAGCTTTCTCATTATTTGTACAGTTTTTTTTTTTTTCCCCATTATAGAAATTAATATAATTCTGAAAGTACATTTCATGAGTTATTTAAATTAAAAGTTAAGCAGCATACTTAATTTCTAGAGAATACTCTTAATAAATAAATAAATAAATATTTTAAAGTAAAATTTAGTTAATAAAGACAGATTTTAAAATTACACTAAAATAACGGGTAGGATCACTGTTGAATTTCAGAAACTTTTCTAGAGTGCCCTATCCTGAATTTATCTCTATATGAGATTCTATAACATAGCACCCTTCGTTTACTAAATAAAGCCGTATAAAGTAGAATTATTTTACTTCATCAATAAAAGTAGCCACCTATTTTTAAATAGGTAAACTATTAATCCTCTTAGCGACATCATCTAAACAACATTGCCCTCCCTCCCGGAAAAAAATTCTGAACCGAAGTAGACATCCCCTTCCTTTTTTCACACAATAAACCAGCTCAAAACTCTCAAAATTTTTTCTAAAAACATTTCTTTTTCTCCTTTTTTGTGATATGGGCACGTTTGTCTTTGTATTAGAGGAGGGCCAGTTAAATTAAAGGTATTGGCGTTTGTACATTAGTACATTTGGAAAATGCGTTACAAAAGTTTTCTTTTGACATACGATGCTGAATATTACAGAATGGTGCTTTTATTATTCCAGCCTAGCAGAGAAAAAGATTTATTGCCAAGAAAAAATCATTTTGACGAATTAAACTTAATCTATGAAATCATTCTAAAATTGCTATTGACTCCACCCATTTGACCGCTAAATATTCCTCTTCAGCTTTGAGAAGTAATGATAGATAAGAATTTCCCCCTTAAATTTCTCGCTATAAGTTATTCAATCAGAAAGAGAAAAGATACTATCCATTATTTCTTTAAAAATACTTTTTGGTTATGTTATCACGCCATCTAAAGACTTTTAATTAAAGAAGCATAAAAAACTTTCTGATTAAATAATAATAAAAAAATTGATACTGAAAAATTAATGATATATTTTGAAAACAAAACAAAAAAAAAAAAAAACAAAAAAAACAAAAAAAAAATGTATACATTGAATATTAGCAAGGCTGTTTCAGAATTGGCTTTTGAAAATAAGCAAAAATTTATTTTGAAAAAAAAAAAAAAAAAAAAAAAAAAAAAGAATACATTGAATATCCCTTACCGGCGCGGAGTAATTCTGATTATAAACTGATGAAATAATGGACTGTGACCGCAATTTATAAACGATTATTAGAAAAATCGAATTGCTCATTTTTTTTTTGTACATTATAGTAGGTAAATTTTAGTTAAATATTTTCGGTGCCGTTTGTCAGTTTTGGAATTAAAATTAGGTGTTCTCTTTTAAGGACACCGCGCCGGAAAGGGATATTAGCAAGGCTGTTTCAGAATTGGCTTTTGAAAATAAGCAGGAAAATTAATTGTATATTTAACTATACTTCATACAGAAAAAAAAAATAAATAAATAATAATAATAAAATAATAATAATAAATCAAAAATCCCGAGTTTGTAGAAAGAAAGGATTCCTTCCGTCAAATCCATTTCTATGCGTTAAAACCACTAATTTACTTGAAATAGGAAAAAATTTATAACAATTATGATGGAGTGCTTCATGTTATTTAATGTAAAGAATTCTTTTGCTTTCTACTAAATCGGGGCCAACGAACCTATGGCATGCGTGCCACAGTTGGCAAGCAGGAGGTTATATTTGGCACGGCATAGATTCAGGTCCTAAATCAAAATATTGAAGTGCTCGACTGTAAAACAAGGTAAATAACAAAGTGCAAGTTTTGATATATTCAATAACCAAGCTTTCTAAAAAAAAAGTACAAACAAAATTATTGCAATTGTTTCCTCTTAAAAAGCTCGTTTCTTAAGACCGCACCAGTAATTACTTTATGTGCAACTTTTTTGTCTGATCGCTTTTATTTTATTGAACTCGTGTGCAAAATATTTCTGTTATGAAAATTCATATTAAAATTTTATCTTTGATTATTATGACATATATTGCGTAAAACTTCATACTTTTAAAAGGATATCAGGATGCAGTCAAACGATTTTAATGAAAATCAATCAGAAAAAAATAAATTATTTTTTATTTTTTTGCAATTTTCTCAAAAATTGCCAGTTACTATGTTTTTTTATTTGAGCCTTTCTTATAATAAAACAAGCACATACAGCCTTGGCCAAAGGCATTAGGCACCCCCTACAAAACACTTGAATCGTAAGGAATATTAGAAACAATAACAAACGCTTTATACAAAGGCGCAAGCGGTGCTATCAAACTTCAATCAAAACATCGATAATCCTTCTGCAACAACTGGAGACACCTGGCGGTTAAAAGAAAGGAACTGCAATTTTTTGGAAAAAAAAATACTTCGAATGTTTTGTCAGTCTTTATATGAAATTCGCAGCGCAAAGTAACTTCCGTATGATATCAAGTGGCGAATTTTACATCAATTAATTATACAGTAAAATGCCTAAACAAAGTTAACTGTCTGCGAAAGAGTGAGAATTTAGGTCTAGAATGAACAAGACAAATCTCAAGTAGAGATACGCCTCTAGCCACCGCCCTTGAAAGGGTTAAACATTTTATGATTATAATAATTAAATTGTACTAAACGCTGTTTGAAATTTTGAAAAGACAATCAAAATTACTAAAGATGCTTAATAAATTTGCATTATGTTTCAGTTTCCTCTTATGACACTAAAAAATAATTTAAAAAAAAGTTGAAATCAAAGGAAATTCTTACAGACAAACATAACTTAAACAAATAATTTTGAATTTACAGATAACAAAAAGCAATATACATATGGCAGGAGTTATTGCTTTATTTGGATAC
The DNA here is from genome assembly GCA_963932465.1 of Maratus speciosus. Taxonomy (NCBI): domain Eukaryota; kingdom Metazoa; phylum Arthropoda; class Arachnida; order Araneae; family Salticidae; genus Maratus; species Maratus speciosus. The sequence continues at coordinate 122,020,180 of OZ010797.1, forward strand.
TAAATTCCAGAAAATAAATATGTTTGTTTTGAATGATTTTTATCAGTTTTAGATGACGAAACTGATGCTTTTCCGTCAAAGTAATTTAAAAAACACCTGTCTAAAACAAATCTGCATCCTTTCCATACAAAAACCGTTTTCGCTCCGTCTTTTTTTTTTTTCCTTTTCTCTTTCTTTTTTTCCTGTTTTGAACTTTTCACGATGAATTCTGTTTTACAAATTAAAAAAAATATTTATTATAAAATTTAGTAAAAGAAAAAAATGTATTATTCATTTTTTTTTTAATTGCTATTTATAATTAAAAGTATTTACTTTATTATATGTTAGGTAAATAAATAAATAAATATATTTCATACTGCAGTTCAAAACGGAATTCGCACTTTTAAATGTTTAAATAATATAAAATCCAAAATCTTTTTTATCACTGTTATATTTTGTATAGTACTCCAGTTAAACCTGCATTTAATATTCTTCTTTCAAATTTCTATAGAAATTGCTCTACTTTATTAAAATGTTTATTTAAGCATTAAGAAACATTAGTAATTCAAAGTACTTTCGAGATAACTTTTTCCTATCGGATATTTTTTTTCTATTTAAATATTTGGTGGATAAGTAAATTAATTAATGTATTGTCAACTTATTAAACTGAAACATACCGCATTTCCTTAAAATGTTTCTTCTAAAAACGTCCAAAGTCATAACAATAAAAAATATTACATTTCACACCAAGAAAATTAAAAGACTTATTTATAATAAAATACAATTAAGCACAGCATAAGGCGAAAAAAATAAAGAAAATAATAATAATAGAATATCGAGGGAACGCCTGTATGGTAAAAAGGTTCCCTTGTTGTGTTTATAAATTATAGCAAGGCTAAGGCTGGGACGATATCACATTTTCAAAAATACACTTGTAAAACCAGTTCTCTTTGTTGTGAATAGGAATCCTAATGCTTCAGTTTCAAACTATCTCAAAAAGAGATTTTTACTTTAGGCGCTGAATCACCACTGTAAGCAGACTATTTTTTTTTTTTTTTTTAATTACTAGGTTAAGAAGTGTTGTTTGGGGGGGGGGGGAGGCAAGCTATGATAGTAAAAAAAAAAGACATGATATATGTACTTTTATCAATTTAAATTGGATATTTTCATTTAAACATGATAAATAAATATCAAACGCTAAAGAAATTAAATATGAGACTGACGTGTATGAGTTAATAATTAAAATACTGATTTTATTAAAAAAAATTAATCATAAATTTTCTTTTAAAAATGTTGTTTACCATGTGTGCCCATAAAAATACTAGTATTTAAAAAATCACGGGTTTAAAAAAAAAGGCTCATTAAGAAATCTGTCAATATATACATAAAAAAAAAGATATTTATTTAAACAAAACTGTTCTGTACAGCTAAATGGACTCATGATAAAAATATGCAGTTTTAAGCCCTTACCTCCTATAAATAAAAAATAACATATGAAAGGAAATTATTAAGTACATCCGTGATAAATGTAATACTAAAACTGGGATAATAGCACAAAAATCATATACAGAAAAATAGTTTTTATAAAAATAGTATATGATAATTTTTATAAACGGAATTTATTACATTGGCTGAAAATTTATAAATTTTATACAGTATGAGTTTAAAACTATTTGATTATTATTATTATTTTAAAACTAATAATATTTTAAACAATATAATAACATATGAAAGGCTTATTCTCGCATTATTTAATCTGTAATTAAATGAAGTGACTATTGCTAATTCAAAAAAGTGGTGGGAATCAAACAATCTTAATTTAAAAAAAGTAACCCACTGAAAAATTCGTCCGTGGATGGAGGGTTAAGCATTAGGAAACATTTTAATAATTCAAAGTACTTTCGAGACAACTTTTTCCTCTGGAATATTTCTTTTTATTTAAATATTTGGTTAAGCATTAAGAAACATTTTAATAATTCAAAGTACTTTCGAGACAACTTTTTCCTCTAGAATATTTCTTTTTATTTAAATATTTGGTGGGTATTTAAATTAATTAATGTATTGTCAACTTATTAAACTGAAACTTACCGAATTTCCTTAAAACGTTTGTTCAAACACCAAAAGTCATAACTATAATTATATTACACACACACCAAGAAAATTAAAAAACATATTTATTATAATATACACTGCCACTCGCATGTTTTCAGAAGAACTTGAAGAAGAACTTAAAATACCGAGGGAGCACCTGTATGGTGTTAAGATTCCCTCGTTGTGTTGTCGAAAACCACTTCTCATTCTTGCTTGCCTGTTATAAATAGACTTCCTAATTCTTCAGTTTCCAAATATCTCAAAAAGAGATTGCTACTTGCTGAATCGTCATTTAAACATGATAAATAAATATGAAACGCTAAAGAATATGAGACTGAGGTATAAGGATTAATAATTAAAATACTGATTTTATAAGAAAAAAATTAATCATAAATTTTATCTAAAAAATGATTTTTACCATATGTACTCATAAAAAATACTATTTACAAAATCACGGGTTAAAAAAAGACTCATTAAGAAATTTGTCAATATATACATAAAAAAAAAAAAAAAAAAGATATTAATTTAAACAAAAATGTTCTGTACAGCTAAATGGACTCATGATAAAAATATGCAGTTTTAAGCACTTACCTCCTATAAATAGAAAAATAACATAAAAAGGGAAATTAGTAAGTACATCCGTGATAAATATAATACTAAAATTGGAAAATTGTACAAAAATCATATGCAAAAAAATAGTTTTCATAAAAATAGTGTGTAATAATTTTTATAAATGGAATTTAATACATTGGCTGAAAATTTATGAATATAATAATACTGTATGAGTTTAAGACTATTTGATTATTATTATTATTTTAATGCTAATAATATTTTAAACAATATAATAACATATGAAAGGAAATTCATGAAGTACTGCAATGATAAATAAAATCCTGATACTGTGGTGATTTTATGTGTCGTACAAATGAAGTATAAAAACTATATACATGAAAATATATTCATAAAAACAATAAATGCTAATTTAGTTAAAGGAAATTTAGAGCTTAGATCAAAATTAACGAATATCATAAAATAGGATTTTTAAAAAACTGTTTGATTATTAAAAAAAAAAAAAAAAAAAAAAAAAAAAAAAAACTACTATTTTCGTAAACAAATAGTGCACTATCGGAATAACATGAGGATGGCATAGGGGAGAATGAGGACCCCGTTTTTTACAAAATAATTTTTTATTTTTTAAATATTGAACCTTGAATAAAGTTTTATGTATCATTTTTTTTTCGTTATAGAATCAGTTGCCGAAATAAAACTGCGACATAAGTGTAATATATAACAAACTTGAAAAATGATTGATCTTAATCATCAGAAAATAATGGGTCAAGGCTGCCCGCATATGGGAGGCACGACACACTTTATTTTACAGTGAAATATTTGTTAAGGGAAACAAAAGCAGTTTTAAAAAGGCAGAATAATTTTATGCTATATAGTTTAATTATTATTAAAAAAATATTTAGGAAAATGTGATACGTAAATAACCTGCTTAGTCGGAATTCAAGGCACAGAGGAAAAATTCCGTTTTAAACACCCACTTTTTGTGACACTTGACCTGGCAACACTAGTTGCCATATAGGTTGGATTTAACTCATTATGTTCATCTTAGTGAAATTTATCCACATAACCTTCCGAAGTGTTTTGATCAATGTTATGTTCTTTTGCAGAGGCATCAACACTTAACATTGCTTTAGGCTGTCGCTTTCATCCTTTCTAGTCTTTTCCATTCTTTCTATTTACCTACTATGGGTACTATTTACATGAAATAAAAGTTCCTATCAACTTTCTAATTTATATTTTATTAAATATCTTTTATTGCTTCGATAGAAATTTTTTATATCTTCCTTTAGTCAATTTTAAACATTTTCCTTTCTATCACCCTATTTTACTGTAGCTTTACAAAATTAATATACATTATTTTAGAAATATAACCATTAACCCTTCATTATGTATAGTGTATAATAAAAATATTTTCAAAAACACTTAATTAAGGGAGCATTGACTATTAGGTCAATCCTCCATCACATTGATTCGGTCAAATCTCTTCACATAACCACTTTTTAAGTATAGCACATGGTTATGTTTAGCCTAATTTACTGTACAGTCTTTATGGCTGGGATAAAAGTTCAATATTTCTGCATTACTTAAAATCTATTTGCTTAAATTTCTATGACATATTTTATCTGAGAAAATCTTACAAAATGTTTCTAAAAAATACACTTTTTGAGATGAAAACTCTTCGCAATTGATTTTTCCACACCTGTTTCAATTATCTGCATGAAACAAAGACTATTGTTTGAGCATTTCAGAAGCTTTGGTTTCCACCTATTTACAAAACTTTGAAATTCTTTTAAATATGAAAACTGAGGGATGGGTCGAGCCTTCCCTATGGTCAACCCTCCCCAGTCTCCCCTATAATATTTTTGTGGCACTAATAGCAGATGTTAAAAAGGAAACTAATTATGTGGTATAAAGTCCAGGAAGCAATTTTGTAGGAGAGTAAATTTTATGAAACTTTCATATTCGTTCATACATCCTAATAATAATATAAATGTGAAAGTGTATGTGAATATTTGAGTCGAGTCAACGTCTAAACGAGCAAATTAATGCCTGTCTATCTTTGCATATTTGCATATACATGATTATAAACTAGAAAATGGATATAGGCTATGTTTTATTTATTTTAATCAAATATTTTTCTAAGCAATTCCAAATTTCATTATTATCATAGAGAAACAATTAACACTTTTTTTTTTACAAAATTTAACCGTCTGTCTTTATCGGAGCCAAAAAATTGAAAACCTAGAATAATAATTTCGCTTCAACGATTAATTTTCATTCGAAAGATTTTCTCGTGAAAAAAGACGAAAAAAACAACAACAACTAAGAATTTATAAAAAGGTGAATATGGCGTCATATTGGGAAAAAAAATGAAACTTTTTAGGTATTTCTTAATAACAAATTGTGCATGAATATTAGTAAGTACGGAAAGCAGGCGAATATAGCGTCATTTATGGAAAATAAAAAAGGATATTCTTTGATGTAGAAACAAAAAGGTCGTAGTTTATAGTATTAATCATTATTTAAAGGAAATTATTATCAATACTTGACAGTTTATTGTCTGCGTTGGGCTAACATAAAGATTGAATCCCATCAAAAATAATATAAGAAATAGTAGTAATTTTGCGTTAGACTAACGTAAGTCATACCTTTGCCTTCTCATCAATATCTGGTTGTCGTCTCAAGTGCAGCAATAAGACAATAAATCATTCTTTCTTTCAAAATTGTCTTATACGAACTAGTTTGATATATTATTTTATCAGCATAATTCGCATTCTGAATTTTGGTCATTGAAATGATAAAATGACGTATTCTTGATTTCGCAAAGGGCTGTGGCCAGAAAACAAACATGCACAACACTGTAAATAAAATCCAGAAACTTTTCTATATAAAAATGGGTAGCTGGGTTGCCCATTATTTCCAAGGAATGTTTCTTGTAAATAACTAAAAATTTACCGAGAACGTTCTATTGAAATACAAGTAAGCTTCCTAGAAAACACCAGGAATGTCTCTGTTCATTTTTCAGGAAGCTTATTTGCAATGTAACGCAAGGTTTTGGTTGCCAGCAGAAAAATTTTCCATGTTTTACCGTAACTTTCCACATCTATTCAATAAATATTCAGCTGATTTCTTCTTATCGTGGCATATAATCCGCATAATGCAAATCGTTTCTTTTTCAACTATAAACGGCAAATTTCGTGTAAAAATATATCAAACTTTCATCATTATGATTTATCATATTTTCTTCTTTTCGATTCATTAAATTATTGCTATATTGTAATGTTTCTAATTTTAATTTAAACTTCATTTTACTTTATATTATTACTTTCTTCTATCTTCAATAGAAGAATGTATTGTAATCGAAATTTTTTTCGACTTCCGGTTTTCGACGGATTTGCATGTTTTAGGGGTCAGAGATTCCAAAAAACATGTTTATAGAAAATGTCTGTCTGTCTGTGTGTCCGTCTGTCCGTCTGTCCGTCTGTCCGTCCGTCCGTCCGTCCGTCTGTCCGTCTGTCCGTCTGTCTGTCGCCATTGTACCATCAAAAAGTGTATGAAGTTATGTATAGAATTAAACCAAAATTTTATTATAAGTTTTTGGATATGACAAGCAGGTCCTCCCTGAATTTGGAAAAAATTCGCCGGTAAGGGGCGCTGTAAATGCGTTTTTTGTGCGATTTTGAATATTGTACCATCGAAAAGTGTATGAAGTTATGCATAGAATTGAACCAAATTTTTATTTTAAGTTTTTGGCAATGGCAAGCAGGTCCTCCCTGAATTTGAAAAAATTCGCCGGTAGGGGGCGCTGTAATAGCGATTTTTGTGCAATTTTGAATACTGTACCGTCCAAAAGTGTATGAAGTTATGCATAGAATTAAACCAAAAAAAAAATTTAAGTTCTTGGATATGGCAAGCAGGTCCTCCATGAATTTGCAAAAAATTCGCCGTTAGGGGGCGCTGTAATAGCGATTTTTGTGCGATTTTGAATATTGCACCATCGAAAAGTGTATGAAGTTATGCATAGAATTGAACCAAAAAAAAAAAAAATTAAGTTCTTGGCTATGGCAAGGAGGTCCTCCCTTAATTTGTAAAAAAATCGCTAGTAGAGGGCGCTGTAATAGCGATTTTTGCACAATTTTTGTGCCTTTTGAATATTGTACCGCCGAAATGTGTATGAAGTTATGCATAGAATTGAACCAAATTTTATGTGTTTATTTTTGGTCATGTCACGAAGGTCCTCCCTGAATTTGGAAAAATTCTGCCGGAAGGGGGCACTATAATTGCGATGTCTGTACCATTTTCATTATTGTACCATCGAAAAGTGTATGAAGTTATCACATATAATTGAACCAAATTTTTTGTGCATGTTTCTAGCTATGGCAAACAAGTCCTCCCTGAACTTGAAAAAATTCCGAAAGAAGGGGGCGCTATAATTCCGATCTCTGTGCCATTTTCATTATTGTACCATCGAACAGCGTATAAAATTATGCTACAATTGAACCAAAATGTTTGTGCTTGTTTTTGGCTTTGGCCAACAGGTTCTCCTTGAATTTGGAAATATTGCGCGGTAAAGGGGCTCCGTGCTAGCGATTTTTGTATACTTTTCTTGATTTTTCGTAGTTTTATTGTGCATCGGCGGCTCATGCAGCGGCGGGAACTCGCTTCCTGCTATGCCGGCTATTCGCAAACAGCTGATAACGACAGAATAAGGAAAAATTAATAATTTTAACAAATATCATGATATAGATTAACTCGTTTTTAGCCCGTTTAATTGACTTGAGCAGAAATTTAAGATGAAAATCAAAGTTGGTATAGTATTAAACTAATAATATTGAAGTATTAACATGTGTAACTAGGTTTTGAAATATTAAGATGTATAAGATAGAAGAAAGTTTTGGGATTGGCACATCCAACTAGTTTTATTTTATTTCTGTGTTCATAAATTCAATGCACTTTTAAAAACACCAAGTCATTACTTGCTCCTTGAAAATCATTGTATTTCTCTCCCAAGATAAGTTATTTTATTTACAAACACTGTTGCTGATTAATGCTGAATTAATTAATCCGATCGCAAAATGCCATCTGCTCCTGCCTCACTGATTGGGAACCAGTACTTTAGACACACAGCTACACCATGTTACTTTTGCAAAGCTAATTCTTTCCACAATCTTTTCAAATTCTTGAAGCCACTCTTGTAGAGTGTTAGTTTGTAATGACAATCCATTGTAAAGTGAACCTGAACATAAATTTGGTTCCATCCCTGATTACACATCATATATGATCGTTGTCTTCTTAGGGGGGCTTGTAAAGCAACTCTAGAACTAGTGGGCATTTTTAGGTTATTCTTATAGTCAATGGGAAACGTGATTTATCCTAATCCTACGCATCCATGCAAAAAATAAAAATCCAGTTGTTTCCAACTAATCAGATGTTCCCTAAGAAGTAATATAGGTTACGATATTACCCATTAGGACCAATGGGGTATTTCCTTACTTTTACATTGCACTCTCGTATTTTTTTTTTTTTTTTTTGCCCAACTTACAGTAAATTGTCATTTTGGCCGTGAATAATCGAATGATTTGGGTTCCAGTTATTTTGATAATAGAATGAATTCAAAAATACAAATGGCAATCATTTCCATGCTTGATTTTAATTCGATTTTTTTCTGGTTTGAAGAAATTCACTAGATCTGGGGAAACAGAAATAATTTTAGACTTCCTTAAATCTAGGGAAATTTTCCAAAATGCGAAAACGTTCCTTAAATTTTGGGAAAAAAACATTTTTAATTAATTTTAAATATACTACAGAACTGCATTGGAAAATTTCAGTGTCTTATCAAATCATCAAAAATACGCTCACTCAGTTCAATTTGAATATTTATCATCAATTAGAAAAACAAATCGTGTCACGTTTACAGATGATTCAAGATTTCCCCCCCCCCTTTTTTTCCAAGTCTTACAACTCGCCTTTCGTTTATGCATTAGGGTGGAGTGAAAAATGCAAAAAAAAAAAAATAATAATAATAATAATTTTAACACTTCCTGACTCAACAAATGGTGCTGTTTAGTTAAAATGACACTGTAAAAAATTTCAGCGCAATCACTCATCGACTTCAGGTTCCACACAGGAGACGAAAGAAAGGAATTTTAACTCAAAAATTAAAAGAATCAATTTCTTTTATTTAATTTTAATGCTTACTTTAAACTTTAAACTTTTGTTTACTTTGCTTTATTTTCTAACTTAAAAACAGTTTTAAAAATGAAAAAGAAACCCTAAGACATTTTACTTTAACCAGTCTCCAATTTTGGATTTCACACGAGGGCTTAAGAATTTAACTTTGGAGTCAAACTTTGGAAGTTCCTTTCGTTACTTGATTGCACTGCGAATGTATCCATTCCTGCCTTCTGCTCCACATGTTACCAATGAAAATGATGCTTATGTTACTAGTCGTACATGACTCTCTATTGCTTGAGAATGACATGGGAGCTTCTCTATTTCAAATTATGAACCGTTTCTGATTATACTTGCTATGCCTTCTTCACTGAAGTTCATGGTAGCTGGTGGTTCCAAAGGATTGTCCAAGTGAATCATCTCAAAATAGTCCTTTGCTTCCAAATCTAAATTTGTAAGGTGAAATTGGCGTATTTTCCCCTCCCGTCCAGTTTTTCTTGCCTTCAGTATTTTTCGGGAGTCCCAGTTTTCGAATATGTGATCGTTCTTCTAACAATATTACCAAAAGACTGCTTTTAGAGTGAGCATAATAAGAGTTTCTCTGAATAATTTGTTGAACCATTGACTTAAAACCTTCTGGCCAGAGTGAGCTTTTTTCATCATTCTCTGCAGGTGACGTGCTCCATGAGTAGCTCCTGGGATTTTCTTTATTTCAAACCAGGATGGCATGTAAACTTTCATGACATATTCTACTAGGAGCTAAGTTTTCTGTTGGTTCGGAAATCGACACATACTGGCGCAGGATTCTGTTGGCTGTATTCAGCCATTTTGAATGAGACATCGTTCCGGGACTTCTGTTTGCTATATCTGGAAGGCACTCGCCCGAGGATACTGCCCTAGAAATATCGAAGAGATATTTTTGTCTGCGCTGAGATCTTTTTTATGAAATTTACGCAGAGCAACTGGAATAGAAACAAAACTCATCACAGCAAGGATTTTGCACGTTTCCAGAGATTTTCTTATTATTCCGGAAAAGTGGTGTTGCCCAAACGCAATTTCGTCAATCTTCAGTAAAAGGCGGTATAGAAGTAGTTCAATAGTATGCAATAAGCATACAAACAGGTGTAATTTGGGGCTAACAAAGATTTAAAGCTGTCTAACTGCGCCATTTTCGTCCCAACATTGACGTTCGTTCCATCACAGCCAATGGCAGCCTGTTCTGAAAGTGCAATCGATGTTCTCGCCTCGCTTAATCCATTTAATAACTTTGGATGGAGTATATTTGGATGCAATCCCTATTTCACGAAGCATAGATGATGCAATGATAGCAGCTGACCTATCCGATACTCCCGTTCTATCACACTAAACGGCTAGATTTGGCAGTGATATTCTCATTTGCCCTGTCTTGCAGGTTGAGGGAGTATCATAGATATTTGAGTTCGAACATTTGGCCTCATGACAAACGTAATCGTCTTCATCTTCAGAGTTATCTTCCAATTCTGAATCAGATCCTAAAACGGCGTTTTCTTCTAAATCTGTAATATATTTTTAAGTATTATTATATATATCATATCTTATAAGCATTATAGCAGTTCCTCTGCATCAGATTCCTGATTTTCTCTTCTACATTGCCTTTCTCTAACACTCTTCAATTTTTGAGTTGCAGAAATGTTAATTGATCCTGTTTTTCTCTCATACCTTTGGTCTGCTAAAAAATTTCATTCCACGTTCCTTTTTTATCCATGGGAAATGCTTTATTAAATCAACATACGTGGGTAGCACTATAGCTTTCAATTGTACTGGATATCCGAAAACACTACAAAGAGTTTCATTTTCAGTTGAAGTCATGTTTATATTAAACTTCCGTATAGTCTTGTCCAAAAAACAAAAAACAATTTAGTATCTACATATTATTGGTTGAAACAAAGACAAACATCAAACAAAGACAACAGTCGCAAAAAACGAATCCTTCTACATAATAAAAGTCACGTGTCAGTCACAGTTTTTAGATTAGAATACGTGCTGCCATCTATTACATTTTGAAGTTTAATTTACTATTTATGTACGAAATGCCCTTTCTAGCACTAACATCTGACAATAACGTTTTGACAAAGCCATTTATTAAAGAAACTGTAAGTAATTAATATTAATTTACAAATTAATTAATTATTCAATTATTATTTTTGTTAAAAATGCATTAAAAACATTTTTAAAAGGCTATACAAATATTCACTTGAGGTGTGGAACCTCAAGATGTCAATATTTTGAGCTGAAATTTGGTGACAATTTGTTTCAGCCAGTTTGGCACCATATAATGTCTCAGGCAATATTAATTTCGAGAAAAAGTTTTTTCGCTCCCCCTATTGTGCATACATACAAGAGTAATCTTTCATGTGGTTGATAGCAATTTAGTCATCTAAAGGAATATGCATGGACTAAAAGTCAGTGAAACAATTGGGCTTTTTTTCTTCTTTTATGTTCTCAGTTGTTGTTTTGATAACAAAAAGCTAACAATTTTCTCTTAAATCTTTTACTTTTAAATATTAATAATACTCTTTAGAAAAATAGTTTTTGAATACATAAAAATATCATTTTTCCTAAAAGCACTACTCTTAATTCCATGAAAACAAAATATATTGTACAGCTATTAACGACATATAACTATTAATCACATAAGCTATTAACCACATATAATTTTTTTCAAAGATATGAAAAATATTTTTATTCTGAAAAATAACCTTTTTATTGTCAAATAGTCAGTATACTACTGAATACGTTTGTACATATTTTGAGATACATTTCCCGAAATTGTACAGTGTTTATATCAATAGTTTAAAATATATATTTTCAAATTTGGGGCGGAGCTACTCAGATCCGCTTTGGAGCTCCAGGAAACTCGGCTGAAAACATTGCCATTTGTTTGCCTATCGCCTGCAATCAGAAATCATTAGAAGTACCGTCAACCGGGGCTACATGGAGTTGTAAAAAATTAACATGAAACAATGAAGCAAACTGTATGGTTTTAAAAAGGAAAATTTTTATTTTTTTTATTATTTATCTATTTTTAATGTTTTGGAACAAAGTAGCCACTGCTGGGGGCTTCTTTGGCCCATTCACTTAATTTCATATAAGACGAATCCATTTCATAAGTAAATAAATACATTTTCGTTGAAATCCCCCTTGCAATAGCATTTCCTAATAAATTAACACTGCAAACTCGATAAACAAATATTTTTTTTTAACATTTAAACACAATAAACCAATTGTTAATATTAAAGAAACGAGAAATAGTTTTCGTCATGTTATCTTCAGCAGCTGGAACAAAAACAATTAATGTAACGTTTTGCTACAGTAACATTTGAAAAAAAATGTTACTTAAATGTTTTAAGAGATTTGGTTGTATAAAAGGCATTTTTAAGTAATTGGGGGCTATTTTCGGAGCAAAAAAAAAGCCTGACACAAAGTAGCCCCGAAATACTAGTTTTTATCTTAGCTTTATGAAAACGTAAACATTTCCTGTCAAAATAAAAAGTTAAAGGAAAACTATGATCACACACGGGTTACAAATTACTAAAGGCAATATTTTGATACTTACCTTATTTGTATCTCTGAACCAGATTGTTTCACTATTGAAAGTTTGGAGAGTTAAAATTTACACACGAAAACAGTCATTTAAAAACGTATTCAGTGTTGCCACTAAAAAATTAAATTACTTCCTAACTATTCAAATACCCTAAAGTAGTGAATAAAATATTTTTCTAGGGCAAAAACTCCAAATTACCTTTTATTTTTTGTTCAATACAAAGAATAAAAACTTCTGATAGGCCAAAGTAACTCCGCATGGACCAAAGTAGCGCCCCGGTTGACGGTATTTGTTTCATGGTAATTTTAAATTTCAAATCATCGATATACATAGCACGTTATTGAGGCTTGTAGAAATCCAAATAGAAATGCTTAGACATATTATATTATTTTTAAGCGTTGTTTTTTTTATAAATACGATTTCCATAAAGCTATATATATATATATATATATATATGTGTGTGTGTGTGTGTGTGTGTGTATACACTCACTTCCAAAAGTTAAGGACGCAGACGAAAATGTTAATTTTCGAATGCCAATCTGAATTGGAGACATTGTAATTCGCTGCGGAGTTAGATGGAAGTATGCAAATACGTTATGTTACAGCAAATCGTGTCCAGAAATATGCAAATAAAATGAAAAATGCCCAGTTAAACTGATGTCATTGAGCTAACATGCTAGTCCTTGCATATTATACTCTTATTTAAAAAAAATAATGCCCCTCAAAAAATAAATGAAGGGGGATTAGCCTCCGTTTCCCCACTTTATACTTAACCAATGAGTGTCCAAATCTAATCAGGGAAGCTCCTTAACATAATAAACCGGTATACTAAATTTGAATGAAATCAGAGAATCCTGCATAAAAAAACCATTTCGCTAAATTAATGGGGGTCTAAACACCCTTCCCCATTTATACTTAACTAATGAACCTCCAATTCTAAACAGGAAAGCCCCTTATCAGAATGAACACAGAAAAAAAAAATTAAGTAAATTGGATAATTCTGCATGAAAATCGATTTACCTAAATTAAGGGGAGGGGACTTGCCCCACTTTCCCCTTTTATGCTTAACCAATGAACCTCCAAATCTAATGGAGGAAGCGCCATATCGGTATAAACTGGTATATCAAATTTGAAGCAAATCTAATAATTCTGCACGAAAAACCCATTTATCTGAATTGAGGGGACTAGCCCCGGCCCTCCATTTCTCCTTAACCAATAAACCTCCAAATTTAATCAAGGCAATTCCTTAAGATAATAAATCGGTATACCAAATTTGGAGCAAATCGAATAACGCTGCATGAAAAACCCATTTATTTAAATTACGGGGGGGGGGGTGTCTATTCCCCCTTTCCCCACCTTCATACTTAACTAATGAACCTCCAAATTTAATCAAGGCAGCTTCTTTACATAATAAACCGGTATACCAAATTAGGAGCAAATCGAATAATTCTGCATAAAAACCCATTTATCTAAATTAAGGGGGGGGGGGGAGGGGACCAGCCTCCGTCCTTTATACCTAGCCAATGAACCACCAAAACTAATCAGGGAAGCGCCTTATCAGAATGAACCTAGAAAAAAATGTTGAAACAAATCGGATGTTGCTATGAAGAGTTATCGCGTTACGTACATACGTACGTACATACACACATACATACATACATAAGAACCGGCGGGCACATTAGCTCTCAGGCTTTGATAGCCTGTGAGATAAAAAGGCAGTCGTATAAGAATCCTGCACTGTGAAGAGTTATAGGAATTGCAAATAAATGGTGTTAAAAATGTGTTTAGAACTTTAGAACATTTCGTTTCAAGACAGGCGTATTTCTATGGCTTCGTGGGCATGAATGGAAGATTCTGAGCATTGGCGTCGAATGCATTGAAGCGGGACGATCAATCACAAATGTTCCTCTTTCTTTTGGGCGTTCATCATTCCGTAATTTCAAGATCATGAAAACAATTCCTAACAAGTCAACCAATTCTTCGAAGACCTGTGGTTGGTCGTCCAAGGATTATGACCCCCCGCGGATGATCGATATATTGCTTTTTCAGCCAAGCGAAATCGAAGAGTGGCCTCCTGAACATGAAAATGCTCACCTGAGATTTTACAGTATCCGGATCTATATTCCGGTATGGAAAAACTGATTAATAAATACACTGTAAAATCTACACGGAAACGTTTTTGAAAATTTCGGGGAGCAAAGGAAAATTTGTTTTTACAAATACCTCTTTCAATCTCGAAAATCTATTATTTTCTGATATATCTAAAGATAAATGAATGTTGTCCAGAATGATGGATAATTCAGAAGAAGTTATTGGTTATTTTTGTTCTTGGTTGCAATATATTTCCATAGATCAAGAAAAAAATTGTTTTACTTTGCAATGGAAAGGTACCGAGAAAGCCGTACAAGCATTTGTTTGAGAAAAATATAAAATTGTCCTTTTCTGCACTGAACAGATGAAAGAGAAGATAAAATGTATTGCAAGATTTTATCTACGCACTGGAGTGTAGTAATATTATTACTAAGTATATTGTTTAATTACGTTCCCAGCACATACTCTAAGGAATGCTTTGTAGTCATGATTCTTATTTGTGTGGCGTGTTATGACTCTTAAATGTTAACCTTTTAATTCCCGATTTTTCATTTTTTTTCTGGAAAAAGAAAAATATATATTTGAGTCTATTTTTTTAATTATCCATTAGAAAAATACTAAAAAAATTATGTATGTTTCGCTTGGACATAATGCCACTCCTGAGTTACATAACAAAAGTTGCTCAGAAAAGGAATTTTAAACTTAGGTACTTTAAAGTGCTTATACTGCACAACAGCTCTTCAATGATATAAAATAATTGTTATGATACTTTTAGTAGTTCTCAGAATTAATAAGGACTACCATATAAAGATACAGGGAAAACACCAATCGAGCACATTGCAAGCAGTATCAACAAAATATATTATAACTTCCCAGTGTTAACAAATCAGAAAAAAATAAAGACTTCACGACCTTAAATGCATGTTATCACACGTAATTAACATATAATAGTTCACCAACGGACCATAGAAAGCACCAAATGGAAAAACATCATGTAGCACCTGAGTTAAACAATGCATTTAAAGTGTAATCCCAATTCATCTTCAAATGGGCGAATATGTCATAGATCACCGGTGAAAAAACTGTTAAATCTCCGTTATACTTTGCTGACGGATTAGAAATTTAAACCATTTTAAAACCTTTTTGAGACTGATTCTACACTGTAAAAAAGAAGTTTCTTAACCTAGAAAAGTTAATGTAACCACAAAGAAATATATACAACAGCTTCTTATGAATTACCCACGAATCCGAAAAGGATTCTTCATCTTTAGAATCCCCAGAAACTAATATATGAAGTGCCCGAAATCACTACAGAATACGATGCGAAACAAAACCGCAGGTCGAGGAATCCAGGCCTGGCAGCGAATTTATGCAAGCGAAGTGCAAATTTCTATGGGCTGGCTGGCTCCCGGAAAACGGGCAGAAAGTATGAAGAATGGGTCATAGACAAAACGACTCTTTTAAAAGTTAATTTTTATTCTATAATTGAGGCGTTGTCCCTTAATTACTTTACTACTAGCCTCTGGATTTAATGTTTCAATTATTTACCTGTTTATTGGAATGTTATCATTTGTAAATAGTCTCATGATATCATGCTTAATCAAGAAGTTACATTAAATATTTAGTAGTTAGATAGAAACTTTTTTTTATCCGATCGACTCCTTACTATAACTCCTACATATATTTTCGAGATTTAAAGAATCTTTTATAAAAATGAAATTTCTTTTGACGCCACATAATGCTTGGAAATGTTTCTGAGTCACAGTTGCCTCAAAAGTGGTGCAAGGTATCGTCACAGAAAACGGGACAGAGATACACGAATAGCGGTACATAAAAATAGAGTAAACCCCATGAAAACAGAACCTGTTTATAACGGAATTGTGTTCTTAAAAGTAAAGGTTTTTGTGGTGTATTTGACTGTAACCGCGACTAGCGCGAAAGAAAAATAGAATGTTTTTGTGTTTAAGCGGTAATTGTGTGCTATGCCGAATCTGTGTTTCCTGTGATCGTCTGCTGTAAAATGTGTTCGTTATTAAATACTTGTTTAAGCAAGATGTATATATTATTCTTGTAGATATATCTCTCCACGCAATGATATTTAAGTCCATAAAAATATGCGACAGCTGGCGACGAGGTGTTTGTAACTAAAAGTTTCAAAGTCATTACGACCACGGACAACGCCGATGGATAATTAGCTGCTGAAGACTGCCCAAGGTAAAAAAAAAATTCTTTTGTATTTATCTTTTAAAGAAGGATAAAAATGGAGCAGCTCGTTCAAAGTTTAATCGAACAGAATAAAGCCTTAATGGAAACTTTAGCCACTTTTGCCGGTCCGAAAACCCACGAACCTAAAGTTTCGGTTCAATTTGAAAAGTTCGATGATACAAATGAAGCTTTTGATGCTTTTATAGAACGTTTCGAAGCATTCATGGACATTCAAAATGTTCCGGATGGCAAACGTGGGAAAGTTTTTATTTCTAGTTTGTCAGCAAAATTATACAACTTGTTGAAAAACCTGCTAGCTCCTGACAGTCCTTCCGATAAAGATTTCCTTACCCTAAAAAATACGTTAAAAGCTCACCTCACTCCGACGCCGCTTATAATTCCTAGTAGGCATGTATTTCTAAATCGTAAGCAACGAGAGGGGGAAAGTGTCAGTGCTTTTATGGCTGAACTTCGCTCCTTAGCAATTCCTTGTCAGTATAAACAAGAAATGTTAAATACGATGTTAAGGGATGTTTTTGTAAGCGGGTTAAGGGATAGAGCAATATTAGATAGACTTTTCGAGGAAGATGATATAGATATCGAGAATACCTTAAAAATTGCTTTAGCTATGGAGAAAGCTATGAAAGGGGCAAATGAGATAATGGGGAAATCTTTAGAAATAAAGGAATTTAACGTGGGAAAAAATAAAGAGCAGTCAAAATGTGTTTCGCAAAGGTAAAACCTTGGAAAACAAAATCATTCGGGAAAGAAGGAAAAAACAAATTGCACACGGTGTACGGCAACTAATCACGATAAGCATTCCTGCAGATTTAAATTAGCTAAGTGTCATTTTTGTCAAAAAATTGGGCACATTCAAAAAGCCTGTTTTGCCGCAAACAAAGGGTTAAAAGAAAACACGGTAAAACAGAAGCAGGTAGATACTCTGTATTCTAGTGAAAATGTTATCCCAATGTATTCTTTTGATTTGAACTCGCTAAAAGAGGAGGAGCAAAGAAAACCTCCTATTATGTTAACACTAATTGTTGAAAATAAACCTGTAAGTATGGAACTGGATACTGGAGGGGCCGTCTCGGTAATGAGCGTTAAAAAATTTCGTGAGATTTCGAAGAAAAAAATTAAGCCCTCAAAAGTAGTTTTTAAAACATATAAAGGTGAAATAATTGTACCTTTGGGATTTGTTACTGTTGATGTTGAGAATACAAAAATCAAAAATTCAAATTAAATTTGTACATTGTTAAGGAAAATTTGGATACAATTTTTGGCCGTGAATAGCTATATAGTATCAATTTGGATTGGAATTCTATCAAAGCAGTGAGAACATCTTGTGAATATGATTTGAATAAATTGTTAGAAGAGTATAAAGAACTTTTCGACGATCAGTTAGGTGAAATTAATAATTATGAAGTAAAGTTGGAACTTAAATCCGATGTAATACCAAAATTTTGTAGAGCCAGACCCGTACCTTTTTCTTTAAAAGATAGGGTTGAAGAAGAAATTGATAGGCTTGAAAGGGAAGGTATCATAGAGAGGGTAGAATCCTCGGATTGGGCGACACCAGTTGTCCCGGTTGAAAAAACTGATGGGTCAATACGCCTATGTGCAGATTACTCTGTTACCGTAAACCAAAATATAATGATACAACAACATCCTTTACCAAAATTAGAGGAAATATTTTCAAGCTTAAATGGAGGTAAACATTTTTAGCTGTCGCATATTTTTATGGACTTAAATATCATTGCGTGGAGAGATATATCTACAAGAATAATATATACATCTTGCTTAAACAAGTATTTAATAACGAACACATTTTACAGCAGACGATCACAGGAAACACAGATTCGGCATAGCACACAATTACCGCTTAAACACAAAAACATTCTAGTTTTCTTTCGCGCTAGTCGCGGTTACAGTCAAATACACCACATCTCCTCCCTTCCAAAACTTCTTCTATAGATCTAATCGCTTTGGAGGTTTCCGGACTCTAGTGGATCGGCGAACTGGTTGTGGTGTCGGAGTTGAACCCTGGGCTATGAGTGGAGCATGCTCTGGTGTAGGAATTGAGACTGGCGTTGCATCAGTCGTCTCCGTCTCCCTACAGGTCGGTGATGGTGTTGACTCAACACTGGACGTCAGAGCCTCAGCATCTTGCACAGGAATGGCAGGTTTTGAAGACTGTCGTCGGAGCTCGCATTCTTTTTCCTCTATGTCTCCTCCATCCCGTATTTGATCCACATGTCTACGCCACAATTGGCCATTTACATCCACAGTGTAATGTAGTTGCCCATCTTTACTAACGACTCTTCTAAACCTCCATCTCTTGTCTCCTTGCCGGTAATTTCGTACAGCGACATTGTCGCCAATTCGGAACCCTCTATCTGAGAATTCATAAGTTCCTTTACGAACTTTTTCTTCCACTCTGCTCTTAAGATCAGGACGCAGCAGGTCGATTCTCGTCCGAATCTCTCTCTTCAACATGAGCATGGCTGGACTATGGAGTGTAGTGAGGTTCGGAGCTTTTCTGTATTGCATAAGGAACGTACTTAATTTTTGTTGTATCGTTCCGCCATAATTTTGCATAGCTCTTAAAGATTGCTTCACTGTAAATACGTATCTTTCGGCCTGCCCATTGCTAGATGGCCTAAAGGGCGCAGTGGTTCTGTGTTTAATGCCGTTATTACGCATAAACATGTCAAATTCGAACGATGTGAACTGTGGACCGTTGTCACTTACAAGCATAAGTGGCAATCCAAATCGTGCGAAACAGTCTCTTAAGCATTCAATCGTTTTGGTTGTTGTGGTGGATCTCATTGGATAAGCTTCCAATCACTTCGAATGAGCATCTACTATAATCAGGAACATATGTTCAAAGATAGGTCCAGCGAAATCTATGTGGATACGTTGCCAAGGTGTACTAGGATACTCCCAGTAATGCACCTTCACTTTTTGTGGGTCAGTTTTATATCGAGCACAGTCTACACAGTTCTTGGCCGTGTTTTCTATGTCCTTATCGATGTTTTTCCAGTAAACGTACGATCTCGCGATAGATTTCATTTTTACAGCACCTAGATGGCCATGATGCAACTCTTCAAGCACCTGAGCCTGATACCGTTTAGGGACGCACACCCGCTGACCTAACAGTATGCAACCATCTTGTAGACTATATTCTGCTTCTCTTCCCCTTAAAGCTCTTCCACTCTGTAACACATGAAGTATTGGAGCGAGGTCTGCATCCAAAAGAGTTTCTTTGGCTAAGTCACTAGCTGTGACAGGAAGAGTTTCTATTTGTGCTAACTGAAATAGAGAAATTTCATCTTTAACGTCTAGCTGTTCGGAAGTGGACGGCAGCCTAGACAAACAGTCAGCATTACCATGGTTTTTTGTATGACGATACTTTATGTCAAACTGGAAAGATTGTAATACTAAAGAATAATGTAACAATCTTGTCGCTGCCAGAATTGGGAGACCTTTCTTCGATCCGAAGATGGCCACTAAAGGTTGGTGGTCAGTTAATAATGTGAATCGTCTCCCTTTTAGGTAAAGATAAAATTTCTTGACACCCCATACAATTGCGAGTGCTTCTTTTTCAATCTGAGCGTATCTTTGCTCAGTTTTTGTGAGAGTTCTGGAGGCAAAAGCTATTGGTCTTTCCGTTCCGTCAGGTAAAAAGTGGGAAAATACCGCCCCTACCCCAACAGGAGATGCGTCAGTTGCCAATACCAATGGCAGTGATGGATCATAATGCATTAGGACACGCGGAGAACAAATTTCATTTTTAATTTTTTCAAAAGCTTCCTGACAATCCTTTGACCAAACCCATTTAACATCTTTCTGTGTTAATTTATACAAAGGATTCGCTATTGTAGCCAAATTAGGGCAAAATTTTCCATAAAAGTTAACAAGCCCTAAAAAACTCTGTACATCTTGTACGTTTGTAGGTCTAGGAGCTTTCGAAATCGCAGAAATCTTCTCATCAGTTTTATGTAAACCGTTTTCATCAATTTTGTGCCCTAAAAATTTTATTTCTTTTTGAAAAAATTTACTCTTACACAAATTTAATTTCAGCCCATGATCTTTACATTTCTGAAAAAATTTTCTTAAGGCCTCTAAATGTAAATTATCATCTGATCCAGTCACTCTAACATCATCCATAAAAACTTTAATACCTTCCATCCCCTGAAAAAGACCATCAATATATCTTTGCCAAATAGCTGGGGCAGAATTTAAACCATACATAAGTCTTTTACATACATATAACCCTTTATGAGTATTTATAGTTAAGAGTTTTTGACTATCGGGATGCACTTTCACTTGCAAATATGCATGCTTAAAATCAATTTTTGAAAAATGTTTACCTCCATTTAAGCTTGAAAATATTTCCTCTAATTTTGGTAAAGGATGTTGTTGTATCATTATATTTTGGTTTACGGTAACAGAGTAATCTGCACATAGGCGTATTGACCCATCAGTTTTTTCAACCGGGACAACTGGTGTCGCCCAATCCGAGGATTCTACCCTCTCTATGATACCTTCCCTTTCAAGCCTATCAATTTCTTCTTCAACCCTATCTTTTAAAGAAAAAGATACGGGTCTGGCTCTACAAAATTTTGGTATTACATCGGATTTAAGTTCCAACTTTACTTCATAATTATTAATTTCACCTAACTGATCGTCGAAAGTTCTTTATACTCTTCTAACAATTTATTCAAATCATATTCACAAGATGTTCTCACTGCTTTGATAGAATTCCAATCCAAATTGATACTATATAGCCATTCACGGCCAAAAATTGTATCCAAATTTTCCTTAACAATGTACAAATTTAATTTGAATTTTTGATTTTTGTATTCAACATCAACAGTAACAAATCCCAAAGGTACAATTATTTCACCTTTATATGTTTTAAAAACTACTTTTGAGGGCTTAATTTTTTTCTTCGAAATCTCACGAAATTTTTTAACGCTCATTACCGAGACGATGTGGTGTATTTGACTGTAACCGCGACTAGCGCGAAAGAAAAATACACCACAGTTTTATTTTCCCTATGGTAGGAATATCATACATTTATACAAACTAATACGAAAAGCTGTTTAAAACGGAATTTTTCCCTTGTCGCTTGCAATTTCGTCTTAACAGGCTTTATTATACTAAATGAACATAACATCTTATGCAGTAAAACCTGTAAAAGCGGAATAACGTGGGACTGCAACAAAATTCCATTTTAACAGGTATAACTGTATAATATTTCTAACATTCGGAGAATGAAATTTTTACTTTTAAAATAGAATTCTGTTACAGAATGATTCCATTTACACAGGGATTATCGAACAAAATATAATAAAATAATTAAAACGAAATTGATAGAAACCAAAAAAAAAAATCCGTTTTAGACAGTTTTCCGACTAGGTAAGTAGATTTGTAAGCCATTTCTCTGGAAGGAACTACAAAAATTTTTCGTTATACTTAGTTTCTGTCTTCACAAGTTTTACTGTATTAAGTTTCACTTGATGCAGACTGACGAACAGCATGGTGCTAAAAGGAATTTAACCTTTTCCGGGACAATTAATTATGTTTGGGTAATGTTGAATACCCACTGGAATTTCCCCAAAAATTTATTCCAAAATAAGGAAAAGCAATTTTGCACCTTTTTTCTACCAAACTTAGAAAAGTAAAATTTAATTAAAAGTTTCTGGTGCAAATCTTGATTAAACTTAAGTGGGATATAATCCCACCGCCCCTCAAGGGGTTAAAAGAAGTAATGCATCCTGAAAAATCTAGAATTTTGGCGTCCCGCGCCGTGGTTACGCGAGACAGGTGTTGGAGACCCTGAAAATGGGGATATCCCACGTAAATCGGGACAACTAGCAGCACTATTCCTCAACTCATAATCTAGGTTTTCCGGAGGCTATTCATTCTCAAGTAAATATTTTCAGCTGCGAAATCTAATTTATAGTTGCAATAGTAACAAAATAATATTAATTTGATGTTAACGTTAATTAATTTATCATGCTTGTTTAAGGCTGTGCATATATAATGTTTACATTTTAGGGGGGGAGGGGGAGTCTGGCACATGATATCGTATGATATCTCTAGGGGGAAGGGGGATGTTTCTTTTGATTTCTTCATCAGTTTTGATCCAACCAAAATTTTCCCTTTTTATTTAAACTTTATCTTTACATCAAAATAGTACGTCATCTTTTTTTAAATCTGTTAATCATTTTTATGAAAATACAAAGTTATAATAACAATCATAAAATGATTATAAATCTATTTAATTTTAAAATATGGAATACTCCAACATTTGACATTCCTATACTTCTGTCATATGTGTATGCATATATGTAACACGCTGTTCGAGAAACCATATGCGAAGTATCTGTAAAATGATACTTTTTTTTACTAGTAAATGAAAGATAATGTTGTCTACCTGTTTTGTTGATAAGAAGTTCTATCTGCATCCCCTCCCCCCTCGTGTGGGGACAAGTGCTATAAGACATTATTACTGTTGAATGCATTATGTAACAAAAAGATATTATTCAATACTTTTAAATAGTAACTATTCCTTTTAAGTGTTATTCGATATAAAGTTATTTCATATATACAGTGATATTTTATTGACTTTTCTTAAATCAATAAAGTATACGAAAAATAAATGTAACCATATTTATATATCACTCCAAACAAAAGAAATAACATCCATAAATACAAAAAATTTTTAGACATTGATAACGATATCATTAGGGGGGGGGGGTTCGAATAATGATATCGTAAGGGGGGGGTGGGTCCAAAAATGCTAAAAAGTTGATATCGTTATATATGTACAGCTCCTTTGTAAAATATGTTTGTTGAACATGAAAATATTTACTTGAGAATAGCTAGCATCCTCTAAATCACGAAAGTATATCAGTTTCTGGGATTCTAAAGATACAGAGCCCTTTTCTAAATCGTGGGTATTTCCTAAGAAGTTACTGAACATTTTCCTTCGTGATAAAATTAACTTTCCTGTATGAATAAACGTTTGTGTTTCTTTTTAATGGTGTATAAGAAAAATCCACGACGAAATGTGCCAGTGCATAAGTGATAAAGATGGCGGTGATGTAATCAATCATTAGAGGCTTTGAGGTAACACCTCCTGTTCCATAACGAAAGGTCCAGCTTTCAAATTTAGCCGAATCTATTCTGTCAAAAATTTATAACTTTATTATTTGGTCACATACCCCAGTGTTCTTAAAGTCGAGTGGTGTCACTACCGATTTTATATTTCTTATTTACAAAATAAATATATATATATACTTGCTTCTCAGGTATGTTAATAAATTTTGCATGTTTGTAAGATTTTCAATTGGCATTCTCTTTATAATTTTTCTTGAACTTTTGATCGTCACGTTTCCATAATCGAGCTATTTACCCCTTTTTCTACATTATTTTCCAATTTGCATGCAATATACATTTTTTAAAATTGAAATTGAAACAAAAAATAACGCACGTATAAGTAAAGTATGATATATCTTAACTAAGAAATACATTTTATTGAAAATTATTATTATTTTATCGTGGTTTAGTTCGCACTTTACTAATGTGGACTTCACTAAAACCTAATAACAAATGCGCTTTGAAATTGGGAAATTTTCCATAATCGGAGCGTGCTATAAAATCTGGTAATAGTGTTTTTTGAACAAACAAAAATATCAGGTGTTTTGTTTCTAAAAATGAAGAAGATATATAATTTCCATTTCTAAGAGTTTCCTATTTTAAAGTTCCCTTTTTTCTAGTCTTTTTATTAAAACAACAGAATGGAATCAAAACTTCCCGGATTACAGAATATACTAACCGGTGCACCCACACACACAAAGAAAAAAACATGTGGAAAACCCTTTTTAAAAAATTGAATACCTTAATCGAAAGTTTACATTTAATTTATATTTTAGATTACACACTAACGACACTAAAATATTATTATACGAAAAATATAATTTATGTATTTAAAACAAGTTTTAAAATTTATTAAAAGCTGTACTTTCGTATTAGCCTCATGCCAAAGTTAATAGACCAATGAATTGCCAAGGTTTTGTTGCTTACAGAAGCCTATTTTGATTATAATCATTTCACTGATTAAACTACTAGTTCGATTACATATCTGCTAAATGTGTGCTTTATTTATTTCATTTTATTATTTTATTTATCGATTAAGTATTACACTGGTGTACAAAACTTAAACAACAAGCATAAAATGCTAATTTTCAAACATGTGAGTACTCAAAAGTAAATGATTTAAACATCAGGTGTAGCAAATAGGTATTATATCTACAACACACCTAGTTGATGTATATCTCCTTCATGTCACACATGGCCACAAGTGTGTGTCACAGTCACTAAGGAGAAACAAAATTTGGGATCTTTCCCTCGTCTCATTATTACTGTAAAATGATCATCATATGGTGACTCCACTGAGAAGTCACTGTGACTGTTTCTTTGTGGTGAGTCACTAGGTGACAGTACAACTAGGTCACCTTGTGATTCTCATGTGACTGTCATTTGAAGACTCAGCTTTGAAGTAATCGTGAGCATTGCATTGTGCTGAGTCTCCAAATAATGTCACAATGAAGTCACATGGTTGCTTTCAGGTGATCGAGACTCTACTGTGAAGTCACCATTGCACTCCTTTGTGAAAAATCACCAGATGATTTCATTTTCCATCACTTGGGGACTCGTCACAAAACAGCTATCGTGATGATTTTACAATGGAGTTTCCAAATGACGTTCACATGGGGGTCACAAGGTGACTTCATTGTAAAGTCATCTGGTGACTCGTCACAAAGCAGCAGCCATGGTGACTTCTCAATGGAGTGATCAAATGAGATTAAAAATTAGACGAATGAAAGATATCACATTTCAGTTCATTGCAGTGACTGTGACACTTGTGACACTTTGTGAGGTCATGGAGACTTCCTATAGGCTAGCTATGCTGTTAGGATAACACCTATTTTTTACACTTGCTGTTTATAGAATTTTCTTTTGAGTACTCACGTGTTTAGAAATTAACATTTTGTGTTCGTTGCTTAAGTTTTGCACACTAGTGTAATTTCTTTAGGGAAAATGAACCGGAAATAAAGGTGTTGTATTCTTTTAAACCCAAACAAATTAATCGTCCGTAATAGAGCTGCTTTGAGGCCTGCATCGGATCGGGTTAACCGCTTTTATCCACACCCGCCCTGCTTTCCAGTAGGGTCGTGTAGGCGCTATATTGTTTCGTGGCGGTTCGGGTTGATTTCTACTTTTTGGCTGGTGGTCGGGTTGAGTTTCATTGTTTCGTGTTCGGGTTAGTTTCTGGTTGGGTTTTGACTTTATCTGATCGGGTTTGGATTGATCCGATATTTCAAAAGTATGTCCAAAATATTTGTCCAGTTTAAAAATCTAAATACAATATGACCTCCATAATCGATACTCCTGAAAAGCTGACACCTCTATTTAGCGAACACGTATACATTTGTACACTTATACATCTGAATAGGGCACCTCCCAATCTGCACATGTGTACATATGTGTGCATGCGGATAAACTATCTCAAATACAATGCATGTGCTTTTGTGTGTGTCATAAACGGTAAATTTAATCATAATTGGTAATGTTTATCTTATTCCGACAGAAGAAACAAGTTGGAAATTGCACGTCAAACCTGGCAAATGAGGTGGGTTCGTACTATAACTAGTTTTACAAAATATTTTGTGTACTGCATATTGTACTGAATGTATATTTTAGTGTACTTCATAAGTGCAAATAAATTTCATTCTGTTCGAAAGGCTCTAACATCATTAAAATGCACTTGAAATATTTTATTTTCCATTGGCCGTAATGTAACGGAAAACTTTTGACTGTCCCTGTAATTAAACTTACATTCGATTTTCACAAAATTTGAATCTCGACTGGATTTGAAATTTGACTCAACAAAATTATACAACAATTATATATTTTAAATTTCAAACGATTCGGTTGGGTAGTTTTTGCGCTGTTATATGCGGACCGACGGACAGACAGACAAACAAACTGAACGACGACTGTAGGTGCTACATATTTATATAAATACGATATATATAAAAAGTGTTCTGATCAATAACGTAAAGAAAGAATAATCTATGACTGCATTTTTTATATACGTTTTATTTCTCATGCAGTAAATTGAATATACTAAACTCATTCATATTCCAATATTTATTTTCATCTGAAACATAATTCAGCTCAAATTTTTTGTGAAAATCTCAACAATCCGACTTGAAAAAACCCAAATACAGGGCTGCCACAAGCGACTATTTTTATATTCTGTGCGTACTATTATTTTAAAATATATATATATATTGCATTATATTTCTCTTGCAAATATTCTCAAATTGTATGTATGAGATTTTTTTTTTAATGTGGTGCGAAATGGAATTAAACAATAGTCGCTTGTGGCAGCCCTGTAAATATGACCCGCAAGAATTATTTTAGCTTGAACCTGATTCGCAGACAGAAATTTATTGTCATCCCGACCCGAAAAAAGAAAATTAGGGACAACTCGACCCGATGCAGGACTCTTTCATCATTGAAAAATGGTCCCGAGGTACCCTCTATTTAGAGGTTTTTCCTATTTTTGAATATTAAAAATACAAGTTTGTCCTTTTTTTCTATACAAAAGAATAATAGTATTAGCATAGCTGCCAACTCTTCCGCTTTTTCAGACCACAAAAATTTAATAGAAATCTCTGCCTATTTTAATCGGCCGATTACGGCGATTTAAAAAGGTAAAATTTACTGTAAAATTTTTGTGGTCTGAAAAAGCGTAAGATGTTGGCAGCTATGGTATTAGAAATATAATTGTTGATTACTTTTCTTAATTGCAGTAAATCAAGATTTGCTTTCTCTTTTCAATGATCCTAAAGTATCCTCTATTTAGAGTGTTTCCCTATATTTGAATATCAAAAAGATAGATTTGTCCCTTTTTTTGTATAAAAGATAAAGATAGTATTAGAGATATAATTTTAGATTAAATTGTATTAAATCATGATTTGGTCTCCTTTCATTTAGGTTCGAGTCGGGATGCGGATTGAAATATTTCGGGTTTTGGTCGGGTGTGGATTAAAGTATGTCGGGTTTGGGTCAAGTTGCAGGTCGCCTAAAGTTATTTGGTTGGGTTTGGGAAGGGTTGCGGGTCGAGCAATTTTTTCGTCGGGTTCGTTTCGGGTTACAAGTTGACTTCAAATCGAATTTTCGGTTTCGAATCGGGTACAACCAAACCATCGCAGCACTCTAAGCTGCATGGAGAACAGATTTTTATAAAACGCATGCTTCAAACTTATTTTGAGAAACATAAAATATAAGGAAATTAAGATAACGTTTTCAAAGAAATTGCATTTGAATGTTTCTTTACCCCTTATGTAATTGTGTAATAATTAACGTTATGCAATATTTAGAAGTAATTGAATATCTGAAAAATTAGAAAAATATTGTTCAGGATTTTGCGACCTAAGGTATGACTGCAGCGTTAATTTGGATTTTATTTTATAACATTAATACGAGTTGTAATTTTTCCGACAGAGTGTAAGTTTTCTTAAGCAATCAATATGAATGTGTTAAAATACTTAAATGCATTATCATTGATTTGTTATGATAGTAACCCAATAATTTGAAAGGAAAATTTTCGCAAGGAACAAACATTGACATTTCACAATCAGCAGTTTAAAATTAAGTTATTGATTTTATTCCATATCAGATCACCACTCAGAATATTTTTCACATTAACAACGCATTTTAATTATTTAAATAATGTGGGTCTATTCTTCAATATTCGGCAATGTTTATTATGTAATTAATAGGTAATTTGTTTGTCTTAATAAAGACATTTATTTCGATTTCAGTGTTTTTGCATAAAACGGTGGGTACATGCAGAATCACAAAAATACGTTTGCAAATTAAACTAAATGTATTACCAAACAAAATGATTTCTAACGCGGGAGTATTGGCGGATTTACTGACATCAATAAATATATATTGTGTTAGGGGGAAAAACTAATCGTTTTCCTTATGCAGTTTTCCTTTAAACAAACGATACTAAAAATAAAAACACGCATAAATTTAAAACACACAAATAATAATAAAAAGCATGCTTATGAAATGAAATGACATTAAATGTGCGTTTAAGTAATTTGATTTCTTAAGATGTGTCTATTGTCGTATAAACTAACGTGAGTAAATAAGCTTTCTAAACATAAAAATATTTATTCAGGTTTAAATTTAAAAAAAAAAAGAAAAAAAAAACAAGAAAGAAATATCCATATAAAATTACAGATGTATGAAATGAGAAAAAGACTTTATAATTGTTCTCCAGATTTTGTTTAAAATTTGACTGGTTAAATTCTAAGGAACATAAATTTTGCGATATTTGTCATCTGACATTTTATCATCTTGATATAAGATATTTTGGATGTTATTTAATGGTATATAAAGTAAATTTCTTAAATTTTATTTTCCCATTATTTTAATTAGTTAAAGTACAGGTAGCTAATTATTATTCAGAAAATAATATTATCTTGACTTTTATTCTCGAAGAATAGATCTGAAATTCGCTAAATTACGGAATACTTACGGTAAATCTTTTTAAGCAACTTATCTGATTGATGCACATATTACTCTAAAATAACTTTTCCTTTTAAAATTGAAATTCCAGTTTAATCTATATATAGAAGGATAACATTTAAACATTTTGATCTCGTTGCAAATATTTCTTATTGTAGTTTTTGATTATATTATTCTATCAGCTGAAGTAGAATGAAAATCTACTATCAACAAGAATATCAGTTTATAAGTTTATCTTGAGTGACAGGCAATATTCTCTGAAAAGTGTTATTTCTGTTAATTTGTAAGAAATAAGATACAATTAAAGAGTATGAAACTAGTAAATTGATACGAAAACTAGTATATATTATAATTTTAGATTTTACGACTTCAGACTCGCATCTGAACAAGAGCATGTACATTTTTCTGAAAACTGCTAAATTTAACAACTATCTTTTGATATATACTCTTTTAAATCGCCTTTTATTGTAAAGAACACATCTGCAGCAATCAAAAGGGATAAAAACGTAAACTGCAAGCTTAAATAACAGCTAACATTTAACGTGTACAAAATAGTAAATATTTAGTATTAATTTAACCCTTTCAGGGGCAAGGTACTTGTATTCGTAAAATGTTCAAATAATTTAATTACACCAGTATTAACAAGAGATGTTATTTGTAAACAAATAAAAGTAAATTTTCGAGTACTTAATAAAGATGAAATTTTTATTATAAAATTCCGGTGCCAATGTGGCGATTTGGGATTAAAATTATGTGATGTCGTGACGGCATCACCGCCCTTCAAGGGGTTAACCCTCTCGCTGCGCAACCCCAGAGTTTCTCGGGCAATATAAAAGTAACAAAATTTGCGCAACCTGAGATTTCATCGGGATGCATTTTTTCCATCTAATTAACCCTCCTTGATCATTCCCACCAGTAACTTTTTATTGTAAAGTTTGCCTTATCTAATCGGAACATTCCCCCCCCCCCCCCCCCGATTAAATGAGATTAATGAAATTTTTATTTTGAAAAACCGGTGACAAAAGAATAAAAATTCTTAAAAGATGTTCGTCGCGAAGGAATTAAATACGCAATTTTTGAAGCTATTTTGATAAAACAATTACGCAGCGAGAGGGTTAAATATGATTGTAATTGATTTATACGTGTATAACTCTTCTTTTATTAAACTAACACCACAGGAATATATTGTATAAGGTAAGTTCAAACGTAAATTTTGCAATGAAATAGAAAATGTGGTCAGTAAAATTTCAGCAAAAATTCACGAAAAATAAATCTACATTGAATATATATTTAAAACATGGGTTAAAAACCTGGTGGTCATTGAACTACAATTTTCCAAACACAATTTTCCAAACACAATTTTACAAAAGCAAAAAAAAAAAAAACTCCTCTCCTATTAAAATCATAAAACAACTTTCAAAGTTAGTTTTTTTAAATTTGTAAGAAATGGAAATATTTAAAAAGCTCGAAAATTGTAAGAAAAATATAGAAATTTCATATTAATTTGAAAAACAGAATATTGAAATTTTGATCAACGTGTTAAAGGCATACAGATATCTTAATGTGTATTACTAGAACTTTGACGAATTTTTGAAATTTGAAAAGTTCTTAAATCTCTTGTTATAATAATATGTTGAGTATCTCCACAAAACTTGGCAACGTATCATGCGTTTCGAAGTATAAATCAACACGAAACTTTTGCTTTGTAAAGTCGTTTTGATGTATCCTAAGAATATAATGTAAGTTTATATGGGGGTTTGTGTCAAAGACGAATCCAATAAGAGGTGGTGGAAGTCATAACCCTCCTCTGAAATAAGACAGTTTATATAAAACAGTTCATTTTTGAAATATAAATGCAAACTAAGGATATTTTAGCACTTTTTTTTCTTAAATTAAACTGGTTTTTAGGGTTCCGTATTTAAAAAATAAAGACGGAACCATTATAAGATCATTCATGGATCTGTCTTGTCTGTCACAGCCGCTTTTCTCGTAAACTATGCAACGTGCGTAGTTCAAACGACACATTTATAAAAGCTCTGATCCACATATTTATAGATTATTAGCCATTCACAAGTATTTTTAATGAAAATTTGGGAGGAATTTACTTGAAATACTTACTAGAAAACTTACTTGATTATATATATATATATATTGTGTGGGACATCATTTCGAAGATCTCATAACATCGAACTCAAAAATGTATTTGTTTTAATATTAGGTATTTTATTTTCAGAGATATCATCGAAAATGTACTACAAAAATGTGCCCCCTCCTCTATTTCCAAATCTACTGAAACTAAAATTATAAAAAAAAATTAGGGGTAGAAAGAGTTTATTTAAATCTTGCAGGAAAACTATAGCGATTATCATAGATCACCTAGTTCTTCAGAAAATCGCATTTTTCCGTTACACACAAATGTTATGTTGTAGGTGCTCAGCGGAGGAGTTGAGGTCCTCTCGAGGTACCTATCGACGCAAAATTATCTAAGGATTGTTGATACTTATTTTTTTAAAACATTTTAGGTAATTATCCAAGATATTAATTAAAAACCTATGTAGAAATATGCGGCACGGACCAAAGAGGCGTTGCAACTTTGTCACCTTTATTCGAAACGCGCATGACACAATTCCAAGTTTATACTTTGTACGAAGTCTTTGTTTTAGGTAAGGGAATCAATAATAGGGATAAATAGTTTATGTTTCCCATTCGAATCCAATTCAAATACTGAAAGCAATAATTGAAAAAAGATTCACAGAATAATTTCACCTTTTTTTTTCTTTCAAGTCTTGTTATTCTTTTAGCACCTTTTTTTTTCTTTTGTAATAATGCTGTTAGTAATTAATAAATTTATTGCACGGAACCTCTGTGCACGAGTAAAAATCGCATTTTACCGATTATTGCATGCAAAGATATATTTTTGTAACCGATTTTCAAGCTAGAATTATAAAAATTTCGTCCGGAGGAGTGTTTCCGATGGCAATATAAAATTTTAATATTTTTAGAATTTAATTATAAATCCGTTCATACGTGTTAAAGCATTTTTTGGTTAGCTTGCCACAGGTGATTATCCGCCAAATATTATTTGTAACTCGCACAATTCTATAGGATTTGAAATAACAATGTATTTAATTATGTGCCAGCCCCTCATAGAATATTCAAATACATAATTGTAGTAAATTTGTCTATATACTCGATTATTGAAGTAAATAGCAATACATACATTACAATAGCACGCGATTCATTGAATATATACTTTTTAAAAAACAACTATGTATCATGTTATTATGTTGTTATGTTTTACAGAAAACATAACTTTGCGAATTTGTCCAATTTAATCATTACAGTTTTAGAAATAATAAAGTGTCGCATTGATATCTACTTTCGAAAAATATTTGTTCCAGCAAATTTTTACTTTTAAAAATGTTTAAAACTTTTACTGTATTACTGTCGTTATATTCTAGGTGGTTTCGCTTTTTAAAAATTACCTTGCTTCGACTACCAAATATATTATTATCTGTTTATCTGAACTTCATCATGTATTCGATTATTAAATCGATAAGCTGACAAACGATGCAACAAGCGAAAAAAGCTAGTGGCAACTTCTGTTTTGAATTAAGTTCATTTTCTACAAAATTTTCGATTAAAACATTTTTCATATAGTTTTCTATATAGCTATAGTCATGTGATAGGTGACATTTCCCTTTTTTAAATTACCCCTTATAAATTTAAATTAAATCATTCGCTGGGCAGCCAAATTTCAACATGAAATTGATTATATTCTTAGTATTGCTGTAATGTGGTAATTTTCTTAATTGGAAAAACGTATGCTTGATGCATTGAAAGTTAGAAATCTTTCTAAAAAATAGCAGCTTCCCGACCAATATTTACGTTCAGAAATATTTTGAACAATAATTATATCTTAAAGCTTTCAATCTTTTAATTTTTGATATATTCAGTAATTTATATTTCCTCAATCCTTTGAAAGGAATTTTAGGTCTCCCTTTCTCGTCATTCCATCTCTGCACCAGATAACTAACCAGTCTACTATGTTGTAGGCGTCATTCGTAATGAATTATAATATTAATATCGTAATTTAAACATAAAATAGTTACAAATATTTAATTTTGAATTATTATTTTAAAATCAAAATCAAAATTTAAACATAAAATAGTTACAAATAGGTAAGATTGAACTATAATTTTAAAATCGAAATTTAAATAGAAAATAGATTAGTTTATTAGCAACTGAATCATATTTAAGCTGACTGTTACAGTTTTTGAGCACTATTTTTCTATGAGTCGCAGAGAGATCGGCAAAAGTTTTTATAATGTTGCTGAACTTATATAAATGTCTTGCGTTTTGAAACTTATACCATTAGACATGTATATTCCTTGCAGATAAATATTTATAATTAGTTTGAAAAATTTCTTTAAAATGACTTTTTTTAAATTATTCGTTTTCCATAGAGAACAACTCTAAGATTTCTTATAAGTTTCTTGCCCGTCAAATATTTGCAATTATCCTGTGACATATGACTTAAAATAACTTTATTTAAATTACTTGTGGATGGAAATACGAAATTTCTTAAATATTTCGTGATTGTGAAGCTTTGTAATTACTCTCCAAGTCATGTCCTTTCTTTAGCTGAATTTCACGGAAAAAAATGAAGAAACTTATTCTGAGAAACTTATAATTTTCGCGACATTTATCGTCAGACATTTTATCAGCTCAGTGGTATAACCAAGATTCAAGAGCGTGATCTGAACGTTGATTGTACTTTAAATACTTCAATTTTTAACAGCTTCGGTAATTTACGTTTATACTAAAATAGGTTTCTCAATACTCTGTCAGGAATTGTAATTTTCCCATGCTTTTATATTACCCCTTTGATGTGCCGGTGAAGTAGCCAATGTACTTATGTTAATAGACGTCATATGTAGTGAACAATTACTCTTGACGTACACGTGTTTATAGGAAATACTATTCAAAGATCTATAAGGTTTGCAAATACTGAGTGCATTTTATAGAAAGAACTGTTAAACAGTTTCAACTTATACTGTTCTATGAATCGGTGAGCGACCGGCAAGTACTTTAATTGTTGTTGCGAGTTTGCCGTAATCTGAAGTACATAGAACCTTGCTTTAATAAAGATAGTTCGGATCGTCCTCACTTAAATTAATGTTCTAGAAACTGATTTAACTGAAGTACATCATGCTTGACGTGTTAACATCATTTAAATTTAAGGGGGCTCTTCACTTCCTTGAAAAGAACCGCTCGCTAATACAAAACCTATGGGTTGTTTGTTTTCGTATTTCTCGTTTAAATTTGAATATTTTCAAACGATTTTTTTGCATAGGATAGGTGAGGTCGATATCTAATATGGCTATTCTTTACTTTCTCGATTTCGGTTGCAGATTTTTTTAATAAAGGTGCCTTTACTTTCGGAACCTGTTTCAAAAGTGAAAGTACCGTTATAAAAAAAAATCTGCAACCAAAATCGAAACTATACAAAATGGTCCTATTAGAGATCGATCTCAGCTATCTTATGCAAAAAAAATCGTTTGAAAATACAATGTGACTTCAAAATTCTGGTATTCAGAAATCAAACAACTTCAAAAATACGGCTTCAATTACATCTTTTCCATTCCTTTTTCTTTTACACTTTTAAGTTATGGGAGAAGAAAAATAGCAATTCTTTATGAATTAAAAACATAAAGATTGAAAGTAAAAAGGAAAACTTGACTTTTTTCTTGAATTGACTTTTTCTTCATTTGTCAGAGGCGATTATTTTATGAACAAATTTTCTGGAAGCTGCACAGTTGCTTTGCAAGGGAACAACTTTGGGGGCAACGCTGGCGAATGCATAGCACAATATATGGCCGGAATGAATTTTCGGCAACGGCAACATCAATGATGAGGAAGAATTTTCAGGCTTTCACATTTCCAGTGAAAAAGTCACAATTTATGAGCTGACTGGCCCTTATTATCGCATGGGTAAATCGGGACTTTGCCCATGAGCCCCGTACCTCAGGGCCCCCCAAATCTATATATTGATTTATAAAATATTTTTTTTTTTTTTTCAAATTCCAACTCTGAAAATTTTCAAACACAAAATACAAATTTCATTTTTCAAAAGATTCTACTAAACTTTCTGAAAAACAAATTTCATTTTGAACTCACAAAGCTCAATGCTTTCGCAAAGCTAATTTCAACCACTATTAAATAATAAATATTGTATTGATTTTAACCTTTTGCACGCGAGGGCTCCGGAGCGGAGCCACTTAAAAATTTGTCTTCAAAGTGGAGGGCTCCGCTACGGAGACAATGCAAATAATTTTGTGATACCTGTCTAGAAAAGCCAAGATTACATGGTATCACAAAATTATTTGTACTATCTGCATAGCGGAGCCCTCGAGTTTGAAGACAAATTTTAAATGGATCCGCTCCGGAACCCTCGAGTGCAAAGGGTTAATAGATTGTATTAACAATTAACTTAAATCATATCTAAACTTTGGTGGTTGAAAATAGTCAGTTCTAATTGTCATAAGATAAATTTTCTTCCGTCTTCAACGTTTTTTAACATTTTCCAACAAAGTTGAAAAGTGTTTAGGACTTCAGTTTGTCTGTCCGTCTGGCCATCTGTCCACGCTCTAACTCTCATAAATATGCTCGGATCATTCTCAAATTTTTGGATGTTAGTGCCCTACTATAGCACGTTACCTATTTCAAATGAAGTTTGTAGCATGTTTAGCTCATTTACAGGGACAGTCAAATGTTTTCCGTTACAATACGACCAATGGAAAAAAAAAACGTTTCAAATGACTTTTAATGTTGTTAGACTCTTTCAAACAAAGTAAAATTGATATTCATTTATGAAGTCCACTAAATATGCATTCTGTTGAATATGCGGTGCAAAGAATAGTTATTGTTCATTTACAGGGCCACACAAAAGAATTCCGTTCATAATGGTATAGGGGGAATTGTTTGTGGTGTATTTGAAAAGATTTCAGATACTATATTGTATCCCAATTACTGTATATTAGTAATGATTGCTCAAAATGCATTTTTAATTATGATATGCTTTTTTCACTATATTTATGCATACTATAACGTGCGTATAAATGCTATAGTTCACATACAGGGCTGCAGAAATGAATTCGTAAAGGTTACTGAGTATTGGCATAAATTGCTTAAAGGTGGGTTTTAAAGGAGTTATGTATTTTTACGATGAACTGAATTTAGTTTACTAAGAAATATTTGTAGAATATAGATAAAATGATATACAGGGCCACGCAAAGAGTTGGATACATGGCCGTCTATGGGTGATAATTTCTGGAAATGTAATTTCAGTAGCTTTAAGAGTGTTTTAGTTTGAATTAAATTTTAGCTAAATAGTGGGATGTAATAAAGGTACTAGGTAAACTACAGGGCTGTACAAGAGAATTCAAGTATGTTTCCATCTATTAGTATAAGTTGCTGAAAGATGAATTTCAACCCGTTATGCATTTTCTTGCTAAACTAAATTTCCCCATTATATAATATATATATCAACCTACAGATCAAATACATGGTTGTTCAAAAGAATTGGAATACACATTTGTCTAGGGACGGTAACAACTGAAATCAGTTTTTTTAAATGTTTTATGCGTTTTATATAATGTTTACTTAGTTATCTTATTTACCTTATTTCCCTAAATAACGAAGTTTTGTTAAAGCATTCAGGAAGTGTTGAAAAGTGTTTCATAAACTATGGTTAGCGCGTGATTTTTCTTTCATGTTATTTTAAATTTGAGGTAAATATGAAAAACCCCAAAATTGCCATCATTTTAGATTTATTGAAAAAACACTTTCTACTTGTGAAGTAGAATGTATTTTATTGGATATTATGTTGCGTGTAGTACAACTTAACAAGTAATATAAAAATTTTGTTTTTAAAGTCAATTCCTACTTAGGTCATCCAAGAAAAAATTATATAATCCCTTAAGCTAATATTAGTTTTTGTGTCATTACAATATCTCAATTTGTTGATTTTCTATAAGCCAGTAAACCCTATTGTTTTACAATGGAAGTCTATGGGAATTTGGCGAAATATTAGAGATATCGCCAAGTTGGCGTCACTTTTGGTGACTCATTTTGTTCGCCAAATTCGGCCATATATCGCCAGTATTTTATTAACGATTGAAAATTTGAACAAGATATATATATATATATAGGGAGATTGTGAACTAATAATAGGAAATGAAAAATGTGTAAAAGAAAGTAACTTGATTAATTCATATTTATATGTTAGAATATTTGACACTCTTCCATGTGTTGAAATTATTGGATTAATCTTAAAGTAATATAACAAGTTGCTAAAGTTATATAAAAGAGTTTTGTTCTGTACTAAGAAAAAAAGAGTACTTTTATTAAATAAGGTATTTAATTTTAGACTTGACGGAGCTAAATATTTTCTTCTATTTAAAATCTAAGGACCGAAAATATTGTTTATGCATTAGACATATGACTGACCATCTGTTCCATTTGAATAATGTTGCAGCAGTTCGAATAGGATTTATCCTAATTTTCTCCTAATTCCACTCCTAATTTATCTTTTCCCAGGGACCCAATTAGTTATGATCGGGCTTGTGACCTGATTGTACGCGAAAAATCTGAAAATGCATTAAGTGTTGAAAAAAAGAGATATAGATGATTGGCTAGGCATTGACGAAAATGCATCAACAACGAACAATTTAACGGATAGCAAGATCGCTCACGCTGTGCTAAATAGAACCGCCGATAATGCAGGTAGCAGTTCAGAAGACGAGGATGAACAACCTCAAATATTTTTTGGGCAGAAGAAAAGATGTCACTAGAAAAATACATAAATTTGACTTTAGAATTAATATCTGCTTTAGAGAAAAAAGACTGCATTTCCCAATTAGAGATTCATCTTTTGTATACATTACGAAAAAAAAACTTGTTAAAGAACGGCCAAAAAAACAGAAGCAAACAAAGTTGACATCGATGTTTCCGAAATTACAAAAGAAGAAATAATTTCACTCTTTATTACATTTTTTTCCTGTAACATAGAAAATATCAATTAAGGTAAGTTTTTTTTTATATATATATATATTTATTTAATTTTCTCGTTTTCTTACAAATTATCATTTAATAATGAATTAAAGTGTGGCTAAAGGCAGCTTTAAGAATATATAGAACTACTTTTGATATTCCTAGTTACTCTTTTGATATTCCTTCAAAAATCCGACATAGTCTGGGTCCCGATGTTGCCGAATTTTTGAAGTTATACTGTATTCAAATTTAAACGAGTAATTCGAAAACAACCTGAGTGAGCGGGTGTTTTTAAGTGAGTGAAGAGCTAGCTCCCTTAATGCATATCAGTCATTCGAAAGATTGAGAACATTCTTAAACGATTTAATTTTCATTATTTGGAACTTCAGTGAAATTTGATGAATTCGAAGATATTCTGTGTATCAAAAGTTATGATTCAGTTGTTTCGATTTTGTTAAGTATAATGAACATCTGTAAATGTACATAAGGTTCTTAAGATTCTTGACTTAAAGGCAGATAATTATTCTTCAGTGTAAGTATTACGAATTTGACTTTTAATATAAAAGTGTAATATATAAGTGTAAACTGCTTAAATATGTTCTAAAATAATGCTGTTATTATAATGTTGAAAATAATAAAAAGTTTGGTGTATAATACTTTAGATGCTAATGTAGTTGAATATTTGTATGTGCATTATGAATACCTACTATCAACAAGTATAACAGTTTTTAAATTTATCTTGAGTGTAAAGAAAGGCAAATAGGCTTTGAAAAGTGTTATTTCCTATAAATTTGAAGAAACAAAAAAACGCAGTTAAAGAAGATAAAAGTGATAGATTAACCTGTAAAGCTAAACAGAAAAAAACTCCAAAACTTATTATGTATTTTAATGTTGAGAATTCAGATGTGGACCAAAAACCATGTAAATCTATTTGAAAATTGCTATTTTAAAAGTTGTTCTGAAAAAACTTCAGACTTAAAAAAATATCAGCAATACATATTTATGTTGTCATTACATTCGAGTGTGATTTTAAGTTATGTTTTCACTTTACAAACTGTCTGTTATAGAAATTTCAAATAAGTAATTCCGTCAAATTTGAGTACACAATCGATTATTGAGGTCAATGAAAATAAATACTTTAAAATCGCACGCTTGTAAAGGAATATAATTTTTTAAAACAAATATGTGCTATGTTGTTATGATATGTTTTTTTTTTTTTTTTTTTTTTTTGAAAATACAATTGTACGAATTCATCCAATATAATGGTTATTTTTTCGAAAAGAATAAAACAATACATTGATGGCCACATTCGAATAAAAGTTTGTTAGAGCAAAAATTTATTTTAAAGCATGTGTAAACTATATACTTAATTATATTATTATCGCCATGTTGTATGTGATATTTCAAATTTTTTATATTATCCTTTATCAACTACAAGAGGAGTAATTTTTTATGTAAATGAATTTAACCGTGTGGTCGATTATTAAATAAACGGATTGACTACAAGTATTATAACGATCGGGAAAAGTTGGAGACAACTTATGATATCATAAAAGCTTGTTTTCAACAAAGTTTTAGTTTTCAAAATATTATCATTTTTCTCTATAACTCTGGTGTTACCTTTGGTGATATTTAATCTTTTAAAGATGCCCCTCATAATTTTAAATCAAATTGTTCGCTGGATTGCTAAATTTAAACATGAAACCGATTACTCACTTGATAGGATTATACCTTATAAACACCCATTTCCAATTTTATTTTTCCCAAATTACCAAAAATTATATAAAAAAAGTATAAAATTTTCCCATTTTGACACTTTTGGTAATTTATATACATATGGAAGTATGCTCCTGGGAGGAGTTTTATCTCCCCTCCTTCCGGCCACCTCCATATCCCTACCGCTGCACCAGTTAATCAACCAATGTATTATTTTGCAGAAGTCATGCCCAATAAACTGTTATTTTAAAATCGAATTTTAAACTCAAAATATTATAAATAGCTAAGAATATTTGCATCTGAATCCTACTTAATCTGCTTCTTTCAGTTTTTAACACTATTTTCCTATGAGTTGGGTGGAGTTCATCAACAATTTTAAAATGTTCCTGAACTTACATAAATTTGTTGTGTAGAAAAGTATACCATCAGAAAAGTATGTTTCTTGAAGGAATTATAATTATAATTATTTTAAAAAAATGTTTAAAATTACTGTACATTAAGTTATTCGTTTTGAATAGGAAAGTATTCTTGTATAAGTTTTTTGAATCTCAAGTATTGACTTTTATCATTGACATATGAATTAAAATAACTATATATATTCTAGTGGTGAATATAAATAAAAAATTGCTTATACATTTCTTGACTGTGAGCATTTATAATTGCTCCCAAAGTTATGTTTTAAATTTAGTTCAATTCTATTGATTGGAGAAATCTAAGGAGATTGTAAATTTATCATCAGAAATCAACTCAGTGGTACAACCAAGATTGAGACCCATTGTATGCATTGAACAATGATTGCACTTTAAAAGCATTAAATTTCAACAACTTCAATGCTTCAAGTTCATAATAAAATAAGTTCAAATATCTGGGAGGAGTTTTAACTCCTCCTCTCCCCATTTTATCCATAAATGTTGTGCCAGTGAAATATCCATACAATAGTACGTAATAGAGGACATGCACAGTGAACTATTATTTACCAAATAGATGTTTTAAGGAGAAATACTATTATAAGATCGATATAAATTACAAAAACTAAATACTATTTAAGGGAAGAATTATTACTGCAGTTTCAAATTATCCTATTCTATGAAATGCTGACAGAATGACAAATGTTTCAAATATCGCTGTGACCTTAGGTTAATCTGCCGTTCATAGAATCTTACTTAAATGAAGATTTTTTGGATGTTAATTGATGGTATATAAAGTAAATTTCTTAAATTTAATTTTCTCATACTTTTATTTAGCTAACGTACAGGTAGTTAATTATTATTCAGAAAATAATATTATCTTTAATTTTATTTTCCAAGAATAGTTCTGAAGTTTGCTAAATTACGGGATACTTACAGGCCCGTAACCAGATGGGGGCGATGGGGGCTGAGCCCCCCCCCCCCTAGCTCCCTCTAGAGCCCCCTCTAACGATTTCCCTACTTTTTATTTTTCAACAAAATGTACGTTTTAATTAAAAAAAAAATTAGATCTTTTAACTGCTTGAATACAATGGAATATGCCAAACATTTTGCGTTCAGAACGCTATTAGATTAGTTGTTTTATATTATCTTGCTTGTGATACAATTCTCGAAACGCGTTCTAAGTAGGAACATTTCTTTCTCCCGAAAAAATTAAGTCCAGATGCACTAACTAGCCACCACATGTTTTCGTACATCTTGACATTTTAAAAGCAATGATCGTATACGGGATGAATGGAAATAGACATATGCTACTCAAGTTAATCGATAATTAGTTAAGCAATGGTTAAACGTCTTCACTAAAACGTAGTCACAAAAAAGACGTGTTTCTAAATGTTAATGATTTGCCTGTTGACATTATGTATTTGACAGCAGATTTAGTTAATGATGAAATATCACTTGGAAACTAACTAGAATGGTTGTTGAAGGAAATTAGAAAGATAACAAAATGTCATTTTATACAAATGGAATAAGAAAAATAATTGCTTGAAAGCCAAAAATTGTTTCATCCTATGGGTGTGGCAGTAGGAAAGCAGAGGTAGGGCATTTTTTTGTTTGCTTTTTGAACTTTCGTCTGATTTTTTTTTTCTTGTGTTCCATGAATTTGCTAAACATTTCTTTTTTCTATTTGTCATATAACAATAAAAAACATTAAGGCTCCTGTCCCTGGCTGCGAAGGCACTCATCAGCTAATGCTAATCCTATGGGGATAGATTTTTCTAATATCTCGCTCCCATTTTGACATTTTTAAGTTTTTTTTTTTTTTTTTTTTTTGCATTGGATAAAATGATATTATCATATGCGGAATTTTAAATTTAATTATCATTGCGAATTGTTAAATGGTTAATTTTATAAATCATATTATTAATAAAATAAGGTTAGGTAACGCTCGTTTTAAAGAGAAACAATATCATCACTAAATTAAATCGTATACAAACAACCGTGATTTTAAAGCGACCTAATAATTCAGCAGAAACCAAAATATTAATAAAATTAAATAAAGTACAAATAGCTATTAATTATAAATATTAAACGTATGGAATTAAAATATTAAAATATTTTTTAAATGATAATAGTAAGTTTGTGATTTATTCAAATTAATAAATATAGGACACATAACCATAGATGCCAACATCTCTTAATTATTCCGGAGTCTGATCCCAAACAAGCATGTTTTAAACTGGAAAAAATATATAAGGAATTGTGTCTTTTTTCGATAAGGTACATTTTAGATTTCAGTTTGAAATTTTTGATTAAAGAAATTTCCTGTTGAAAATATTTTCGTCTTGTAACAGACTCCGGATAAGTGTTGTTGGCATCTATACATAACGCAAAAACATTTGCAAAATCTCAAATTTTCGTTCTTTTTCTATATATTAAAAAATTGAACAGAATACGATATTTAAATCTATGTAATGTCTTCAATTTAAAGAAAAAATATGTGAAAAGAACTGTATCTTACAGTAGAGGTCTGCACGATTACGGGCTTGGCTAGAAGCCTGTACTAGGCTGGGACGGCGAAATGAAGGCGAAGTTTCAAACAGACCGGGCCGGCAAAATGTGAACGTGCCTGCCGGGCTGAACCGGGCCAATAAAAGAAATTAAGCCGGGTTTGTCGGCCCAATATAAATATTTAAACGCAGACGAGAAAATATGAATCATTTTCAATGAATATGAGTTTCACGAGAATAAGTATAAATGTGCGTTACGAGCCGATACTAGTTTGCCAGCATCAATATCGAAATATAACATTTTCCAGCGTAGAGATAGGCATCGGACAGTTACATGGTGTTTGAGCCCGGACTTAATTCTTCCAGCAGACCCGTGCTGGACCGAGATCAGGCTTGCATTTTTTTTTCAACATAGCCAAAAATGGACTTAATTGTTCTCAGGATGTTTAGGGCAGGCAATTGTTTTGTAAAAATATTAATAGCGATAATGAACTTCTGTTAACGGAATTTTTGTAAATGTACTTGAAGGTGGTTCTCAAATTCACTCCTCAAAAACGAAAAACTTTCTGATACATTTTTAACTGTAAAGGCATAAAACTGACAAGCCTGCCCATTGAAGGGATTTGGAATTGAATAGCGTTTCCCATTTTTAATAAATAAATTACTTATAGAGATAGAAGAGATTCTTGTCACGTGACTGCAGGTTTTTCTCCTTTTCCGTGGTATCGTCTCCGGATATTCGATTCAAAACGCTAACTTTGACAGTATTTTCTCAAAAATATATTGATGTTTTCGAAAAGAAATGAATTTAGGAATGTGTCAGAAAGTAGCTTCTTTGGATTTGAGAAAAGCCTTAAGGAATAACAGAAATATTTTCGCAAATCTACATTTTATAATATACCCTCAAAAGTTATCATCATGTTTTTAACCTTCCCGTTTTTCTTTTATTTTAAACAATGTGAATTTTTTAATGAATTCTTATTTGAATGTTGAAACGTCTAAGACTCTAAGTAAATCATTAATGTTGCTATTGTGTATTTTCTGTCTTGCGAACACATCATAAATTTAAAATATTCTGTAAAAGTATCCCAAAAATATGTATGCAGTATTCTTTAAAAGAATCTTAATTGTATGTTAAGAAAAATCTGAATTTTTTGTAGAAATTGCGTTGGGTCGGATCGGGCCTGATTTAATTGATTTTTCCACTGGCCGGGTCTGTTTTCACTGATTTTTGTACGGCCGTGAACTGTGAAAATATGAACGGGCCGGGTCAAGATAGCTTTCGTTCAGGCCGGGCCCGCGCCTGGAAATTCCGGCCCGTGCAGACCTCTATACCAACAGATTACTTTTTCTCAGTTTTTTTAAAACGCATCTTTAAAAAAATTGTCATGCTGGGCGGTTGAAGATTTCTATGTTTGTTGTATGAATCGGTGTTTTTGTAAAAAAAAGATGTACTTTTCTGTCAGAATGCTAGCATGATAAATTACACTAATTTATTCAACAGAAAGACTGATTTGATTAATCAGCGGTTCAAATATGCATATATATAATCAATGTTGAATAGAGTAGAGCGCTGATAATCCGGACCAATCGGGGCTGATGCCGATCCGGTTAATGGAAATTCCGGATAATTGGACAACTTTAAAAAACGGCTATGGCAGTGTTTTTCAGGTAACTTCCCTTCACACCTTTTCCAGGCTTAGGACTGGCAATTGTAGTGGTGCACATTTTAGCATATTACAAATGGCCTGTTTAGAAAT
This sequence comes from Maratus speciosus, assembly GCA_963932465.1. Classification (NCBI taxonomy): domain Eukaryota; kingdom Metazoa; phylum Arthropoda; class Arachnida; order Araneae; family Salticidae; genus Maratus; species Maratus speciosus. Next base: position 122,064,944 of record OZ010797.1, read on the forward strand.
TATTTTTTTAACCTTTTCAAAATTTTATTTTCCACACAATTGGTACAAAGTTATACATAGAAGTACACATAGAAATTATTGCGTGTATATATGCACACACTGTACGAACAAACGCGAGCTGAGAGGGGGGGGGGTCCCTTTTCCGAAGACACCAAGGGACAAAAGAAGCAATATGCTTAATAATGCAAAAATTGCAATGGGAATATAATACAGTGTACAATCCACTAGTTTTCCTTATTAAAATTTAAATAAAGTCATTTTTTATGAGGTGTCAGATGATATCTATTTGTTTCCCATTAAATACAATAAGACCTAAGACTAAATCACACGGGATGGAGAAAAGTTCTGTTTTAGGTAGGTTTTCTTAAGAGGTACACCGCCCCTAATTGTTTTATATTCATTTTCCGATTACCATGAAGTATTTTCCGTTTAAGAATTTCATTATAGGAAGTTCCGTTATAGAAAGATTACGCTTTAGACGGGTTCCTTTATAGACAGGTCCATTTTATCAGTTTTATTATATTTAGTTTGCTTAAGATATGGACTGTTGAAAGATGTAAGCCCCACCAAAAAAATTCAGAGCCCCCTCTGACTGGACTCGCTGGTTACGGCCCTGGATACTTACAGTAAATCTTTTTAAACAACTAACCTGATTGTGGCGCATATTAATCTAAATAAACTTTTCCTTTTAAAATTGAAATCTCAGTATAAAATAATACATACATAAAAGGATAAATCTTTAAACATTTTGATCCCGTTTGAAAAATTTCATACTGTAGTTTTTTATTACATTATTGTATCAGCTGAAATAGATTGAAAATCTACTATCAACAAGAATACCAGTTTATAAATTTATCTTGAGTGACAGACAAATAGTCTGTGAAAACTGTTATATCTATTAAATTTAAAGAAACAAGATACAATTAAAAAGGATAAAATCGATAAATTAATCTGGAAATAAGAATCCAAAAACTGGTATGTATTTTAATTTGGATTTTACGATCAAAAACTTGTTAGAGAAGATGTAATTTTTTTTTAACTTGCTAAATTGAACAATTCTTTTCGAAAACACCTCTTTTAAACCGGCTTTTATTGTAAAGAACATATGTGCAGCAATTAAAAGGAATAAACCAATAAATTGCAAGCTTAAATAATTCCTAACATTTAAAGCGTACAAAATGGTAAATATTTAGGTTTAATTTAAATGTGATTGTAATTGATTCATACGTGTATAACTCTTCTTTTATTAAAGTAACACCCACCACACGAATATATAGTATGTGGTTATTTCTAACGTGAATTTTACACTGAAATAGAAAGCGATTTCTACTAATGGAATTTCACAAAATATTATGTATATACATTTTTAGTATAACAAATGATACAGAACTATTCAAATCATGAAGCATTTTTTTTTTACTTTATCTGATTCCTAATTCCATATAAGAATCATGAATTTTTTTCTTTTTTTTTTTTTGCTTTATCTTATTCCTTATTCAATATAAGAAATAATTAAAGCTTGTTTGTTTCAGCGATTTATATTTACGAATAATATCCTGCTGAATTAATATTCTGCTTACAATTTCTAACATACAACCCAGATTTAAATCGCTTCAAGAGTTTTTTATTTTTCAGTTGTAGCATATTCACAATAAAGTAAGCGCCAAATAGTTTTAAATTTAGTTTTCGTAATAAATCTATTGAAAGTTAATGCTTACAATTCCTATTCAATACTCAAAACTATGGAAACAGATAAAGTCGCAGTTATTGGAAAATATATTCCCAAGAATTTTTTATCTTATAGATATGGAGAAAATTTAACAGCTTTCATTTTAGATAAAAGAAATTTATATATTAGAATTTTATTTACTCTTGGAGATTATTTGACAAAATATTCAAAAAAATTCGACAGATTTCGTTACGTTATCACAGATGAAGTAGGAAGAATATTTCCTAACGGTACATTGACAGGAATAATAGGGATGATTAATGAATCAAAAATTGATATTGGTATTGATACACTGTTTATGAATGAAGTAAGCACAGATGTAATGGATTTCGTTTTCCCTTTTCATCTTCGTACTGTTACATTCATTACTCAAAAACCAGAATATAAACCAAAAATTTTTGGCATTCTACAAACATTTTCCTTGCCTCTTTGGATAGCTATCATCTTAACATTAATTACAATATCTTTGGTATATTACGTAATTTTCACAAGAAGATATTCTTTTGATAAAATTTTGCTTCACGTTTTTGCTGTTTTGTTTAGGCAGTGTTCTGTTTTAAAACCGCCATCAGTGATAAAGAAGTTGCTCGTCTTTTCGTGGATTGTAGGAGCAGTGTTTCTTTGTTTGGCTTTCGATTCCGTAATATTGTCTTTTCTTTCATTTCCAACTGTTACTCACGTTAAAGACGTGCCACAGTTGGCCAAGGCGGTGAAAGAAGGACACCATCACTGCGTAGCGAGACGAAACACATTTATTCCTGGAAGGTTATTGAAATCTAAAGATGAAAATTTAAATATAATTGGACGAGACATTCAGACTAATAATTTAAGTTCAAAAAAAGTTTATAACGATTTTTATTACGATAGAAGCAAGCCAAATGTCGCTCTGATAGGCACTACAGATGCCGCTGATATTTTGACTGTAGTACGAAAATTCGTCTCTCAAAATCGTTTCCTTGAATACATGAATGCAATGCCTCTCCGAAAAGACTTTTGTAGCAAGAAATGGATAGATAAGTTCGTTCATAGATTTATGGCTTCGGGATTGTATTTCAAGTATAAGAATGATAGAGCATTTTTATCACGTTTACCAAGACAAATGAAACATGAGGAAAAAGACATCAACAAAAGAGTTTTAACCCTTACAGATGTTGCTCCTGCGTTTATATTTTTAATATTTGGATACATAATTTCCTTCTTAGTTCTTATCGTAGAAATATTGTCAAATCGTATGAAGAAAAAAAAAAGAAAAGACAAGTGGATATCGCATACAAAGAAGATTCTAATTAGCTTTGAAAATTTAATAGTAATCACTCTATTCTTATATTACAAAATCTTTTTTAATTTTGCAGTTGTTAAATGAGAATAATAAGAAATTTACTTGTAATTAGCACTGCACGGAACAGCACTATATGTTTCACTGTGAGAATATCAATTTGCAGTAAAATTAAAAATGTATATGAGACTATTATGTGTCAGGTTCTGAGAAACATCTGCTATTAGAACTGAGGTTCTATATTATTTTTTTGTCTTAATATATTATATATTGTATGGGCTGTGTGCTGGAATTTCGAAATAACAGTCTTTCCTTATCTAAAACTGGATCTAAGCCGCTGAAAATGTATAGATGGTAAGAAGGGGGAAAAGATAGTTTGAGAGGGGCGTGCCCAACCTTTTGAGATGTCTGTGGAAGATGGGGAGACAATGGGAGCCAGGTAGAAAACCGCGGAGGGGGTTACGTTGAGAAGGAGCAGAGGGTTCCTGGAGGGCAGTCTCTTAGGCTGGAATAGTCAGTTTTGAGCGTAGCTCGCAAGGTGGACGGTCGTGCCTTGGATAGCTCTGAGAGAGTGCGTAGGGTTGAGAGAGGCTCTGATAGCTTAGGCTTAGAGCCCATGTGTTGGGAGATCGAGATTGATCTCCGGAAAGCTAATTTAACGTGTGTAGAGTGAGAGTGAGTTAGCGTAGTTTAACAGTACACAGCCAGCATTTACTGTATTCAATTTAATGTTGAACCGGATCATCTATATCCGAGTTTGTAAATGTAAATAGTGTTTGTTGTTGTGTAAATAAACTGTTAATTTAGTTAATTGAAAGCGTTGGTTTTCATTTAATCAATCCTCTCAGTGCGTGACCGATATCACGTAATCATATCGGTGGTGGCAGCATATAAATAATAAGGATTTTCTTCGAAGTTGTGCGGACTAAGAGAAAACTCCGACACGAAATTTTGACGAAAATTTTGTGTTAATCGTTCTGAACCAAATTCCACGTAGATCTTATGATATGTAATTTACGTGAAGAAATTTATGCGAAAAAGTTTCGCTTTCCCTTTCCAGCTTGGTACTGTTACATTCGTTACTCGAAAACCAGAATATAAACCACAGATTTTTGGCATTCTACAAGCATTTTCATTGCCTCTTTGGATAACTATCATCTCAACATTAATTACAATATCTTTGGTATTTTACGTTATCTTCAAAAGAAGGTATTCTTTTGATAAAATTTTACTCCACATTTTCGCTGTTTTGTTTAGGAGGTGTTCTGTATTAAAATCACCATCAATGATAAAACAGTCGCTCGTCTTTTCGTGGATTGTAGGAGCAATGTTTCTTTGTTTGGCTTACGATTCCGTAATTTTGTCTTTTCTCTCGTTCCCTCCTGTCACTCAAGTTAAAGACGTGCCACAGTTGCCCAAGGCTGTAAAAGAAGGACACTATCACTGCGTAGCGGGTCGAAATACATATGTTCCTGGAATGTTATTAAAATCTAAAGATGGAAATTTAAAAATAATTGGACGAGACATTCAGACGAATAACGTAAGTGCAAAGAAAGTTACTTTCGATTTTTATTACGATAGAAACAAGCCAAATGTCGCACTGATAGGCACTACAGATGAGGTTGATATTTTGACTGTAGGACGAAAATTCGTCTCTCAAGATCGTTTCCTTGAAAGCATGAGTGCATTGCCAGTCCGAAAAGACTTTTGTTGCAAGAAATCGATAGACAAGTTCGTTCATAGATTTATGACTTCGGGATTGTATTTCAAGTATAAGAAGGATAGAGTATTTTTAATACGTTTATCAAGACAAATAAAACATGAGGAAAAAGACACAAGCAAGAGAGTTTTAACCCTTACAGATGTTGATCCTGCGTTTATATTTTTAATATTTGGACACATCATTTCCTTCTTAGTTCTTATCGTAGAAATACTGTCAAATCGTATGAAGAAAAAAGAAGAAAAGTCAAGTGGATATCGCATACAAAGAAGATTATAACTAATTAGCTTTGAAAATTTAGTAGTAATCACCCTATTCTTATATAACAAAATCTTTTTAAATTTTGCAGTTGTTAAATGAGAATAGTAAGAAATTTTCTTGTAATTAGCATTGCACTGAACAACACTATATATCACGTTGCAGAATACCACATTGCAGTAAAATTAAAAATGTATACGAGGCTATTATGTAACAAAGATTTTGTGTGATTCGTTCTGCACCAAATTCCAAGTCGATCTTATGGTATGAAATTTACGTGAAAAGATTTATGCGAAAAAGTACACATCTCAGTCAGAGTTGGGCAAATTTGCATTTCCAATTACCTGCAATATAATAAAATTTAATCGTATGTAATTAAGTATAATCACATGCCATAAAAAATTCTTGCAGCACTGTAGACGGAACCACACCCCCATTGCAATATTTTACAAAATTTCTGTGCTGGAATGTATGTACTAATTAAATATACAATGTATAAATATTAAATATTATAATATTATCTATAAATAATATTAAATATTAAATGTACCAATTAAGTATACAATTAGATTGTAATTATACTGAAGATAAATCCAATTACAAATTTGCCCAACTCTGATCTCAGTACATGAAACTCATTTGGAATCGACCCCTTCTCATTTTTTTGTCCAAAATATTGTTTCTTCGTTTGAAGACGCCTAGGATATAAATCCGACAAATGAAAATAGAAGGCGACTACAACATACGTCATTCTGCTCTCGATGTTTTCTCTTTTTTTATTTATAAATTTGAAGAAGCTTAACATATTGATAATGAAATTGCAAAACTTCCGTTGCTTAGTTCCGAGAAATATTTGAATTGCATTATTATTATTATTATTATTATTATCCAAGTCTATTATTATTGTTTCTAATGATAAGTAATAAATTAAGGTATGACACATGGTAAATCACCTAATAGAAACATTAATACATCAATACGAATTATATTTAAAAGGCATGTTTTTGTAATTACTTCCATTTTAATAAATACAAATTTAAATATTGAATATCTTTTTGTTTTATCGTTCATACCACTTTTAATAATAAAAAAAATTATAGTGATCATTTTGAACATTTTACAAATAAGCTTAACTGTGTTATGCTGAATAAAACAGGTATAAGTAATAAGTTGATATAATTGTAAAATATGCTATTATATATAGAAGTTACCGTGCAAATCCGAAATTGGAGAAAGTTGACTTTCACCGGTAAATGTCAACGCATACAAAATACGTCAGTGAAAGACCGAATATTTGATTATATTCTTGTACATTCTGACCTTCACCGGTGTATGCCGACAAGCACAGATATGCTCTGATGTCGGTCGAAAAGAGAGGCGACAGTCTATCGCTAAATCCTTTGTGCTGCTTCCAGTCAGTCAACTTTGTCAGTCATATGCAAGGTTTGATGGTACACGCAACGTTTTCTTAAATTTTTTATTTTTATTTGATACCCAAATTTATATTAAATGGAAACTGCAGTGAATCGTGATCTTTTTTTTTTTTAATTTGAAAAGTCAAATGCATTAATTGCGAGTAAACGAGAAGATAATTGTTTTAATTTTTCTCAAACAATGTACTCTAAAATACATTCTGAAGGGATTTCTGCTAAAAGTAAGTGGAACACAACTTTGGATTACAGACGATTAAAACGTTTTGACGTTTAAAAAATTGATGCCTTTTCATTGCTCAGTGTTGCCAGTGGTCTACTTTTTTTTAAATTCAGATTTCTTGATTGGCACCAGTTTTTTGAAATAGTAAAATCCTCTTTATTCAATAACATATTAATTAAGGCGAAAAGAAGGGGGAGTTTGACATTTCAGAAAAGTACTGCCAATCAAGAAATATGAATTTATAAAAAGTAGCCCACTGGCAACACTGTCAATGCCCTTACTGGGTCAGGAAGGCGTTTTCAACCCGGCATTCCTATGTGATTCCGAGTCGTCTATGTGTACCCTACCGCCCCTCGAAGTTTGTAACATCTTAGCTGGGACACGCTGTATATCGTAATTTTTCCAAGCCAAATTCACATTTATGAGGTAAACAGATATTTATTTTATGATTGCCATTTAATACTTTCAAAGATTGAACAAAAAATTAAACTAAAATAAAGATTAATTAAATTATTAAGATTTTCTGTAAAAATCTGAAAGTTGTCTGCGAATGGCACTCGCATATGCACCCATATTTCCTGAATCTGATGACTACATATTTTGGAGAAAAAAAATTCTTACGTAACTGAGTAATTTTTAAATCTTCTGGTATTTATCTGCAAGTATATTATTAAAATCCATGGGAAAATTTTATGAACTATATTACACAGTTTTTTTTCGAATTACACGAATTAAGTATGATCAGGCATATCATATACGATCCAAAAGATAAGCTAATTAAGAGCATTCTTATCAAATTTTAGAACTAGAAAAATATTGGAAAATCGTGTTACAGTAAAGAGCAAATTTAACAGAAATTAAAAATTTCCAGGTCATATTTATCAAAGGAACATACTTCTTGTAATAATAAACTAAATTTCGCGATTTTTTTTTCTCAGCTAAATCGATATGGTTTTGAAAACAATAAGGATTTTATAAACAACGAAATTCGAACGAAGTTTAGATTTAAGAGAGCCACAATTTTGGGGTTTACAAAACCTGTGTATGTTATTATTATAATATTCAGTTAAAATCTTTCAAATTGTAAATTTTTACATTTATATTGATCTACATCATTTTTAAAAACATTGTGGAGGAAATTATTAGGTTTATATATTTGTAAGTGTTGTATACTTATCTAGGTTGAACTCAAAAATATGAAAATTTTCCAATTTAACAAATTTCGCTGTTAACAACAACAGAACAAAAAGCACGCAGATGTCTCTTGAATGTCTGTTGAAAAAAGTTTGTTCGGAAAAAGCTTCAGGCTTTAAAATATTCAACAGCATACATATTATTATTACGTGGAAATCATAGATTATATTTTTCCTTTACAAATTGCCCGTTACAGAATTTTCAAATACATAATTGCAATAAATGTATCTCTATAATCGATTATTGAAGTAAATAACAATATATACATTACGTTTGCACGCGATTCATAGATTTTATACTTTTTAAAGAACAACTATATACCATGTTGTTATGATGATATGTTTTACAGAAAATATAACTTTGCGAATTTGTGCACTTTAGTTGTTATAGTTTTAGAAATAATAAAGAGACTCATTGATATCTACTTCCGAAAAATGTTTGTTGCAACAAATATTTACTTTTGAAAATGTTTAAAACTTTACTGTATTATTATCGTTATATTTTAGGTGGTTTCGTTTTTTTTTAAATTACCTTGCTTCAACTACCAAATATATTATTATCTGTTTATATGAACTTAATCATGTAATCGATGATTAAATCGATGAGCTGACAGGTAATGTAACAAGCGAAAAAAGTTAGTTGCAACTTCTGTTTTGAACAAAGTTTATTTTTTAAAAAATATTTCACAATTTTCTGTACAGCTATACTATTGCGATAAATCACATTTCGACTTTTAAAATTGCTCCTTATATTTTTAAGTCCATTTATCCGCTGAGCAGCCAAATTTTAACATGAAATCGATTATTTTATTAATATTACTATAATTTAGACATTTTTAGGCACGTTCGTAATTACATAAATACGTAGCTCCGATAGTCGTCGTTTGGTCCGTTCATTTGTCTCTTTGTCCGTCTGTCCGCATAGAACAGTGCAAAAATTACCCATCCGAATGGTTTGAAATTTAATATATATCACCGTTGTCGAGTCTTTTCAAATTTTATGAAAATAGAATCAAAAGTTAAAAGGATATTAATAAAAGTTTTCTTCATTCTATTTAATCCTATCATATGTAATTAATCCAATGATATCCCTTGATAGGTAATGACTCTAGGTTGCCATGGTGATTACGTCTTATTTAAGATGGAGTCCTATTATTTCCGTGTTACTGAATTTAATCTATAGAATCATAATAAATTTTGTATTCATGCATTTTTGCATAAGAGTGCAGCAGCTATTGCACCAAGATACCAATGTTTATAAAACTAGTTATAGTACGAACGCACCTCATTTGCCATGTTTGACGTACAATTTCAGCGGGGCAATCAAGATCCATGTTCAGAAGTGTTTTGGGCAATAATTATATCTTAAAACACTCAAAGGTTGAATTCTTGCTTTGTTCAGTAATCTGTATGCACCTGTTGCTCAATCTTTTGAGAGGAATTTTACTCTTCCCCACATATCCCCTCTTCTCCGCACCAGATAATTTGCTAATGTAGTACTTTGTTGTAGACGTCACGCCTGATGAACTTATTATAACTTTTATTATGAACTTGATATTAAAATCGAAATTTAAATATAAAGTTTTTACAAATGTGTAAGTAGCAACTGAATCATATTTAAGTTTATTATTACAGTTTTTGAACACCATTTTTCTGCAAGTCGGACAGATGTCAGTATATATTGGTTTGGTTATAATTATTCTAATCATAAAGCATTTTCGTTAACTTATTTCATTTATATTTATGCTTAATATCATGCTGAAATAATATTCTAACTCGAATTTCTCCCATACAACTGAGATTTAGATCCCCTTCAAAAATTATTTTTTATTTTAAAGTTGTTGCAGCATATTCACAATAATTAAAGACATCAAATAGTTTTTAATTTAGTTTTGATAGTATATCTATTGAAAATTAAACGCTTACAATTCTTATTCAAAACCCAAAATTATGGAAGCAGATAAAGTCGCAGCTGTTGGAATTCACGTTGATAAGAATATCTTATCTCATAGATCTGGAGAAAATTTAACCGCTTTCCTTTCACATGAAATGAATTTCTATGGTAGAATGCTATTTACTCTTGGAGATTACGTGACAAAATATTCAAAAAAATTCGACAGAATTCGTTATATTATCGCAGATGAATACAGTTTAAGACTTCCGAATGGTACTTTGACAGGAATAATAGGGATGGTAAATCGATCAAAAATTGATATTGGCGTTGAACGTCTTACTATGAATGAAGAAACTACAGATATAGTGGATTTCGCTTTCCCTTTTCAGCTTCGTACTACTACATTCATTACTCGAAAACCAGAATATAAGCCACAGATTTTTGCCATTCTACAAATATTTTCATTGCCTTTTTGGATAGCTATCATCTCAACATTAATTGCAATATCTTTGGTATATTACTCCACCTTCAAAGGAAAGTATTCGTTTGATAAAATTTTGTTTAATGTTTTTGCAGTTTTATTACGGCAGAGTTCTGTTTTAAAACTTTCATCAATGATAAAAAAGTTACTCGTCTTTTCGTGAATTGTAGGAGCAATGTTTCTTTGCCTGGCTTACGATTCCGTATTCCTGTCTTTTCTTTCTTTCCCTCCTATCAACGAACTTAAAGATGTATCACAGTTAGCCAAAGCTGTAACAGATGGACACTATCACTGCGCAGCTCCTCGAATATCATCTTTACCTGAACAGTTATTAAAATCAAAATTCGAAAATTTAAAAATAATTGGACAAGACATTCAGACAAATAACTTAACTAACGGAGGCACATTTACGTATTTTTATTACGATAGAATCAAACCAAATCTCGCTCTTATAATAAGTACAGATGAGGTTGATCTTTTGACTGTAGGAAGAAAATTCGTCTCTGAAGACCGTTTTCTTTAACGAATGGATGCATTGCCTGTCCGAAAGGAATTTTGTTGTAAAAAAATGATAGAAAAGTTCGTTCACAGATTTATGGCTTCGGGATTGTATTTCAAGTATCAGAATGATAGAGTATTTTTATTTCGTTTACCAACACAAATGAAACATGAGGAAAAAAGACACGAGCAAAAGGATTTTGACCCTTACAGATGTTGCTCCTGCGTTTATATTTTTAATATTTGGACACATAATTTCTTTATTAGTCCTTATCGTAGAAATATTGACAAATCGTATGAAGAAAAAATAAATAAAAAGCCGAATATTTGTCTCATACAAGAAATATTCTGAGTAACTAGGTTTGAAATTTGAAGGGTAATCACTTTATTCTTATATTACAAAATCTTAATATATTTTGCAGTTGTTATATGAGAATAGTAAGAAATCTTCTCATAAAAACTTCACTAAACAGCACTGCGTATTTCACTCTGGGAATATCACATTTCACTAAAATTTAAAAATTATATGAGATTATTTTGTAACGAAGATTTTGGTATGATTAGTTCTGCACCAAATAAGGGATGCAATTTTCCCGCTTTTTATTACACCAATATAATCGTAGAGAAATGTTATTTTATTTAATCGGAAAATACTGCAATTTAACAGAACAACATTTTCTCTGCCACCAAACTACACATTGATCTTATGGTATGAAATTCAAAGATTTTAGGGAAATAGTATACTTTCGAAGCATCAAACGCGTTTGAAATCTCCTCTCTCTCATTATTCTGTCCGAAATATTATTTCTTTATTGGAAGACTGCTGCGAGATAATTCCTTTTCTCTCGTATTTCCTAAATTCGAAGTGCTTGATATATTGATAATGAGATTATAGAGTTTTCTGAGTTTTTAAGAAGTATTTGAATTGCATTATTATTTTTCTTCAAGACTATTATTATTATTTCTAATAATTGTTAAATTAAGGTAAGGCAGATGGAAAATTACTTAATACAAGCACTAATACATTAATGCTTCTTAAATTAAAAAGCATCTTTTTGTAAATAGAGCTTTTTAATGAAAATAAAATTAAATATTGACCATTTTTATTTTATTGTGCATATCACTTTTAATAAATAAAAATTATATTGATCATTTTGTACATTTTAAATGGGTTTCAATGTTAAATGTGTTATGGTGAATAAAATAGGTACAAGATTTGTAGAATTGTAATATACGAGGCCTGTTCTATAATTATCCGACCTTGATTTTTCCCGCGCACGGTAGTGACTCTAAGGTGGCACCACAGTGCGCAGTAGAAGGAGATAGCTTAATGCACATGCTGAAATCCTCCCCCCCCCCCCGCGTTTTCCGGTGAGCCAGTCGTTACTTGCTGGCCACCGAATGATGCTTTCATGCGTGTTCGTCAGATTTTGATTTCTCTCAAGATGACTGATTGAGTTGAGCAAATATACTGCATCAAATGTTTCAAAAGCTTAGTGATGCTCAAAGCGAAACAGTTCGTAAGATTCACCAGGTGTCGTAAGATTAATCAATGCTCTAGCTCATTCATCGCTCCTGATTCAGATTTTCTTGGCGAAACGAATTCCAGTCGTTAGCCAACATCCCTACTCTCGAGACATGGCTCCGTGCGACTTTTAGTTGTTTCCGAAATTGAAGGCGCCATTGAAAGGATCCCCGTTTTGATAGTAGACATGAAATAGTGCAGAACGTGACGGCGTAGTTGAACACCATTCCAAAAGAAGCCTCCCAGAAGTGTTTACGGCAGTAGACGGAACGTTGGGCTGTATGTAGACGCATGGGGCCTACTCTAAGGGAACTAGGGTCCCAATCCCATCAGGTTACTTTTGCAAAATGTCATATACTATTCGGACAGGTCATATACTATTCAGACAGACCTCGTATTAGCTATCATTGAAATTATTTATTGATAAATTACTTATAGCTTTAGCTTTAAAGCTAATACTTTGAAACTGAATACCAGAAAATACTTTCTTAATCTATTATAACGTCAAAAAGTAGTTGAATCAGGATGCTTGGAAAATATAATTTGCAAATAAAGATGAAAAAAGAGCAAATAATAATTTATTCTATCAATTCCTTAATTTATATGCAATAACTTGTCTATTTTTGAAAAGTTTGTCAGATATATATTTTTTTTCAATGTTTTAAGAAATATTGTATTCATTCAGAATGTTACAAATGCTTTCCTATTATCACATTTATGCTGTTTTCAGCACTGCAATTTACTAGTCCTTTCTTTTCTGCCAATCCTGAATATCAAATGCATCTTCATTAATTTGTAATTTTTTTATTCGTGCTAATTTTTTGAAAATAAAATAAAATTGAATTAATCAAGCATAGAAAAAAGTAGAATAAAATAAAATAATAATAATAATAATAATAATAATAATAGTAATGTGAAAACTAAAACATTTGTTGAAAAAGAATTTCAGACTTGAACATTTAAATGTAATAAAAATTTCTTTCCATGTTTTAATATTGAAGGTTCGGAGGAAGAAGAAATTCTTTCTCACAAACTTCTGTTACATCAAGTAAAAAGTACCTTTAAATAACTTAAATATAGTCTATAAAAAAATTATGAAATTTAAATTATTTTTTTAAATATATATGTAAATTATCGCTTTTATAGAAAATTATTGAACATAAAAATTCAAAATGAACATACGTTTAAGTATTTTTCAAATTATTTGATTTTTTTTTTTTTTTTGTGAATGTTTTTTTTTTCATCATATGCTTTCTTCAATTTTCTGAAGAATAATCTTAATTTAGACACAACAAAATTATATTTCAGTTACCGAAAAAAAAATTATTTCCTTCATTACTTTGCAAGTTTAGGTATAACAGATAAATTAGTACATTGCAGAAAAGGGGGGAAAAATGCGGTTTTTTTAAAATAAATTGTATTTTTCAGCAAATTCAGAGTTATTTTTTCTCTAAAAAATATACTTATAATATATAAATACAAAAAAAAAAAATAAAATAACTGTATCTACTCGAAAACACCAGTAAAAGAAAATGAACTCTTATACTCGTCGCCTCTACATTTATCTTTTTAATATTTGGACTAAGGATCGATCGAAACAGGTTTTTAAGACCAAAATTGAAACCGAAACAGAATTTCAGTAATCTTCCTATTTTCGGCCGAAAATAAAAAAAGTGCAAGAAAAATTTGTTGATTAATTAATGTAGGGGAGAGTAGTACACAGTGAGACATTAGCCGCCTTAACACATAGTTGTAACTTTTTCTCCAAGCTGGCACACACAGATAAAGACCTCACCTTACGCAACAAGTGTATGTAGTTTCGGCACTTCAGTTACTCGTCCGACAAAATAGTAAATAATTCATTATTTTATAGTGGTTAAAGCTAGATAAACGTCTATTTTAAACTTTATTTTCTTCAATATTACACATATTTACTTAACCAAACCAAGCTATATTTAATAATAGACTATTTCAACAAAAAGACGTAAACTTTTTAAAGCGATGAAATTGATGTAACAGAAGTGGTATCCATTTTGTTGCAACTTAACGAAAGTACATAGTGAGACACCCAGTTGTGGTACATAGTGAGACGTGTCTTATAGTGTACCAACTATGTGGTTCTGATGTTAAAAAAAGATATTTATTAATAAAAGAAGTTTTTTTCTCTCTCTCCCTGTCTATCTGTGAGTGTGTGGGCGTGCGATGACTAGGGAAATCTACTAAACGTAAGAGGCTGAAAATTTGCATGAAGGTAGCCCAAAGTCTGCCATTGTCCACCCTACGCTCATATTTTTAATATTTTGAAAATCTAGAAATATTAATCAGAAATCAGAAATTGCAGAAAATTATTGATAGAGCGTTAAAATGTATGAATTATGAAAATGTATACATTATCTCGCTGTCTACAACTTGTGGTACACAGTGAGAAAATTTTCGATACTCCGTTATGCTGCTTCCGAGCTTCTATAAATAATTTTTTAAAAACCTGTTATACATTAATGTGTAGCGTATTTGTGTAGCTTAAAGATGTAGCAAATTTTTTTTTTCAAAAGAATAAAAATCGTCGACATTCGTTAAGTAATAATAATTTTCGTCTTACTGTGTATTACCCTTCCCTATACATAAATATACATAATTATTAATTAATTATAACGGTGGGCCAAGTTGTCTCTGTGCCTCTGACCAAAACTTTTTCTATTCATATAACATAAAATGTAATTAATTCATCAACGATACAAAATGATTGTCTAATTATACAAATTTCCTCTCATTAAAAATGTTTTAGGTATACATACTTCGATTTATCTTTTATGATGATTTTTGTAAACGATCCTCTATTATACTAGAAGTTTTTCAAGGACTACTTGAAACACTTCTGCGATTTCAAACCAAAAATTTTCTATTACGTTTAAGTCTGCTTTTATTGAACACGCTGAAAACGTCTTCAAAGTTTAGACATATATGCATTTCTTGCTTTATAATTTGCATTCACGTCTTGAGCTAGTCAGGACTGATAATTATAAACAGTGAAGTTCGTAATAATAAATAAAGAGAGTCTCATTTGATCCGATAAAGCTCAAATCAATGAGTAATGTTAAAAATTTCCGAAGGAAGAAACGACATTTTTGAAATGCAGATAGTTTCGGTCCGGCCGTATTTTCAGCAGCATTTTCGCCGAAAACGAATTTTCATCGAAACTCATATTTTGGGCTGAAAACGAAAGTAAAACCGAATTTTCGGTTGATCTCAAATTTGGACACACGATTTCTTTCTTCTTTAATATCGTAGGAATATTGACAAAATGATAAAAAGAGCGGATCTTTTTGAAGAAAAAGGGAAAAGAATTAGAATCACATACTAAGAAGATCTTAGGTAATATTCTAAAAAAAAAAAAAAACTAATTCCAATTACTCCATTTTTATATCATCCAATCTTGTTACATTTTGCTTATATTGCGTAAAAACAGGACGAATATTTCATATAATAAGCATTTCAATGAATATTATTATGTATTTTACTCTGAGAATATCACAGTTTATAAGATTTTTTAAATAATATGAGACTGTTATGTAAAGGAGATTTCGTATTAGTTGTGGACCACATTACATATTGATTTTACGGAAAAGTACACTTATGTTTCATTGACTGATGACTGTCTGTGAAAACTTCTGCGAAACGCGTCTTGCATGTGCTCTTCTTTAATGGTTATTAATACAAAGTTTTATTATTCAAATTTGAGTTATCGCCAGTTTTTTGGTGCTGTTTTAGCTATAAAGATTATAGTTTACCTTCAATGTTTCTTCTTCTTTATCGCAAATTCTGTGGTTATTCAAATATTGATAATAAGTGTTGAACTTTGGTTGCTGAGATTATAAGAAATATTTAAACTGTATTATTATTATTCCCCAAGACTATTATAATTCTTTATAACATGATTATCGATGAATTAAGGTATGACACATGATAATCTATGACTAAGGATCTTTACCAGAGTTGAGTAAAAGTTGGTGAATTAAAGTAATTTTATAGACACAATTGTCAAATAAGGGTCTTCATTGATGAAAAATTGTTTACAACCGAAGATGTAAAGCACATTTATAGAAAAATGATAATAGGTATTCAATTCTAAAGAATTTGGATATTAAGGATCTACAAATTTAATGCGCTTATAAAATAGCTGTGTGATTGTGTCAGAAATATCACACTGCTCAGCCGGATTTTTCAATATATATATATTTTTTAGAATATTCTTAACTGCTTCCTTTACTATTTTTTTTTTTAACTTCAAAAAATCATCATATTTTTATTCCATTTTTAATTATAAAGCAATGAAACAAAACATAATATACACGTTTTAAGTTGAATTTTTAACACGGTGACTGACACTAGAGCCGAAAAATTTACAATGTTTTAAGTAATTTTTAAGAAAGTATAATCCTGTAATAAATAAAAGGTAAGTAAATTTTAAATAAATTTTGTGTAATTACTTAAAACAATATATATATTTTTTAGTTTTGTATCATATTTCAGACCGTCAGGCATCAGTGAATGACACGTTCTAAACAGAAAGTTCAGTGTCAGTCACCGGCGACTGACGTGGTGCTTACCGTGTTAATTTTTTACATGTGTTAAAGCATTTAGTTTTATCATCAGCTTACTATCCCGACTGGCGATTATTTTTTAATGCTTACTCACACCATTTTTTCAAAACAAAAATCTTTCAGATGTGCAACAGAAAAATTCTATAGAAGTTGTTTTTCAGAAACAGTGGTGCGAATGCAATATAAAAATAGTAGGCAGTGGCATCCGTGTACGCCCGAATTTACTCGGGATATCAATGAATTGCAATATATATGAACCCGAGATGGCTCGGTATAATAATAGAAGTGGTTAAACATATTTAATATAAACAGGTTTTGTACACTTCCTGAAATTTTGCAGACAAGAAATTTTTTTTTGCACCAGTATTTTCTTATAGGAAATCTTTCCTTAAGAGAAGGCGAAAATTTCGTGCACTTAACCTAGATATCTTTTCCTGAGGAAAAAAAAAAAATTAATCCTCTTGGAATGACCCGTACAAACCCTGCATAAAAGATGAAAGACAACAAAGATTATTGTTGGTCTCAGTTTCTGTGTGTACTTTCTATATGTGTTCTTTAAGGTGTAAATCTTTGTGTTGTAAATTGATGGTTAAAATATTAAAAGTTGTGTTAAATGTGTATAATCTACTTTTTTGACTCATAACAACACAAACACCTCACCAAAAATTTCTTGAAAAAGTTAAAGATATTTCTAGATGTGTCTTACTGTGAATCACGGGGGAGAATATGCATTGCGAAGGGCTCCTTAAATTTGAATGTAAGAAAGGATAAAAATATCCCTAAATATTAGAATTGAAGAATTCGTTTTATATTTTAATGTAGTTATCAACTTATCATACTGACTAGTCATTTTGATACCTTTAAATATGAAAGTTTAAAACGCAAATTTTTAATTTTTTGCAATCAAAGAAGTTAAGATAATAAACTTCAAGAACACATTTAACAATGGTAATAGGGTTCTTATATTAGATAAAATGCATATTAATTTTATCTATCCGTAGACAACTTTATATAATTAGCAATTTATGAATTAGCCAAGTCGTATTTTATTATTTGCATGAAAGTGTTTGAAATATGACAAGAATATATTAAGTTGTGAAACTTTATGTATATAAATAGCCAAATAAATCGGATTTAATTTATGTATAATTTAATTTCTATTTTTGGATATATATATATGTATGTATGTATATATATACATTTATTTACTTATTTAAATTAATATGCATGCATGTTTGTATAATTTCCCCGAATTCTGTGCACAGTTAGTTTTAATTCTAATAATATTTAATTTTGGTTTAATCTTTTAAAATTAAATCATTTTATTCCTCAAACATTTAAAAGAGATTTTTCCCATTCAGTTGGAATAGCCATCTCACCCCCCCCCCCCAAAAAAAAAAAAAAAATCTGTGCACAGTTAGTTTTAATTCTAATAATGTTTAATTTTGATTTAATCTATAGTAATAATTAAATCGAGATTTTTAAGTTATAGAGAAAAGGGATATACATGAAGTATAAAAAATATAGTAAATGAAGCATACATTGATATAATTACCTTCTGATAACAGATGGCAGCACCATAAACATAATATTTACAGATTCGGGGAGATTCAATAACAGTGTGCACATAAAATGATCTCATATTCCCCAAATGAGTTTTTTTTTTTTTTTTTTTTTTTCATGCATAAGCAGATTCTGCTCATTTCATTGCCACACATATAATCTTTCCCTATTTCCAAAAAAACTTCCTAAAAAAAAAGTCTGAGTTTATCAGTGAGATTAACAACCCCTATTATACAGCGAATAATTGTTCCAACTCCTCTTTAACTATTAATATTAGGTGAAAAATGTTTTCTTAGCTTTTTGTTGAAAATATTTATTCGAAAAAGTCTTTGTTTATCAAAACTTATGAGAAAGTCATTTATTAATCCAATCTCTTCTCAATTTCATTCTCAATCTGACATCATAAATCGACAAATCATAACGTTTTGTGCTGTCATCTATTGCAATAGAATTTATTTAGCTCTTGAACATTTAAGAATTAATTTCCCCCCCATTAAATTATGCATTTAAATTTTTACTGAATTTCTTAGTTTAATTTTAATTTGGTCTATAAATTAATTAAATTGAGACTCTGCAGATATAGAAGGAGAAAAGGATATGCACGTAAAAAATGGTAAACGAATAAAAAAACAATGGTGTAATTTATTTTAGGTATCAGATGACAGCACCATAAGAATAATATTAGCATATTCATTGATATTACTATCTTTTGTTCCCGAAATCAGTGTTACCCAATCGCGTCCGTCGGCCTTATCGTTCGGAATTTTCCGTGGTTTTCTTCGAACCTTGGATTTCCTTGCGTAAATGCAGGTTAGGTTCCATTAGAAAGAACCACGCGGAGGTAATCTCACACCTTAGGGGGCATATCTCTCGTGTAGATAATTGGCCGTCATAAACGACACCAACACCGAAATCAGAATTTGTTTGTCTTAAATCAAAATATAAGCACTTTCTGCCTATTTCATTACTACACGTAAAATGGTCGATGCATCTCCCCACCCCACAAATACATACGCACGCCTTAACCAAAATCCTGGCTCATTGTATTATATAGCATTGTATCACATCGTTGTATAGAATTTTTTTTTCTGTAATAGGATCTCTCAATAACGTTACATTGAATATTGTGAAGGTATTAAGGGCGCGATTCCCAATTTATGCGCTCACGGATGTGATAAAATCTGTTTTCCTTTTCCCTTTAATGTTTCTTTTAAGGGGAACCGGGGATCAATATTCTCAAAAAAAGAAAAAAGGGTTGGTTGATTTTTGACGGCCACTTATCTGCACGAGGGATATAGGCCCGGGTGGAAGTGCCCTCCGTGGGGGTTTTTCTAAGGGAACCTAATCCGTATTTACGCATGGAAAATCCACGGCTCGAAGAAAACCACGAAAACTCCGAACGATTAGGCCGACGGGCGCGATTGGGTTCGAACCCAGCACCTCCCGTCTACCAGCTTCGAGAGCAGAACCTCTCGGCCACTGGTGGGGCAAAAGAAAAAAGGAGAATGCATTTTTCCCCTTTCTAATAAAACACTACAAAGTTAAATAAATTAAACTAGAGAACAGGAATTCTGCTTTTTCAGAATTTAGTGTCGCCCCGGCATTTCCATTACTTCATTTTCTTCTGGTGGACTGGTGGCTTCTATTATTATGAAACAGTCATTGTAAATGAAGCGTTAAAAAAAATATGGCCATTTTTTTTCCATTGTGACCAGAAAATCAGAGTTTTAACTTTTTATGGCAGCTCTTTCATCTTCACCTAACGCTTCAATTATAATGGATGTTTCATAATAATAGAAGCCACCAGTCCATCAGAAGAAAATAACTCGGTTAAGCGTGACTCGGATAATCGGGACTCTACTGCAAAACATATTTCAGTTTTAAGACTTAAAGCACACGCTTTTATTTTATGTAAAATGACGTCATTTGCATTAATATAGAAACTTAAAATTAAATATAGTTTGTAATAGCTCCCTGTTTTATCATAAATCCTTCATTTATATTTTTCTCAAAGTAGCACGTATTTTAATTAATTTTTTTCCAATTTAATTTTTTTTCATTTTTTCTTTTTTCATTTTATGAGAAAATGGCACCAAAAAGATATAATTGCTATTTTTCAGCTATTTTTTCTTTACTTTCTACAGAAATGGCGTACTTGAGTTGCCAAAATGAAACAAATGTCGCTAAAAACTACAAAAAAATTAATATTTCAAAAACAAATAGAGATGCAGTTTTCAAACAAATTGCATTAAAAAGTACTTTTTTTTCCCAATACGATGGTATAAAAACTGAAAATGTGCGATGTTTAGAAATTTTAAAAAAATGTTATAGAGCATTTACTTGTACAATGATACATCTACTTTGTTTATTGCTAGCGTTTGTAAGCTAACGTTATTTTTTGGGCACAAAATAAGCTGGGAGAAAGAAATAGCATACCGTACCGGGGCTAATAAAGCAAACCTTGTATTTCTACGATTTTTACATTAACAGATACTAGTTTTAGGTTGTATTAACAGCTCTATCCTGCCCGTAATTGAAACTTCCTATACATTTATCACAGAATGGATTTTGTCATAATTTGTAATGTTTAAAAGGATACATCTTCTTGCAAGATACCTGCATAAAATTTTGTACAGTAATGTTTTTAATAAATTGTCTACATTATTTTTAATTTCACGTGAAAATTTTAAAATAATATTTCTCCACGTAATCACTCTCGAAAATTCTCTTTTTTTAAAAAAATTACTAGAAATTTTGCAATTATATTATTTTAATCCTAGAGACAAAATAACAATAAACCTTTTCTGCACACAACAATGAGAAAAGTAATGAAATGGGGAAAATCGTTCAAGAGTTATATAAAAAATTACATAAGTTTAAAATTTAAAAAAAATTAAAGCGAAGTTCCAAAGTTTTCAAAAAAATTTTATCTGAAAAGTAATCTTTATACAAAGATACATTTAACGATTTAAAAAATAAAATAAAATTTGCCCATGAATAAAGAAAATAAAATCCTAACTTTCAACCCCCCCCCCTCCCCTTAAAACTGAAAGGTCTGGGCAGATTGCTAATAAGCTTCATCAAAAATAATTAAAACTAATAAATAAAGAAAATATAATTAACCCTCTGGACTCCGGCGTCTCTTACACAAATCTTATTCGGTCGGCACTACTATTTTAAAAGAAGTTCCCTTCAAGTATACAATTTCAAAAATGCTCTGTTTAAAAAAGGCAAATTTTATTTTCCTTTATTACTGGCGCAAAAACAAATTTTGCAAAGAAAGTTGATGTCGCCGCAGCGAAGGTAACGGAGTGCAAAGGGTAAATATTTAATGATAAAAAAGCATAATTTCCAAAAGATTAATTCATATTGTTGTTATACAGTTTTGACGTTTACAATTTAAAATGCGAAATTTGATCGGGTGTGGTTTCATTATGGTTTTCTTCCTTTCTTTCTTTTGTTATATATATACGTACATAGAGGAAGTTCGGGTATTATGGAAAGCGATTTATATTTTTATATGTAAATCAGCAGAAAAAAAAAGAGATACATTAAGTTAGTAAAGAGCAAACTTTGACTATTTCTTAACACATTTTCAATGCGTTTAAAATGGTAGAAGAATACATATCAGCATTTAGCTTTAAAACAACACTTGTACTGTTCGGGTAATGACAACCAGTCGAGTTATAAGGAATATTAAAATTTCAAGAAAAACCACGATTTTAAAGAATAACTAAAATTATTTAATGATTAAACCCTAGTAGGGGAAGGTGGTCTAAAATGATCCCCTTAACCCTCTCTCTGCGCAGCCCGAGATATGTTCGGGCATACATTATTCCTTTTAATTTATACTATTTGGTTTTTCCCACCAGTTATTATTTAGCGAAAATTTTGTCTGATTTAATCAGGACATTTTCCTCGATTGCGATACTCAAAAATTTCTGCTTTAAAGAACCGGTGGTAAATGATTAAAAATTCTGTAAAAGACGCTCATCGCGAACAACTACTTACGCAGCGAGAGAGTTAAGGGGAAAACTTGTGTAAAATAACATAGCTGTTTAAATATAACTTTGCTCCTATGCTAATATGTTTTACACTATATTTTGCATCAGAAACATGCTTTAATAATATTTTAAACCCAAAGTGAGTAATGAAAAAAATATATTTTTGAAAACGTGTACAAAGGATCATTTTACCCTCACCCAAGGGCAAAATGATCCTTCATTTAAAAATAATTGTAAATTGTTTTTTACCGGCCAAAAAAAGGATATAAAAGTAATTATGACAATACATGACGAAATAAAACAAACTTTACAATCAAATAGCATACATAGTTTATTTTATGTAAATTTTAAAATAAAAAAAGTATCCCAAATAATTTTGAAAAACAATAAAATGGAATATTTGAAAATTATGATCGAAAAGTAATAGCCCATAATAAACGCAGAAATAAGTTAAATAACGCCTACTTCCGCCCCATCCGAAAACTAGGAATATTTAAGCACATGTCGCAAACATACACATAATCGTCATTTTCATCTATCCCTTCGCATGCATTTTGCTCCCACTTACGACACTTGTGACACTTAATCGAACCTTCACCTGCTGCAGAGGAAGCAAATAGTTCATCGCAATAAATAAACTTGTGTTCATCTTCTGAAGCTGTTTCACTATATTCCAAATATTGTTTTTAGGCCTGCTTTCTTCTTTATAGGAATCAGTGTAGGCAGCACTGATTCCCATAACAACATAATCAGTGCTGCCAGTGCGCTACGTTTTTAAAATTTAGATTTCTTGATTGACACCACTTTTTTGAAATAGTAAAATTCCCCTTGTTTAATGACATATTAATTAAGGCGAAAACAAGAGGAATTTTACCATTTCAGAAAAGTGGTGCAAATCAAGAAATGTGAATTTAAAAAAAGTAGCCCACTGGCAACACTGATGGGAATACGTCTTTGCTTTTACTTCATGATCTTTTCTTTGCTTGTTCTGGGTATTTCGATTTTAGATTTAGCATATTTTAATTGGATTTTCTTAGCTGCAGCCTCTTTTATCTTCTCTTCCTGTTCTCTATTTTTCGTTTCCAAGCAAAGTTGATTCTTATTAGGACTGCTCGTTAAAATGACACTTTTCATCTATTTCCTGTTTCTCGATGAGCTTGATTCCGTTTTCTTTGGAGATGGTAGGATAAAACGTGGACTCAAAGAGAAATGTTCGGGGGAGTCACACGTTTGGATCCAATGATGGCTAGGAACCGGTACCGGATTTTCTTCAGCGAATAAAATGATAGTAAAACGATTCACATAATGGATCATTTTACCCAGCAACATGACCGTCCATTTTATGTGCAATTCACATCTAAAAACATACTCTATTAAGTAAACTAAATCATATTTCTGTACATGAAAGACTGTATATGTAAATAAATATGAAAGTTAGTGCTTATCTTATAACAGATGTTATAAAACCCATTTTTTCAAAGAATTCTATTCAGACGCGTTATACGGCAATCGTTTGAATACCGCCATTGCTTCTTCTTCGCTTGTCAGAACTAGTTTATGTGTTACCTTGTAGATAGCGCGACCTGTCTGAAAGAAAACCTATGTGGATCGTTTTGCCCGCTAGGATCATTTTAGACTACCTTCCCCTACATCACCTCTAAGCCTTCAGATTCCTCGAAAAATTGTTTAATTTTTAGACTCGTCTCGAAACAGTTGTCTTGCTGATATTCCATATTACCCGGCACACCACGTTGAAAATCTTTGTTGTTGAGGGAACCACGTTGAGGGAACTTCTTCACCCGTGAACAAGTTAGTATAGAGGATAACTGACTAACACAGCAATAAATATAACTGTTCAAATTTATACTGAACTCGGTTAACATCACTGACAATGAGATTTTATAATTAATACGAATTTTATAACATTTACCTGAAAAAATTAAGAGTAAGAATTTATTTTACCGCGTCAGTCCAACAACAGATATCCAAACAGAACTGAGCACAGTGCCTCATGGTAATATTACTAGGAAGTCGTCTAACAGAATTACGCTTGGCTGCAATACCGTATGTGCCAGATATCGAAACATTCCATATTGCCCGACCATTCCATAATACGCGAACTTCCTCTCTCTTTATCTTTTTTGACATGACTATTTCCATGAGCACTTGTAGTGTAAGTCACATGCTAAGATTTTTGGCTACCAGTATTTTAAAACGGAAAAATTTGACTTATTTTATCGGAGATAACTCATAATTGAATAAGGCTAAGCAAACGTTTCGAAAATAACGGTGGCCAACAAGTATATCAGTTATTACGTCTGTGACTTTCACTACAAAAACCCATGGAATTAGCCACATTTATTGTTTACACACAAAATTTTATAGGCTGAAACTTGCATTTTAAAAATGGAAAATTGTTTCGAAATAGTATGGCTTACGTCTAACGAAATTTTTATTCTTAACCCTCCGTCTACCAGACGGGTCCATTGGACCCGACAGGTACATACAAAATATTCATTCAAACCAGAAATTTCTTTAAAATAAACTAAGTATATAAACCAGACAAAAATAAGGTAAATAAATAAGTTAAATAGTTTTAAATAAAAATTCTGGTGTAGAACGTTTTATTAAAACTTGAATAAAATTCCCGGTAGATCTAGGGTTAAATACATCCTGAATATTTGAAGAAATATTCTAAAAAAGTGTAAAGAAGTCTCTCAAGACAAAGGAAAGAATTAGCGTATCTGTAGATGTATATGCATCTTAGAAAATGTTTAACAAAAACATTAAGTATAAATAAGAATATTTTTTAATACTGAGAAATTTATTTCGCCATCCATTTTATCGGTATTTGTGCCTACTAAAATTTGTATATTTCGATAACGTTTTTAAATATTTATTTTTATTCCCGTAAAAATCGTATAACAAAATTGTTCCTTAAATTAATATTTCTATTGGAACAATATTGTAAAAAATATTTAAATTTTTTTATTTGATTTATGCTAATTTTTGATTTGATTTCGATTTAAAGCCCGGTTTTTAAAATAAAAATTAGGTCACTTTAAAATTTTTTCGCTAGCAGTAGTACTTTTCAGACAACCAGTATTAATACCCAGCAGAGTCCAAATTATTGCTCTGTGCTGTGAAAACAGTCGTAGTTTTAACAAAATCATCATACACATACAGATTACTTAAAATACCAATAAAATGCGCTTAACTATTTTCATATCTGAAAAATGGAAAATTAATTACGATGAAAAAACAATAATAATTTGCTTATTGAATAAAATGCACTGAAATTATTTCTCTTATTCTTAAAATATTTATTGCTTGATATGTTTATGTAAATGCATGTAAACAAAAAGCCATTATATTATGAATTATCAAACATTTATTCATTCGTTCACTTTTATAACTGACAGAAATAGAAACATTCCGTAAACCTCGGATGATTTAAATAACAGAATTTTCGTAATGTAATGGTAACCTTATTTAAACAAAGAATTTCTTCATTAAATGAGAGAAATACTACTTTGAGCATGTATATCCCTGATTCTTACTAAGGACGGTGTATGTTTCAGTAATATAAGAATTTTATTAAATCAATTAAAAATATCGTAGGAGGATTTAACCCTTAAATGCATAGGGTAGAATGCGTTCCCGAAATTTCATAATTCAGAGAATAGGAATTCATACCAGAAAATATAAATGGTAAATTTCGACTTATTTAATAACGAAATGGCTGTTATTATATGGAGTGAAATTTTCTTTTTTATTTTTCTGGTCGCAATACGGAATATGTGAATAAAAAATCCAATAAATAGGGAACAATTATGGTATCATAAACGATACCATATGCATTTAAAGGTTAATCACAAAAGGAAAAGTATTTCCTGAAAAAAAGATTTAACACTAGAAAGACCGCGAACAGTCATTTTGACTGCTACCAAATGAATATATCTCGGTTCGAACCAGAAATTTTTTTATAAAACTAGTTTAAAAGATACAAAGAAAAAAAAAAACTAGTTAAATGGATAAGTTAATAATGTTAAATAAAAATTCTGGTGTGAAATATTTTTTTAAGATTTGAGTAAAATTCTCGGTCTTTCTAGTGTTAAACTTACTCTTCGAACATAAAATTATAAATGGGAATAATAAAAAACTTTGCGAAATTCAGTGCATTTTTATGTGATACATCTTCCTTTAAAGCAACATTCGAGAGACTCTCTAAATCTAACGAAAAATTACTTTCAAGAAAATGCTAACATTTGCATTAATATTGAAGAACTGATAAATTCCTTTTTGTATTATTCCGGAAATATGTGTAACATTTATGTGTATGAAAACGGTAACAAAAATGCTTGTCCTCTAAGTGTATTCATTTTTTTAATTTCTTATTTACATTTAAATAAAATAAATACATAACATTTCACTATAATTTTATTATCTTTTTATAAGATTTATAACTTTATTTAATAAGTAATTATAATTTATTGGTATCTCTAAAACATATATTAATATCGTGTAAAATGGCAAAGAATTTTCAAAGATTTTTTTTTTTTTTTTTTTGGAAAATTCAAAGTATATTGTCAACTGATACTAATTTTTGTCAGTTGATATTTAGAAAAAAATTACCGTTATTAAGAAAGGAAATCTCGAAAAAAAAATCAGCAAAATAGTTTAAATGGCATATCTCACGTATACCCTATCTTTATATAGTTGGCACCTAACAATTTTTTTCCATAATAAATGAAAGACAACGTATAACTTATTCGATTTCTAAATGTATTTTTCTCATAACACTAAATCAAGAATATTTCTCTATTTTTTAACGAAAATTTTCTTATTTTTTTCTCTTTCAGTTCCCAATATTCCTAAATATATTTTTTCAGGAACTCATATGTACGGCAACTTTCGAAGAAAATCATCTACACGGTATAAAGTGCTCGCATTCTCCCAAATTGTCCTTTTGGAAGATCAAAGAAAACCACGCCCACTAACGTAAAATAACATCCTTATATTTCATATTTCACACTCTGATATTAATCTATATATTAATGATCTCAGTTGATTTTTCCAAAATATAGCAGCTGATTCTCTGATGGAAATATATATAACAAAATGTTACCCTACATAATAAAAATGAAGTATCACTTGTACGACTTTAGAAATAATCGTGTTAAATTGTTCTATTACTTTTTATCTTACAGATAATACGTGTGAGTAGTGTTGCCAGGTGTCCCGCATAAATCGAGGCTTTAAATCCTCTGGACACCAATAATTTCTTACAATTTATTTCGCCATCTTTAATTGCAGATAATTTGCGAATATAAGGCGATAATAAGGCGAAGAAAATTACTTTAATATACTGCTGTTTGGAACATTTGTAGCCTCTATTTACGCGGGACAGCTGAGTTGGTAACTCTACGTGTGACCCGAGACTCACTCAGTGATGCCAAATATTCGAAATTTCCAATTATACGCAATGGCGGATCTAAGGGGGGGGGGCGATCGCCCCCCCCCCCTTGGGCAAATACAGGGTTTGCAAAACGGCATTATGCATCCTCACGGGAAATGAATTGGAGCGAAGCTCGAGCCAGGCGCGACCCGGGTCGAGTCGTGCCAGTTTAAATCTACGAGACACGGCCTGGATAAGGTCTTTTAGAGTCGGGCCGTGCCCTGATCTTAAATTTTTCTGCAAAGTCGCGTCGGGCCAGACTTATTTTCCTTCAAGATAGAGTCTGGCCTGGATTTCATTTTTCCTTAGAAATCAACACTGGCCAAAATTTCCAGGTTGGGGGTCGTCCTGGAATAAAAGCTAAACGTTCGGTCCGTGTCAGCCCGTATGATAAGCAGTATGGCCCAACCGCGACCCGTGCACTTCTCTAAATTCTTCTCCCCGAGCCCAAGTGGGTCTGACATCTTACTTATTTGTTATTCTTAAAAATAATATTTGCGTTGTACACTTGTTTAGCGAAATCTTTAAAAATTTAATTTTATTTGATAAGTTACAGAGATGCATTTTTAAAAATCTACTTTTTTTCTTTGTAGAGCTTTAAAATTGTGGTTTCCTTTTACCATCCGTTTCTTTCATTCTAAACTGATTTTCTTGCTTGATTTCCATTTGAATGTATTTGCCTAAGTAATGATTTTAAATAGTGCGTATGTACATAATTGCTTAAATAGTCATTAATATTAATGTTTTTCTGGACTCATGAATTTCGAACATAATCTACATTAAAATATGAGCATTAGTAAGTGTGTTTTATGAATAATTTTAATTGCGAAATGCAGGCTGGGCTGGAATCGATTTTTTACCTTTTATACTGGGCCGGGCCAATAACTTTTTTGGGGTGTGGGTTGGACCTGGAAATTTCAGCCCTGGTAAGCCTCTCTAACAGACATATCGAAGCCAGCTTTAATTTTTTTTAAATATGCTCCTTTCAGCCATCATCCCATAACTACTGAAAGTACCGGTGTCCTAAAATGGACTGACTGACTATAAATACAATTCAATAACTTGCAAATGGCAACAGCTTTAAAAAAAAACTCTTAAAGAAAGGTTATGTAAGATCTCAGGAGCAGGGGTGATTCTGTTCAGAATTTCCCAAAAATTTAACCCTCTCACTGCGCATCCCGCGATTTCAACGCCCAACGTAAAAGTGTCCAAATTTGCGCAACTCGCAATTTCTGCAACAAATCCTTTTCTTTTATGATCAAATTCTATTTAAAAAAGAAACTCTTTCACAAAGATTTTCGACATATTTGAACTCTAAAATATGGGCAGATTTGTAATATGTAATAAAATAAAATAAAATTTTTGAACCTATTTTCAAACTTTTATATATATATATATATATATAATGCTTTAAATTTTTTTTAAAAACAAACAATCCAGTGCATCAGGCGCAACGCAGCTTCTTATATGCACTAAGTGAATATAGCTCTATTAAAAGTGAATGATTATGAAAATGATTATGAAAAGAGGGTGCAAAACAACAATAAAAATCTATGAAAATTTATAACGAAAAAACAATAAACAAACCACTCCCTGCTCTTCAGAAAGTGGGAGGAATGAAAAAAGCAGGTACCAAAAACAGAAATTGGATCCTCACGGGTTTCGCAAGATATGGCCAACCCACATACTTCAAAAGTATAAAAATAGATTTAAACTTTCAAAAACACAACATAACAAAGCTATTAAAAAAAAAAAAAATTAACGAATCAAAACTGCTTTAAAAACAAATATAACCAACCAATTCAAAATCCAAGAAAAACGATTTAGCTTATAAAACGTAAATAAAAATTAATAAAAATTCCAATATGACTAAATCATTAAGCAATTAGAAGTATTGAACATGTGAGAAGGCCATACCCCCACCTTTACCCATGAAGACCTGAAAAAAACTTGCTACCTTAAAACAATCACTACGCTCCACTTCTTTCCATTAGCAGGAGTTGCAAGCAAAACCATAATCCAAGTTAGACCAGCATCCTGAAGACTTGTCTTTCCATTATCCTCATAATCATTAATTTTCTTTCCAAGTCACCGCAGTTTCTACTTGAAGCACATCAACATGCAGACGTTCTTAAAAAGACTTTAATCCATACCCTTCATATATTCAATCAGCTACCTTGGCATCCATTACAGTGTTTGGCCGCTTAGCTGTTGCCACTTTAGAAAACTCTTCTCAAGTTGATTTACATAATGAAAAATAAACTGGTATGGAAATAAATTATTATAAAAAAGATTAGCAGTAAATTTAAAAATCTGTGAACTCAAAAATTCTCTATTACTACAAATTCTATAAAATCTGTTCACTTGTCCCACAATAATGTTAATAAAAACCTTTTTACTTAAATTTGAATACCAGTGTGGCATCGATTGAGTATTAAAATTAAAAAAATCCCGTTTATCAAAAAGCTTAATTAGTATATTGCTATCTTTAATTAAAATGTCTAAATCCAAAAAATTAACATGTAAACTATCCACAGAAGCCTTATTTAATTTTAAACATGAAGGATAGATATCGTTAATCGATACCAAAAGTTTGTCATCGAATATTATTAAATCATCGATATACCTTAAAACTGAATAACTCTTATTACTGTTTAAAACATAATTAAATTCATAATAAAAAAGAAACAGATTTGCAGCAGAACTCGAAAAATTAGTTCCCATACCGATACCACATACCTGGTAGAAAAATGAGCTATTGAATGTAATGAAATTATTAAGAAAACAGAAATTACATAAACTCAAGAAAAAATCTCTTTTAATTCCAAGCTCCTCCTCAATACAAAACATATCAAAAATATTTTTTAGTGTATCATAAAGTAAATCTATAGGTATATTAGAAAAAAGGTTTTCCAAATCATAGGTATACAAATTTGTGGGCGTTATGGGCGTTTTTTTAATTTTATTTAAAACCTCATTACTATTATCTATACACCAAAAATAGCTAGTATTTCTGTATTTAAACTTCAAAAAACCATAAATGCTCTTCAAAAACTCCTGTAACTTAACATTTAAACTTTTACCTATACCTCTTGAATTACAACATATAAATCTGAATTTAATAGGTGTCTTGTGAAATTTTGGGGTCATAAACAGAAATGGAAAAGTATGATGATTATTAATAGCAAAATTATATGAATACATCTTTCTAGCCTTCTTGGTGTATGCATTAAATTTGTTTTCAACAACCTTGTGACTTAATTTACATTCTTTATAAAATTTACTATTATTTAACTCATTTTTAACTTTGTCAATATAAAAAAGCTTTCAAATAATTGCATACTTTGAAGCCGCTTTGTCCACAGGTACTATTGCAAAATTGTTATGTAAAAATTGAATATAATTTATATCTTCTTTATTGAGACTATGATAAACATAATCCTTACTGTTTAAATAATTATTAACAAAAAACTCAAATTCCTTTAATATATGCCACTCCCATTCAAAAAAAGCTTCAAAGGGGGTGTTAAATCTGTAACATAATTGCATAATGAATTTTTTCAAATCCCTTTCAAAAATCTGAATAGCCGTTTTCTTGCTAATTGTTTTATTTAATCTAAACTTAGTACCCAATCCCATCATAAAATATAAATTTTTGTTCTGTATAATATCTAAATTTCCAGTAATAACATGTTTATGGAAATCATCAATAAAATCTAAGAAATCTGTGTCACATTTACATGTTTCAGGATTTTCATCAGAAAAAGCAAGAGATCTATAATTGAACAATTTTTACTAAGAGGAATGTTATATTTATAAGCAACAGCTATATCAATATATCTAAGAGGGGAAAAAGTGTCATAATATCTGAAAAAATCTTTAATTTTAAAATTGTCGAAAGACTTCTGTTGAAAATTCAAAGTAAAGAAAACTCTGTCAGTTTTGGAATCCAAAAAATTCTTTAATCTAAAATTAATAAAGTCACAAAGGAGGTCCCTAAAATGCAAATTAGAAAATTTATAAATTTTACTAGCTTTCCTAATTTTGTTTAAAATATTAAGCTTAAGTGTGAAAACCGTTTTTTTTACATTTTTAATACTGAAATTTACTATAAAATCTTTTTCAACATTACAGATCCATTCCTCTGGAACTAAACAATCTAATTTATTGGATAACATATGTGATCCCCTTGTATCTCTCTTAATTTTCAAATTACTAAACAAATTAAAAAAACTATAAACATTATCAATACTTTTTATATTGTAAGAATTTAATACTGTATTTAGGCCATAAGGATATAAAGTCCTGTGTTTCAAAATGAAGTCATTTTCTATTTTCAAACGCTCATTCTGATTCTCAACATGTGCCAAAATATCAATCAAAATGTTATCAAAAGTATGCAACTTAAAATGCTTAATTTCAAAAGATGGATATTGTAAATCATCATTGTGAACATTTGATCTATGATTGTTAATTCTAATATTAACCCTAGATCTACCGGGAATTTTATTCAAGTTTAAATAAAACGTTCTACACCAGAATTTTTATTTAAAACTATTTAACTTATTTATTTACCCTATTTTTGTCTGGTTTATATAGTTAGTTTATTTTAAAGAAATTTCTGGTTTGAATGAATATTTTGTATGTACCTGTCGGGTCCAATGGACCCGTCTGGTAGACGGAGGGTTAAGAGAACCAGAAGTCTCACCAACATATGCCTGCGAACAAGTCATACATGTAATTTTATAAACAACATTATTAAACTTGCAAAATGTACAATAACCTGATGGTACATCAACATTTTCGGCACGACTCACCAATCATGTTTTACAACGCATATCTTTTCATTTAATATATTTCATAATTTCAATGAGGAATTTATACAAAATTCCAAAAAAAATTTTTTATATTATAACTTTTTGTAGGCACTTACACCTAATTGCATAACAAACTACACCCAATTCAACATATGACATATGGAATGACTAGTTGAATACACAGCAAAATAAGCGCAAAGCAGCTTATCAAATTGCCAAAGTATATAATGCTTTAAAAATTTTTTTAAAAAACAAACAACCCAGTGCATCAGGCGCAACGCAGCTTCTTATATGCACTAAGTGAATATAGCTTTATTAAAAGTGAATGATTATGAAAATGATTATGAAAAGAGGGTGCAAAACAACAATAAAAATCCATGAAAATTTATAACGAAAAAACAATAAACAAACCACTCCCTGCTCTTCAGAAAGTGGGAGGAGTGAAAAAAGCAGGTACCAAAAACAGAAATTGGATCCTCACGGGTTTCGCAATATATGGCCAACCCACATACTCCAAAAGTATAAAAATAGATTTAAACTTTCAAAAACACAACATAACAAAGCTATTAAAAAAAAATTTAACGAATCAAAACTGCTTTAAAAACAAATATAACCAACCAATTCAAAATCCAAGAAAAACGATTTAGCTTATAAAACGTAAATAAAAATTAATAAAAATTCCAATATGACTAAATCATTAAGCAAAACTTGCTAGCTATAACTAAAAACTTGCTGCTATAGCAAGTTTTTTTCAGGTCTTCATGGGTAAAGGTGGGGGTATGGCCTTCTCACATGTTCAATACTTCTAATTGCTTAATAAGACTAATAATAAGCTAGAAGAAGCAAGGGGTATTTCGGTAGCTTCATCGCCCCGAGCCCAACCGTTCACGCTTTTCGGTGTCTGTAATTTGTGTAATTTCCCTTTTAAATTTGTCCGGTTTCAATTTTTGAAATTTTTTTTTTCATTCTGGCTTCCGCAAAAGAGTGGGACTAGAGTAGATGAATAAAGGGCGGCTGCGGACGAAGATGGGCCGCTCTCCGCGGCTGTCGGTTGACCGACCAACCCTCCCGCCCAAAACCGCCACCGGGACTAATAATAAGCTAGAAGGGGCAAGGGGTAGTTCGGTAGCTTCTGTCTTTAATTTGTGTAATTTCCCTTTTAAATTTGTCCGGTTTCAATTTTTGAATTTTTTTTTTCATTCTGGCTTCCGCAAAGATGGGCCGCTCGCCGCGGCGGTTGACCCACCCACCCGCCCCCAGCCGGCACCGAGACTAATAATAAGCTATAATCAGCAGGAGTCTTTCAGTAGCTTCATCTAGCTAGTGTAATTTCCCTTTTAAATTTGTCCGGTTTCAATTTTTGATTTTTTTTTTCATTGTGGCTTCCGCAAAAGAGTGGGACTAGAGTAGATGAATAAAAGGTTGCGGGCGAAGATGGTCGCTCGCCGCGGCGGTTGATCCACCCACCCGCCCCCAACCGCCACCGAGACTAATAATAAGCTAGAAGAAGCAAGTGGTAGTTCGCTACCCCTTGCTTCTTCTAGCTTATTATTAGTATTAGAATTTCAAATTTTTATTTGAATAAATAATTGATATTTTTCATATAAAAATGCTTTTTGGTGTTTTTAGTCAAATGTATTAAAAAGAGGTGCTGGTTCAGTAAAAACAGAGCATGATGACAGAGCTTCATGAGTAAATGTAATATTAGTAATGTGTTTAGTAATGGTATAAGAAAAAAGTATATAATTTGTTAATATGATAAATAAAGTGACATTAATTTTTAAGGATTTTATGAATTACAAATTAAAAAATACAATTAAATGACGACATGATTTAACAATATCTTGTATTTTCTAAAGAAATAAAGTTCTATAATTTTTGCAAGGTCTTGGGCATACTGATTTAGAAATACTGTGGTATGGGAAAGTTTCTTACAAGAAATCTCCGATTGCAACTAAAGGAGAATTTCATTTTTTAAAAAAAGGATGTATTTCTCCCATTTCAAAAAGAGCAGGGTGCTGCAACCTTAAAAAATGGCCTAGATGGAACAGTAAGTAATTTCAGAATTAATAAAAACAGCACATAAATATAATTTAGTTAGTGGCACAAATAACAAAACAAGCAAATTTGGTTTGCAGCTCATCTTGCATTTGTACAAAGGAATATTACTATTAATCTTCGACGCTTTGGACAGAAGTGAAGATGACATTTTATGGAATGACGGAGATTCTTCATATACCGATTCATATTACAGTAGTAGTACTGATACCTTCAGTGAAAGTGATTTATTATGAGAATTTTTTGTCAAAATTTTAACAAAGATTATTTGTAAATTTTACGTCTATAAAAATATTACCATAAAAAGAAAAATGGTATTTAATAAACAGCACATAGATTGGAAACATTTGATAAGTTACTAATTTTATTATAATGTGTTTTTTTTATACCAGTAATGTTTTAGCATTAGAGTGTACAATATTGTGTAGTAGATTTTCCCGCATAATAGTCGCACTTAGACTTTCACAATGAAAAATTGGCAAAAAAAGTGCGACTATTACGCGAGTAAATGCTGTAGTTGTTGAGCAGATATCATTCTTTCCTTCTTCTTTAGCTCCAATTTGCTGTAAATTTATTATTGCAAAAGCAGAGTGAGAAAACATTACCTAATTATTCTTTTACTCTCAAAAGTTTTTTATACTTGCTATGATGTTTATAGAAAAGAAAGAATAGTTTGGTTAAAGGTAAATTTCGTAAAAGGATCGCGAAAAAATGCAAATTTCGTCAAAAGATCATGGAAAAAAAGCCAATTTCATCTAAAAATAGCAAATTTTGTCAAAATTTTTTGTAGAAAAAACGTGAATTTCGTCAATGGGCCGCATAAAAGGCAAAATTTTAAAAATAAATCGCACAAATAAGGCGAATTTTGTCAAACGATCGCGAAAAAAAAAAATTTAAATTTCTTCAATAGGTAGTGGAAAAAAACGTGAATTTAATCTAAGAATCGCAATTTCGTCAAGAGATTGGAAAAAAACGTGAATTTCGTCAAAGGATCGCGAAAAAATGCAAATTTCGTCAAAAGATTGTGGAAAAAAGGCGAATTTCACCTAAGAATAGCAAATTTTGTCAAAAGATTATAGAAAAAACTCGAATTTAATCAATGGACTGCATAAAAGGCGAAATTTTGTAAATAAATCGCGCAAATAAGGCGAATTTTGTCAAACGATCGCGAAAAATTCTAAATATCTTCAAAAGGTCGTGGAAAAAAACGTGAATTTCATCTAAGAATCGCAATTTCGTCAAGAGATTGAAAGAAAACGTGAATTTCGTCAAAAGATTGCGAAAAAATGCAAATTTCGTCAAAAAATCGTGGAAAAAAGCGAAATTTCATCAAAGAATAGCAAATTTTGTCAAAAGATTGTGGAAAAACGTGAATTTCATCAATGGACCGCATAAAAGGCGAAATTTTGTAAATAAATCGCGCAAAAAGGCGAATTTTGTCAAACCATCGCGAAAAAAATCTAAATTTCTTCAAATGGTCGTGGACAAAAACGTGAATTTCATCTAAGAATCACAGTTTCGTCAAGAGATTGAAGAAAAACGTAAATTTCGTCAAAGCATAGTGAAAAAAAGCGAATTTTGTCAAAGCATGGCGAAAAAAAGCGAATTTCGTCAAATGATAGTGAAAAAACATGAAATTTTGTCAATAAATCGTACAAATAAGGTGAATTTCACCGAAGGGTTTCGAAAAAAACGTAAATTTCGCAAAGTATCGTGAAAAAAAAATTCTGAAATTTTTCTGTGAACTTCAGAATTTTCTTTTACTCATAATCACTCCTGCCTCCATTGTCATAGTTCATTGATTGAACTCGAATAGCGATTTCATTTTTCAATAAATGTATTGCATCTTAACGCTGTCACAACATTGTCATTGTAGTCACATATTCGTCACAAACTTAATGACAAAATCGTCACAAATTACACAATTTTCACAAAATTGTCAA
The DNA here is from genome assembly GCA_963932465.1 of Maratus speciosus. Classification (NCBI taxonomy): domain Eukaryota; kingdom Metazoa; phylum Arthropoda; class Arachnida; order Araneae; family Salticidae; genus Maratus; species Maratus speciosus. The sequence continues at coordinate 122,101,615 of OZ010797.1, forward strand.
AATGTGACTTCACAACATTGTCACTGTCGTCACAGAATCATCACAGTGTTAATGACAATTTCGTCACAAATGACACATATTTCACAAATTGGTCTCACCGTGACTTCACAAATTGGTCACAATGTGATGTCACAAATGAGCTCTAAAACGGCCATAACGACCTCACATTCTAGTCACTGTGACTTCACATCGACGTCACGTGACGTCACATCGACGGTCACAAAGTCACAGTGTGACTTCACAACGACGTCGCCGTAACGTCACCATGCCTTACGGGGTATTTTATTCAGCATAACACAGATATTAACTTATTCTTTTTAAAATGTTCGAAATAGACACCATAATTTTTTTTATTAAAACTGATACGAACAATAAAACAAAGATATTCAGTATTTAATTTTTTATTTATTACAATGCAAGTAATTACAAAAACATGCTTTTTTAATATAATTGGTACTCATATATTAGTGCTTGTATTAAGTAATTTACCATCTATCATACCTTAATCTATAACTTGTCATTAGGAAAAATAACAGTAGTTTAGAATAATAATAATAATGCAATTCAAATATTTCTCGGAAACTAAACAACAGAAGTTCTGCAATTTCATTATAAATATGTTAAGCATTTAAGAATTTATAAATAAAAGAGAAAACATCGCGGGGAGAATGACGGATTTCGTAGTCGCCCGCCATTTTCATTTGGCAGATTTATATCCTAGTCGTCTTCAAACGAAGAAATAATATTTCAGACAAAAAAAATGAGAAGTGGGCGATTTCAAATGAGTGGCATCTACTGAGATGTGTACTTTTCCCCATAAATCTTTTCACACAATTTTCATAACATAAGATAATTATGGAATTTGATGAAGAAAGAATCACGCAAAATTCTTCGTTACCTAATAGTCTCATGTATATTTTTAATTTTATTGCAATGTGATAGTCTCAGAGTAAAATATATAGTGCTGTTCCATGCAGTGCTAATTACAAGAAAATTTCTTACTATTGTCATATAACAACCACAAAATTTAAAAAGATTTTGTTATAAGAATAGAGTGATTACTATTAAATTTTCAAGGCTAATTTCTTAGAATCTTCTTTGTATGGGATACTCATTCGACTTTTTTGGTTTTTTCTTCATACGATTTGACAGTATTTCTACGATAAGAACTAAGAAGGAAATGATGTGTCCAAATATTAAAAATATAAACGCAGGAGCAACATTTGTAAGGGTTAATACTCTTTTGCTGGTGTCTTTTTCCTCCTGTTCCATTAGTCTTGGTAAACGTAATAAAAATATTCTATCGTTAACATACTTGAAATACAATCCCGAAGCCATAAATCTGTGAACGAACTTTTCTATCAATTTTTTACAGCAGAAGTCTTTGCGGACAGGCATTGCATACATCCTTTCAAGGAAACGATCTTCAGAGACAGATTTTCGTTCTACAGTGAAAATATCAACGTTATATGTAGAGAATATAAGAGCGAGGTTTTGTATGTTTCTATCATAATTAAAATCTCGAAAAGCATTTTCGAAACTTAAGTTAACCGTCAGAATGTCTCGTCCAATTATTTTTAAATTTTCATCTTTAAATCTTAATAACATTCCAGGAATTGATGAGTCTAGAACCGTTACGCAGTGATAGTGTCCTTCTTTAACAGCCTTGGCCAACTGTGGCATATTTTTAATTTGAGTGGCAGGAAGAAATGACAGAAAAGACAAAATTACGGATTCGTAAGCCAGACAAAGAAACTTTGCTCCTACAACCCACGAAACGACGAGCAACTGTTATATCGTAGATGACGGTTTTAAAACAGAATTTTGCCTTAACAAAACCGCAAAAACGTGAAGTAAAATTTTATCAAAAGAATATATTCTTTTGAAGGTCACGTAATATACCAAAGACATCACTATTAATGTTGAGATGATGACTATCCAAAGAGGAGTTGAAAATGTATGTAAAATACCAAAAATCTGTGGTTTATAACGAGTCATAAATGTAGCAGTGTCAGGTTCAAACGGGAAAGCGAAATCCACCGAATATAAGCTTACTTCATCCATAAGAAGTTCATTAATACCAATATCAATTTTTGATTCATTTACCATCCTTAATATTCCTGTCAATGTACCATTCGGAAATATTAAAACATCTTCATTTGAGAGAAGATAATGAGCTCTATTGAATTTTTTTGTATATTTTGCAAGATAATCTCCAACAGTAAGTAGCATTCTACAATAGAAACTTGATTTATCTGAAATAAAAGCTGTTAAATAATCTCCAGATATGCGAGGTAAATCACTTTTGGGAATATAAATTTCAATAACTGCGACTTTATCTGTTTCCATAACTTTCGTTTTGAATAAGAATTGTAAACTTTTAATTTTCGATAGATTTATTATGAAAACTAAATAAAAACTATTTTGATTCTTTATTTATTATGAATAACCTGCAACAACTAGAAAGTAAAAAAAAATTCCTTGCAGCGATTTAAATCTGAATTGTATGTTAGAAATTATAGACAGTATATTAATTCAGCATGATATTATTCATGAATGTAAATAATTAAAACAAACAAGCTTTAATTATTTCTTATATTGAACTAGGAATCAAATAAAGTAAAAAATTCTTCGTGATTAGAATAATTGTCTATCATTCGTTGTAATATAAATATGTTTATTTCGTGAAATTTTATTAGAAAAATCCTTTTCCATAGGAAAATTCATTTCTGAATTCACCGGGTACTAGGTATTCGTGTGGGCGTCAGTTTAATAAAAGAAGAGTTATGCAGACATTAATTAACTTCAACCAAATTTTAATTAAAGCTAAATATTTATCATTTTGTATGCGTTAAATGTTAACAACTATTTAAGCTCGCAATGCATGCGTTTATCCATTTCAATTGCGCAGGTGTGTTCTTAATAATAAAAGCTTCTTTAAAAGAGTATTTTTCGGAAAAGAATTGTTCAATTTAGAAGTTTAAAAAAAATAATATGTTCTGGTTCAGATATGAATTTTTGATTGTGAAGTCCAAATTAAAATACATACCAGTTTTGAGATTCTTGTTTTTTTAAGTTCTATGATTAATTTTTCGATTTTATCCTTTTTTAATTGTATCTTGTTTCTTTCAAATTAATAGAAATAACACTTTTCGTAGAATATTTGTTTGTCACTCTAGATAAATTTATAAACAGGTATTCTTGTCGATAGTAGAGCTTCATTCTGCTTCAACTGATATAATAATATAACCAAAGACTGCAATAAGAAATATTTCCAACGAGATCAAAATGTTTAAAGTTTTATTATAGATATATTATTTTATACTGGACTTTCAATTTTAAAAAGAAAAGTTCATTTAGAATAATAAATTTATCAATCAGGTAAGTTTCTTAAAAGGATTTACGGTAAGTACCCCGTAATTTACCGATCTTACTCTTTTCAGATCTATTTTTGGAGAATAAAAGTCAAGCTAATAATACTTTCGGAATAATAATTATCTACCTATAAGTCAAGAATTATAAGAAACTTATTCACATTTATAGTACTTGTGTACATTAAACTCAACAAAATCGCAATAACATACAATACAAAAAAAAAAACAAATCTTCGAATACAATTGACTTCAATGAACTTTCAGATATTGAAAATTAAATAGTTTAAGAATGATTCTAATCTTTAGAATGAATCATAATAACTAAAAATACCCCACAATAAAGTTTAAATGACTTTAGCACGCCAGGTCAGTATTTCAGCCAAATAAATCTCCCAGAAGGTTAATTTTAAGAAAGTTATTTTATTTACCATGAAAGAACTTGCAAAAAATCTTCGTTAAAGTAAGGTTCCATGAACTGCAGATTAATGTAAGTTTATAACGGAACTTAAAACATTTGTTGTTCTGTCACCAATTCCTAGAATGGTATAAGTTGAAACACCAATAATAATTCTTTTCGGAAATAGTATTCAGTTTTTGAAGTCTGAATTGATCTTCTAACAGCGTTTCATGTAAATTCATTTATTCCAAAAATAATATTTCACTATGCATGACCTCTATTACATACTAATAGGTGAATACTTCACTGGCCCATCTAACGGTAAAATAAGAGGAGGGAGAGTTCAAATTCCCCGAAGAGTTTGGATACACCTCCTTTAATATGAACATAAAATAGTGAAGCTATAAAATTAATATTCTTAAAGTATAGTCATTGTTCAACAAGAGCCTTATATCCAGATGATAAAATATCAAACGAAAAATATCGCAAAATTTATATCTTCCTTAGAATTTAACCAGTCAAATTTTAGACAAAATCTGGAGAACAATTATAAAGTACTTTTCTCATTTCATACATCTGTAGTTTTATATGGATCTTTCTCTCTGTTTTTTGTTGTTTTGTATGTTTTAAAATTTAAACATGAATAAATATTTTTATGTTTAGAAACCTCATTTACTCATGTAATGTTATGCGACACTATACACACCTTAAGAAATCAAACTACTTAAACACACTTTTAATCTCATTTCATAAGCGTGTTTTTATTATTCTAGGCGAATCGTTTGTTTAAAGGAAAAGCTGTTTAACTAAAACGATTAGTTTTTCCCCCTAACACAATATATATTTATTGATGCCAGTAAGTCAGTCAATACTCTCGCGTTAGAAATCATTTTGTTTGTAAATACATTTAGTTTGATTTGCAAACGTATTTTTGTGATTCTGCATATACCCACTGTTTTATGCAAAAACACTGAAATCGAAATAAATGTCTTTATTAAGACAAACAAATTACCTACTAATTACATGATAAACATTGCCGAATTTTGAAGAACAGACCCAAATTATTTAAATAATTAAAATGCGTTGTCATCGTGAAAAATATTCTGAGTGGAGATCTGGTATGGAATAAAATCAATAACTTAATTTTAAACTGCTGATTGTGAAATGTCAATGTTTGTTCCTTGCGAACAATTTTTTTTAAAAATGCTTGACTTACTATCATAACAAAACAGTGATAATATACTTAATTATTTTAACACATTCATGCTGATTGCTTAAGAAAACTTACACTCTGTTGGAAAAATTACTACTCGTAATAACAATTTATAATTATAAAATAAAATCCAAATTAACGCTGCCGTCATACCTTAGGTCGCAAGAACCTGAACAATACTTTTCTATTTTTTCAGAAATTCAATTACTTCTAAACATTGCATAACGTTTATTATTACACAATTAAATAGGGGGGAAATGAACACTCAAATGCAATTTCTTTGAAAAAGTTATCTTAATTTCCTTATATTTTATTTTATTTTTCAAAATAAGTTTGAAAATGCGTTTTATAAAAATCTGTTCTCCGTGCAGCTTAGAGTCCTGCGATGGTTTGGTTGTACTCGATCCGAAACCGAATATTCGATTTGAAGCCAACTCGTAACCCGAACCGAAACCGACGAAAAAAATTCCTTGGCCAGCAGCCCTAACCGAACCCACCAAAATAACTTTAGACGACCCGCAACTTGACCCAAACTCGAAATATTTCAATTCGCAACCCGGCCCGAACATGAAATGAAAGGAAAGCAAATCATGATTTAATGCTATTAAGAAAAGTAATCTACAATTATAGCTCTAATACTTTTTTTTAATATAGAAAATTGGACATACCTATATTTTTAATATTCAAATATAGGAAAAACCTCTAAATAGCGGGTACCTCGGGACCCTTTTTCAATGGTGAAAGAGTCCTGCATCGGGTCGAGTTGTCCTTAATTTTCTTTTTTCGGGTCGGGATGACTCTAACTTTCTGCCTGCGATTCAGGTTCAAGCTAAAATAATTCTTATGGGTCATATTTACAGTGCTGCCGCAGGCGACTATTGTTTAATTCTATTTTGCACCACTTTTTCAAAACAAAAATCTCATATATACACTTTGAGAACATTTGCAAGAAAAATATAATATAACATGTATTTTTTTTAAAATAGTAGTACGAACAGAATATAAAAATAATTGCCTGCGGCAGCCCTGTATTTAGGGATTTTCAAGTCGGGTTGTTGGAATTTTCACAAAAAAATTGAGCAGAACTATGTTTCAGATGAAAATAAATACGTATTGGAATATGAATGAGAATAGTATATTCAATTTACTGAATTAGAAATAAAACGTATATATAAAATGTAATCATAGATTATTTGTTCTTTACGTTATTGATCAGAACCATTTTTAGGTGCGTTCGTAATTATATAAATACATAGCACCTATAGTCGTCGTTCAGTCTGTCTGTCTGCCTGTCTGTCCGTCCGTTCGCATATAACAGCGCAAAAACTTCCCAACCGAATAGTTTGAAATTTAAAATATATAATTTTTGCATAATTTTGTCGAATCAAATTTCAAATCGAGTCGAGATTCAAATTTTGTGAAAATCGGATGCATAGTTTAATTACAACAGTCGAAAGGTTTCCGTTACATTACAGCCAATGGAAAAAAATATTTCAAGTGCATTTTAAGGATATTACAGCCTTTCGAACAGAATGAAATTGATTTGCACTTATGAAGTAGGGGTGACTCTGGAGGGTTGAGCCACTTTTTACAAAATAATTTTTTATTTTTTAAATATCGAACGTAGAATAAAGTTTTATGTATCATTTTATTCGTTATACAATCAGTTATCAAAATAAAATTGCTACATAAGTGTGATATATAAGAAATTTGAAAAATCTTTGATTTTAATCATGGGAAAATAATGGGTCAAGGCTCCCCACATATGGGAGGGTTGACCCACTATATGGGAAGCTTAACCCACTTTCTTTCATATTTAAATATTTGTGAAGAGAAATAAAATCAGTTAAAAAAAAGCAAAATAACTTTATGCTACATGCTTTAATTATTATAAAAAAATATTTTTGAAAATGTGATGCTTCAACAAACCTTTTTAGGTGTAATCGCATGTCAGAGGAGAAAATTTTTTTTTAAACAGGATTTTGGTTGAGCAGGTATAATTGTACAACAGGGAAATGAAATTCCACTAGAGACAGGTTCCGTTTCCATTGGGTTTCATGCATTATAATGTTCGGATTTAGTAGCCACTGTCCCGCTATTTTTTTTCTTTGTCTCCTTGTCCTACTTTTTGCGACATTCGACCTGACTATTCTAGTTGTCACATAGTTTGGCTTCATCTCACTCTTTTCATTATTTTGAAATTTGTCTACAAACATTCCTAAAGTTTTTCGATCCATTCTATGTTCTTTTGCAGCCGCATTGAGTACTTAACTTATCATTAACATCTTTTAACCCTTTCAGAGGCAAAGTACTTTCATTGTTGCAATAAATGACTGGCATCGGAATATACGAACAAATTTATTTGGAAATATGAAAAAGGCTATATTTCACATACATATTAAATTGAAAAGAATTTAGCAAAATTCTGGTGCCATTGTGGAGTTTGGGAATTAAAATAAATTGATTTCATAAACATAAAACTCCCCCGGAAAAGGTTAAAACTGCTGATTTCACAATATCTAGTCTTTTCGAGTGTTTCTATTTACCTATTGTAAGTAATATTTAAATGGAAAAAAGTTCCTATCAACTTTCGCATTTATATTTCATTAATTTTTTTCGTGCAGTGCAAATAGCAGTTTTTTACCTCTTTCTTTAATCAGTTTTAAAAGTTTTCTTTTTCATCATCCCATTTTACTGTACCTTTGCAGAATAAATTTACATTCATTTTTATATATAACTATTAATCATTCATTATGCATAGTGTATAATAAAAATATTTCCAAAACGCCTTAATTAACATATTGCTGACGGGCAATTTTTATGAAATCTGAATTTTAAAACAGGAGAGGCTCCTCCCTGCTCTGAAAATCTTTAGTAAACTGGTGTTCTAGATAGGTTTTCCAAGTTTATGAATCAGTATGATGAACAAACGTTCAATGAACGAATTTAATATAAAATGTCTCAGAATAAAAAAAAAAAAATATGGACAACATGATATAAATGCATTTTCCGTAAGGTAGAAGCCACGTTTAGATTCAATTAAGGAATAATAATGATATAAACAATAAAAAATGTACTTTTATACTGGTTCAAAGTTATCCAGCCATGTAGGGTAACTTTGCACCATATGATAAATCTATCTATTTATATAAAATCCAAGTCTCTGTGTGTCCCTCACGATTCCGGTAGGACCACCTCATTGAAATGAGTAATTGTTGAAAAATACTAATGCAGGGTTACCACAGTACCGCCAAATGTTGGCCAACTTGGCGATAGCTGGCTGATTTGGCGAAATTCCCATTTAAAACCATTAATCTTTCATAAAGGAGGTCACCAAAATTTAATTTAAACTCCGCTCTTTTAAGATATTTTTTCAAAATCTATGGGTGAGAATTTAAAGTACATCTTTACATCTTCCTCCCGATGCTACTAATAAAATAACCGCCAATAGACGACGCTGTACTGTATCTGCTCCTAACTGCGCTATTTTAATGGGCTTTAGGTACTTTTCCAGTATAGGTGCCTTGGCGAAAAAGGAAATTTGGCAACATATTTTCCGGGAACCTATCCACTGTTTCATTTTATATACACATGCATTTTTTTCGATATTTATACGATTTATTTAATATAAAAAAGTCGTTTCTCTAATTTTATACAGAAACAGACGTAATTTGTACATAAAAATATGAATAATATACACATAAAGTAAAGATATTTAAAAAAAAAAAAAAAAAAAAAAAAAAAAAACGCTCATCAAGTTTGGTTTCATAGCTGTTTATATGATTTTTGACAACAAATCTCAATATTTTTCCGTTATACGGACACAATGCCAAAATGTATGCTAATGCGCCAATTATTTCAAAATGCTAAAAGATATTTGCAATTTTATGCCAGGAGTTTAATATGAGTTTTATTTTATTGCTTTATTTTATAACAGTTATTTGTTCAATTATTTTAAGTATATATTTGTGATTTAATGAAATAGTTCGTAAAAGTCGGGAATTTTCAAATGTTATATTTTTTAAATGCTCACTTTAGTATCGACAATATTTTTTCTTTTATTTTTCAAATGCCTCAATTCACGTGATTTTCATTTTGCGCCAACTATTATGCTTGGCGACAATGGTATCCGTATAACGAAAAAGTACCCAAATCTCACTTCCTGATGCCCAAATTACACCAAGCTTTTTTTTAAAAACGCCAAAGCCCCTACAGTGGAAAAGTATCAAACTGTCTATTATTTTGCGCTATCTGTGTTATAGTTTATACTATATGCAAGGTGAGTGGAGCGAAGAGTTTAAACATTAAATATTAAAGTTTCGGCACAGATGTCATACACGCCCCATGTTGGCACGATTTTTTTCTTACGCCAATGTCATATACACAACGGGTATTTAACTGTCGCCAAAGTGTCGTTATTTTGCTTGATATGGTAACCTGGATGTTGTTTATGCTGTTGATGTTTTCGCCAAATTGGCGTCGGAAAAAATCGCTCCAATATGGGGTATATATGAAAACTGTGCCGAAGTTTCTCTAAAGCAGTATAAGACAAAAAAATTAAGAATAAAATAAATGCAAAATAAGACTAAATAAGAAAGAAAAATCATGCGTTAAGCATAGAATATGAAACACTTTCCAACACATCCTGAATGCTTTAACACAACTTCGTTATTTAGGGAAATAAGATAACTAAGTAAACATTTTAGAAAACGCATATATATAGTTTTTAAATGATTTCAGCAGTTACCGTCCATAGCCAATAGTACCGTTATTACATGCCACTATTTAGCTAAAATTTAATTTAAACTACTCTTAAAACTACTGAAATCACATTTCCAGATATTATCATCCATAGACGGTTATGTGTCCAATTCTTTGCGTGACCCTGGATATCATTTTATCTATATTCTATAAAAATTTCTTTGTAAACTAAATGCAATTCAGCGTAAAACTGCATAACTCCTTTAAAAACCACTTTAAGCAATTTATTTTCATACTCAGTAACCCTTACGAATTCTTTTGTGTAGCCCTGCATATGAACTGTAGCATTTATACACACGGTATAGTATGCATAAATGTAGTGAAACATAAAACGTATTTTCTGACAACCTATTTACTGCTTCATACTCACAAGCAATTTTTTGCATATGTATACAATTTATTTAATGTAAAAAAAGCTATTTACCCATTTTTATAAAGAAACAAGTAATTTTGGTACAGATGTCATAAACGCCCCATATTGGCGCGATTTTTTTCTGACGCCAATGTCATATACGCAACGGGTATTTAACTGGCGCCAAAGTGTCGTTATTTTACTTGATATGGTAACCCGGATGTTGCTGTTTATATTTTCGCCAAATTGGCATTGGAAAAAAATCGCGCCATATATGACATCTGTGCCGTAATTTTTGCACAGATGTCATATACGCATCGTGGTTGGCGTGATTTTTCTCTGACGCCAATTCGGCAGAAATCTCGCTTTCGAATACCAGTTATATATTTTTAAATTATTTGCTATCATTTTGAAAAGGAAATAACTATAAATAAATAAAAGTTTGAATAATAACTATAGAACAAAACAGTTTATATAATTTAAAAACAGAAAATAAAAGTAAATAAACAATTTATTAATAAATAAAAAACAATAGACGGGTTACCATAGCAGGCAAAATAACACCATTTTAGCGCCAGTTAGGTATCCTGGTTCATATCTGAAATCTGTGCCGTAATTTGTATATAAAAAAGTATTGTATATATTTAGAAACGATTTTTTTATGTATATAAGTGCATATATAAACAAAAATAAAAGTTCATTAGATTTGTTTTCATAGCTGTTCATAGCAACATATCTCACTTTCTGATGCCCGAATTACGCCAAGCTTTTATTACAAATGTACTATAATGGGAAAGTACCTAAATAAATAATTAACAGAAATAACCAATTATACAAACTAAAACTTTTATATTTCGATTTCGATTAAAAATACATATATCCTTGGATAACTTTAGTTGAAATTAGGTTCATGGCTTAATATCTCATTCCATAACCTAAACAAACAGAAGTGATTCAATCATCATGAACCGTAAAAAATATTAAATCGTTGAGGTAATCATTCACAAAGTAAGTTCTCCAACAATCAATGGACAATATTCTAATGACGTCATAGTAGGTAAAATGGTGGCGCTATCATTTGTTTATGGTTTGAAATCACAAAGATTTAATTTTGCAAGTCTCTTAGTTACATTATTTTATTGTCATATTTATGAGCTCAGAACAAAAGAATATTTTTTCATTATTTAGTTATTAAAGACTGAAAAAAATTATAAATGTGCATGATTTAAAAAATTTAAATAATTTTCTTTCTTAATACTAAAAAATAACATCGGGAAGTAACAGCGAGTTTAAATTAAATAAGTTTAGCTGTTTAATTCTGTTGTAATATTCAAAATAACTGTATTTATTAGATTTCAGTAAACAACTTCAGGGACCGATTAAACATTGAAGTTAGAGGAATTACAATGTCATTTCAGGACCTTTCTTTTGGAGAAGCTTTTCTAAATTCCACATATACATGGAAACTCTTCAGTGTTAGAAATATTATTCCTAGGACTGGCATAACAGGAGAACAGCCTGCAATTTTACACAAGTTTTTGAAAACTACTTTATATCCGAAATTTTACTAAAAACTGGTTACTTTTTTGTTATAGAGGCCCCCACTTTTAGAATTATGACAAGTTGCAGCCAATTTCGCCAAAGTCGTAACCAAGATCTTGAAGCACACACATATAATACCATTTCATGAAATCGTATACGATAATTTAATAGTTTTTACCTTACTTCAAGTGTGTAATTTATTTATTTTTAAGGCTTAACAATCTAAATTGTCCAATATATGAATTAAAAAAAATGTAAACAAAGATTGAATAGACATGACCGCAAAGAGCCTCAAATCTGCATAACACTTGGAACCAAACTGTGCAAATTAGTGGCTTCTACTGTACACAGTTTTTCATAAATGTGTTTCGTTCTTAAAATGTGTTAGTTTGATCTATCACTGGGGAACAAACGAGAAAACTCATATTCTTGCACATGAGTTGTATATATCTTTATATCTAAATTTCCGTCATTTTTGACGGGCTACCTTTCTAGTTATATATATAAAATCCAAACGGAAATTTCGTTCCGAACGCCTAGATTTCGAGTTCTACTACATGGATTTTTACGGAACTTATACCGTTAGATAGTTATCGTTTCAGGGAAGGTTTTAAGCTATAACACATCATTCTACCTATATTAGTTATAGAATTATTACGGAAAGTTCTGTTATTTTGGACGATAAGGTTTACCATTTTATTTCTTAGCGAAATTTATCGTTGATAAAAAAATTGAAACAGCTATTACACCTCGAAACATAAAAGAAAAAACTGTTACTAATTTAAATTAAAAAAAAAGAAGGAAGAAAAAAAGAAGAAAAAAATTCGTTTTAATGAGTGATAATATTAAAAAACGAAAATATTTAATTTAAACATGAAAGGGAATGTTCGTAAGGCTTAAAAAATTACTCAGTTAAAATATTGCAATTGAAATAAGATTTGGCTCTTTATCTTTTGCGTCAGGTTAAGAAAAATGCATCTGAAAAATTGATAGGATGATATCAAGGAAGTTTCGATAAGTGCATGCTCAGAAATATTTGAAAAAATTATATAATAGTCTTCTCATTGGAATATATAGAATATTCTTCTCGAGACATATAATAAGTTTATAAAAAAAATCCGCAGAACCTCGATTTAGCGTTTGTAAAAAAATAAAAAAATAATAATTTTTTTGTCGATTTAATGCTGGTTGGCGACATAATAAAATTTTGAATGATACTTTCTTTTTACGATAAATAATTTTTAAGTAAAACCTTTTTCTACTCTTCACACGAAGATAGTTAGATTAAGTTTAACGTAATAAATACATTTTTATTACTACAGTTTTCTCATATACCTTTATACCCGTATATATTAAAATTTTATTATCGTAATTATACGGTTTAAAACAAAATTTCAGTTTATTAAATTTTTTCCAAATTCAAAATTAATGTCCGATTCGGAACATTGGCAATTTGACTTCGATATTGTTAGTGTCAGAAACAAGAAATGAAGGTTATTGTTGCCATGGAAACAAGTATTTAATATAAAATGTTTAATGGTAGCATTTTTACTTAGCCAGCTACTTTTAAAACATATTTAAAACGGTACTAGATTATCCCGTCGACAAAATAACTATCGCCAAACTATAAGATAAATGCCAATAATAGCTGATCGTAAATTTTGCATTCACTTGACATTAAACACGGTACATGTGTTTGTTGCGTCATCAAGTGATTTTATATTTCACTTCTATTTGTAATTTTACTAATGTTTACAAATTTATTTATTCTTTCGTTGTTTAAAATAAAATTTTTGTCAATTTGTATAATTTGGCGAGCAGTTTGACAATTTATATAATTTGGCGAAGCGTTTGGCAATTTATATAATTTGGCGAAATTGGTTGAATGAATAATCAAATAGTACCCTTAAAATATTTCCAGCCGGTGAAGCCATGTAAAATTAAATAACTACTGCAACACGCAATTTGTATATATTATATACGCTTAAAGATTAAAAAAATAATACGCTAATCCTTCGTTTAAGTTTAAATTCATTGAGTTTTAGGCATTTAAACACTTATTTAACAAGCAATTTTCAATTGCAATTAAATATCATGCATTTCGGATGGAAATGTGTTGGCTAGCCAAATAGCATGGAACGTTCGTCTTTTTTGCGCCAAATACTCGAATATATATAGATTTTTTTTTAGATTTTTACTGGGATTCCGCCGCCAAATTTCACTGATGTTTTACTACACACATGAGTAGTTTTAAAAGCATTTTTCTTTTCAAAATAATTTGAGTATGCTCTTTAAGGAGATCTTCCTTCTGGTAACAATTTTGTTTTTGATTTATTCTTTTTTATTTCTAACTCTTCCATCATGTGACTTACAGACGAAACTAGCAGATGTAATTCAGTGGTGTAAAATTGGCGCAGAGGTGGAGCATATTGACACCACTAAATTATAGTAGTATTTTACCTCTTACCTAATGATCAAATTTCTGAGTTTTTATCAAACTGAATAATACCATAAAAATTTAGTGGTGTCAATAGGCTCCACCTCTGCGCCAATTTTCCACCACCGTGTAATTGTAAAAATGATGGTACTTATGATTTACATGTTACATGTTTATTTGTGATTTTTTAGTTCACTTTTGTCGCCAATCAATTTGATTTTAAGCCGAAAAGATGTAAGCGTGAATTGGGTTCAAGCGGTGTTTGCAATACAGGTGATTTTGCAAGTGTACGAAAGACTTTTTTGAGTATTTTTTAAAATTCAAATGTACAATATATAAATAGCATTTAATATTTTAAAAATGGAGTCAGATATTTTAATTTTAGTATAAATGTCTCCCACACACGCACATACATACTGTAAAATAATTTAATTTTAGAAATAAAAAAAAATTATCATCATACTTTACTGCGAAAGCATGTCGGTTTGTTTCCCCCAAATTTGTGACTTTTATAACCTCGAAGCCAGATTAGCTAATATTGTCCATTCTTTTTTTTAATAAAAAAACATATCGCCAATTTCCCTTATAGAAAAGTTCAATGCTTGCAATGTTAGGTAGCAAAGATTATTCTTAAGAAAATGTAAGCAATTATGCGTTATTTCTATCACGAAAAAAGATATTTTGCAATAAAAATTGCTTTCTGAAATCAGTTTTCGATATTCAATTCCATTCGTCATTTATTTATTTTTTTCATATCTTCCCTTCTTTTAGAAATGTTATAAAAAGATATTGGATGAATCTTCCATAATCAGCCAACTTACAATTGGCGAATTTACTGTATAATGTTGGAAGATTCGTTTATATTTGAAAGGAACCGTGGACGATAAATCCGATTTCAGAAGATTACGCAAAATTTGTACTTTTAGTAATTAGCGATTAGTAAATTTATGTTTTTTAGTATGGAGCAAACGGACGAAAGAAGATTTACTAATAGATATTTTTCATGTGCAGTTATTTTACTATCATTAAAAAAGCATTAATTTGAATGTACAAAAAAAGTTTTTCAAATGCCAAAGGTGGCCAATGGAACAATATTTGTTCATTTAGCCTAGGTTTTTTTTTTTAAGTACCCCAAATTCAATTAAAATTTCAATCATTATAAAATTTTGGCTGATGCACAGCCCGAGCAGCTGATCGTAGTGACAAATTTTAGGTTTATTTTACTATCACTAAAAAAGCATTACTTTGAATGTACAAAAAACTTTCAAATGCCAAAGGTGACCAATGGAACAACATTTGTTCATTTACTCTAGGTTTTAAAAAAAAGTACCTCAGATTCAAATAAAATTTCAATCATTATAAAGAAATTTTGGCTGATGCACAGCTCGAGCAGCTGATCATAGTCACAAATTAACGTTTTTAGTTTTATTTAGGGAACAAACTGATGAATAATGACGTCTTGAAAATAAAAGCATGCTTATTTCTCCGTCTTATTACGCTCATTAGAGAAATGCGTAAAAAAATTTTCGGTTTGCCTAAAAGATCACTACTAAAAATTTTGCTTAACTAACTTTACTTATCATTTGCAAAGAGTTTTGATAGTCAAAGATCTAAATATCAATCAACAGCAATTTGACATTATTTAATGGAATGTAGTTTGGAACGTAATTAACCCTGTTTTGTAGCTAACTCTGGTACTTTTTAGCCATACCGTTACGAACATTTCTAACGTTTTACATCAAACATGGTTGTGGATCTGATTACGGATGATTGGGAAGATTTTATTGAATGAAAACTAGAGGTTAAGTTTTCTATTTTAATTAGTTATCGAGGTTATTTTCCTAGGTTAATAGTTGCATGATTAAAACTGGTATGTAAAAAGAAACGGAAGTTAAAATGACATTATTTTAATTTTATTCTCACAATTCCGCTTTAAATATCCGCTTTTACATGATTCACATATTTTAAAATATAAAAGTTAAATACTGTTTTGATTGTATTTACTCTACTGGAAATCGAAGATAAGAAACTGTAGAGAAAACCTGCCAAAAGAATACGTATATTACCAAATATAATGTAGAGAGAGATTGTATTTATGTTACCAGATCAGCACAAAGTACCAAGCTGAGAAGCCCGGAGTAAAAGACCTAACAAACAAAAGTGAATAACCCGAACATTCTTTAAGTTAAGTGGCCAATCTCTGCAGTCATTGTAATTCTCTCTTTTTTAGTAGTGTGGTGATATGATCGTAATGGCCGCATTTCCCTCCCAAACTCTACACGATGTAATAAAGAGTTGCTTCTGAATTGCCCGTATTTCATCTAACGCATCAGGTAATATAATAGCGCAATTGCGTCCGATGCGTATTCAGAAAATGCGGAAGGATCTTCCAGGTGAAGGTCCATATTAATTTAAAATACCGGGTCGGATTTTCCATTTCGTTTGACTGAAGGTTTATTTGAAAAATGGTCCAGCCCAGCGGGCTCAGCCTGCTAGTATCATATAAACTAAGACATTATAAAAAAAAAGTATTATCGTTAGGACAACTTTGAAGCGAATTTTTTTTTCGGATATTTATAGACTCTTCATTTACATTTCCCAACATTACAAGATTTGTATAATTTATGATATTACAGCGAATATTATGCATAAGAAGTGTGGAAGAAGAAAACCATGCATATTTCGCAAAAAAGAACTATTTATTGTGCATATAAAACATAACAATGCAGTGAAAAACAATTTTGAATGTTTTAACTCAATAATATAGCCATAGTTACAATAGTACATACTAGTATTAGTATTAATCAAGCAAGAATAAAAAATGTCGAATGCAGAGTTGCCAGTTTGGCCTCCATTCTTATTAAGAAATTTGGTGTACATACCAGAAATAAAGAATAGTATTTTATGCTTTATTTAATATGAGAGATTTAACGATCACCGAAAATAAAAATTCTTCTTTAGAAATTTCCGGTATGAATTTAAAATGTCGGATTAAAATTTGAGACCAAACTGGCATCCCTGGTCGAATATATGGGATGTCATATTTCAGTAGGTCAGCCCCAAATAACGTCTTTAAATGGATTTTATGTATTTTACACATCTTTTTGAAAATATTTACACGTTATATCCAATGCACAATTTCGGTATTCATATATAACATACGTGCACATATGGCGAATTTTTGACAAGAAAATGGTATTTTCGTATAACCATCAGATAAGATTTTTATTTTTGTATTTTTTTTAATCATTATTTCACTTAGTTTTTATGAACAGAAAATTATACAGTATTTATCAGTAAACAATAAACCCATGTCTGACTTTGAGCCGGCTCAAAGTTATACTGAAAATAAAGTAAAATGGTAGTGCCTTCTAAATTTACATTTTACTGACTATTAGTTAATACATAACCACAAAATACTAACACATTTATAACATTTAGATACTAATATGTCTGATAAATATATTATTGTAGATATTGTTACAATCGGATTACAACAACTTAAAAACAGCATTCAAAATTAACTTGTAAACAGTACTTCACAATAATAGCTGCATGATGCAATTGTGTATAATGCTGCCAATTTATGCTCTAAAATAAAGAGTAGAAAGCCCAGTTTATAATCTTGCCAACAGAGTGTAGCACTGAAGTTTTTTCAGCCTTTTGAATTCAAACATATTGAAAATTAGGACGTGGCATAAAGTTACACCCCATGGATCAAAGTTACACTTAATGACTGTAATTCATTAATGAATGTCTATGTTACTGTGAATGACCGAAATCTGGAGAATGTCAACTTTCACCGGTGAATGTCAGCATTCACATAGTCGCTTAGTGTATGTCCGAAATATTTGTTAAATATCTTTATTTCTCACTTATACCGGCAAATGACGACATTCACCATGCACAGTGGTAAATGTCGAATATGTCGGAAATTTGCAGTTATTTCTCCATACTTCAGGCGCGTGAAAACGTGGCAAGACTGATGTAACTTTTCCGCCTCTCTTGCTGAGAGGAGTAAGCAATCACGGGGAGAAGAGCGGTTCGTCACTCTGTAGAGGAGTTTTCACTGTCGGACTAACCCCGGAGAATTTAAATGCCGTGATAGATTTAAAGGGCAGCCTGGGATTGTTTTTTTTCGACATGTAGCTTTAGATTCCAGCGTGAGACTAAAAGAAGGGATTCTATATATTGCTTGCCTTCTTAATAATGATCGCAATTGTAATTGGATAAATGCTAAGCATTAAGATTTCAGTTTTAAGTTTAGCCAATAAAGAACTTGGCATTCATACCGTAGTGGACTTTTCTTCTATGAATCATACTCTATTATTAAAACACATTACGATAGTATATGTCAAAATAAGAGAAAGCTTAAGTAACAGCATATATAAATGAACTGTTGAACTTAAAATAAACAGTACATTCTAAATGAGAAAAGAAAATAATACCAATAGAAAACTTAATTATGTGATTGGAATCTTATTTATTGCAAGAACTTAAATTTTTATGACACTTTGAATTGCATAAGAGCTCCTTGCTTTTAAAACTGCATTTATTTGTGGAACACTTCCTTTTGTAATGACAGCGGGTATGTATAGTCTTGCCCACCACTTCTCGAATTAGCTGTAGCTGCTTTATCTCTGCGGCATTTCTCGAGAAGAAATATCATGTATGGAAAATAACTTCACTTTATAAATTACTAGCTTATTACAGCTGTAAACCAGTTTGAGGGTACCACTTTTATTTGTATTCGTACTGTATCACCAGTATGAGCAGGAGGAATTTTTTTAGGTTTGTAACATTTTCGTTTCTTACAGTGGAAGATTTTCTTTCGCGGCCGCTCTTTTTATAGAAATAAATTTGTGTTGTTCAGTCAGGGCTTGAATTGAAGATGTGGTAGGTTGCAGGTCCTCTTCAATATTTTTCTTTGGAATGTGGTTTTCAGCATGGCCGCTGCTCAAATTTTCTTCAAAAGTATTAACTCTTCAAACTGTTCTTTGGTTTGAAATGTATTAGCAATTTCTACGAGTTGTTCTTCGGTTTCAATATTTGCGATTTGATCACTAAGTAAAAAAGACGATGCTATGCCTATTTTTGGTTCTAATCCAAACATATTTTCATAAGGACTTTGGCGTATTCCTTCGTGGTATGTCGTGTTCTTGGCAAATTGAACAAAGGAGAAATTATCTGACCGTTTATTTGCATCGTTAGCGTTCATCCATGCTCTTAATATATTCTGTATATCCCGATTGGCCCTTTCAACTGATCCTTGTGCTTGACTATGACGAGGTTTTCCATGAACTATCTTAATATCTTTCCACATAGCTCATAGTTCGGATATTACTTGATTACTGAATTCCCTATCATTATCTGATTGCAGTATGGGTGGAGCACCAAATGTTAACAATATTGGAAGAACGTGATACGCTACTTCTTCAGTTCACTTAGTTTTCAAAGGTCGTAGCTGACAAACTTAGTTAAATGATCTTGAAGCACCATTATGAACTTATATTCGCCATCCTTGTGTAACTGTAGGACTATCACATCTAACTGACATCTTGGGTCTAACTAAGAACTGAACATTGGTTTCTCAAAAACACTTTTCTTAGGTGCGCTATGTTTCATTTGACATTGTTTGCATAAATTTAAATACAACATTACAACTTTATATGTAATATTTTTTTAATTAACTTGCGAATCTTTAAGCATACGTATTCTTCGTCCGTGGCTTATTCTGATGTGATTTTCAAGTAGTATATTGAACAATTTATCATTATTAACATAATACTGTATATTCGTTTCTCCTGGTTCTAATAATACAATTAACTTATCTTCATCATCAATTTTTTTAAACGTCAAAACGTTTTAATCGTCTGTTATATAAAGGTATGCTGCACTTAGCAAAAATCTCTTCAGAATGTATTTTAGAGTACTTTTCTTTAGAAAAATTAAAACAATTGTCTTCTCGTTTACTCGAAATTAATGTATTTAACTTTTGAAATTAAAAAAAAAAAGATCACGATTCACTGCAGTTTCCATTCAATATAAATTTGGGTATCAAATAAAAATATAAAAAGACTGACAAAGTCGACTGACTGGAAGCAGCACAAAGGATTTAGCGATAGACTGCCGCCTCTCTTTTTGAACTCCATCAGAGCATATTTGTGCTTGTCGACATACACTGGTGAAGGTCAGAATGTACAAGAATATAATCAAATATTCGGTCTTTCACTGACGTATTTGTTATGCGTTGACATTCAACGGTGAAAATCGACATTCTCCAATTTCGGACTTTCACGGTAACATCTATATATAATAGCATATTTTACAATTATATCAACTTGTTACTTATACCTGTTTTATTCAGCATAACACAGTTAAACTTATTTTTAAAATGTTTGAAATGATCACTATATATATTTTTTTTTATTAAAAGTGGTATGCGCAATAAAACAAAGACATTCAATATTTTAATTTGTAATTATTACAATGCAAGTAATTACAAAAACATGCTTTTTAAATATAATTAGTATTGATGTATTAGTGTTTGTATTAAATGATTTACCATCTGTCATACCTTAATTTATCACTTATCATTAGAAACAATAATAATATACTTGAAGAATAACAATACTGCAATTCAAATATTTCTTAGAAACTCAGCAACGGAAGTTCTGCAATTTCATTATCAATATGTTAAGCTTCTTCAAATTTATAAATAAAAGAGAAGACATCGACAGCAGAATGAGGTATGTTGTAGTCGCCTGCTATTTTCATTTGTCGAATTTATATCCTAGGCGTCTTCAAACGAAGAAACAATATTTTGGACAGAAAAATGAGAAGAGTCGATTTCAAATGAGTTTCATGTACTGAGATTAGAGTTGGGCAAATTTGTGATTACAATTATCTTCAGTATAATTACAATTTAATTGTATATAATCGATTATAGTTACACACATTCCAGCACTTTATGGCATGTGATTATAACTATAATTAATTACATACGATTAAATTGTAATTATATTGCAAATAATTGGGAATGCAAATTTGCTCAAATCTGGCTGAGATGTGTACTTTTTCGCATAATTTTTTTCACGTAAATTTCATATCATAAGATCTAAGTGGAATTTGGTTCAGAACAATTCACACAAAATCTTCGTTACATAATAATCTCACAATTTTTTTTTATTATTATTTTACTGCAATGTGATATCCTCACAGCGAAACATATAGTGCCGTTCAGTGCAGTGCTAATTACAAGAAAATTTCTTACTTTTCTCATTTAACAAATGCAAAATGTAAAAAGATTTTGTTATATAAGAATAGAGTGATTACTATTAAATTTTCAAAGCTAATTAGTTATAATCTTCTTTGTATGCGATATCCACTTGACTTTTCTTTTTTTCATACGATTTGACAATATTTCTACGATAAGAACTAAGAAGGAAATTATATGTCCAAATATTAAAAATATAAACGCGGGAGCGACATCTGTAAGGATTAAAACTCTTTTGCTGGTGTCTTTTTCCTCATGTTTCATTTGTCTTGGTAAACGTGCTAAAAATACTTTATCCTTCTTATACTTGAAATACAATCCCGAAGCCATAAATCTGTGAACGAACTTGTCTATCAATTTCTTGCAACAAAAGTCTTTTCGGACAGGCATTGCACTCATGCTTTCAAGGAAACGATCTTGAGAGACGAATTTTCGTCCTACAGTCAAAATATCAACCTGATCTGTAGTGTCTATCAGAGCGACATTTGGCTTGTTTCTATCGTTATAAAAATCTTTACGAACATTTTTTGTACTCCAATAATTCGTCTGAATGTCTTGTCCAATTATTTTTAAATTTTCATCTTTAGATTTCAATAACATCCAAGGAATAACTGTGTGTCGTTTCGCTACGCAGTGATACTGCCCTTCTTTTACTGCCTTGGCCAACTGTGGCACATCTTTAACTTGAGTGACAGGAGGAAATGAAAGAAAAGACAGAATTACGGAATCGTAAGCCAGACAAAGAAACATTGCTCCTACAACCCACGAAAAGACGAGCAACTGTTTTATCATTGAAGGCGGTTTTAAAACAGAACACTGCCTAAACAAAACAGCAAAAACGTGAAGTAAAATTTTATCAAAAGAATACCTTCTTTTGAAGATGGCGTAATATACCAAAGATATTGTAATTAATTTTGAGATTATAGCTATCCAAAGAGGCAATGAAAATGTTTGTAGAATGCCAAAAATCTGTGGCTTATATTCTGGTTTTCGAGTAATGAATGTAGCAGTACCAAGCTGAAAAGGGAAAGCGAAATCCACTAAGTCTGTGCTTACCTCATCCATAAACAGTGTATCAATACCAATATCGATTTTCGATTCATTTACCATCCCCATTATTCCTGTCAATGTACCATTCGGAAATCTTAAACTTCCTTCATCTGTGATAATATATCGAAATCTATCGAATTTTCTTGAATATTTTGTAAGAAAATCTCGAAGAGTAAATAGCATTCTGCCATAGAAATGTTTTTTATCTGAAATGTAAGCTGTTAATTTTTCTCCTGATATACGAGGTAAAACACCCTTGTTAATATAATATCCAATAACTGCGACTTTATCTGTTTCCATAGTTTTGAGTTTTGAATAAGAATTTTAAGCTTTAATTTTCAATAGATTTATTATGAAAACTAAATAAAAAACTATTTGGCGTTTTAATTTATTATGAATACGCTGCATCAACTGAAAAAAACATATTTTTGAAGCGATTAAAATCTGAGTTGTATTTTAGAAATTGTAGACAGAATATTAATTCAGCATGATATTATTCGTAAATACAAATCATTAAAACAAACCAGCTTTAATTATTTCTTATATTGAATTAGGAATAAAATAAAGTAAAAAGAAATGCTTCATGTTAAGAATAATTCTGTATCATTTGTTTTACTGTAAATATATTTATTTTGTGAAATTCCATTAGTAGAAATCACTTTTTATTTCATTGCAAAATTCACGTCTGAATTCACAGCATGCTATATATTCGAGTGGGGTTAGTTTCATAAAAGAAGATTTATACATGTATGAATCAATTACAATAATATTTAAATTAAAGCTAAATATTTACCAATTTGTATAGGTAAAATGTTAGAAATTATTTAAGCTTACAATTTATGGATTTATCCATTTTAGTTGCTGCAGATGTGTTCTTTACAATAAAAGCCAATGGTTTAAAAGAGTATTTTTCAGAAAGGAATAGTTCAACTGAGCAGTTTTCAAAAAATTTACCTGTTATAGTTCACATGAGAGCTTTTGATCGTAAAATCCAAATTAAAATATATACAAGTTTTTGGATTCTTGTTTTCGGATTAATTTATCGGTTTTATCCTCTTTAATTGTATTTTGCTTCTTTCAATTTAATAGAAATAACACTTTTTAGGGAATATTTGTCTGTCACTCAAGATAAATTTATAAACTAGTATTCTTGTTGATAGTAGTTTTTCATTCTATTTCAGCTGATACATAATCAAAAACTAGAATAAGAAATATTTCCAATGGAATCTAAATGTTTAAATTTTATCCCTTTATGCATGCATTATTTTATACTGGAATTTCAATTTTAAAGGGAAAAGTTTATTTAGAATAATATGTGCATCAAACAGGTTTGTTGTTTAAAAAGATTCACGGTAAGTATCCCGTAATTTAACGAACTTCAGAATATTCTTGGAGAATAAAAGTCAAGATAATATTATTTTCTGAATAATGATTAACTACCTGTACTTCAGCTAAATAAAATTACGAGAAGGTTAAATTTAAGAAATTTACTTTATATACCATCAAATAACATCCAAAGTATCTTATATCAAGATGATAAAATGTCAGACGATAAATATCGCAAAATTTATAAATTCCTTAGAATATAACCAGCCAAATTTTAGACAAAATCTGGAGAAGAATTATAAAATCCTTTTCTCATTTCATACATCTGTAGTTTTATATGGATATTTCTTTCTTGTTTTTTTTTTTTTTTTTTAATTTAAACCTGAATAAATAGTTTTATGTTTAGAAAGCTTATTTACTCACGTTAGTTTATGCGACAATAGACACACCTTAAGAAATCAAAGTACTTAAACACACATTTAATCTCATTTCATAAGCGTGTTTTTTATTATTATTTGTGTGTTTTAAATTTATGCGTGTTTTTATTTTTAGTAACGCTTGTTTAAAGGAAAACTGCATAACGAAAACGATTAGTTTTTTCCCCCTAACACAATATATATTTATTGATGTCAGTAAGTCAGTCAATACTCTCGCGTTAGAAATCATTTTGTTTGTAAATACATTTAGTTTGATTTGCAAACGTATTTTTGTGATTCTGCATGTACCCACCGTTTTGTGCAAAAACACTGAAATCGAAATAAATGTCTTTATTAAGACAAACAAATTGTCTACTAATTACATAATAAACATTGCCGAATACTGAAGAATAGACCCATATTATTTAAATAATTATAATGCGTTGTTAACGTGAAAAATATTCTGCGTGGTGATCTGATATGAAATAAAATCAATAATTTTATTTTAAACTGCTGATTGTGAAATGTCAATGTTTGTTCTTGCGAAAATTTTCCTTTCAAATTATTGGGTTACTATCATAACAAATCAGTGATAATGCATTTAAGTATTTTAACACATTCATATTGATCGCTTAAGAAAACGTACACTCTATTGGAAAAATTACAACTCGCAAAACTAATATATATTACAAAATAAAATCCAAATTAACGCTGCCGTCATACTTTAGGTCGCAAGTGCCTGAACAATACTTTTCTAATTTTTCAGAAATTCAATTACTTCTAAACATTGCATAACGTTAATTATTACACAATTAAATAGGGGGGAAATGAACATTCAAATGCAATGTCTTTGAAAATGTTATGTTAATTTCCTTATATTTTAATTTTTTCAAAATAAGTTTGATGTTTTATAAAAATAAAAATCGTTTTATAGAAAAATCATTTTATAAAAATCTGTTCTCCGTGCAGCTTAGAGTCCCGCGATGGTTTAGTTGTACCCGATCCGAAACCGAAAATTCGATTGAAATCAACTCGTAACCCGAACCGAAACCGACGAAAAAAATTCCTCGATCCGCAATCCTACCTGAACTCACCAAAATAACTTTTGGCGACCCGCAACTTGACCCAAACCAGACATATTTCAACACACATCCGACCCGAACCCGAAAAATTACAATTCGCAACCCGATCCGAACCTGAAATGAAAGGAAAGCAAATCATGATTTAATGCAATTAAGAAAAGTAATCTTCAATTATATCTCTAATACTATTTTTCATTTATATAGAAACTAATTGTTGGGGGCCACCGTAACAGGCCCGTAGCTAGACGATGCTTCCAGGTCGGGAAAATGTTTTTCCAAGAGGGGCAAAATTACTTCTTCATTTTTTTAGACTTTTACGATCCTTTAAAAATATATATTACGTATTCAGATTCAATGTATGTTTATAGCTCTTCCCAAAGTAGTTGCAAAATGATATTCTTTCATCTTGCTGTCAATCCATAAATTAATTTTTGTTAATATGGTTAAGATAATATGGATTTCCACAAAAATGTTGGATGTTGTTGAGGATTACTACAACAGTGTCACCAGCCAGTTGCCTGTGGACACCCCTCTCTCCCAAAGTTGTCCGTAAAAAAATCTGGATACTTACATTTTTATGCTTTATTAATAATAAACTAATAATACAATATTCCAAGAAATTCATTAACAGTAAAATCTGTAAAAATTTATTTTCATATGATCGAAAAAGTATTCCGTTTTAGAAAGTTTCCATCTTATGCGGTATAATTGCAGTGTTGAATTTAGGCACTTTTCTCCGGAAGAGATTACTGATGCTCCCGGAATGGTAGACAGAAATGAGCTTTTAAGGTGGGAATTGCACTTTTACAACTTTAATAAGCGCAAAATTAGAAAGCTTCCGGGAGTGACATTTCGATGCTCAGGGGAGAACCCTCCTCCCGGGTCACTGAATTGCTTATTTATTTTATGGTATTTCTTTCAACGGGAGCATGAAATGCTTTCATGTAAGACAGCATTTTGTTATAGACAAGCTCTATTTACAAAGATTTTACAGTATTTATGGAATTTTATATGATTTAAAATTTAATATAAAGAACGCCTTGGTAATTACGTTGATAGATTCGTCACTTATTTACAAAGCAGGTAAACCTCTCACAACTAAACATTAATATATTTTCACGAATTTTTTACACATGCTTTAAAACCATAATATGTGTTTACGACTGATAACATTTTCAAACAGTTTGGACAATAGAAAAAAAATCACTTCCAGCTAGGCCTACAAGAACAGATAGATTTCGAAGCTAAGTACTAATTTCACCAACAAAAACTAAATCAAGACGAGAGATAAACCCAGTTTAACAATTTTATCTGGTCGCTTTTGACGAGTTTTTAATTTCATTATTCTGTAAGAGTTGGTTTTATCAGAATCGATAATACGATACCATATGTAAGTCGAGTACCTAAGTATGCGTTGATAGAAAGCCTTTTCTCCTTTACTAAATACATCATAACGTGTTTCTGAAAATTAAATTTTTTTTTAATTACGCATGATGGGCTTGGCGGCCATCTTTCCGTATTTTACACAAATTTCTAAGCACACAAGTTCATTGTTAAGATTGGAAGTTCGCAATTGTTACTAAAGCAAACATTTTATTCTTTTAATTTATGGAAATGAGTGCCTAAAAATTTGTGTCTAAAAATAAAGCTGAAGTAACTTCAGGTTTCATCTTATGATTCTCTTTTGTCGGAGGGGGGTTAATTAATTAGTTAAAGCAGTAAAAATCAATTTGTTTTTTCACAATAAAAAACTTTCTTAATTTATCTGTCTGTAGCTAAAACTAGAAGTTCAAAATTCTTAATAATGCAAATATGTTACGAGCTTGAGTGCTTAGAAATTTGTGTAAAATATGGAAAGATGGCCGCCAAGCCCATCATGCATAATTAAAAAAAATTTAATTTTCAGAAACACGTTATGATGTATTTAGTAAAAGAGAAAAGGCTTTCTATCAACGCATACTTAGGTACTCGACTTACATATGGTAAATTTTTATCAAAAAATGTTAAATAAGTACCGTAATATAAGCTTGGAAATTTGATATCACACTATTTTTTAGCCACAACTTTCACCTTTTTTCATTTCTTTTTTTTTTTTTTTTTTTTTTTTTTTTTTTTGCTTGGCTTTTTTTTTACTTTTGAAAAGTTGTTTTTTAGTAGATATCAGTTCTTTTTTTAAAACAAATGATATATTATTGAAATAATTCTACTAGCTCATATTAAAATTAGTCCTTGTATTTTATAAGCAGGGAGCAAACACAATATTATACATTTTGTTTACCTATCATTCATTTTTTATAGTGATTAATAATTTAAAAGTAAGGAAAGTCAATTTCTTCTTTCAAAGTATCAGTATTTCTCAATTTATATCTCCTTAAAATTTTTTACGAAAGATGAAAATTTAGTAAAAAACAGAGTCGAAATAAAATATATATTTACAGTTAGTCTGTCAGTTAATTGTTTTTTCTAACTTTTTTTTGCTGACGGTTTTGCAAAATAAATTTACCTTTACAAATACCTACGGTTGATTATCTTTAATAGTTTATTATTAAAGCCATATACATTAGAATTAAATATTTTTCGGTTAAAAATTGCCTGAAATCTATAGTCTTATCGTTCGTCAAATTTGTTTTTTTTTTTTATGCCCAGACTCTTTTTCTGAACTTTGACAAAAGATCACAGATATATTAAAGCTATCCAAATTCTTATATCTTTCTATCGTATTTCCTTTTTTGAGGGGGGGTGTGAGGAAGAGCCCTTAAGAACTTCGTTTTGTTCTCAGAATTCTGAATTATTCATTCAAAAGATCTACCTACATAAGTCTTGTTGCAGAATTTTCATTAGCTAAGAGTTGCATCATGTTATACATCATGTGAATCTATTAAATTAATTTTGTGAAATACTAGATGGGAGCCATTGATATTTCCAGACCATTTGCCTACATTTTAAACTTGAGTTATTTACTACTATTCATTAATTTTCTATACGAATTAAAGAAGTCTATGTTTCCATGCCAACTGTACCTTTCACTATTGCTTGCTTGTTTGTTTGTTTGGTTTATTGAACACATACATCAAAGCACATGAGGATCACGGCGGGATTCGAATCTACTTTTACCTACGCTCTCAAGCGATTAGTGGCATGGTGTCTTATCCACTCAGCCACGGTGGGTCCCTATTGCTTTCTCTAATGCCCAGATACTCAAATTTAACCAACTGCACTTAGAACCATGGTCATAACAGAGGACATTTATATGTTACAGCAGTGTTGCCAGTGGGCTACTTTTTTTAAATTCAGATTTCTTGATTGCCAGCGCTTATTATAAACGGTAAAATTCCCTTTGTATTCGCCTTAATTAATATGTCATTAAATAAGGCACATTTTACAATTTCAAAAAAGTGGTGACAATCAAGTATCTGAATTAAAAAAAAGTAGTCCATCTGGCAACACTGTGTTAGAGTGGTGACATATGCACAAGTCGTGTACTCATATTCAATTTTTTGTCCAAAGTACGGTAACTCAGTTTTCAGTAATAGACGAGGAAGATTTCAATTAAACTAACCAGAAAAGTTAACAAACATTGGCTTCCTGATTTGATTTTATTCAAAATTGTTTTAACCAACCAAAGTTAATGTCCGGGATCCAGATACATTTTTCTCTGTTAGTAAAATTACATTGACCAATCAGTAGCCTCCATCCTTGCAGGCTTTTCGGTGTTTACTGCAAACATCAAAAAGTTCGGGAAAATACAGAAGTCTGATTGATCAATCTCACCCCGCTAATAGCGAAAAATCTATCTTGATCCCGGCCTATTCAACGCCCTTTAAATATTGGAGAAAGCCTTGACACGTGTCAGGAAAACGTCACACAAAGCAGGCAAAACAAACAAGAAAAATCATTCATTGGCTCGTTCATATTCACGAACCAATGAATGATTTTGTTTCTTTGCTTTGCCTGCTTTGTGTGATGTTTTCGTGACGCGAGTCAAGAATTTCTCAAATATTTAGGAGGCTTTGGCTTATTTCACCACCATGTAGTTATAAAAGGAGAGGAACAGACATGTCAATCTTCCCGTGTGAAAAACTAGTTACCAAAAAAAAAACGAGTTCTTTCCCTCTCTTCTGCCCTTTTCTCTCTTGATTTTGACCGATAACAGCCCATTTAGCAGCCTCCAGTACAAGATGCCGCTATATACGCTGGACGCAGGAGGGAGGGTGTTAGCGCGACCAATGACATAATAGGCCAGTTCATGATGTTTAAAAGTCACAGGGAGTTGGATCGAGGCTAACGAAAAAGACAGGCTACCGCGGTGGGTCCGATTCTTCTTTTTTTACAAACCGCTCGAGTCACGTGCTCTTTTAGCGCACCTTCTTTGGTGCATTCGAGCATCACGTGACTCCAGCGGTCTGTAAAAAAAGAAGAATCGGACCCAACGCGGTATCCTGTCTTTTTCGTTAGCCTCAGAGTTGGATCATCTTTACATGATTATTAGTACAAAGCTGCGCGCCGATTTTTTTTTTGTGTCCATTGCCGTGTACAGACAATCAACTCCATGTGACGTTATGAACTAGCCTTATGTGTTGTTGGCCACAGTTTAGGAACAGCTACAAATGACTTCATCTATATCTACTCCGAGGTAAACGAAAAAGACAAGCTACCGCGGTGCTACAGCGTCTAGAATATATAGTGTGGAAATCGGCTATCCCAGTAATACTTTAAAAAGTGCTAAAATATTGGATCTCTTAAATTTCCAATGATGCTTAAATCCAATGAATCGATCACAGCGATATCTGCAGGATATTTCCTAAAACTTCATGACGATTTGGTAACAGCGTCTAGAATACCTAGTGTGGAAATATTTTATTAAACAACGCTAAAAATTTGTATCCCATAAATGATCGACGATACTGCTAAAATCCCAAGTGTAGATCGCAGCGAAATCTGCGGGATTTTTGTATTACATTGTATAGACTAGCAATATCTTGCAATTATAGAAAATATCCTGCAGATGTCGCTGCGATCTGTATATTTCAGCAGCATCGTTGCACATTTAAGGATACAATATTTTAGCACTTTTTTAAGTGTTACAGGGATAGCCAATTTCCACACTATATATTCTAGGAGCTATAATTTGGTTTAAACGCTGTAGTATTTTTTTTTTTTTTTTTACATTTTATTAACATACATCTGACCTGTGTGCTTGGCGTCAAGCCCGCTGTAATAATTCGATGTTTACTTTGAAAGTATATCACAGGTGTCGCTGCGATCAGCTCCCTGGATTTCAGCGTCAGTGCACATTTAAGGGATACAACTTTTTAGCGCTGCTTGGATAGCAAATTTCCACATTATGTATTCTAGACGCTATAGCCGTGCATTACACGTGTCTCTTTCTTCTTTAAAAAATATCCTGCAGATGTCGCTGCAAATGACTGTTTGGAATTTTACATCGTTGTACATTTAAGGGATTCACTATTTCCGCGCTTGTTTAAGTATTGCTGGGATAGTCGATTTCTACAATATATAATCTAGGCCTATAACGGAGCTATAGTATCTAGAAGATATAGTTTAAAAATCGGCTTATTAAAAAGGTGCTAAAAAATGGTATCCCATAAATGTTGAACGAGGCTGAACGATGAATGTTGATCACAGCGACATATGGTAATTCCAACGTAACTATTTCAAAAGACATCAAATGAGAAAACGTTTCGCTCAGAGAAGATCTAGAAAATGTTGCTGCTATCGACATTTGTCATTCAGTATTTTTCAATATTTATGGGATTCAATTTTTAGCAATTTTTAAAGTATTACTGGAATAGCCGGTTTCCACACCATGACCATGATCTAGGTAGATTTTTCTTTGTTATCGCAACGAGATTGACCAATCAGAAGCCAGAATTATTGCTAACTTTTCACTGCTTGCAAAAATGTACCTGGATCTCGGCCTATATTTCTAGACGTTATAACTGAGCTCAGGAATAGTACAGAAAGCAAACTCCGTATTTTGATACATTAAGGCCGGGATCCAATTAGGAACAAGTGTGTCGCTATAACGAAGTAGCGACATATGGCCAATAAAGGTTTATTGGTAGAAGTGATAAAAACAAATCGTTAAAGGTCTTTGCGAGCGTGTCATTATCGTCAGGCTAATGCATATTGAATTATTTCCCTAGTCTAATAAAGCTCGTCCATGCGCATATCGTCTAATGGAGAATATTTCAAATATGGGTTCAAGGCTGAAAAAGTCACCTGGTACCGGCAATTTACCTAAAGAACTTCTAACTGATGAGAAGGGAAACAGGAAACTACTACTGCTTTCTCTCGTGAAATATTTCATTGGCTAGCGGGGATTTACATTACGTCGAAGGAGCCTTCCCTTCTTTACGTTAGATGTTTTTGCCTTGACCACGTGATCATAACGTAGATAGAATACCCTCTATTCAAGAAAGTGGATTGCCGTGCTTTAGCACCTAGAATATATAGTGTGGAAATTGGCTATCCCTGTAATACTTAAAAAAGTGCTAAAATATTGTATTCCTTAACTGTGCAACGATGCTGCTGAAATATACAGATCACAGCGACACCTGCAGGATATTTTCTCAAACTGCAAGATATTGCTAGTCTATACAATGTAATACTAAATCCGGCAGATGTCGCTGTGATCGATACTTGGGATTTTAGCAGTATCGTCGCACATTTAAGGGATACAAATTTTTAGCGTTGTTTGGATAGCATATTTCCACACAAGGTATTCTAGACTCTGTAGCCATACTTTCGGCAAAAACTTGAAATGAGCATGCTTCCTGTGCACATATCACCACTCTTATGTATAAAGGCTGTCTGTTATGGCGTTGATTCTGAGCGCTCTTTGTTAAATTTCTATATTTGTGTTTTAGAGAAAGCAATACAGAAAAGTATTGTTACTATGGAAACAACAACTTCTTTAATATCGAAATGTATAGCAAAGGAGTTCAGAATCAGTGCATTAAATAGTTTCGAATATGTATTGTTGTAATGACAATCAATACCCTTCCTGGATGTGGAAATACAAAATTGTGTTCAACATAATGGAGGATATTCCATCTACATTTTGATCACGTGGTCAAGGTAAAAACTTCTATCGTAAAGAAGGGAAGGCTCCGTAGACGTGTAATGTAAATCCCCGCTAGCCAATGAAACGGTTCATGAGGCAAAGTAGTAGTATCTTCCCTTCTTATCAGTTAGAAGTTCTTTGGATAAATTACCGGTATCACGTGACTTTTTTCAGCCTCGAACCCATATTTGGAATATCCTCCATTGGGCGCAATCTAGATAGATTTTTGGCTGTTAGAGAAACGAGATTCATTAATCAGAAGCCTGCATTTTTGTGAACTTTTCGCTGTTTGCAGAAATGCAGGCTATTGATTGGTGATTCTCGTTTCGCTAACAGCGAAAAATCTATCTGGATCCTAACCTACATTTTTAAAAATATTGCACTTCATCCACGGCACTAAAAAAATGACTCAAAACTTTCATGACATAGGCCGGGATCCAGAAACAGCAAATATTCTCAAATATGCAGGCTTCTGATTGGTCAAACTCATTTCGCTGACAGCGAAAAATCTATCTGAATCTCAGCCATAGTTATCTTCGATGAAATCAATGCAAAAGGATAATATAAAAGAAAAGTATAAGATTTCGAAAATATTTTGGCGGGTTTATCGCTATTTGGCATAATTTGTAAACTTTAGAACTAATTAACAGTTTTTCGCTAATTATGAATAGAAAATTAATGTTTTAAAGCTGAATTTTATAAAAGCACGTAGATTGAGTAAATATCTATTCAAAAATTCAATCCTTACTTTTTTTTGTCCATTATTTAAGTCTCTACCTCGATTGAAACATAAGTTGTGACGAAGAAAATAAATCTGTCATTTTCAGTATCTCGACGTTATTTTAAAAAATCTATATCTCTGTTTATAATTAATTTATGAGGATGCATTTGATCTGAAATTGAAGATCTTCTTTATTAGGTCCTTCTGGTGTTGGTTTTATTTTTCTGCGATGATTGTTTCTTTTGATATGGGAAATTTTACGCTGGCATATTTCGTCCATTTAATATGGAGAAGTTGTCTTCAGTATAATAAGCAGTTACGGTGTCTTGCCATTATTCTTGGCGTTTGTTTGTTTGGCGGGGTTAGCATTTTTTTTTCAGCTTGGCTTGGCAGAACGATCGCCCTGCTTGATACATGAACGAAATTCTTTTTTTATCTTTTACCTTGCTTAATTACTTAATATGTATATGTTTTTTCATTTCAGGAATGCCTATTTTTACAAGCGGACACAAATAAATAGACATCTCTCCAATTTATGGATGACCATGAACATTCCTCTTAGAACGATCAACGAATTCTGTGGATGACAAGAGAATTGTTGTAATACCCACTGAAAAAAATGAAGAAAGAGCTAATATCGGAGGTATGCATACAAGGTTCGCACACTCCTTGGAATTTCCAAGGACTCTGGCACCAATATTAATGATAAGAAAATTTACATTTAATATTTAAAACACAGAATTCGCAAACACCGCCTTTATTCACAGATTTTGCAGTATTTTTCTGCAGTGAAATACTTTGAAAATACTGTAAAAATTTAGTGGTAAAACTGTGCGAACCCTGGCATAGTACATGAACGAAATTAATTTTATTCTCTTATAACTTGCTTAATAACTTAATATGTATATATTTCTTTTTTCATTTCAGCAATATGTATATTTACAACAGATACAAAAAATAGACATCTCTCCAATTTATGGGTGAACAAGAACACTCCTCTTAGAACGATCACCGAATTGTGTGGATGACAAGATAATTATAGCAATGCCCATAACAGGAAAAATGTAGAAAGTGCGAATATCGGAGGTACGTATACTACATGAACGAAATTATTTTTTTCTTTTATACCTTGCTTAATTACTTAATATGCATATTTATTTTCATTTCAGGAATGCCTATTTTTACAAGAAACACAAAAAATAGACATCTCTCTCATTTATGGTTGAACAAGAACACTCTTCTTAGAAGGATCACCGAATTCTGTGGATAACAATATAATTGTGGCAACGCCCATAAAAGGAAAAATGAAATAAGTGCGAATATAGAAGGTATGTATACTACATCAACGAAATTATTTTTTTCTCTTATACCTTGCTTAATTACTTAATATGTATATGTTTTTTCATTTCAGGAATGCCTATTTTTACAAGCGAACACAAACAAATAGACATCTCTCCGATTTATGGATGAACAAGAAATTTCCTCTAAGAACGATCACCGAATTCTGTGGATGACAAGAGAATTGTGGTAATAACCATGGAAAAAAAATGAAGAAAGAGCGAATATCGGGGGTATGTATACTACATGAAAGAAATTATTTTTTTTCTCTTATACCTTGCTTAATAACTTAATATGTATATATATTTTTTTCATTTCAGGAATGCCTATTTTTACAAGAGATACAAAAATAGTCATCTCTCCGATTTATGGGTGAACAAGAACACTCTTCTTAGAACGATCACACAATTCGATGAATGACAAGATAATTGTGGCAACTCCCATAAAAAAATGAAGAATTTGCGAATATCGGAGGTATGTATCGTACATGAACGAATTTTTTTTTTTTATACCTTGCTTAATTACTTAATATGCATTTTTTTTTTCATTTCAGGAATGCCTATTTTTACAAGCGCACACAAACAAAGAGACATCTCTCCGATTTATGGATGAACATGAAAATTGCTCTTAGAACGATCAATGAATTCTGTGGATGACAAGAGAATTGTTTTAATGCCCATGGAAAAAAAGGAAGAAATCACGAATATTGGAGTGACGTATACTACACTGTGTAAGAAATATTTTTCTCTTATACCTTGTTTTATAACATAAAATATGCATATATATATTTTTTCAATGATGTTTATTTTTACAAGAGAATATAAAAATAGATATCTCACCGATTTCTGGTCGAAGCGCACTCCCCTCTGAAAGATATCTAAATTCTGTGGATGACAAGAGAATGATGATAATGCCCAAGCAAAAAAATAAAATAACGCAGAATGTACGAATATTGGTGGTATGTACATTAAACGGAGTAATAAGTGCAGTGATGGAACAGTGTAGCAGCAGAGAATCAATTGATACCGCAAAATTTTATTAGTATTCTTCATCTAATTTTAAGACTTAATTTCTGAGATTTTTGAAGGCGAAGAATACTATGAATATTTTGTGGCGACAATCGCTCAATTGCTGCGCCACTGTTCCATCACTGTAAGTGATATTTTTCTCTTATGCCTTGATTTGTTTTGAGGAGTGCTTTTATTAACAAGAGGAACTAAAAATAGTTATATTTCTGATTTGTGGATGACAAGAACTCTCCTCTTTGACTGACCGCCGAAAAAGACTGTGAATTATGACCATGAAAGAAGAAAAATAGTATGCATACTGGAAGTACGTAAATACACACTGATTATAACAAGATAAATTTTTCTTTCTAACTTTGATTAAAACTTAAAATATATTTATTTTAAATTTCTGGAATGATTATTTTTACAAGAGGAACTAAAAAGAAATATCTCTGCGGTCTGTAGGAGAAAAAGGTTCTCTTTTTCTATCAATCACCGAAACAGACTGTGGATGATAGGAGGAGAACGAAAACACCCATGAAAGAAACAGAAGAATTTACGAATGTCGCTGGTACGTACTCGGAGGTACTTTGAGTAAGAAGTTAAAAATTTCCCGTATAACTTCATTCCTAAATGATTTTATTTTTCGGAATGCCCCTTTTTTCAAGAGAAATTAAAAATAGAGATAGATCCGATTTGTGGATGACAAGAACATTCCTCTTTGAGTGAGAACCGAAGAATAGTGTGGATGACAGTGGCAATGCATTCACCATGAAATAAACAGAAAGAAAGTTCCCATATCTGATGTACGGTGTACTGCACTGGGTAATAATACGTTATTTTTTCCCTTTCCCTCGATTTATAACTGAAAATAATTTTATACTTAGGAAAGCCTATTTTCAAATGAAGAATTAAAAATAGGTAAATCTAAGATTTAAGCATAAAAATTGAGTTTTAAAATCCGATGAAGCACCTATTATATTATTGTATTTGTTTTCAATGAAAGAAACGTAATTCTATCTGGATATATTTTCAGAAAGAGTGTGACCCCATAACAGATTGCTGAATTCTAATTGTAATAGGAATTATAGAAGAATTTTAATATGTCTTAGAATATTTCCTTCTTTTACTATCGATTAAATAGCACAGATTCAAATTTGAGTTTAACACGTTCACGCCGACGCGGTGGGTCACACTCGACTGTCTCAGATCTGCAAAGTCTCCGGCTTTTTGGATACCAGTATTTTAATATAGAAAATGTTGTTTTATTTAATTAGAACAATTAGACGATTTAAAGGAATAACATTTTCTCTAAAATAATAGTGGTGAGAAAAAATGCCGGAGACATGACAACTCTGAGACAGTCTAGTGTGACCCACCGCGCCGGCGGGAACGTGTTAAGAGAGGGTTGAAGTTTCATGTTAGTGTGAGCAATTTTGGAGATTTTTCATAAGAAAGAAAAATATAGTTTTAGAAGAATTTTTTCGATCTTAAGCGTACGCAATTTTGAAGATTTTTCCTAAGAAGTAATAAAATATAATATACCTTACGCTGAAAACCGATACCGCCAGTAGTGTAAAGTATAATCACTAAAAAAGTTATTTAATTTTATTAAATTTTGATAAATGTTAATTTTACATTCTTTGCTACACTTTGATCTTAACCAAAAGGCCAAGAAGCGATCCTTTTTTTTTTCTATCTACTAATAACTCAGCCGCGGGTGAAATCGCAGAAATAACCTTTATAGGAGTTTTTCAGTTTTGGCTGGCGGTAAAGCAAGCCTGTGTAAAATCCCCCTCGCTAGTCTCCAAGCACGGGCACTTCCTATGAGGTGTCCCGCGATTAGGAGTCGATGATGCAACGGAGCCTCTGTATCGGGTCGAGCCTGTTCCAACCCCTCTTTGAATTTTTATTGAGTCGGGTTCTGTCGTGATGTTCGGACCTCAGTATTATAAGGGCTGGATCGGGGTCAAAGCGAGGTCCCTGCTGGACGCCGTGGCGGCTCTTTCTTGGCTCTCGTGTGGTGACGAATAGTGGTCAAGAACACGTAACCGGATCATCTTACATTCATTACAGATAAGATTTACATTATTTTTATTAATCTATCGATATCGCCATTATTATGAGACAAATATTACGACAAAGAACTGCTTAAGTTCATCAAATGTCCACGGAAGCTGTTTTAAATTAGTGTTTCAAAGTAATATTATATCTTTTTCCACTAATCCTAGGAAATCGTGTCTGGTGTTAAGGATATATATAAATATAAAAAAGAACGACTATAGTTCAATAAATGTTCAATGATGCAAGATCACTGATACATAAAATTTATAACCTGACTATGAGGTTTAATCTTTATGCCTACAACAGTATACGAGTTAGAACACGAATGAATTAATAATGCGCTAAATTACGCTCTCTGAAATGGGCCAATGTCGTGAAGGTGAATCAATTAATACTTTAGATATTAAAAAGTACAAAATACTTTAAAAGCTTTTGACTTTTTTTTTTTTTTTTTTTTTTTTTTTTACTTTATAATAATATTTTTGTCCGGATATACTTTCCATGCTTTTTTGAATCAAACAACTCAAATAAAGTGCAAAAAGTTATTACTATATGGAAAATTAAAGTTAGAATATTTTTTTATTTTGTAGACGTCCCCTATTTTAACAATTATTATGAAAAAAAATATCACGAAGGGGTCATTACGGTACCATTGTCGTTATTTTACGGAAAACGATATGTGAATAAAAATGATTGATTCATTCTCTCTCTCTCTTTTTTTTTTTTTTGGTAGACAAATCTAGGATTATATTAAATGTTTGCCACAAAAGTAAAAACAAAAAGCATACAACAATAAAATTGAATTTTCTTACGCTCCCTAAAGTACGCCAACAATATAGATTCAGTTCTTTAACAGGGATCCTAGTTAAACCTGTTTGTTGTTACTGGTAAACAAAAATACAGCTGCGAAGCATTACATCCATTTCTTCATTTAACAACAATGGACTTCAAGCATTCGCAACAAACATGTTTATTGGAACTGTTTTCATGTTCCTCTATTGTTGAAATAATGTTTTAATGTTGTCAACAAAACACAACAATGAGTTCGTTCTGTAATGTTCAAGTATGTAGCAAAAATGAACAATTGTTAAAAACTTTAATATTGAAACAATTAAGAAATTTCTCATTCTCACGAATAATTTGCGAGCTTGTAGGTTGGATTGCTATTCAACGGATTTCAAAAAACATTTTTCTGTGAAAGAAAGGTAACTATTGCCTATTTTACTAAATTTATCAGATAATCCGAGTGTGCACATTTTCATCTTCAAAATAGCCATTTTGGGACATTTTATTGACTTTTCTTTCGTCGTTTATCTTCCCGTATATCGTCGTAATGCCATTTGTACTGTTATGATGCAAAAAATAGACGTCTCTCTGATTTATGGGTGAACAAGATCACTCCTCTTAGAACGATCACCAAATTCTCTGGATGATAATTGTAGCAACGCCCATAAAAGAAAAAATGAAGAAAATGTGAATAACGGAGGTATGTGTAATACAGGAACAAAATTATTTTTTTTATCTTATACCTTGCGTAATTACTTAGTATGTATATGTTTTTTCATTTCAGAATGCCTATTTTTACAAGCGTACACAAACAACTAGACATCTATCCGATTTATGGATAAACATGAATATTCCTCTTAGATCGATCGCCGAATTCTGTGGATGTCAAGATAATGGTGGCAACGCCCATAAAAGAAAAAACGAAAAAAGAGCGAATATCGGAGGTATGTGTATTACATGAACGAAATTAATTTTTTTCTCTTATACCAAGCTTCATAACTTAATATGTATATATATTTTTTTCATTTCAGGTATGCCTATTTTTACAAGAGAAACAAAAAATAGACATCTCTCCGATTTATGGGTGAACAAGAACACTCCTCTTAAAACGATTACCGAATTCTGTGGATGGCAAGATAATTCTGGCAACGCCAATAAAAGGAAAAATGAAGAAAGTGCGAATAACGGAGGTATATCTGATACAGGAACGAAATTATTTTTTTTATCTTATAACTTACTTAATTACTTAATATGTATATGTTTTTTCATTTCGGAATGCCTATTTTTACAAGAGATACAAAAAATAGACGTCTCTCCAATTTATGGGTCAACAAGAACAATCAATCTTAGAACGATCACCGAATTCTGTGGATGACAAGATAATTGTGGCAACGGCCGAAAAAGAAAAAGGAAGAAAGTGCGAATATTGGAGGTATGTATAATACATGAACGAATTTTTTTATCTTATACCTGGCTTAATTACTTAATATATATATATATTTCATTTCAAGAATGCCTATATTTAAAAGACATACAAAAAATAGACATCTCTCCGATTTACGTGTTTACAAGAACACTCCTCTTAGAACGATCACCGAATTCTGTGGATGAGAAGATAATTAGCGAAGTGCCCATAAAAGGAAAAATGAAGTATGTGCGAATATCGGAGTTATGTATACTACATGAACGAAATTAATTTTTTTCTCTTATACCTAGCTTAATAACTTAATATGTATATATATATTTTTTCATTTCAGGAATGCCTATTTTTACAAGCGCACACAAAAAAATAGACATCTCTCCGATTTATGGATGAACATGAACATTCCTCTTAGAACGATTACCGAATTCTGTGGATGACAAGATAATTGTGGTAATACCCATAAAAGGAAAAATTAAGAAAGTGTGACTATCAGAGGTATGTATGCTACATGAACGAAATTATTTTTTTCTCTTATACCTTGCTTAATTACTTAATATGTATATTTTTTTTTCATTTCAGGAATTCCTATTTTTACCAGAAACACAAAAAATAGACATCTCTCCAATTTATGGGTGAACAAGAACACTCTTCTTAGAAGGATCACCGAATTTTGTGGATGACAATATAATTGTTGCAACGCCCATAAAAGGAAAAATGAGATAAGTTCGAATATCGGAGGTAGGTATACTACATGAACGAAATTATTTTTTTCTACTTAATATGTATATGTTTTTCATTTCAGGAATGCCTATTTTTACAAGCGTACACAAACAAATATACATCTCTCCGATTTATGGATATACAAGAACAATCAATCTTAGAACGATCACCGAATTCTGTGGATGACAAGATAATTTTGGCAACGGCCATAAAAGAATAATGAAGAAAGTGCGAATATTGGAGGTATGTATAATACATGAACGAAATTATTTTTTTATCTTATACCTTGCTTAATTACTTAATATATATATATTTATTCATTTCAGGAATGCCTATTTTTAAAAGAGATACAA
Organism: Maratus speciosus; assembly: GCA_963932465.1. Taxonomy (NCBI): domain Eukaryota; kingdom Metazoa; phylum Arthropoda; class Arachnida; order Araneae; family Salticidae; genus Maratus; species Maratus speciosus. The sequence goes on from OZ010797.1 coordinate 122,142,340, forward strand.
AAAATAGACATATCTCCGATTTACGTGTGAACAAGAACACTCCTCCTAGAATGATCACCGAATTCTATGGATGACAAGATAATTTTGGCAACGCCCATAAAATAAAAAATGAAGAAAATGCGAATATCGGAGGTGTGTATAATACATGAACGAAATTCTTTTTTTATCTTATACTTGCTTAATTACTTAATATATATATTATTTTTTTCATTTCAGGAATGCCTATTTTTACAACAGACACAAAAAATAGACATCTCTCCGATTTATGTGTGAACATGAACATTCCTCTTAGAACGATTATCGAATTCTGTGGATGACATGATAATTGTGGTAATGCCCATAAAAGTAAAAATGAATTAAGTGCGAATATCGGAGGTATGTATACTACATAAAAGAAATTAATTTTTTTCTCTTATACCTAGCTTAATAACTTAATATGTATATATATTTTTTTTTCATTTCAGGAATTCCTATTTTTACAAGCGGACAAAAAAAAAAAAAATAGACATCTCTCCGATTAATGGATGAACATGAGCATTCCTCTTAGAACGATTACCGAATTCTCTGGATGACAAGATAATTGTGGTAATGGCCATAAAAGGAAAAATGAAGAAATTGTGAATATCGGAGGTTTGTATACTACACAAATGAAATTAATTTTTTTCTCTTATACCTTGCTTAATAACTTAATATGTATATATTTTTTTCATTTAAGGTATGCCTATTTTTACAAGAGATACAAAAATAGACATCTCTCCGATTTATGGGTGAACAAGAACACTCCTCTTTGAACGATCATCGAACTCTTTGGATGACAAGATAATTGTGGCAACGCCCATAAAAGGAAAAATGATGAAAGAGCGAATTTCGGAGGTATGTATACTACATGAACGAAGTTAATTTTTTTCTTTTATACCTTTCCTAATAACTTGATATGTATATATATATATATTTCATTTCAGGAATGGCTATTTTTACACGAGATACCAAAAATAGTCATCTATCCGATTTATGTGTAAACAAGAACACTCTTCTTAGAACGATCACCGAATTCTATGGATGACAAGATAATTGTGGCAACGCCCATAAAAGGAAAAATGAAGAATTTGCGAATATCGGAGGTATGTATAATACATTAACGAAATTGTTTTTTTATCTTTTACCTTGCTTAATTACTTAATATGTATATGTTTTTTCATTTCAGAAATGCCTATTTTTACAAGCGGACACAATCAAATAGACATCTCTCCAATTTATGGGTGAACATGACCATTCCTCTTACAAGGAGAGGGCCAACCTTGTTAATCACAGATTTTGATTATTTTAATATATGTTGTAGGGTAGAGACCCCTTAGTGTCAGGTTCAACGGATTTTATCCAACGCTCCTTAGTTCTTCAGAAACCAGGGGTTCTAATAGTCGTACACAACTTAAATATTTACTTTAGTGTCAAAATGATCGGTTGGTCGTAGCTCAGTTCTCAGTTGGTATGGCGTTTGCCGGCTGATTCGTAGGTTCCGGGTTCAATACCTGAATGCGCTGCGTTTTTTTTCTCATTTTTTGTTTTATAAACATACTTGTAAGTATAATTCAATAATCTGATTGTCAGTTAAAATTTATAATATTACATATCAATTATAATTTTAACCTATTTAATTTTTTACTTTTAACTAATTAGTTGTAATAAAACATCATAAAACTGTTAATTTTTTTTAAAATCACATTTAAAATGTATTTCATATATCCTTTATCGATGCAATGATACTGAGCAATTGTGTCAATTCGTGAGTTTAAAGAAACATCATTTACGCATTGCTTTAACAAAGGAAGTGAACGCGACAATACTATTATTCAGTCTTTAAAGTAACAAGCACAATTATATTAAAAATTAGCATTAGAGTTAAATTACAACCGATTTTCTGCGTATTAAAGATTTTTAAATTTGTAATACGTATGCTTACGCTTTCACTTATTTTGCCTTCTCCTTTCAGTTCTTCCTGCTTTTATTTTTATTTTATTTGGATATTCTTTTATTTTATCTTACCTAGATGACGCCACTACAGATTTTGTCACGATTTTCGAGTTTTTATCATTCAATAATATATCCAATTTCTTTTTTAACCTCTTTAAAGGATGAAAAATAATAGTTTAAAAATAAAAAAAGATAAATTTAAGTTTGTTAACATTATAATTAATGTATGATAATAAAATATTTAATTGAAATTATTAAATTATAATTACAAAACAAAAAAATGAGAAAAAAAATTACAGTGCATTCAGGTATAGAACCTGGAAACCAAGGATCAGCCGGCCAACGCCATACCAACTGAGCTACGACCAACCTATCATTTAGGCACCAAAGTAAGTATTTAAGTTATGTACGACTATCAGACCCCCTGGTTTCTCAAGAACTAAGAAGCGTTGGATAAAATCCGTTGAACCTGACACTAAGGGGTCTCTACCCTACAACATATATTAAAATAATCAAAATCTGTGATTAACAAGGTTGGCCCTCTCCTTGTTAGATGGATCACCGAATTCTGTGGATGACAAGATAATTGTGGCAACGCCCATAAAAGGAAAAATGAAGAAAGTGCGAATATCGGAGGTATGTATAATACATGAACGAAACTGTTTTTTTTTCTCTCTTTTCTCTTTTCTTGTCTTAAGTTCTCATTTCATCTCTTGTCTCTCTCTTTTTTCTTCCTTACTTAATTACTTAATATGTATATTTTTTTTTCATTTGAGAAATGCTTTTTTTTACAAGCGGACAATAGAAATATAGACATCTCTCCGATTTATGGATGAACAAGAACATTTCTCTTTGTATGATCACCGAATTCTGTGAATGACAAGAGTAGTGTGGTAATACCCATGTTAAAAAAGGAAGAAATCACGAATATTGGAGTTACGTATACTACACTGTGTAAGAAATTTTTTTCTCTTACACCTTGTTTTATAACACAATATATATATATATATATATATATCTATTTTTTTTTTCAATGATGCCTATATTTACAAGAGGATATAAAAACAGATATCTCGCCGATTTATGGTTGAAGCACATTCCTCTCTGAAAGATCACAGAATTCTGTGGATGAAAAGAGAATGGCGGTGCGGTAATGCCCAAGCAGAAAAAAAAATCGAAGAATATACGAATATTTGTGGTATGTTTATTAAACGGGGTAATAAGTGACATTTTTCTCTTATGCCTTGATTTACTTTCAGGAGGGCTTTTATTAACAAGAGAAAGTAAAAATAGTCATATTTCCGATTTGTGGATGACAAGAACTTTCCTCTTTGACTGACCGCCGAAGAAGACTGTGAATTATGACCATGAAAGAAGAAAAATAGTATGCATACTGGAAGTACGTAAATACACACTGATTATAACAAGATAAATTTTTCTTTCTAACTTTGATTAAAACTTAAATTATATATTTTTTAATTTCAGGAATCATTATTTTTACAAGAGGAACTAAAAATGAACATCTCTGCTGTCTGTAGGTGACAAAAGTTTCTCTGTTTTGAACAATCTCCGAAACAGACTGTGGATGATTGGAGAACGATAACACCCATGAAAGAGAGAGAAGAATTTACGAATGTCGCTGGTACGTACTCGGAGGTACTTTGAGTATGAAGTTAGAAATTTCCTCAATATCTTCATTCCTAAATGATTTTATTTTTCAGGAATGCCCGTTTTACAAGAGAAATTAAAAATAGACATACATCCGATTTGTGGATGACAAGAACTTTCCTCTTTGAGTGAGAACCGAAGAATAGTGTGGATGACAGTGGAGATGCGTTCACCATGAAATAAACAGAAAAAAAGTTCTAATATTTGATGTACGGTGTACTGTACTGGGTAATAATACGTTAATTTTTTTCTTTCGCTCGATTTAAAACTGAAAATAATTTTATACTTAGGAAAGCCTAGTTTCTAAAAAAGAATTAAAACTAGGTAAATCTAAGTTATATGTAAAAAACTGAGTTTTAAAATCCGACGAAGCACCTAATCTATTATTGCATTTGTTTTGAATAAAAGGTAACGTAATTCGATATTGATATATTGTCAAAAAGAGTGTGACCGCATAACAGATTGCTGAATTCTGATATTAATAGGAATTATAGAAGAATTTTAACATGTCTTAGAATATTTCTTTCTCTTACTGTTAATTAAATAGTACAGATTCAAATTTGTGTTTAAGAGTGGGTTGAATTTTTATGTTAGCGAGAGCAATTTTGGAGATTTTGCATAAGAAAGAAAAAATATATCTTTAGAAGAATTTTTTCGATCTTAAACGTGCGAAATTTTAAAGATTTTTCCTAAGAAATAATAAAAAATAATATACCTTACGCTGAAAACCGATACCGCCAGTAGTGCAAAGATGTAATCACTAAAAAATTTATTTAAATTTATTAAATTTTGAGGAACGTTAATTTTACATTCATTACAAATAAGATTTACATTATTTTTATTAATCTATCGATATCGTCAGTATTATGAGACAAATATTAAAACAAAGTACTGCTAATTTCATCTAATATTCATTGAAGCTGTTTTTAAATTAGTGTTGCAAAGTAATGTTATAACATATTCCACTAAACCTAGGAAATCGTGTCTGGTGTTAAGGATATATATATATATATATATATATAAAGAATTACAATAGTTCATTAAATGTTCAATGATGCAAGATCATTGATACATAAAGTTTATAAGTTGATTGTGAAGTTTAATTGTTATGCCTACAACAGTATACGAGTTAGAACACCAATGAATTAATAATGCGTCAAATTACGCTCTCTGAAATAGACCAATGTCTGTGAAAGTGCATCAATAAATACTTTAGGCATTAAAAAGTAGAAAATACTTTAAAAGTTTTTGACTTTTTTTTTTTTTTTACTTTATAGAAATGTTTTTGTCCAGATATACTTTCATGCTTTTTTGAATCAAAGAACTCAAATAAAGTGCCAAAAGTTATTACTATATGGAAAATTTATAAGTTGACTACGACTTTAATCTTTGTGTCTACAACAGTATACAAGTTAGAACAGCGATGGAATTAATAATGCGCCAAATTACGCTCTATAAAATAGACCAATGTCTGTGAAAGTGAATCAATGAGTACTTTAGACATTAAACAGTAGAAAATACTTTAAAAAATATTTGTTGTCTTTTTTTTTTCTTTATAGAAATATTTTTGTCGGGATATACCTTCCATGCTAATTTGATTCAAAGAATTCAAATAAAGTGTCAAATGTCTATATGGAAAAATAAAGTTAGAACAATTTTCAATTTGTTGACGTCCCCTACTTCAATAATTATTATAAAAACATTATCACGAAGGGGTCATTAAGGTACCTTTGTTGTTATTTTACGGAAAACGATCTGTGAATAAAAATTATTGATTATTTCTCTCTCTCTTTTTTTTTTTTTTTTTTTTTTTTTTTTTTGGTAGACACATCTAGCATTATATTAAATATTTGCCACAAAAGTAAAAATAAAAAGCATACAACCATGAAATTGCATTTGCTTAAGCTCGCCATAGTACGCCTGCAATATAGATTCAGTCCTCCAGCAGGGATCCTATTTAAATCTATCTTACAAAAACATAATTGCGAATAAACAATTAAATTTAAAAAATCAAAAAACCCGACTGCTTAAAAAGCGAACTATTTAATTATTTCTCATCAATGTGAAACTATTTTTTTTTTTCAATTCCTACTATTAGCTCACACTCTCGCTATATATATCTTGTTCCAATTTTCAATCGTTAATAAAATATTTATTATTCATCCAATCAAGCTCAAATAAATTTTTTAAAACTTGTAGTGGATGACACTTGATGTTAATCCAGTTTTTTCAAATATTAATTCATTAATTAAATTAAATTAATTAATTTTCAATAATCGAGAGAGCCCTTTTCTTGATCAAGGTATTTTAAGACCGAGAGAGCCCTCTTCTTGATCAAGGCATTTTAAGCGCCACTCAAGAGGAATGAAGAATGGGAGAAAAAAATTCTCTTATTGACCTAAGTAGGAATTGACTTAAAATATTTTTTTTTATATTACTTACCTATTTTTTTTATTTACTTGTATTGATGAGTTTTAAGTTGTGTTTAATTGTTAGTTCCTATCTATAAACACTGTTTTGATGAGGACTATAGATGTCTATGATGGTTACAGTTGCAGTAAAGCTAGAGATCCTACCTACACGACTTCCAGGTTGTATAATATTTTAACGGAGCTTCTGACTGTAAAATAGTCAATGAAACATCGTCTTCATTTTGAAAGACCTATCCAATGTTATGCCACTCAATAGGGCGAGTAATTTTTTTCCGTCTCTACCGTCATTTTTTATTTTACGGCGGCCATTTTGAATTTATAGAAACAAAACCTAGCCTATAACCATCGGGCCGTTAAGACGCTTCGATAGCGACCTCATTCATTAAAATCCATCCAGCCGTTGGGACGTTTCGAGGGTATAAATAAATCCACATACACAGATACGCGTGAAACACATAACCCTTCTTTTCAGTCGGGTAAAAAAGGGAGCCAAGTTCTGTAAAGACAATGGCAAGAAAATAAGTGATATCTAAGTGGGTGCCAAGTTCAAAAAAAATTCACACAAACTTACTTACTGAAGTATTATAGCATTTTATAAATTGTTTAAAAATAAAAATTATTGATAGCATATTAATAATAAATCTAGAACTTGGGAAGTTTTTACCTACGAGTCATTTATTTTTATTAATGACATTATTATATGAAAACAGAAAACATGTTTTTTTTTCTTTTTTCTCTATTTCTTTATTTTATTGTTTGAAATCTATGTTTTGAAAATACCGTATGATGTTCCGATGATTTGTTTTGTTCTAAATTAAATACATTGTATCTACGGAATTTCAATTTATTTCTACAAATCTCTGTTTATTCAACGAAATACCCCAAATATAATGAGTGTATTTGGGTTTATGTAAAGTTCTATCTAAAAAAATTTTAATTAAAATTAATTTAATTTAATTTAATCTAATAATTTTTTTTTCACTCCCAATTAAATGAAATCTAGCATTGTGTTTAATTTCTTTAACACTGTTCTCTATTTGGAGGTAATTTAGGAATAATATTTAATTAGGGAGAGAAAGAAAATATCTGTGAACATTCCTGACATACGCCTAGATTCGTGTAATGTTAGAAATGCTTGGTTTATTTATTTATTAATTTTACGAAAATAAGCGTACGATGATATTAACCTGAAATCTCACCAATTATTTAAGTGCTTCTTACCAAGGATTTAGAACCTAAAATTCATGAATGTGAAAGTATTCATTTAATTGCCTTAGATAATGGAGGACTTGTTTCTTATTTACTTATCCTTTTTCTTTTCTTTTTTCTTTAATTCTTTATTTATTTATTTATTTATTTTTATAACAAGTAATGCTTTAAGTTGTAACTACTGGCTACTAGCTTAAAATCCTCGTTCATTAACCTACGCGTTATGCATCACTTTCTATATTTTCATTATCTTAATTAAGATGGTTTAAACCATCTTAATTTGTCATAATATTTAATTTTGTTGTCCAATTCTTTTTCAGCCCTCCAAGAACTTGGTTTAAAGCGTGTAATAAGGTCGCATTTGCCTTCTAATGCCAGTTTTTAGTCCATTGGCGTTTTGGCCACCAGTTGCATCCAAACACCGGGTTGACAATATTAGAATGTAGTCCTATGGTGAGAACTCCTTAGTTTATTTATTTATTCTGTTATGTGGTTTATGTGGTTTATGTGGTTTTATGTGGTAGTATCACCCTTTTTTTAACAACTTGTCTTTCCATTTTGTGAATTGTCTTATTTTTATATTTATGTTTTGTGTTGCAGCAAAGCCTATATTCATTAATGTTTGAAATTGTTGTATCTGCTTTAAAATGTTCGCTGTAAATTCTGAAATAACTGCAGGAACTCACCTTTTTATTATTTTAAAGCCTTCCTGTTAAACTTTGTTCACTTATAATTTTGTCAACCTCTGATATCCCCTTGTATTTCTACTTGCTGTCCTAATTTTAACCGTTAGTGAGTAATAAATTTTAGGATAGCATACCTACATCCTTGTGTGGAATTTATTTAGTTTTATACCTAAGGGTATCCTGACGCACAAGGAAATTAAAGTACCTTTTCCCGCCTTTTTTTTTTTTTTTAAATAGCTTTTATTTCATTTTAATCTAAAATGCTATTCTAATTTTGTCTGAAATGAGAGCAATTTAATACTCTAGCCTGAGTTTTATGGAGCACAATTAATTTTGTTTTTATGTATGTTTTTCTGGTGTACCCTGCCCTTTTACTCCTTATTTGTAACCTTGAGGTAAATGGTACACTCATCTCGCTATCTCTTTTTCTGCTATTTATAGTGTATATAATTTATATCTAAAGGCAAATCGTCATAAATACTTTTTATTGAATCGCTGCGCTAACCTGTTTGTTGCCGCCTCAGGTTTATTTATTTATTTTGACTCGTTAGTTGTTTTCCTGTCTCGAAACGGATAAAGAAAAATCGATAATTTTTAATAGTAACAATTCGAGTTTGTGATTAAGCAACTTAATGATTTAGCTATGCCTTTTGAAGTTCTCCTGATAAACATTTAGGGGGGGGGGGATATTATTAATATCATTTTTTGTATATATATATTTGTATATATATATGTTACATTATTAGATCTAATTCCGCGATTTCCTTATCTTATTCTAAATTATTACTTTATTTTCACTAAATCCTTATCCTTAAATAATCTCTATCGTTAACTCTGTTTAATTCCCTTTAATTTAATGTCTCGCTTGTCTTAATCGCTTAAATATTACGCTTTAAGTATTCTTAAATTAAATGGTCCATTCCCGCGCTGTTTTCTTTCGAGAATATTCTTTTAGCTTCCATTTTTACTTTCCCGCGCATTTCTGAGGTTATCCTTTTCCCCTCCAAATTCATTCGCTAGCTCTGTCGCACTCTTTATATGACGTGACATTCTTAATTATTCATTGGTTGAGAGAGCGATCTACGTCATATTTGTATTCTTACACGTGAGGAACAAAAAGTTGATACTCGCTGTGTTTCAGCAGATTTTGAAAGATTTGAGTCGATTTTCTAGTTTACATCCATCCCCTGGTCACCGTCCTTTTATTCGTTTATCTGGTACTTTGTTTAGACCGAATTACTACTGCGGAGATATGGCTAATAAATAATCTTGGTGGAAACTGCGCCATTCGAAAGATGTTCTAATAAAGTGCTGAGCTGATCTTATGTGTCGTTTCAATTCATTCTGGGGAAACTTCATGAAACGATGTACTCCATAGTCATCACTCGACTACTGCAATTAACAAATTGTTATACTAATAAAACAGGCTCAAATTACCCGTTCGACCACTTCTATTATTGCTGTATGTGATCCACAACTACTATCGAGACAGCTAGCACTGCATTTCAACATTGCTCTACTGGTAACATAACAGCCAGTTATTTCGTTCACTAGTAAAGCCTTCCAATGTTAGAATAATCTAACAATTCTAACGTAAATCATAACATATATATATATATATATATATATATATATATTGCTTTTGTTCTTTATGAGCATTTCCGTTCTTACTTTTACAATTTAATACCTCCTTTTTTTCTTACTCTAACTATAAACATTATTACATTGTATGCTCCATTTTATTTCGAATGTTAAATTTCCTCCTCTACATCTGAATCCTCTAAAATACATGGGGTTGCTAACTTGGGTGCGTAGAGAAGGTCTATGTTCCTCTTAATTGGCTGGGCGTATGTTCCAGATAAATCTTCCAACACGTAATTATTATTTCTTAATTTTTTTATTACTTTAAGTGGGCCTTCAAACTTATTGGAAAGGGCCCCGGGATTAATTGCCTTGAAATATACTATCTTTCCCAAATTTAAAGTAGTGATATTGTGGAGGATCTCCTCCTTCGCATACTCATCTAGCATACGCGATTGGTTTGCTAATGCTTGGATTTTTACCTCTTTGATATGATCCATGCGCTCCTTGACGTACCTGTGGGTTACTATTTCGTCTGTGGGGATATGGGCTGTGAAAGGGGTTCTCAGTTTTCTCGCAAAGAAAATTAGTGATGGAGCGAACCCTAAAGCTCTATGAATTGCGTTGTTATATTGGAGTTTAAAAAAATCGAGCCTTATGTCCCATTCCGTCGTGTTATTTGACATAGCAATGAGTGAACTTTTCAGTATTCTGTTCACCGTTTCTGCAATGGCATTTGCTTTCGCTCGATATACACTTGTAAAGTGTAGTTCTATATTTAGAGCTTTTGCGTACTCCTTTACTACCTGACTGCGAAAGTATTTGGCATTATCTAAGATGAGCGTTTTTGCAATCCCGAACGTGCTAAAATACCGATTTAGTACCCCTAGAATCGTCTGAGCTTCAACGTTTCTTAATGCTACAGCTTCCAGAAACCTAGAAGTTGCGTCTGTAATCGTCAGTATGAATTTTTTCTTTTTAAAACCTGTCTAATACGGAAAATTTTCATAATCCTTTTTATAGAAATACCTCTATGCACCTATGTGGAGGATTGTTTAAAACCGAACGTTTAGCGGTTCTTAGCCATTCTCTTTTCACAAGCCTTACTTTACTTTTTTCAAAAAATCTTGTGATACAGGACCTGTTTATAACGACGATTATTCGCCAGATATTATCTGAAACTCGCACAGTTCTACAGGATTTGAAACAGCAATGTATTTAATGATGTGGCAATACACGCTGACCGAAATAGACCAGGTGGCTGTGAAAATGCAATAATGAAACATTTCAAAAGTTAAAGAATATAAAATGAATTATAAATAGAAAATAAAGAGTGTAATTTTTAAAACAATATATTCCTTTATCAATTAATGGTGTAATATAAATTATTTTTTTATAATGCGTTGAGAATATAATTTAGAAATCCTAAAACATAGTTTAAATAATGTTTCATTTTTCTTTCCAATTGACATATCTTAAAACGAAATAGAGCTGAAAAAATATATTTTTTACAAATTCACTTGCTTGCGCTTTCTACCAAGCTTATAAAAGGAAGCGATTTTTTTGACAATTGAATTTAGTGCCCATGCCAAATTCACATATTGTAGCGGAAAGTTCTAGGAAAAAACATGCAATGCAATAAAAGAAATTGGTGTTGTTTTCAAGATGAACACTGAATGCTTATAAAAGAGTGCATTTAAAAAACTAGTTTTGCTTTTATAGTTTTTATTTTAAAACGTTCCCGTTCAATAAAGCAAAATCTTGTTTGTGACACCTTATTTAAATAAAAGGAAAGCCTTTCAGAATTTATATGATTAAAATAAAAAGTAATGTTCTTTTTTTTTAATTTAAATATTTAAAAAATATTTTTAGAAGTTAACGGATTTTTGGATAATCTTGTTTAGCGCCATTTTATATATATATATATATATATAACGGAAATTTCTAGGTGAAAGATCGAATTGCAGTCAAAAAATTAGACCCTATTTCGAAAATGAGAATTGAATGCTTATGAAAGAGTGCTTTTTAAAAACTACTTTTTACTTTTATACTTTTTATTCAAAAATCGTTCTCGCTCAAATTTTTTTTTTTCTTACACACAACATATGTTTTTTACATTTAAACCGTAAATGGTTGAAATTCTCAGACATTCTCTTTATGAAATTCTCTTTATGAAATGTGTAAAAAATTTTTAAAAAACGACAACTTTTCGTATAAATGTGATACATCTCCAATTATAATTAACTAGTAAAATCCGCAGCTTTAAACGCGTAGTATTGGAAATATGCCAAGTGGTATTTGAGTGCCTCTAAAATGGATGTGGAATTTATTGATTAACAAATACTATGTAAAATTCCACAGAAATCGAAATTTAAAACGTTTTTTAGAAAGTTTTCGCTCATTTCATCCTTTTAAATTTTGAATTATATTCACCATTTCGATCATTTGTATCTTAAAAGTAACGATGCCAAATTTCAAGTTTATAGTTCGCTTCTGTAACACAAAAATAGTAAGTTTAGAACATTTTTTTTTTCTCCTGCACAGTTTTAAATTTCGATTTTTTTAAGCTACTATATGCGTGTATTTGCGTCTTAAAAGTAACATCCATGTAAAATTTCAGGTTTCTATCCTTAATAGTTCCATAGAAATCGTAATTTATAACTTTTTAGAACGCTTTTCGCCCATTTCACCCTTTTAAATTTGAAATTTTCTTTAAAACTGTTCTGTGCGTGCATTTAAGGCTTAAAAATAACAGCCATGTCAAATTTCATATTCCTATTCCTAACAATCCAATAGAATTCGCAACGTGTATTTGCATCCTAAAGATAGCAGCCATGTCAAATATCACGTTTCTATCCTTAACAATTCTATAGAAATGTAAATTTAGAACGTTTTTAAAGCACTTTCGCGCATTTTGCCATTTTAAATTTCGAATTTTCTTAAAACTATCCTGTGCGAGTATCTACGACTTAAAAATAACAGAAATGTCAAATTTCGGGTTTTTATCCCTAACAATTCTATATAATTTCTAATTTAAAACGTTTTTAGTACGCTTTTCACACATTTCACCTTTTTAAGTTTCAAAATTTCTAAAAACCGTCCTTAAAGAGCATTTACATCTTATGAATAATTACCATGCCAAATTTCAAGCTTTCATCTCATTCATTTCCACCAAAATTGCAATTTTAGAACGTTATTCACTCCTGCACCATTTTAAATTTTAATTATTTTAAAACTGTTCTGTGCGTGTATTTGCGTGTTAAAGATAGCAGACATGCCAAATCTTAAGTTTCTATCTTTAAAAAATGGATAAAAATCGTAATTTAAGATGCTTGTCGCGCATTTTCCCATTTAAAATTTCGAATTTTCCTTAAAACTGTTCTTTTCAAGTATTTACGGATTAAAAGTAACATCTATGCAAAATTTCATATTACTATCCTTAATAGTTCCATAGAAATCATAATTTTGAACCTTTTCCGTCCATTTCACCCTATTAAATTTCTAATTTTCTTTTAGAAACCATCCTTAGCAAGCATAACGATGGTAAAGTAGCAATTAGTAGCAATTTAACTTTAAAGTAGCAATCCTTAACAATTTCGTAGAAATCGTAATTTAGAAGGATTATAGAACGCTTTACGCGTGATTTCTCGGAAACCATTCTTAAAGAGCATTTACATCTGTTAAGTAACTACCATGTCTAATTTCTAGAATTTTCAGTACCACAGAAATCGCAATTTTAGAGCAGTTTCCATCCCTGTACTCCCTGGGAGTTAGTAGCATCGAAATAAAGTATAACCTATGCTAGAGCAGAACAGTCACCATCCATTTTCTACTGTTACTTTTGAAATCGGTTCTGTAGTTCTAGATATTACCTCCTGCAAACAAGCAAAAGCGAACAAACGTTACTTCTTTATAATATTGTGTCCCTTGGCACCTAGACCGCTTTTTTCATGTACGGACGTATATACCAGCGTTTAATGTAATTTTTTTCATATTCCACGTGAACGTACGCGTTGTACGTGGCAGTTGTCTACGATAAAATCAGGACGTACGCATCGTACGTCCGGGATGTCAAGGGGTTAGTATAGATTACTCACTGATGGTCATTTTTTCCCGACTGTCGAGTCTCGAAAATTGACTTATAAATAACAGCTTTGACGTCATTTTTTGAAAGAACCTTAGCAAGAAATGAGGAAACTGTTCAATTTCTTAACCCTCAAATGCCCGTGGTACCATATATGCTACGGCCAGTGTTTACAATTTCGTGGATATTTTAATTCAGATATTCCAAATTCAAACCAGAAATTTAAAACAACAACATTTGCTTTATTTCATAGTACACATTCCGTCGTTAGATAAAGCGGAATTTATTGTTGAAAATTTCTGGTATGAATTCGGATTCTCTTAATTACGGAATATCTAGAAAGTACCATGGGATATTAGAGAGTTAATTAATATATAATACAAGTAGAACTTGCAAATTTTACAAATTTACGAATATATTTAATACTTTTATGTATTTTCGAATGAAAATAACTTCGTTAATGTGTCATAAAACAGCCACGTTGGAATTTTGGGCAAACTTAAGAAATAAAAACTGCTAATGTACAAACGTGATAATTCCTCTCCCTTCAAGGCCCCACCAGTGGCCGAGAGGTTCTGCTCTCGAAGCTGGTAGACGGGAAGTGGTGCGTTCGATCCCAATCGCGCCCGTCGGCCTAATCGTTCGGAGTTTTCGTGGTTTTCTTCGAGCCTTGGTTCTCCAAGCGTTAATACGGATTGGGTTCCCTTAGAAAGACCTCCACGGAAGGCACTCCCCCCCCCTAGGGCCCATATCCCACGTGCAGATAATTGGCCGACATAAATACAACCAACCTCTCCCTTCAAAAACTAGTCGGATGTGGCAATCCCAAAACTTTCTTCTATCTCATACATGTTAATACTTCCTCAAATATGCAGCATATCAGTGCCACCGGTTAGATGATTTACACCAAAATCTATTAATCAACAACTTATGTCAACTTCTAACTGAATCTGAAGTTTGATGAAAATCCGTGCATTAGTCTTTTTGAGATAGAGCTATTGCGGAAATCGTAAAACATTCTGCAAAGTAGCGCCACCTGTTGGACGATTTACACTAAAAACCAATTACGACCAATTTATACTAGGGAGTAACTGAATAAAGCTTGATGAAAATTCATACATCAGTTCTTGAGATACAGTTATTGCGAGAATCTTGAAAAATGCAGCATTGAAACGCCACCTGTCGGGCGATTTACGCCAAACGTTAAACAGCATTAATCTATATCATGGACTAACTGAATCTGAAGTTTTATGAAAATCCGTGCAGTAGTTCTTGAGATTTAGCTATTGCGGAAATCGAGAAAAATAGGGGAGACTAGGGAGGGTTGGCCATACGGGAGGCTTGACCCACCCATCAGTTTTCATATTTAAAAGAATTTCAGAGTTTTAGCAATAGGTGTCAACCAAGGCTACCGGAATGCTCAAACAACAGTCTCTGTTTCATACAGATAATCGAAATGGGTGTGGAAAAAATCAATTGTGAGGCGTTTTCAACCTAAATTTTGTCTTTTTTAGAAATATTTTGTAAGCTTTTTTTTTTTTTTTTGATAAAATATATCACAGAAATTTAAGTAAGTAGGTTTTAAGTAATGCAGAAATATCGAGCTTTCATTCCAGGCATAAAGATTATACAGTACGTTAGGCTTAACATAACAATGTGCTATTTATTACAAAAAGGCTATCTGGGGAGGCTTGACCCAGCCAATGTGAGGGAGGGTTGACCAGATGTTCAAGGATTCCTTAATACATTCACGACGGGAAACGAGAATTCTCGTTTTCATTCAAAAATATCATTGACTAAGGGCGTGGCTTCTATCTTATAGAAAATGCATTTATATCATGTTGTCCATACTTTTTTAGATTGTAAGACATTTAATATTAAATTCGCTCATTGATGCATCATTTATTGAGGCATAAACTTGGGAAAACCTATCTAGAACAGCAATTTACAAAAGACTTTCAGAACAGGGAGGAGCTTCTACTGTTTTAAAACTCATTTTTGATAAAAAATTGCCTGTCGCAATGCGTTAATTAAGGGGTTTTGGAAATATTTTTATTATACACTGTGCATAATGAAAGATTAATGGTTATATACAAAAATGAATGTATATTTATTCCGCAAAGGTACAGTAAAATGGGGTGATGGGAAAGAAAACGTTTAAAACTAATTAAAGAAATATGTAAAAGATTGCTATTTGAACTGCACGACAAAAAATAATGAAAAGTTAACGGAAAAATCTATAGGAACTTTTTTCATTTAAATATTACTTACAATATTTAAATAGAAAGAGTGAAAAAGACTAGAAAGTACGAAAGCAGTAGTATTAACCGTTTCAGGGGCAGTGCTATGTTTATGAAACCACTTTATTTTAATTCCGAAACTATACAATGACACCAGAATTTTGCTAAAATCTTTTCAGTTTAATATGTATGTGAAATATAGCCTTTTTTCATATTTCCAAATAAATTTGCTCGTATATTCCGGTGCCAGTCATTTATTTCAACATTTTAGTACTGAAAGTACTTTGCCTGTGAAAAGGTTAAAATATGTTAATGATAAGTTAAGTACTCATGCGGCTGCAAAAGGACATAGCATGCATAGAAAAACTTTAGGAAGGTACGTAGACAAATTTCAACATAATGAATACAGTGAGATGAAACCAAACTATGTTACAACTAGAGTTGTCAGGTCGAATGTCACAAAAAGTAGGACAAAGAGACAAAAAAAAAAGCGGGACTGTGGCTGCTAACACTAAACGTACCGTGAGGGGTCATTAGCCCCCTACCAATTGAAAATATTTCGGTTTGTACCAGGATTTTCTTTATACAATAAGTTTAAAAAATACAAGGAAGAAAAAGTTAAATAAATAAGTTAAACAGTTTTAAATAAAAATTCTGGTGCGAAATATTTTTATAAAACTTGAGTAAAATTTACGGTAGTTTTAATGTTAAACCCGGACATTATAATGCATGAAACCCTATGGAAACGGAACCTGTCTCTAGCGGAATACTCTCTTAAATGTTAAATTTTTTTTTCCCTGTTGTACAATTATTCCTGCTCGGATAAAATCATGTTTAAAACAAAATTTTTCTCATGTGACATGCGGCTGCGCCTAAACAAGTTTGTTGAAGCATCATATTTTCAAAAATATTTTTTATAATAATTAAAGCATGTAGCACATAGTTATCTTGCTTTTTTTTAACTGATTTTATTTTTCTTCACAAATACTGCAATATAAAACAAAGTGTGTCAAGCCTCCCATATAGTGGGTCAACCCTCCTATATGTGGGGAACCTTGACCCATTATTTTGACCTGATTAAAATCAATCATTTTTCAAACTTCTTATATATTACACTTATGCAGCAATTTTATTTTGATAACTGATTGTATAACGAATAAAAGGATGCATAAAACTTTATTCTACGTTCAATATTTAAAAAATGAAATAACATTTTGTAAAAAGTGGATCAACCCTCCCTAGTCTCCCCTAACTAACTGCTTCGAGTTTTTCTTTCTTTTTAAAAACCTTTGTACACGGTGCCCAATCTTTAACTATAGTTATATAAAAAAAACTAATAAATTTCTTGCTTATTAGCGATAATGTATAAAAACAACAAAATATATAAAGAATCAAAGTAGTTATTTGGAGATTTTGTTATAAGTATATTTTAGTCTTTTTCCTGAAAGACTTTAAAAAATACTCTAAGTCTGTTTTTTAATTTTTGTTGCAATCTTTTAATAGACAGAAAGATTTGTGCGCCCATAATTACCTTTTTTATTTTGTTCTTCTTTTTATTATTATTATTTCAAACAAGTAAAACGAATATAAATAAACTTTAAAAAGAGAATATAAAATAATTAAGTCAGTTTTAGATTAAAATTTAAAATTAAATTAGGAAAGATTTATTATATATCATCCTATAATGATATGCAACATCGCACTTGTGAAGAAAAACGCTTTTTTTTTCATTTTAAAATGCTTCTCTTATTTCAATTATTATATAATTAAGTATGTTAAACTATCTTTCCTTATCATCTAATTATATAAACGGGATCTGAAGTGCTAATCAGCCTCTCCTATTTTGTGGAAGATTCGATTCCCAGATCGAATCTCTGAAAATTGGTACGATACAGATAATTACTAAATTGTTGTTTTGCATCATAATTTTGTGAGTGATATTCCACCATTGCAGTGCGGGCTCGGGCTATATTATTTTTATATTTTTCAGGCGTTTGGCTGTCGGTTAGGATTTGAATAATTTTTTCACGATGGAAAATTGACTGCAATAAGAAGATTTTGATTAAGGTAATTCCATTGCAGATCATCATTTTATAATAGCAGATAATACTAGTGGGAACAGATGTCATAAATTCCCAAGGCCGCCATCTTGGAATTTTTCTTCGCGTGAAAACCCCTTTTCCGCCAAGTAGTAAATGTCGCCAAGCACCGATTTATACGCATGTTAGGCTTAACGAAAATAAAATGTAAATAATAAACAAAACTCGTTAAAGTGGCAATCAGTAATCGTTGTATGAGTGCTCCGCGCTCATTAACAAAAAAAAATCACTGTATTCAGCAGTTCTCGCTGTGTAACAATCTCAAAATTCAGCAGTTCTCGCTGTGTAGCAATCTCAAAATGTACAAAACTCGTAAGGCAACAAAATATGCATAAAATTATCAACATACCTTAACAGACATCTGCTTTCTTGAAAGCACTTGAATACGCACTGACGCACTGTAAATAAACCTCCTTTATTCGTCAAAATTTCCTCATATTTCTTAATTACTTCAGCAAGAGCGTTCAAACGGACTACAGAACCCATATTCAATCAAATACATTCAATAAATTTAACATAAAAATAATTGACAGAAACACAACACGATATCACAAGCAAAAACGGCGTTCTCGCGTACTCGTAACACAATCTCGATAAAAAAAAAAAAAAAAAAAAAAAAAAAAAACAGGGTTGCCAGAACATGTCACGCCAGAACAAACACGTCACACGGATTCCGAATTGATAAAGATAGACAACATAAAATCGCCAAGAAATCTCAAAACATCCGAGATGGCGGCCAAGGTAATATACGGCATCTAAGCCTACTCTGGAAATGTGACCTGAAATTTTATGTAAGTTTGATTTATTTTTAAAGATTTAAAAATAATAATAATCGATTTAAAAAATAAATATTGTATGTGATAATATGTGATAAAATAATGAAACATAAGTATAAAAAAATTGATTGAAGGTGAAGTTGTTTTTATTTATTATAAAATTACACTTCAAAAATAAAATAAAGTAAGGCATACTAAGTTTATTTTTATTATCCCTTAAAAACGGTTTATCGAAAAATAACTGAAATATTCCCAAAAATTTTGCCCCCTTTTCAACAGATGTCGATGCACACAACTAATTAATTTATTAAAATATGCGAGATTTGTAGTAGCGATCCTGCCACCCAGTTCAAAGTTCTGATTATCCGAACACTGCGTAACATGCAGCGTATATCTAGCGCCGTAGGCATACTATCTCGTTACCAGAAGTTAGCTGCGAAATTTTGTGAAAAATATTTTCTCGAGCAATTGCTTTCATTATTTGAACATTTCGATAAATAGTACAATATGGAATTTATTTCTAACAATGCAGCTCATAAACATTAAAAATAGTATGAACAAATTTTCTTTTATTTTAAAACTGACACCGTAATTTATTTTATGAAACATGTTGTTATAAAAATATTAGTAGTGGTATGGGACGTGCATACAATCGTAATATTCATTCACGAAAATCGTCAGCTATTAGCAGACGGTAAATGGGAAACAGAGAAATATTATCATATCATGTGTAGGGAGATTTTTATTGCTCTTAAAAAAAAAAAAAAAAAAAAAAAAAAAAAAAAAAAAAATGGAGACTATTGCCAGTCTAAGCCAGATAAAAACATATTTTACGTTTTAATCAAAGTTAGAGAGAAAAATTTAACTTGTTATAATCAGTGTGTATATACCTACTTCCAGTATTCATACTATCTTTTACATCTTTCATAGTTGTAATTCACAGTCTCCTTCTGCGATCAGTCAAAGAGGAGAGTTATAGTAATCCACAAATCGGAAATACTAGTTTTACTTCCTCTTGTTAATAAAAGCACACCTGAAAATAAATCAAGGCATAAGAGAAAAATGCCACTTATTACCCCGTTTAACATACATTCCCAAATATTCGTATATTCTTCGTTATTTTTTTTTTCTGCTTGGCAATTACCGCCATTCTCTTGTCATCCAAAGAATTCTGTGATCTTTGAGAGAGGAGCGTGTTTCAACCATAAATTGGCGAGATATCTATTTTTATATCCTCTTGTAAAAATAGGTATCATAGAAAAAAAATATATATATACAGGGTGTCCGGTCTCAACGGTGTCCAATGGCCAATTCCTAAACCGTTAGTCATAGACATATAGTTCCAATTAGAAAAATGCTTTAAATAAGATAAAGAAATATTTTAAAAGCGATTTGGGTCAATAAAAACATTTCTTAAAAAATTACGAAATTTAAATTTTTATACGGTCTCCCGGTCCTATAAGTTATATTTAGTAAAATTTTCCTATTACACTGACAAGTAAGACAAAAAAAGTCCTATTCATATAACTCTAAAATTGTGCGGGTTATAAAACTTTAAAAATGCATGACTTATGCCACTTTTCTGCTCTGAAAACAAATGAGTTCGGCTTGGCTTTGAGGGATCATATTCCAAGTGCTTAAAGTATTCGAAGATCTCATTTCATGTGCATTTGCGCTTTGAAAAAAATCGTACAAGTATTACGATTAAGTTAACATTTATTAAGTTTCAGATTGGCTGAAATAACATATGTTTTATTTTGTCAGGATTTTAGACTGTTTCTTTTATGATTTCTTTTAATAAAATTATGTTATTTTTATAAGTTTTTATGTTACTGCAACGAACTTATGTATGTTTTTCCAGTTCAAAATTTGTATTCGAACTTGAACCCACTTTCAAATATCCGAACGAGATTACATTTTACATACTGGTGCAAATCCAATAACAATCTAATATTATTATGATTTTCGGTGGTTACCATTTATACTTATTTTATAGGATAACACAAAAAATTTCGGATAGATTACCGCCAAGAAGTTTATGAAAAAGTTTTAGATTAGATAATACAAGACGGAGATTGTTAGTTTTTTTTTTTTAATTTTATGTATTTTTTAGCACTGAATCCGAAAATTGCCTTAATTTTTAACCATCATGTCAGGATATGTCACAAATCATAAATTGTCGAATTTAAAGAATAACAAAAATCGGATACTATAAAATAGAGGAGATGGTTGTATTTTTTAACTTTTGATAATTAATTTTTACGTACTTTTTAGCACTAAATCTGAAAATGACTTTCATTTTCAACCATCACGTTAGAATTTTTTTGCAACCGTGTAAGTTAAAATATAGCGAAAATCTTATACTATAAAACATATGTAAAACTTTTTTTTTTATTCAATAATTTATTCGATATTTTTGCTTATCTTGGGATTCTTACAGCTGGGTGGTGTGATGAGATGGGGGAGGAGATTAAATTTTATCTTTGAACTTTTTAACTTTGAACTTTACAATTTGCGAAAAATCTTGATGTGATGGCTAAAAATGAAAATCAATTCCGGATTCAGCGGTACAGAATACATAAGAATCAATTATCAAAAGCTAAAAAAATGAAATAACCCAACTTTTGCAGGCTAGTGTAATCAAATAATATTTTTAAATACCTATCTTGTAAAGAATTGAGGCTGTTAATTTAGCATCATTTTATTTAACAAAAATTCTGTTTTCTTCTTTTTTCTTAAATGTGTATTACAAATTGTATATTTTGCATTAATATGTCAGAATGACTAAAGATTTCAAATTTATATTGCAATGTCAATTTTACTCTCAAACATTTTTTAATATATCTGACGAAATTATATTTCGACTAAATTTGTGAATGACCCCCAATTTGCAGTAAAAAATATGCTCCAACTTTAAACAGGTATTACTCGGTCAATTTTAATCGTAGAACAACGGGACTTTTTTTGTATTACTTGTCAGTGTAATAGGAAAATTTTACTAAATATAACTTATAGGACCGGGGGACCGTATAAAAATTTAAATTTCTTAATTTTTTAAGAAATGTTTTTATTGACCCAAATCGCTTTTAAAATATTTCCTTACCTGATTTAAAACATTTTTGTAATTGGAACTATATGTCTATGACTAACGGTTTAGGGATTAGCCATTGGACACCGTTGAGACCGGACACCCTGTATATGTTGATGCTCTTGTCAAATTTCAATATTTACTGTCAGTCACAAAATCAAATTGTTACTCGGGTCTGGTGATCCAAAGAGTTTTCAAAGTTGCCGATTCATCCTTTCACCGGTGCATTAGAAGATTGCTATCTCACTTGGTTGATACCATTGTGTTGAATGTAACAGTTTTCTTAAATTTCTGAAAAACCTTGCCTTTAAATTATTTATTTTTCTCGGGTGATGTTGTTTAGCTAGCAATAATTTCTCAAATGTTATAAGAAAAGGTGTTTTTTTTTTTTTAAATCTTCTAAAATGTCACTTTTCTCTAAAACGCTGCACAAAATTCGATTCATCTGAATATATCATGGAGTAGAATTACTAAAGTATTGGAGACCACTTAACCCTTTGAGGGGCAAAGAAATTCCGTTCATAAAATAATGAAATAATTGACTGACACCAGATTTTATAAAAGAATTTCTTAGAAAATTCAAATTTATCTTTTTTTTCACAGTTTCATTGTGAAAGCAAAATTTCATTAAAATATCCTTGGTGTGGATTGTTAGTTTTGGAATTAAAATTATGTGGTCACACCGCGTGACCACCGCCCTTCAAAGGGTTAATAATTTAACCGAAGTGACCTTTTTGGCAGATATTTTGAGTGTTTATCGAGTCGGTTCCTAATTCTCAATCGCAGCAGTGTTGCATCATTTTTTTTTTTGTATATTTAATTTTAAAATGTCAGATTTTAATTACTTTTATAAGTTGAACGACAAACTGAGATCACTAAACATGGTTGGGGACACGGGATTCTTTTTTGTTTCTAAATATAAATGACAGTAATCAATAGTGCCACTTCATAGCAGTACATTTTCTTACATGAAAACATTGTAAGCCCACATACTCGTGTGATATGGCAAGCGGGCAAAGTTTTACCACATGTGTTTGTGTACCAAGACAGTCAATGTGTAGAGGAAATTTAACCAAAATGGCCTATGATGTACTATAGCTACAACCGCCCATAAAATTCTTTATAGCCGGCTTCGAATAAAAAAAAGAAAAGAAAAGAAAAAGGTGTATTTTCATGGTTTTCTTTCAGTAACAAATGTGACAAATAACATTGCTATCAATAAAACTGGTCAGATGTGCCAATCTTAAAACTTTCATATATCGTCGGTACCATGTCAAATTATGCAATGTGAAAACAGTAGGCTACTTTTTTAAAATTCAGATTTCTCGATTGGCACCACTTTTCTAAAATGGTAAAATTCTCCGTGTTTTCGCCTTAATTAATTTGTCGTTAAATAATTTTAAATAAGGCGAATTTTACTATTTAAAAAAAGTGGTGCCTATCAAGAAATTTGAATTTAATAAAAGAACCCCACTGTTTTAACATTGGATAGTTTGACATAGTACCGACGATATGGGGTATTCTGACAATCTTTTGACTTTCGCGAATAAAAATCTGGTGAGATTAAACTTGCTAAAATAACATTTTAATCTGATAGACGAATGCCTTAATGATTCAAAATAAAGAAAAAATGGTCAGCAGCGAAAATTTTTTTATTTAACTGAAGTTTAACTTAAACTTGCGAGTTTAATTTTAATTACCATTTTACCATTATAACTTTCTATTTTCTTCTAAACTTTTACAATCAATTCGCATAGTAGCCACATGGCATTCAAATAAGAAATAATAACAATGTAGTATTTTTAGTACAGAATTTCGGTATAACATTGTCTTAAAGGGGTGTTAAAGAAAGAACGGAAGGATAAAAAAGGGGGGGGGGGGTGGTATAGGAAAAAAAGGGACGGTAATGGAAAAAAAGGAATGGTAAGGATGGGATGGTAATGAAAATTACCACTATTTTTAGACAAATTATGTTAAGACTAAGTGATAGCCACAATGTTCATTGATTTTTAGAAACAGTTATTTACATTGGATTAAAAAAAAATTAATATACCTCAAAAAGTGCAGGAATAAACTTTGGGGATAGTAAGACTATCAATAATGCCACGATGCTTGAAATTGATATTTAAATGCTGATTTAAATTTTGCAGTAAATTTCATGTCAAAGAATTTCCGACATTCTTTCTCTAGCATACTTCTGCATGAGAAAAAAACTTGAAAAAATTTCTGTGGCTGCATCTGAAATGATTTTCTGTACAAGTTTAGCAAGAGGGATTTACGGAATCTAAAACCCAGGGACAGAGTATCAACTGTAAAATAATATAAACTGTAAAAATGCGTGTAAGTAAATTTTTTGCTATATATTTATATAAAACAATTGTCCGAGCTTCGGAAACAAAATTACATCGAATTACTTTTATTCAAACAATTTTATACAGACAGCTCCAAACTTAAAAATCAGCATCATGGACATGGGACAGAATAGGAGTTTTCCTGGTATTTGGACCCCCAACATCGTCCAAAACTTACTTATCTCGTTAATATTAATATGCAATCATGAAATGGGATGTTCCACAGTATAATGAAATAAAAACAAACACACACAAGAATATGTACTAAATTAAAAATTAATATTCAGGGACTTAAAAGTCAAAAGATTGTGAGAATGCCCCATATCTCATACATGTTAATGCTTCAAAATTCGCTAGCGCAGTGCCAACATTAAATGGCAATCTATGCCCATCAAGTGGATACTAAATATATGAAATTCGGTGCTTTTAGTTCTTGAGACATGACAACAAGTAAAATCGTGTAAATCATGCTAAATGCAGCTTAGAAGCGCCACCTGTTGGGTGATTTACACAAAAACATAATCAGCAACAAACTGTGTCAACGTCTAACTGAATCTGAAGATTGATGAAAATTCGCGCATTAATTTTTGAGATAGAGCTATTGCGATAATCGTGAAATATCCAGCATAGCAGTGCCACCTATTGGTAGATTGGCACGAAAACCTAATCAAGAACAACTAGTGTCAACGTCTAACTGAACCCTAATAGTCCCCGAGCCAGGTGCAAATTTCGTCAGTTATTTCCTCTCGGCCGATAATTTGTAAAATGCTTCAGAGAGTTGTATCATGAAGCTCCGTGAACGTCGGCTGCGGTTCCGTGGGTGGGTTGAGCGGCGGTAGCCTCCCAAACACGTAAAAAAAAAAAAAAAAAATTAGTCATTTCCTCCCGGTTGAAAATTTGTCAAATTATAGCTAACCCAATATCGGGAAGAAAAAAAAGTCAGCTGATTATAAAGTGGTGGGTCACACGAACATGAAAAAAATATACAGGGTGCAAAGGAAAGTTCTTTTAACTTGAAAATACTTTCGAACGAAGAGAGCTACAGCTATGGAAGTGAAGTAACGGTATAGTAAAGTGACTACTCCCGATTTAATGCAAACGACGGCAGCGCCCCCTTGTGGCAAAATTTGGAAGATAGCTATTGAAAATCGTAAACGAAAAGAAATAGAGCTAAATTTCCATTTAGAAAGTTTTAGAGCATTAATTGATTAGTACGAGACGACATTTGGTTCACACGGATAAGATAAATCGTCGCCTGTATACCCAAAAATGTCCGAAATCGATGAGCGACGATTCTACTTTGCATATTCACATTCCGTCAATGTATTAGTGCACAATTTCAGATTGTGACGTTGTACTGTGGTGTAATGTCTGTAAAAATTTAATGTTCAATGCATTTAAAATTTTAGATTAACCCTTTCAGGGGCAGAAGAATTCTGTTCGTAATCTGATGAAGTAATTTACTGACACCAGAATATTCAAACGAATCTCTTAGAAAATAAAAACCAGCTAATTTTACTTTCATTACGAAAGCAAAATTTTCTTAAAATATTCTTGCTGCCATTTGTCAGTTTTGGAATTAAAATTAGGTGGCTAGACCGTCTAGCCACCGCCCTTGAAAGGGTTAAATCTATGTCGTCGTATTGAAGAGGCTAGCAAAAGACGTTGCATGCTGAGAAATGCGGCATGTAGAATTACTCTCACGAACACAAACGTGTATCGTGAGCAATGGTGAACTTTTCGAACATACTGAATATTAACTTTTTATCACTGTGAGACAGTTTGTCTTTTTTGTTTTCGTGTGATAATATCAAAATGTATTGAGATAAGCACGTATTTATTCCATAAATTGTGCGTATTTCTTCATACTTCTGGCTATTCCATTCAAACGTTTACACAAAATAGACTGTATCGATTTCGGACATTTTTGGGTATACGGGCGAAGATTTATCTTATCCATGTAAACCAAATGTCGTTTCGTACTAATTAATTGATGCTCTAAAACTTTCTAACTGGAAATTTTGCTCTATCTCTTTTCGTTTTCGATTTGCAATGGCTAACTTCCAAACTTCGCCACTAGGGGCGCTGCCGTAGTTTGCATTAAATCGGGCGTAGTCACTTTACTATACCGTTACCTCACTTCCATAGCTGTAGCTCTCTCCGTTCGCAAGTATTTTCAGGTTAAAGGGACTTTCCTTTGCACCCTGTATATTTTTTTCATGTTCGTGTGACCAGCTGACGTATTACCCACCACTTTATAATCAGCTGACTTTTTTTTTCTTCAAGATATTGGGTTAGCTATAATATCAAAATGTATTGAGATAAGCACGTATTTATACCATAAATTGTGCGTATTTCTTCATACTTCTGGCTATTCCATTCAAACGTTTACACAAAAGAGACTGCATCGATTTCGGACATTTTTGGGTATACGAGCAAAGATTTATCTTATCCATGTAAACCAAATGTCGTTTCGTACTAATTAATTGATGCTCTAAAACTTTCTAACTGGAAATTTTGTTCTATCTCTTTTCGTTTTCGATTTGCAATGGCTAACTTCCAAACTTCGTCACTAGGGGCGCTGCCGTAGTTTGCATTAAATCGGGCGTAGTCACTTTACTATACCGTTACCTCACTTCCATAGCTGTAGCTCTCTCCGTTCGCAAGTATTTTCAGGTTAATGGGACTTTCCTTTGCACCCTGTATATTTTTTTCATGTTCGTGTGACCAGCTGACGTATTACTCACCACTTTATAATCAGCTGACTTTTTTTTTCCTTCAAGATATTGGGTTAGCTATAATTTGACAAATTTTCAACCGGGAGGAAATGACTATTTTTTTTTTTTTTTTTTTTTTTTTTTTTACGTGTTTGGGAGGCTTACCGGGAGACTTCCGTGGGCTCAACCCACCCACGGAATCGCAGCTAACATTCACGGAGCTTCATGATACATCTCTCTGAAGCATTTTACAAATTATTCGCGGAGAGGAACTTGGTCATCAAAATCTGTTGCTGGCTCGCGGACTATAAGTTAGATGAAAAATCGTGGATTAGTTCTTGAGATAGAGCTATTGCCGAAATCGGGAAAAATGCAGCATAGCAGCGCCACCTTTTGTGCGATATACATAAAAAACTAATAAGCTCCATTTTATATCAAGGTGTAACTTCATCTAAAATTTTGTGAAATTACGTGCATTAGTTCTTGAGATACTCGTGAACTTGAGATACTTGAGATACTCGATACTCGTTTTTCCAAAATTGAATTTCAAAAATTACCAAATTTCACAATGCAGTACCATAGCGAAACCTTCACGCGTAAAAAGATAATGATAACGGCAATGTGTCCTGACGTGTATATTTGCTATGGCAAGAGTCACAAAATAAGTAATCTTATTTTTCTGTTAAAATATAAAAGTGAATTATGATGCCCTCAAAAAATTTTTCGCATACAGACAGACATATTCTGAAAACCATTGAATCGTGTTCAGAATCTTCTAAAACGTATAAATCCATCGAAAACTGTAAGTCGAAGTTTTTCACGAATACAGTATATTCTTCTTACAAAGATAGATGAAAGTAAAAAAGTACCTGATATTCAGTTCTGAGAGTGATCGCCATTTTTTTTCAAATATGTCATATAGCATGTACCTACATGCTGCAAACGGCGCCCCTCAAGGGGTTAAAGAATTGAGATATCTTCCAGAAGTTCTGAATATTAAAAATGTGCTAAATTGTGAACACTGGCTTATAAAAATTTCACTTTAAAAACTAGCTCTTCTTTGCTAACTCATTCACGATCGTAAATTTTTTTAAGTAGATTCTTTTAATTGTATTATCTAATTTCAAATCATCAATATTTGTATAGATAACTTATGTATGCAAAATTCATACAGGACCTTCAACACACTACTCTCTTTGAGCACTATTATAAATTGTGGTTTTGATAATGAATTTTCCAAATGAGACAAATTACTCTTTAATAAAAAGCTACGCGTTGATTGACGACTGGCTTTTTCGCTAACCATTGTCACGATCTCGGAAAATGAAACATTTGAAGTTACTGAAAAAATTAATAGCTCGAAAAGTATTTGTCAAAAAACTGTTGGGCAAACTGTATTAAAAAGGTAAAAAATTGTATTTGTCTTGATATAAATTTCAAATCTAATAATTATGCCGTTTTTTCAACATTGAATTTCAAAAATTACCAAATTTCACAATGCAGTACCATAGCGAAACCTTCACGCGTAAAAAGATAATGATAACGGCAATGTGTCCTGACGTGTATATTTGCTATAGCAAGAGTCACAAAATAAGTAATCTTATTTTTCTGTTAAAATATAAAAGGGAATTATGATGTCACGAGTGCATGATTTTTATTTAATTCTCTACACAAATACTAGGTGCGCGATTTCTTTTTAGTTGTGAATAATAAGGTTTATTCACGTATGACCTCCTATTTAAAACGAATATAGAGTTAATGCGTGGCTTTTACAACAGAAAGTGATATCATGAAGGGCTTTTCATGAATTTACATTTCTTTTTCAATTTTTTTTCAAGAATCAAGATTATATTTATTTAGGCTAAGGAAACATTTTTTTTTTAAATACTGATATAAAAGCAAAATTTCTCAAGGCTTTCAATACATTAAAAAAGAGATCATATTTGCGCAACATTGTCCGTATGGCGTTTAATTTTAAAATTGATTTTCTAATCAAACATCTTTAAAACCCCGGGCAATGCCAGGTATTTCCGCTAGTAGTACATAATATGTGTGGTGTGCGCATTAGCTGTATTTCTGTATGCGGACACCCATGCATTAGAATCCCATGCATTAGAATATATAGCAATTTATTGTTTGAAATACTTTTCAGGGATTACCCTTAACACATTTTGCGCAACTACTGAATAGGAATTGGGGAAAATGATTGGTCAAATTTATATTGTTAACCCTTTCTGGTGCGGAGTAATTCTGTTTATAAACTGATTAAATAATGAACTGTGACCAGAATTTATAAACGAAGTTACTAGAAATATGAACTTCTTATTTTCCCGTACATTATAAAAGGAAAATTTTGATTAAATATTCTTGGTGCCTTTGTCAGTTTCGGAATCAAAATTAAGTGTCCTTTTCTCTAAGAACACCGCCTTCGAAAAGGTTAAAATGTATATGCTACTTTATAAATAATTGCAAATTATGTTAACTATGGGCAGAGTTTAGTTATAAAAAAAAACACTGTTGATAACGTAAAAATGTAAAAAAAAAAGTATTTATCCGCCTTCTAACATTGGTGTCTATTTTTGTTAAATATATTACTTGTTATTTATCTTGAAAACGTTATCCTAATTATATTTTGTAATAAAATAATTGAACGTATTTATGGAAATTTGCTCTGATGGTCGTAAAAGTATCGATGGACGTTCTCATAGCTCCTTCAGCAAATCTAGCTATGATGAATTTGTAAATATGTTAATATTTTATAACCTGTATAAATAATAGAATTTCTATTGTTTTGTATCTTCTCCTTTATTTATATGCCTTAACCATAAGCAGAAATCCAAAACCCGATCATGAAATTTTTCGGGGCTGCACAAATGAAATACAATGAGACCTAATTGCAGATTAACATGCTTTTATGAATTTATTCATATTTATTTTACATCATATTTCATTCTTCAAAATTCATAATTTTCATTGTCCGATAGAAGAAAATGAGTAACCAATGGCAAAAACCGTTGTAAGTTTTCGTAAAAACTCAAACAAATGTTACTTCACCCTTTCTTATCATATAAATAAAAACATACATTTATTTTACTTAAATAGGTGTCACAAATACAAATCAAAATATGTTGACATGTTTCGGTTTAATAGTAAAAACCGTAATCATAACACACACATAATCAATAGAAATGAATGACACTGGGTCAATCATTTCTGTTGATTATGTGTGTGTTATGATTACGGTTTTTACTATTAAACCGAAACCTGTCAACATATTTTGATTTTTATTTGTGACACCTATTTAAGTAAAATGAATGTATGTTTTTATTTAAATGAATAACCGTTGATAATTATTCAAACTTAAAAGAAAAATTATGCATATTTTTAACACTTTCCAACATAGTTGAAAACTGTTTATGAATTCGGTTTGACTGTCCGTTAGGGTGGTGCGAAAAAAGTCAAGTTGATATTTCCGAGTCGCTATAGTGCGGAAAAGTTGCGATTGGTAAATACAAGAAAAACAAAAAAAAAATTCTTCTAATCGGACTTTATCTTCCGATCCCGCAAACCGCCTAAAAATTCCAAAAAATTGAAAATTTCCGATTTTTTTTTTTTTTTTTTACGTTTATATATTTTTTATCGCTATAGGGAAAAATATTTGCAGTTTGTACTGTTTAATAATAATAATAATAATAATTGTGTTTAGAGAATATCTTCCGATCGCGCAAGCTCAATAAAATTCAATTTTGAGTGATTTTCATTTATTAAGAATATAATCAACTGAGGTCAGTTTGCAGTCTCAGGTTAAGATTTAAATGTTAATTGATACTATTTAGCATATTAAGTTATTTTTAACCAACCTAGAACTTACCACGAAGAGTTCGTTTCAGGTTTGAAAAGTTTAGTAGTGCACGCAACTGCCGTTAGCCACGTTGGAAAACAGCGCTGAAGTCGGCGTACGCGTTCCCACCTAGTCTCACCTAACTCGATAAAATTTACAGAAAAGTCAACTGGATTCAGATGAACTGCTTGGCATATACTATTTTGACGGAAGAAAGGACGATACCCTAGTTAAAGAACGGATTGCATTTAACAGGTTCGTCGAACTGTTAAAGAGGAACACTTTCCTGTCATAAAAGAACGTGGCTCAGTTTATTTAGGCCATGTGCCTCCAAACTCCGGGCCTGCTAAGGACATTGTAGCTTTCATAGTATCATGTCTTACTGAATAAGGGGTTTCACTAGAATACTTAGATTTTGTAGGCTGTGGTGGTACAAATACCAATACTGGATAGAAAGGTGGTGCTATCAGAAAGCTTGAGGTTCATCTCTGACGACCACAGCAGTGGGTTGTTTGTTTATTCCATTTTGTTGAATTACCTTTCCGCCATCTTTTTCAACATTTCAATGTTGAAACAACTGGCCCAAGATCATTTAGTACACCATTTGGACACAATGTCATTGTTGTGTAAAGCTCTCGGTGATAAATTTTCAATTGACTGATTGTGAAATTCCAGAAGTGGACAGGCAACTGTTGAGTAAGGACCAAAGATATCTTCTTGGCATAAGTCAAGCAATTAAAAGTGGCAACTTTCCAAATGACTTATTAAAGTGTGACTCCGGTCCAATTTCACATGCCAGATTGCTCACTTGTGCAAATAGAGCCCTTCGACTTTACGCGAGCGTGGAAAACCCATCGGATGCCTTAAAGCCATATTGACAATTATTTTAAAATCTTACTTGCCAGTTTGTTTTGAAATAAAATGATGTAAGTACATTACCGACGGGCCTATTCATCTGTACAGAGCGATTGAAACATCTCGATACTTTCGTGACAACCTGAAGAAAGTGTAGTCCCTGAAACTGAACGAAACTCGTTCTTTGCTCACCCGGAAAACCTACTGATGTTAATGGTCTTTTATAAGAGGAGGCACATAAGAGAGCTAGGGCTAAGAAGAGTATTAAAAGCCAGGCAAAATGTTTCAAAGGGTAAAGGTATCTGAATCTTTATCACTCCTACAATCCAGAATTAATTGATTGTAATGTAGCAAAATTAACATTTCCACCTCTTTTTCGGAGAATAAACCATGAAGAAATACATTTCTTCGTTCAATCAGGTCATATCTCAGTCTGGGATGATAAAAAGTTTCCCAACTACACGTAAGATGTCCAGCGGTGCGTTAAATCGGTAACGGAAGCATCATTTAAGGTATGTGGGCCCCAATCAAGAGAGCATCAGGACCACACTGAAATCAAGGTCCATAATACCAGACATTACCACCAAATCGCAATACAAAGTTGCGTCTAAAAGTCAGACTTAAACAGATGACATAACAAATTGTATATCTTATACTGTTACGATACTAGTTTTTTAATACTGTGTTTTGACTCTATTATAACAAAATATATATTTAAGTAATGTAAATAGCAAATACCCTCATTGGTTGGATGGAGGATAGGGTGTGGTTTGAACTCGAAGTGCAGCTACCTTCCCGTGGTGAGTTCTGGTTTGTTTAAACATTATCAAATATCTAAACAAGCAAAGAGTTGTACATTGTACAATTTATATGCAAATGTTAATATTGGAACGCAAACTGATCTCAGGTTATTATTTTCTTTATACATCAAAACCACTGAAAATTGAATTTTTGCCAATTTGTATTGAGCTTGCGTGATCGGAAGCTATTCTTTAAACGCAACTGTTTATTTTTATTATTATTAAACATTACAATCTGCAAATATTTTTCACTATAGCGATAAAATATATATATACATAAAAAAAGAAAAAAATTCTGAAAAAATGGGAAATTTTCATTTTTTTTTAATTTTTAGGCGGTTTGCGGGATCGGAAGATAAAGTCCGATTTAAATAATTTTGTTTTTGTTTTTCTTGTATTTACCAATCGCAACTTTTCCGCACTATAGCAACTCGGAAATATCAACTTGACTTTTTTCGCACCACCCTACTGTCCGTCCGTCTGTCTGTCCGTGCTCTAGCTTGCGTAAATATAACCAGATTGCCGTGAAATAGATAAATGTTATTTGGTTTTACTATGGCATTTTTAAGATTGAAAATGAAGTGCGTAGCATTTTCGGTTTATTTAGAGGGCCACTCAAAAGAATTCCGTCACATGACGGTCTATGGGGGAAAATAGTTTGCTGTATATTTTAATGATATTATAGTATTTTAAACATATTGAAATTGATATACATCACTGAGGTGTACGACAAGGTTCTTACTATAGAATATGGCGTGCATAGAACTTATTGTTTATTTACAGAGATACACAAAAGAATTTGGCTATAGAAGAAAATGAGCAATAATTGAACTATTGAAGCCTACGAACGGAAGTGCGTTGGAAGTGCGTTTTCAGTTGTGGTATGCGTTTTTAAATTTAATTATTTTTTTAAATATTACTTGGTGTGTATAAACTTTATAGATCATATGCAGTGTCGCACAAAAGTTCTCAACAACATTGGTTTATTGACGGAAATTACTGAGTGGAAATTTTCAACTGAACTAACTGAACTAAACTGAATTAACTGAACTAACTTTTAGCATACTATGTAGTACTAGCCGCCTCTGGCGATCAGTTTGGTCTCCCTTAAATGTATGCTATTCTAATCATTCCATCATGTTACTTTCATTCGTAAACTCAAGGCCTCCTCATCATAATAAACTAATTCTCTTGCTCAATCCTTCCCCGCGAGTCCAAAGAGAAATCAAGAATTCTTTGCGAACTTCATAACATTTCATACATTTTTTGTTATTATGCTTATTTCGTCTTTTTTGACGAATACCTCTTAATTTCCGTAGCAGTAAAAATGAGTGAAATTTCAAGTGTTTGAACTGAGATTTGTTCATATATTATCTAAATTCAACTTATTTTACTTAAACATGCTGTTACTTCAATGTTATTTTTTAGTATTAATAATTTTATTAAAATTTTGAAAATCATGCATTTATAATTTTTTTTCACTACTTAATAACTAAATAAGGAATATATATAATTTTGTTTTTATAGATTTGATTTCTGAGTTCATAAATATGACATTAAAGTAACGTAACTAAGCGAAATAGCAACGTGACATTATCGTATAAGAGTACAGGGGGGAGGGAAAGGGGGGATTTTTTTCGACGGCGGAACCGGGGGGGGGGTGATTCTTTTTGCGTACTCTTGAAGGAGGGGTCCACCTGTCAATCAAAAGGGGGTGGAGGAGGGGGTCGGAAATGGAGGGTCACGTGACTTGATCGTATAGGAATCCGGCTGGGACAATTTTTTTTTCCTGTGGCAACGGTCACGTGACATCATCGTATAAGAGTACAGGGGGGGAGGGAAAGGGGGGATTTTTTTTGACGGTGGAACCGGGGGGGTGATTATTTTTGCGTACTCTTGAAGGAGGGGTCCACCTGTCAATCAAAAGGAGGTGGGGGAGGGGGTCGGAAATGGAGGGTCACGTGACTTGATCGTATAGGAATCCGGTAGGGACAACTTTTTTTCCCGGTGGCAACGGTCACATGACCGTTGATAATGATTTTTTTGTTTTTAATTGGATGACGTCATCCAAGATGGCGTCACGTGATTTTTTTTGTGTAGGATAACGGGGTTCAGTTCCTGACCAATTTAAATAATTAATTAAGAGTATAATTAATTTAGGTATGATTAATATTCATTGAAAACAAATTTTGAATATGACTGGCCGCGTGGACCATGACGTCACACGTTCATGCTTGAACATCGTCATTCATGTTTATTCTTGTTAGACTATGGTCGTTCCTGTTTGACTTGAACGCTGACTATGACGTCACAGATTCATGTTAGAACAGAAGAAATAGCTTTAACTGTAACCAAATGTGAAGTTGAGTTGTTTTTTGTATCTCAAATTATCATTTAACTGTAACCGGTAATGAAAAAAGTTTGTCATTCACCAAATGGCATCAGTTGTATGTATCAGTTGCTTAGATTTTCAAACTGTGTGTTGCCTCGCGTGCCTGTTTTCCGCTTTAAGAGTTCATTTTTTTCGTGTAATTTATTCCGTTTGGATAATTCAGTGTTTTTTTATAATTTTAAAATAATAGTTTAAAAATGAAACGCTCCTCAAACATTTGTTCATTAGAACAAATAAAGCGAAAGAGATCTGCTAAGGACTTAGACAACAAAAATATAAAGAACGATGCTGCAAATTTTTTACAACAGAAGGCTAGCACAAATTCATCGGGTGATGCTGGCTTTACTCTGAATTCATTGCCAAAGGATGTGGTTCATCTAGGAGGTGAAAATTTTCTTTACGTCAATTGTTTTTTTGGACAAACACGTGTGCATATCAGAAAACATGTTTGTGATGAAGACTGTTTCTTTCACCCTACGAAAGATGGGGTATCTTTGTCGCCTAAAGTGTGGTATTCGTTGTGTTCAGCGGTACACGGTATCCTGAACAACAAATCGTCAGATAAAGTTTTTGTGATAGAAAGAGATTTGTGTGTGTCGAAGCAAGTGAAGGCTGGTTTTCAGCTTTTTGTGTTTCAAAGACTGTTTCAGAGAAAAAATCTCAGCATGCAATATGTGCCGGAGCACGTTGTGTTGAGAGCTGTAGAGTTGGCTAAACTCGATGACAGCAAGAACTTTATAACGGAATGTGTGAAAAGAGAGTTAATTACGTACACATTGTTCAACAACATAACAAAAGAAATCCACAATTCAAACCTGGATTTGAAACCGGATATAACTTGTGATGGATTCTTACAACTTATCGAATCTTTAGGTAAGTGTTTGTTGCATTTTATCACCCTAAAAATTACTGAACTTCTGAACTGTTTTGGATGTAGGGATCACTATCAAGCAGATTTTATGCATGACTGTATATCTAAAAGTAGGAGTGAAAAATTTGATGAATATTTTGAGCAAGCACTTTTTCAAATTAATATGGATGACGCAGCAAAAAACATTGTACAAAAAACTTAAATGTTGATTTTAATTATGTTCTTAGGCAGCAAGAATTTTTTGATGCTGTGGATGCAAAAGGAATACTTAAAAGCATTGAAAAAATGTATGTTTCCGAAGAATAAACTGAGTATAATGAATTAATGAATTTATGTAATTAATATTATGTATCTAATTTTATGTATTGTTTAACTTTATATTGTTCACCTGAATAAATTTTGTATTTTTTATTATATTTTTGTTTCGTGTGTTTTTTATATTGTGTCAAGTTTATTTTTTGTAGTATATTTTAGATTAAAAACTTTAAAATTTTATTAACACTAAAAAAAATTATATATATATTAAAACATTTATCACTATGCTTTCATTTTAAATAAAACTTTCATGCGATAAACATCATATGAATTTCTAGCTGAAAATACAAATGAATGTTAACTTTCGATTAGATCATAATCATTGTTGCAATGGAAGCTTTGAATCAGATGTATCGGGATCCGGAGATACCAGCCAGTTTCGGTGGTATCAATGCTTTGCAACATGCTTTAAAAGGTCGCGTAAAAGCCAAAGACATCAAAAATTGGCTGCAAACGAAAGATTCGTATACTTTCCACAAGCCTTTGCGACACAAATTCCCGAGAAATCGTGTCATAGTAGGAGGCTTAAATGAGCAGTTTCAGTCTGATTTAGTAGACATGCAGTCTCTATCTCCTTTGAATGACGGATATAAATATTTACTTAAAAGTATTGATATTTTATCGAAATATGCATGGGTCATACCGTTAAAAGATAAAAAAAGGTCCAGGTATTAAGCGAGCTTTCGAAAAAATATTTTCGGAACGTAAGCTGCAAACTCTGCAGTTCGACGATGGGAAGGAGTTCACTAATAATCTTGTGCAAGATTTCTTAAAAAAGAAATATGTTCACTTTTTCACAACGAATAACTCCACAAAAGCTTCAATAGTAGAACGTTTTAATCGTACTCTTAAAACGAAAATGTGGAAATATTTTACTGAAAAGAATACAAAGAGGTATATTGATGTAATCGATAAATTAACACACAGTTATAACCACACTTGGCATCGTAGTATTAAAATGGAGCCAGAATCCGTAAACTTCGATAACCAAAGTCAAGTTTGGGAAACATTGTACGCAAATAACAAAATCCCTGCAATGAAACATGATTTGAGTGCCGGCGATACCGTTCGTATAAGTAAGGAGAAACTACGTTTTGAGAAAGGATACGAACAAAATTGGACAAGAGAAATTTTTACTATTCATAAAATCATTCATCGAGTGCCTGTTGTCTATAAGTTAAAAGATTTAGCAGGAGAAACCATAAAAGGAACATTTTATAAACAAGAACTACAAAAAGTTTCGGATTCAGCTTTTTACCCTGTGGAAAAAGTTTTGAAGAAAAGAAAACGTAACGGAAAAGTTCAATATTTTGTGAAATTTCAAGGATATCCGAAAAAATTCAATGCATGGGTTAAAGATATTCGAATGATATAAATAGAGTAGTCATCATACATACCTTTCATTTCTTCAAAAGATGTCGTTCTATATCACACTTATCAGCGACAGCTCTTTGAGCTTTTTCCCCAATAATAAAATATCGCAATTTACAACTCAATTGCCCACACCCATAAATTTAAACGGTGAATGGGAAATGGCTTTGGTCGATTTCATTTATCCACATACGTGGTATAATGTTCGAATCGATAATAATTTGTTTGGTTTTGACTTAGGGGACGGAAAATTAGAAGGTAGGAGAGTTCTCTCTGGATGTTATGAAACCATACAGGATCTCATTAAAAGTATGACAATACCATCGCATAAAAATAAGATTGAATTTCAATTTCACCCGGTTACGAAAAGAGTTACAATCAAGACAGATAAAAAATCAAAGGTTATTTTTCACGAAGGAATAGCAGAACTTTTAGGGTTTCAACCCGGAGAATATACAGGATTGCAACAAAGTCCTTTTGTAGCCGACCAAAACTCATCCTTTCCCGTGATGTATGTGTACTGTGATCTCGTGGAGCCTCAAATCGTCGGTGATGTACATGCCCCTCTGTTGAAAATTGTGTCTGTCGGAGGAAGCGATGGCGAAATTATTAATGCTCATTATCCAAGACCATTGTACGTACCAATTATTCGTCATCACTTCCAAACGGTACAAATTGATATTAGACTTCATTCTGGAGATTTAGTGCCTTTTGAAAGAGGTAAAGTTTTTGTAACGCTGCATTTTCGTTTATAGCAAATCATATAAAAGACTTTTCGTTTAAGTAATTCTCATTTTCAGTTTTGATTGCGATAAAGAAGGATCAACAAAAATGTTGGTGCATTATACATGTTGTACACAAAAGTTCGAAGATTATTATGCAGGGCAAACAGGAAAAGGTTTGCCTTACTATCGGGGAACAGTTTTGCAGAGAGGATACGGTATAGGTGGATTTTTTGCAAAATTGTTTCGCAGTGCGATGCCATTTTTGATAAGTGGTGCCAAAACAATTGGAAAAGAAGCATTACGAGCAGGCACTATGGTTGCAAATGATGTGTTATCAGGTGAAAACTTTAAAACGTCTCTCAAAACGCGATCAAAAGAAACCGGGAAGAAATTAGCTAGGAAAGCTGTTCAAAAAGCAAATGAAATGATTGGCCATGGAAAGCTTAAAAGGAAGCGCAAACCTGCGAAGCGCATCATTTCATCGAAAGTACGGAAAGTGCAAAGACGTGATATTTTTGATTGATAACACAATATTATACTATGGCTTTTCTTTTAAAGGACTCTCCCGAATGTGCTAAATCGGAATTAGAATTATTTCATCTTCCTCCTACTCAAACAGTTATTGAGAGAGGTCAATGGATTGAATTTCACCCACTTGCCAATGTTTCTGATGGAGGTCCTGTAGAATTTAATGTTTCTGGAAGCGGAGAGGATTATCTTGATTTATCCCAAACGCAGTTATATGTCAAAATAAAGATTTTAAAAAAGGATGGCAAACTCATTGCAGATGATAAATGTAAAGTGGGACCCGTCAATCTGTTTTTGCATTCCATGTTTTCTCAAGTTGACATTAGTCTGAACGATAGACTGGTTTCTTCCAGTAATAATACCTATCCTTACAGAGCCATGATAGAGAAGTTACTGAATCACGGCTTTGATGCAAAAACTTCTCAACTTTCCTCAGAATTATTTTTTAAGGATACTGCTGGTCATATGAATGTTGTGGATCCTGCAGATGCAAACCCCAATGAAGGATTTAGTAAACGTGCCGAAATGACTAAAATGAGTGCTTCAGTTGATATGATAGGTCGATTGCACCTGGATATGTTTCACCAAGAAAGACTCCTCCTTAACATGGTAGATGTTAAAATTAAACTGATTCGTAGTAAACCAGAGTTTCGTTTGTTGGCAGGTGAAGGGGAGTTTAAAGTTTCTCTGGAACACGCTTCCTTATTTGTTTGTATAGTACGTGTAAGTCCTGGCGTTGTCTTAGGACATGCTAAAAGCTTAGAAAAAACAACAGCCAAATACCCTATTAACAGAGTGCTTTGCAAAACATATTCCATTCCTTCAGGGAATATGAGTTTTGTTCAAAATAATATTTTTACAGGCCAGATGCCCAATCGCATCGTTATCTCCTGTGTGGATAATGACGCATTGAACGGCGACTATAAAAAGTCCCCTTTTGAGTTCAAGCATTACGATATTAATTTCATAGGTGTCTATGTGGACGGTCAGCCCGTTCCCCACAATCTACTACAACCTGACTTTGAAAACAATTTGTTTATTCGTGCTTATCAGAATTTATTTACGAATGCATAAAACAAAGGTCTTTATCTTTCAAGATCAGAATTTTCACAGGGGTATTCATTATTTTGTTTTGATCTAACACCTGATTTATGTGATGGTTCACATCTTAATCTCATTCGTCATAGCAATTTAAGATTAGAAATTAAGTTCGGAACGACTTTGGCGCAAACAGTCTCTTTGCTAGTGTATGCTGAATTTGAAAATTTAATCGAAATCAACAAATCTCGCAATATTCTGTATGATTTTGGAAACTAATGAATTCATCGCAAATTCATAGAATTTTATCTCGTGATCCCATTTCTGCGAGATATTTTACAGGTGTTTTTCCTTCCGACAAAATAACCAATATTCGAAAATTTCCCTGTGCATTAGTGATCAACACCGATAAACATGATGACAAAGGAACCCACTGGCTGGCAGTTTACGTTCAAGACAAAAGAACTATTGAATTTTTTGATTCTTACGGACTTCCTCCTGAAACCTATGGAGAAGATATCACAAGTTTTGTAAAAAAGTATCATCGTATAAACAGGAATAAGACAATGCTTCAAAGTTTAACGTCCAATGTCTGTGGACAATATTGTATTTTCTTTCTTGTAAAACGATGTCAAGGACTTTGTATGAATTCTATTACCAATGTATTATCCAGAAAGAAGAATGATTTTCGAATGTATCAATTTGTCAAAAAAAGATATGGTGTAAATATGATTTTTAAAAAATAAAAAAAAAGTTTCTCTTATTTTATGTGTGTTTATTTAGTTTTTTTTTTTCTTTTTTTTATCTCATCGCGGATAGTGGATTAGAAAGAAAAAGAAAATGCTTGCATAAGATTTTTTTTTTCCTAGCACGGTCATAAAAGTTATTGTGTTATTTATATTTACTTAAAAATAACTCGTCTAAATAGTCAAGAAACTATAAAAAATGAAGTTTTTATTCATTCTTGTCATTTAAAGCAAGGAATTACTCAAGTTACTACATCCTTCCACTGTCCTTATCAGCAGGCCCACAGGCTCGGGTAAGAGTGTATTTGTTAAAAAAATTAATTGATTACAAATATTTTCAACCAATGCCATCAAGTATTATATACTGTTATGGAAGCTATCAACCTCTTTTCAATTCCATGAAAGATGTACAGTTTGAAGAAGGTTTACCCTCTAATGTTAACTCCCTTCGTGATGCTTTAATTATTATCGATGATTTAATGTCAGAGTTAGCAGGCTGTGAGCAATTGAGCAAACTTTTCACGAAAGGTAGTCATCATCGAAATCTTTCGGTCGTCTTTATAACGCAAAACTTGTTTCACCACGGCAAAGAAATGCGAAATATTAATTTAAATTCCCATTACATGATACTATACAAAACCCCCCGAGATAAAAGTCAAGTAATGCATTTAGCCAGACAAATGTTTCCTGGTAAAACCAAGGCTTTTCAAGAAGTATTTAACGATGCTACTGCATTACCCTTCAGTTACTTATTCATTGATTTAAGACCAGATTCTTTCGAAAGCTTGCGCCTGCGCACAAGAATATTTCCAGGTGATAAACATTACGTGTACGAACTTCGATAAGCCATTTGTACAAAGGTTGTCATCTGGGGAACATGTCGTCCGTTGTTATTGAATTCGAGGGGTTTCAGATAAATTCAAATGATTTTATTATCAAAGAACTCGCTTTTTATGCGGTGGATCATGGGTATTCTGCCCGTTGGAGCTTCCTCCCTCCGCATCCTTGGGAGAAATTACCTCTCCTAAAAAGAAAGACTTTTACCTGGTTGACTCGTTACTTTCATGGTTTAGAATGGAATAGTGGTGATTTACCCTTTTCTGCATTGGAGTCAATACTTTTATCCTCGTTTGTTTCTTATAAAAATGTCTATACCAAAGGAATAGAAAAAACAAAATTTTTAGAGCGAATGTCGGGACGAAAGATTTTGAATCTAAATGATTTTAACTGCCCTAAGATTGATTTATTAAATATTTCAGAGGTAAACTGTCCCAGTCATAAATCCTGTTTTAAACATTGTGCTTTGACAAAAGCTTTTTCTTATGGCATGCATATAAAAGAGAGACTAACCTCAAAATTCGTCATTTCTACTCAGGATGTCGACTATAGAACATCTTAAATTGTTAAACAAGACAAAGCAAAAAACCGCCTTTCTTAAAAAGTGTCCAAATAGTATTATAAAAGGTGTCTGTGAATGCGCTTTAAATCTTTTAAAAGGTAACATACCGGTCTCTAAACGTCAAAAAAATAAGTTATCAGCTCATAAAAGAACATTGCGTCGCCTGGGAGATAAGAAAGTACCTTTGTTTAAGAAAAGACGACTCCGCGTCCAAAAAGGAGAAGGATTTCTGTCTATACTTATTCCTGCTGCAGTCTCAGTGCTCAGTACATTGATCAATGGAATTCGCTCGTAAATTTAGACTTGTTCCTGCTGACACAGATCAAGCGTTTGCCGATGAACATTTAAGTGATTTAGATAGACAGATTCAGACTATTTTGAAAAGGAAATTAGGGGATGATGAAAAAGCGAAGCTTTATACACAGATTTTGCAGAAGTTTGTGTCCTTCCCAGATGTGAACGCGGCGAAACCCCCTGAAGAACCACTTCCCGAGAAACCTTTTGAAAAGTCTCCCGATATA
The DNA here is from genome assembly GCA_963932465.1 of Maratus speciosus. Classification (NCBI taxonomy): domain Eukaryota; kingdom Metazoa; phylum Arthropoda; class Arachnida; order Araneae; family Salticidae; genus Maratus; species Maratus speciosus. The sequence goes on from OZ010797.1 coordinate 122,184,644, forward strand.
GAAAATGAAATTCTAAGTTCTGTCTTTGTTAAACAAAAGAAAACTGCTTCTAAAATAATGGAATTTTTTAAACAAAAGAATATTTCCTGTACAGAAAATAAAGAAGTGAAAAAAGGCGATATTGTAATTATCGGATCAAATGCTGTTCAACTAATAATTTTTTGCTGAGAGACAGAAGTCAAAAACCTATTGCTTTTGATCAGTTTCAAGAACTTTTAAATACTATCAGCTTTCCACAAGAGTTTATAAAAAACAGGTATTTAAAGAATGAGCAGAAAGTTATTTATGCAAGACCTGAACCCCGCCATGGAAAACGAAAATCCTCTTACCACGTCACTTTACCAATTTCACCAAAACCTTGGTTAAAATTTGAATAAAAAAATGTAGAAAACTATATTTTGTAACTGCAGTGTATGAAATGAGAATAAATAAATAAAAATAAAGTTTTAAAAAATGCAGTTGAGTATGTGTCATTTAATTTTTTTTTCTTCTATTTCTGTTTATACATAAGTTTCTTTTCTTTATGAAATAAATATTAGTTATCCGAAATAGTATTTATTTTTTTAATTTTTAAATTAAAATTTAATAGCAATATGATTTTCCTTGTTTTTTTTATACTTAAATATATATTTTTTCTAAAAATAAATAAATATATATAGATATCAATTTTCTCATTTTTATATAAATACTAGCAGGCTATGCCCGCTGCGCTGGTCAATATTTCCAAATGAACCTTGGATTAAACTAAATGGTGAATTTGAACTTGTATTTTAAACAATATGGATCTTCAGCTTGACCTTGCTCATTACTGAAAACGATGCGAACGCCATTGCGATATAATGTTATCTTAAGCGTTGGACAAAATTTAGCAATTAAGAAGTAATTGTTTCAGTTGATTATAAACAGCGCACTTATGGTCGGGTAATGAGACCGTTATGACAACAGGAATTAATACCTCTGTAACTAATCAACATATAATGAAATCGTATATACTAACACCATTCCTAAAAGTCATGCAACAGGGCCACTTGTAACAAAATATGTTCTGTAGATTTTTTTTTAAAGGCTAAACTTTCATAATCAGGTTCACTTAATTTTTGAACTTTTACTATTGCTCTATAACTAAGTACTTTTGAACAATATGTATACACTAAAACCTTTCCAAAATTATTACCTAACTAATTGTGGTATATCCTACGAAAGTATTATAAACAATCGGAATTAAATACAAATTTCCGTTGTAAATATATAGTAGGTGATGATAATGCGATTTTGTATAATAGAATTCATAGTAAAGTTTTCGCTTCAAACAAAAACGATGCTTTCAACATTAAAGCTAATACACCAATATGTGAAGTATCCGATTACTGAAGGTTAACTTGAATTCTCATGAGCAACTACTCAAAGAAAAGTGAATATGTGGCTTTTGTGTAAATTTTTATGTCAGCCGGGCGCAGGTAATAAATCAATAAAGATTGTTTTCATAGCATATTCTTATTTTATTATTTTCATTTAAAACACAAACCTTTCACTCATTTAATTTAAAATGCATGCCTTATAGGAATTTCATTTAAAAAACTGAAAAGAAAAACAATAACAGGAAATAATGCCATAATTAAAAGCAAGAAAAAATATTTTTAATTTACATACGCAAAATGTAACTACTGCTACTGGGGATTTTAAAAATGCTATCAGCGAGATGTGCGCACGGTTGTTATAAATGTACCCATTTTTTCTTCTTATCGAGGAGTAATTTATAAATCGCACAATATTATTCCAATTCCAATTTCTTTCATTGAGGAACCTATGACCGGAAAAAATGGAAAAAGACTCTTGTAGATTCTTCGGATGACGGCATCTGACGCCATAAACCGAGTTTATATATATGAAAATAATTTTTAAGTCGTTACAAACATTGCTTTCACACTTAAATATTTTCAGTGGTACTACTTGTTATTCCGTCGACCAATTTCGCAAAATTATATAAATCGCCAAACCATTCGCCAAATTATATAAATTGACATAATCTTTATTTTAAATAACGAAATAACAAATAAATTAGTATAACATTAATAAAAATACAAATAAAACGTCGAAATTAAAATCACTTGATGACGTAAACACGTGTAGTTTGTTTAAATTCAAGTGAATTTGATATTTACGACCAACCATTATTGGCATTTAATCTTATGATTTGACGATAGATTTTTGGTCGACGGAATATCTAAGTAGTACCTTTTCCATTTTTGCTTTATAACACTAAATTCTCAGTAATTTTTTCCCTTTTATTTTACATAAAATCACTATTTTTTTTTAAAATTAAGATGCTTGCATTTTTATTTCAAACTCATAGAGCCGTTTTTATTTTTTAGCCAAAAGGGTAGATTTGAATTTTTTCCGTTGCTAGAGTAACGGGTGTAATGATAGATATTTTGAGGTTTAGATGCCAAAGACACCGCCAAATTAGAAAAATATGAAATGTGTCATGAACTGTTGGACTTATAAAAATTTATTTGGTAGCATTCGATTCAGCATACAAAACTACATTAAAATATGCTATCATTTGACGCATAATTTTGATATTCGATTTTTTCCCCTCCCCGTGCAAAAACCATTAGGCGTGACACTTTAGAAAATCCTTTCTTAGCAGAAGTTTATGTCATAAGAAGTATTTTTACCACGATTTTCAAGATTTTAGGTTCAGTAGTTTGCGCTGTGCGTTAATTAGTCCCCTAATCCAGACTTTATTTTATATACTATATTAGATATGCGATTTTGCGGTGAATCGATGATCGAAATTTAGTCCAATATCATTTGAAATATTACATAACAGAGAGGAAACTACGAAGAAAGACGAAGAAGAAATGACGAATTACAAAAGACTTGTAATTTTTTTTTTCAAAATGTTGAATTTTTCCATAGTAATAACGTATTAAAACATAAATTTCCTTAAAAATTATCTTTATTTCCTAGATTTCGAATCTGTAAATTTTCCTATAAATGAAATTGGCGATATGACTTGAGAAAATAGATAATATTTGCTTAAATAAAATGGGTAATATTCGTTGATCTGAGTTCGAGTTTATAAATATCACATGCTTTCGGAATTACGGCGAAAAACATTTTAAAAAGTATGAAATTATTTTACAATATGTATGTGTGGCAGAAATTCATAATGAAATTTAAGTATTCGATTCCATTTTTAAAATATTAACTGATATCTATATAAGTTACAAATGAATATGAAAATGTACTCAAAAAATGATCTCTTTCACCTAAAAAAACACCATTTGTGAGAACATCCTCAAGCTAATGTCACGCTTATGCATTTTTGGCTTAAAATCACATTGTTTGGCGACAAAAGAAAAAGAAATAATTGTAAAGAAACAAATAGTAATTACACATGTGACTCACAATTACATCTGCTTGTTTCTTCTATAAGTCACGTGATGGGACAATTAGATATAAAAAAAAAAAGAAAAGAACAGAACAGAAAGAAAATGTCGTTAAAATTTCATCTAATCAAATTTTCAGATTCGTTTCCATATCTAACGCAAGCGATAAAGAGCCAAATATTGCGTATCAAGTGTAATATTTCTTATTAAATTAATTTTTAAGCATTACAAATATTTCTTTCAGGTTTTGATTAAATGTTTCCGTTTTTTAATATTATCACTCATTAAAACGTATTTTCTTCTTCTTTTTTTCTTTTTTTTTCATTTAAATAAAATTAGTAACAGTTTTTCTTTTATTTTTCGAGGTTTAATAGCCGCTTCAATTTTTTTTATCAACGATGAATTTCGCCAAGAAATAAAATGGTTACCTTATCGCCCAAAATAACAGAATTTTCCGTCATAATTCTAAAACTAATATAGGTAGAATAATGTTTTATAGATTAAAACCTTCCCTGAAACAATACCTATCTAACGGTATAGGTTCCGTAAAAATCCATGCAGTAGAACTCGAAATATCGGCGTTCGGAACGAAATTTCCGTTTGGATTTTATATATATAATAGGCAATAGAATAGATAATAGATTTTATATATATATAATAGAATAGATAATAGATTATGTGTTATGAACTATCTCAAAGTTTAAAACAGATCGCATTGTTAGATTTCCTAATTTTAACAATCTCGCGTTATGTTAGTTCCACATTCCACCACCAGGGAGCGCACTCTATTCTTAACGAAAGCGTATCTGAACGAAACTCCTTCATGCAACCTTTCCGTAGATACATGAATCGGGAGGGTGGCGGTCTTAACCAATAATTTAAGATAATTGCTGAAATTACTACGAAAAATATTTTATAGGGGCTCTGCGCGGGCCCCTAATAGAGTTAGAAGAAATCGAAAGACGGCAAAATAATCGCGGGGAAAAGTTTGCTTGGGTGCGCTGGAGCTACTTTTGGCGCGAGATCTAAGCTCTCCGACCAATAGGAGCCCAGATATTTAAGGAAATATGAAGTAACAAAGTCCAAAATAATAGAATTTTCCGTAATAATTCTATAACTAGGTAGAATGATGTGTTATAGCTTAAAACCTTCCCTGGAACGATACCTATCTAACGGTATAAGTTCCGTAAAAATCCATGCGGTAGAACTCGAAATCTCGGCGTTCGGAACGAAATTTCCGTTTGGATTTTATATATATAACTAGCAGGCTATGCCCGCTGCGCTGGTCAATATTTCCAAATGAACCTTGGATTAAACTAAATGGTGAATTTGAACTTGTATTTTAAACAATATGGTTCTTCAGCTTGACCTTGCACATTACTGAAAACGATGCGAAAGCCATTGCGATATAATGTTATCTTAAGCGTTGGACAAAATTTAGCAATTAAGAAATAATTGTTTTAGTTGATTATAAACAGCGCACTTTTGGTCGGGTAATGAGACCGTTATGACAACAGGAATTAATATCTCTGTAACTAATCAACATATAATGAAATCGTATATACTAACACCATTCCTAAAAGTCATGCAACAGGGCCACTTGTAACAAAATATGTTCTGTAGATTTTTTTTAAAAAGACTAAAGTTTCATAATCAGGTTCACTTAATTTTTGAACTTTTACTGTTGCTCTATAACTAAGTTCCCTTGAACAATATGTATACACTAAAACCTTTCCAAAATTATTACCTAACTAATTGTGGTATATCCTACGAAAATATTATAAACAATCGGAATGAAATACAAATTTCCGTTGTAAATATATAGTAGATGATGATGATGCGATTTTGTGTAATAGAATTCATAGTAAAGTTTTCGCTTCAAACAAAAACGATGCTTTCAACATTAAAGCTAATACACCAATATGTGAAGTATCCGATTACGGAAGGTTAACTTGAATTCTCATGAGCAACTACTCAAAGAAAAGTGAATATGTGGCTTTTGTGATACTTTTATGTCAGCCAGGCGCAGGTAATAAATCAATAAAGATTGTTTTCATAGCATATTCTTATTTTATTATTTTCATTTAAAACACAAATCTTTCACTCATTTAATTTAAAATGCATGCCTTATACTAATTTCATTTAAAAAACTGAAAAGATAAACAATGACAGGAAATAATGCCATAATTAAAAGCAAAAAAATATTTTTCATTTACATACGCAAAATGTAACTACTGCTACTGGGAATTTTAAAAATGCTATCAGCGAGATGTGCGCACGGTTGTTATAAATGTACCCATTTTTTCTTCTTATCGAGGAGCAATTTATAAATCGCACAATATTATTCCAATTCCAATTTCTTTCATTGAGGAACCTATGACCGGAAAAAATGGAAAAAGACTCTTGTAGATTCTTCGGATGACGGCATCTGACGCCATAAACCGAGTTTATATATATGAAAATAATTTTTATGTCGTTACAAACATTGCTTTCATACTTAAATATTTTCATTGGTACTACTTGTTATCCCGTCGACCAATTTCGCCAAATCTCTCTATTCTAAAAAAAAGTAACTACTGCTGTCACCGCCGCCGCCGGTTTTGAATTTTTTGTGACCGGAGGTATTTCTTCTTTAATATTAAGAAAAATAATGCATACAAAAATATGTAAATCGGTAGTATTATACAGAAATGTTTGATAAACACGCTGATGCAGACAGTTTTCAGATCGAAGAATTATTTTAAGAGATATTAAATGCTAAAGTTGGACAAAATCGTTCCACTAAAAAAGTTTTATAGGAGCAAAAACTGTTCATAGGAATTTAATCATTTTTAGATCATTTTATGCGTTAGAATTTGCCGGAGTGCAGATTGCATTAATTTTTTTATTTTGACTAATTTTTTGAGGTTTTATTTCTATTTTAAATTCAGATTTTCAGCATTTCTAGAGATATTTTTAACAGATTTTAGAAAGTGATATTAATTTAAACTGTTGCCAACTGTATAAACAGCGGAAGCAATAATGTTTGCTTCAAAAAAAAAATATATTTATACGTGTAAATAAATTAAAAAATTATTTACACATGACTATTATAAACAGAAAAAAACATTTGGAATTAGAATTAAATAATTATGTACAACAAGCAGGAACTTATTGAAAATTATGTCATAAAATCTATATTTACACGTGAATTTTAAGAGAGAAAGGAATTTGTAAAGCAATAAACTTATTAACATGCGTTAGAAGTCCTAAATAGGAGAAATTATGTCATATTTACGTCACATTACAGTTATTACATAAAAGGAACACAAAATAATATTGCAAAACGGTTTAAATTTAGAAATTGCGCTAGACATTTATTTGATATTTTAAGAGGATACTTTTCAACTATTTTTGTTAGGAAAGCGTAAATAATATTTAATTTCTAACACAAGTGTTTTCACGTGAATATTAAAAAGAGAAAGAATAGTTTGGTCAAAATTACGTCAGATTAAAAACGATTAATTTAAAATGTCTCATTTAAAAGAACTTTCTTTTCATTTTGTTAAAAAATACCAGGAGACAAAGACTCTGTTTACGTAATTCCTTTTATATTAGCTTATTTTGAAATGCTGTTACACGTGTCTACGTCATCAAGTTATTTTTATTTCGACGTTTTATTTGTATTTTTATTAATGTTGTACTAATTTATTTGTTTTTTCGTTATTTAAAATAAAAATTATGTCAATTTGTATAATTTGGCCAGTGGTTTGGCGATTTATATAATTTGGCGAAATGGGTCGACGGGATAATCAAGTAGTACCACAACGGATTTGGCGTTAAAATTCCCCAATCAAAGAGAAATGAATAGAAATCCGTTTATAGAGAGATCGCCACTGTTTTTTAAATTATAATTCAATCTTTCGAAATATTTTTAAAGCCGATCAAATTAGTGTGCATTTAGAGTCTACGGTGTCTGGACGGGGGTTGGCGAGCGTAGCTCGTAGGGGGCCGAGCCCCCTAGTTATATAAATTGACATAATCTTTATTTCAAATAACGAAATAACAAATTAGTATAACATTACTAAAAATACAAATAAAACGTCGAAATTAAAATCACTTGATGACGTAAACACGTGTAGTTTGTTTAAATTCAAGTGAATTTGATATTTACGATCAACCTTTATTGGCATTTAATCTTATAGTTTGACGATAGATTTTTGGTCGACGGAATATCTAAGTAATACCTTTTCCATTTTTGCTTTATAACGCTAAATTCTCAGTAATTTTTTCCCTTTTAATTTACATAAAATTACTATTTTTAAAAAAAATTAAGATGCTTGCATTTTTATTTCAAACTCATAGAGCCGTTTTTATTTTTTAGCCAAATGGGTTGATTTGAATTTTTTCCGTTGCTAGAGTAACGGATGTAATCATAGATATTTTGAGGTTTAGATGCCAAAGACACCGCCAAATTAGAAAAATATGAAATGTGTCATGAACTGTTGGACTTATAAAAATTTATTTGGTAGCATTCGATTCAGCATACAAAACTACATTAAAATATGCTATCATTTGACGCATAATTTTGATATTCGATTTTTTCCCCTCCCCGTGCAAAAACCATTAGGCGTGACACTTTAGAAAATCCTTTCTTAGCAGAAGTTTATGTCATAAGAAGTATTTTTACCACGATTTTCAAGATTTTAGGTTCAGTAGTTTGCGCTGTGCGTTAATTAGTCCCCTAATCCAGACTTTATTTTATATACTATATTAGATATGCGATTTTGTGGTGAATCGATGATCGAAAATTAGTCCAATATCATTTGAAATATTACATAACAGAGGAGAAAGTACGAAGAAAGACGAAGAAGAAATGACGAATTACAAAAGATTTGTAATTTTTTTTTTTCAAAATGTTGAATCTTTCCATAGTAATAACGTATTGAAACATAAATTTCCTTAAAAATTATCTTTATTTCCTAGATTTCGAATCTGTGAATTTTCCTATAAATGAAATTGGCGAAATGACTTGAGAAAATAGATAATATTTGCTTAAATAAAATGGGTAATATTCGTTGATCTGAGTTCGAGTTTATAAATATCACATGCTTTCGGAATTACGGCGAAAAACATTTTAAAAAGTATGAAATTATTTTACAATATGTATGTGTGACAGAAATTCACACTGAAATTTAAGTATTCGATTCCATTTTTAAAATATTAACTGATATCTATATAATTTACAATTGAATATGAAAATGTACTGAAAAAATGATCTCTTTCACCTAAAAAAACACCATTTGTGAGAACATCCTCAAGCTAATGTCACGCTTATGCATTTTTGGCTTAAAATCACATTGTTTGGCGACAAAAGAAAAATAAAAAATTGTAAAGAAACAAATAGTAATTACACATGTGACTCACAATTACATCTGCTTGTTTCTTCTATAAGTCACGTGATGGGACAATTAGATATAAAAAAAAAAAGAAAAGAACAGAACAGAAAGAAAATGTTAAAATTTCATCTAATCAAATTTTCAGATTCGTTTCCATATCTAACGCAAGCAATAAAGAGCCAAATATTGCGTATCAAGTGTAATATTTCTTATTAAATTAATTTTTAAGCATTACAAATATTTCTTTCAGGTTTTGATTAAATGTTTCCGTTTTTTAATATTATCACTCATTAAAACGGATTTTCTTCTTCTTTTTTTCCTTTTTTTTCATTTAAATAAAATTAGTAACAGTTTTTCTTTTATTTTTTCGAGGTTTAATAGCCGTTTCAATTTTTTTTATCAACGATGAATTTCGCCAAGAAATAAAATGGTAACCTTATCGCCCAAAATAACAGAATTTTCCGTCATAATTCTAAAACTAATATAGGTAGAATAATGTATTATAGCTTAAAACCTTCCCTGAAACAATACCTATCTAACGGTATAGGTTCCGTAAAAATCCATGCAGTACAACTCGAAATCTAGACGTTCGGAACGAAATTTCCGTTTGGATTTTATATATAATAATATATAATAGAATAGATAATAGATTATATATATATATAATAGAATAGATAATAGATTATGTGTTATGAACTATCTCAAAGTTTAAAACAGATCGCATTGTTAGATTTCCTAATTTTAACAATATCGCGTTATGTTAGTTCCACATTCCACCACCAGGGAGCGCACTCTATTCTTAACGAAAGCGTATCTGAACGAAACTCCTTCATGCAACCTTTCCGTAGATACATGAATTGGGAGGGTGGCGGTCTTAACCAATAATTTAAGATAATTGCTGAAATTACTACGAAAAATATTTTAAAGGGGCCCTACGCGGGCAGCTAATAGAGTTAGAGGAAATCGGAAGACGGCAAAATAATCGCGGGGAAAAGTTTGCTTGGGTGCCTCGGAGCTACTTTTGGCGCGAGATCTAAGCTCTACGACCAATAGGAGCCCAGATATTTAAGGAAATATGAAGTAACAAAGTCACAAAATAATAGAATTTTCCGTAATAATATATAACTAATCTAGGTAGAATGATGTGTTATAGCTTAAAACCTTCCCTGGAACGATACCTATCTAACGGTATAAGTTCCGTAAAAATCCATGCGGTAGAACTCGAAATCTCGGCGTTCAGAACGAAATTTCCGTTTGGATTTTATATATATAATAGATAGATTTTATATATATAATAGATGACACTAAGTGTATAACGCTTCCGGGGTTGAACTCATCCGTTTCCTGATAATCCAAACGCGGCCACGTTAGGCTTAAGCATTCCGATGCCGTATTTGCCGACTGCCTTATTTAATCTGTCTACCTATTCGTCGTGTAACATATTCTTCTTCAATTTTTCTCAAACCTTCAAAAAGTATACAATTATAACACTTTAAGGTCTAATTTAAAAATAAACAGATACCAACAACAGGGTTCCGATGTATACAAGCGATTGCCGTTGCCATTCATAAGCACAAATTACAAATCCAAAAACAAATGAATGACTCTTTCAGCTATTCATTAAATGCTCTTAAAATATTTTGCAAAAGCATATTAATATTTTGAAATACGTTTTTCAATTTTGTTTACATTTATTTACAGTTTGAATTCAGTATACGCGGTTAAAAATACACAGAATGACACTAAGTGTATAACGCTTCCGGGGTTGAACTCATCCGTTTCCTGATAATCCAAACGCGGCCACGTTAGACTTAAGCATTCCGATGCCGTATTTGCCGACTGCCTTATTTAATCTGTCTACCTATTCGTCGTGTAACATATTCTTCTTCAATTTTTCTCAAACCTTCAAAAAGTATACAATTATAACACTTTAAGGTCTAATTTAAAAATAAACAGATACCAACAACAGGGTTCCGATGTATACAAGCGATTGCCGTTGCCATTCATAAGCACAAATTACAAATCCAAAAACAAATGAATGACTCTTTCAGCTATTCATTAAATGCTCTTAAAATATTTTGCCAAAGCATATTAATATTTTGAAATACGTTTTTCACTTTTGTTTACATTTATTTACAGTTTGAATTCAGTATACACGGTTAAAAATACATAGAATGACACTAAGTGTATAACGCTTCCGGGGTTGAACTCATCCGTTTCCTGATAATCCAAACGCGGCCACGTTAGGCTTAAGCATTCCGATGCCGTATTTGCCGACTGCCTTATTTAATCTGTCTACCTATTCGTCGTTAACATATTCTTCTTCAATTTTTCTCAAACCTTCAAAAAGTATACAATTATAACAGTTTAAGGTCTAATTTAAAAATAAACAGATACCAACAACAGGGTTCCGATGTATACAAGCGATTGCCGTTGCCATTCATAAGCACAAATTACAAATCCAAAAACAAATGAATGACTCTTTCAGCTATTCATTAAATGCTCTTAAAATATTTTGCAAAAGCATATTAATATTTTGAAATACGTTTTTCACTTTTGTTTACATTTATTTACAGTTTGAATTCAGCATACACGGTTAAAAGTATCGCGAAAAATTACATCTGTTTTTCAAGGCTATCTATTTTCTGACCAATGAGAACGCTTCATGGTGTTCAGTGAATATAGCTATATTCTGTGATTCATTCCCGTGAATTATTTTGTACCGGATTAACGTTTCCTTTCTAAACACAAACGTATTTCAAATTATTTAAAGGCTTTATTATGGTTTTACAAATATTTTAAGAGCAAAATCAGATGTCGACCGTATTTTTTAATGATTCGTTCAAAGAGTCATTCAATTGCTTCTGGATTTGGAATTTGTGTTGTACATGTGGCATCACGAGTGAATGTTATTGAAGCAGACGAAACCGAGTACAACCGTGCGACATAGCGCCATCTATTAGACAAATTTTCAAGGAACGGTTTTCTTCTTCTAAAACCTATTTCGTGAGAAGTCCTTCTTTAGTCTATGTTCATGCTATCCCTATATGAAAGTAAACAAACAATTGATTCATTCATCTTGAACTTTTAAAATATTAAAACAAACGTTTATATGCTCTGTCGGTAGTTTAAAAAAAAAAGAAATTTTCTTTTTAAAATGTTTTTTGAATTCTGAAGACATTGGGGGAAAAATGAATATTTCTTATAAAATGAAATTAGAATATCAGAAATATGTAATGCCGTGTATTATATATATATATGTGTATATATATCAATGCAAAATTTATTACAGGTTTCTTTTATAAATGTTTTAAAAAAATCGGGATTTTCTCTGTTCAACGTTTTAAAATTTAAGTTATATAATTAATATTTTGGCAATTAATAAAAACAAATAAACTTTCTGTTGGAATTGTCTTTTATTTTACCCCATACCATAAGATAAAATAGTTAATTGACAATATGTTTTAAAATAGCATTATTAGTACTAATTTGAATGTTTTTGTGAAATATTTCTTAAAATTTTGTGAGTGAAGTTCATTTGCATACTTTATATCAGTATTTTACCAATTCAATTAATAATTTTCTTGCCAATTAAATTTCAATGAAAAAGGGGCTGTTTTTACTTTACCCCACCTGACCCTATAAGCCGGACAAGACAAAATTTATTACTTCAAAATTCTTTTTATAATGCAATGCTATATAATTTTTTTGAAAATGCAAACACGTCATTCTGACGGGCTATATTCTAGTATATAATAGATAGATTAGCAAGGCTGTTTCAGGATTTGCTTTTGGAAAGAAACAGTAAAAATAATTGCCTATTTAACTATATTTTATACAGAAAAAAAAATTAAAATCCTGAGTTAGTAGAAAGAAAGGATTTCCATAAGGATTTCCAAATCCATAGCTATACATTAAAACCACTAATTTACTTGAAATAGGAAAAAATTTTTGCTATTGCGAATTCTTCAGGTGGAATTTTTTGGCATGTTTTTTCATATTATTGCTATTTGAGAATGATTTTCGACATTCACAACGGAAAAGAATTTCTGAAGACACAGATTGATCATTCCGAATAAATATAGGCCCTTAGAAGGGCCCTTGTATTTCAAAATTTTGTTTCAAATTGTTCGCCATGCGAAAAACGCTGAATATTTAAAAAATGTATAATTAAACAAAAAAATATGTTATGCTTGGAACAGTATGCGCTCATCCCACGGGATTAGAGTATGTATTAAAAAGGTGTGAGATATAGTCGTTAAACAAACGGGGTTCCTAGTTTGGCCTTCATTTGTATTCATAAATTTCGATTTCAAAACAGAAATTAAGAATAGTATTTTATGCCTTATTTAATAAGAGACATTTAGCGATCATACAAAGTAAAAATTCTTCTTTCGACATTTACGGTATGAATTTGAAAGGGCATAGCCGGATAAGCATTGGAAATATGCCTTTCAATCAAATTTCCTGATTTTTTTCCCAGATGTGGCTACATATCTGACAATATATTTTCCCTATTATCACCCTATAAATATTGATATTTAAGGAGATAAAAATGTTTTTTCGATTTTTTAAAAAACGGATTTTCTCAAAAATTAACTGAGGATATATAGATACCAAAGATGCATTACTGGTATTTTTTGTATAATTTTCTGTTTATAAAAATTGTGTGAAATAGCTAAATAAAAATTTAAAATAATAAAAATCATATCTTATGGTTATCCTAAAATTACCATTTTCTTGTAAAAAATTCTTCATATGTGCCCGTATATTCTATATAAATGCCGAAAGTTTGCGTTGGGTACTACATATAAATATTTACAAAAATGTATATTAAAATTATGGAAATTAATTTTAAGGCGTTATTTGGGGCGGAGCTACTTAACTTCGACATCCGAAGAATTTTTGGAACAAAGCAGCAGACAATATGTCAACTGATGAATTTTAGATTCCATTAAGCATATAAGCCATGTTTTTCAACTTCACGTGCATTTTTATATCGACAGGGTTGAGTATGTTACTCATGTGTTCATTAAATTTTAAAATACAGCAATTCTGTAACTGTTTATTCCAAAAATTCTTCGGGTGTAGAAGTTGAGTAGCTCCGCCCAAATAACGCCTTAAAATGAATTTCAGTAATTTTAATACACATTTTTGTAAATATTTATATGTAGTACCCAACGCAAACTTTCAGCATTTATGTAGAATATACGGGCACATATGGGGAATTTTTTACAAGAAAATGGTAATTTTCTGATAACCATAAGATATGATTTTTTTTATTATTTCGCTATTTCACACACTTTTTACATATAAACAGAAAATTATACAGAAATTACCAGTTATACATCTTTGATATCTATACATCATCAATTAATGACATGAAGTTCAGTGCAGCAGTGTTTGAGAAAATCCGTTTTCTTAAAAATCGAGAAAACATTTTTATCTCATTAAATATCAGTATTTTTAGGGTGATAATAGGGGAAATATATTGTCAGATATGTAGCCACATCTGGGGAAAAATCAGGGACAGATGTCGTAAGTTCCCGCGGCCGCCATCTTGGTATTTTTCTTGGCGTGAAAACCCCTTTTACCGCTAAGTAGTAAATGTCGCCAAGCACCGGTTTATACGCATGTTTGGCTTAACAATCATAAACTGTAAATAATAAACAGAATTCGCTAAAATGGCAATCAGTAATCGTTGGATGTGCGCTTCGCGCACATTAACCGAAAAAAAATCACTGCATTCAGCATTTTTCGCGGTGTAGCATTCACGAAATTCAGAAGTTCTCGCTTTGTAGCAATCTCAAAATGTAAAAACTCTTAAAGCAGCAAAAAACACATTAAAAAAAATTCACTAAAATGACAACCAGCAATCATTGTATGTGATCTTCGCGCACATTAACCGAAAAGAAAAATCACTGCATTCAGCATTTCTCGCGGTGTAGCATTCTCAAAATTCAGCAGGTCTCGCTTGGAAGCAATCTCAAAATTCAGCAGGTCCCGCTTGGTAGCAATCTCAAAATGTAAAAAACTTTTAAACCAGTAAAATATACATAAAGTTATCAACGTACTTTAACAGACATCTGCTTTTTTGAAAGATCCAGCACGAAATCTCTCTCACGTAGCTGCCAACTTTTACGCTCTTTTGCTACCACTGAAATTTAATAGAGATTTTCGCCTTGTTTAATTGTGCGATTTCGACGATTAAATGAGACAATTTTTAGTATAAAATTTTAGTGGTAAGAATAAATCTTAAAAGTTGGCAGCTATGCTCTCATAACATCACCGTCATTTTCCAAAATAGGCTTATTAATACGCATTCACATACTATAAACAAATTTATAAAATAATTCTTTTCTTGTCAAAATTTCCTCATATTTCCTAATTACTTCAGCAAGAGCGTTTAAACGGACTACAGAAACGATAGCTAATCAAATACATTCAATAAATTTCATATAAAAATAAAAAGGCAGAACTATACCACACGATATCAAAATACATTCACAATATTCCAAGCTAAAATGAGCTTCTCAGGAGTTGCCAGAACGACGCGTCACAACACACACGTCACACGGGATTCCACATATCGAGGTTACCATATCCATAAACACCGCCAACACGCCAACAAAATATTGCCAAACAATTCAAAACAACGGCTGAGGGAACATAAAGCATCTAAGCCAAAATCAGGAAATTTGATTGAAAGGCATGTTTCCAATGCTTATCCGGCTATGTCCTTTGATACGAAAAGTAGGACTGCCTCATCTTTACAACCAACCAACCTATCAATCTTACTTCCACAAGTGAGTCGAGAGTCGAGTCGCTATGTCGACTCATCAATCAAGTGATTCGACACACCGTCGACTCCTCAAAGGGAATGGAAATGCCCATCCCTACTCTGTTGGTTTATGCTTAGTTAGCAAAGTGATAATTCACGACTTTAATATTTAAAAATTTCAAGCGTAATTTCACTGCTGAAAAGTAGTTGAAAAATTAATTTAAAAAACTTTTTAATGCTATTTATCGAACAATAATTCTCACAAAATAAATCGAAAGTATTTTGCTGATACATTTACCTGTATTTATGCTGCGTCAAGCGATGAAATATATAAACAAATTTGCTAGCCACGATTTTTTGCACCATATTATTCCACTGTGAAGTCATATGAATATTGTCCATAAGAAAACAGTTTTAAATGTATCGGTTTAATATATGACGTAATTTTCACCATTAAATTTGTTTCGCGTAAATAATTAATTATTTAAAGTTTTTTTCCCCCTCTTTTAAAATTCTCGTGAAAATATATACAGTCATTCAGGGTAACTTTGATCCGCATTTTCTCTATCTTCATATGCCACACTCTTATTTTAAGAATATTGTTGCAACTAGGGGCATAAAAGAGAAGAAATGATCCTAAATTATTGTATGACTATCAAAAATTAAGGAATAATAATGATAAAAAAAAAAAAAAAAAAAAAAAAAAAAAAAAAAAAAGATGAACTTTTAACCTGGTTCAAAGTTACCCAGCCATTTAGGGTAACTTTGCACTATATGATAAATATTATCTAAAATAATTCATTATAAAAAAAGTATTATAGTTAGGACGACTTTGAACCCCAAAAGATGTTTTCGGATGTGTAAAGACTCCGAATTTACATTTCCCAACATCACAAGTTTGTATAATTTATGATATTGCAACAAATATCGGGAATAAGAAAAGTGTAAGAAGAAAACCATGAATATTTAGAAAAAAAACTGAATATTATTCAGATAAAACATAAAAATGCAGTGAAAAACAATTTTCAATGTTTTAACTCAATAATATATCCATAGTTACAGTAATACACACTAGTACTAGTATTATTCAAACAAGAATAAAAAATGTCGAATGTATGAAATGTCAAATTTGAGTAGCCCCGCCCCGAATAACGCCTTTAAATGAATTTTATGTATTTTACATATATTTGTGAAAATATTTACATGTTATATCTAATGCACACTTTCAGCATTTATATAAAATATACGTGCAAATATGGGAAATTTTTGACAGTAGCACCAATAATCAGTAAATTATAAACATCAGTATAACTTTGAGCCAGCTCAAAGTTACCCTGAAAATGTGGTAAAATGTTAGTGCCTTCTTATTTTACATTTTATTAACTATTAATAAATAAATAATCTCAAAATATTAACACATTTACAACATTTAGATAATAATATGACTGATAAATGAGTATATTGTTACTTACTATAAAAATTTAATTGGATTACAGCAACTTCAAAACAGCATTCGCAATTAACTTGAAAACAGTACTTCACAAAAATAGTTAGATGATGCATTTAATTGCGTATAATGTTACTAATTTATTTTCTAAAATAAAGAGTAGAAATCCCAGTTTAGAACTTTGCCAGCAGAGTACAGTCCTGGAGCATATTTAGTCTTTTGGAGTGAAAAATATTGAAAATTAGGAGCTGGTGCAAAGTTACACCCCAGGGTTTAAACGTTTAAAGTTACCCTGAATGACTGTAATTCAATTTAAAAGTGTTTGGCAAAATTATTATTTGAGCGTTTTCAATATGAAGTAATTATTACCATTAAAGTTTTTCACGCGTAATATTTTGATTATTTTAGACATTTTGCATATGACGATATTTAACATTTGGCCATTTTGCATATACCGTAATTGTCATCATAAAATGCGTTTCATGTGTAATAATTTAATTATTTTAAAGTTTTCTTAATTTTTTAATATTAACGTATAAATACATTTTTTATGACGTAATTTTCCCTACTTCCTGCTTTGAACACGTGATCATTTTATTATTATTTTAACCCATTGCACTCCGCGTCATTTTGACTGTGGGCTACCAGCAACTCCGCGTTATTACACAAAAAATTTATTCGGTCTGCACCACTTTTTAAAAAGAAGTTTCCTTCAAGTGCACAATTTCAAAAATGCTTTGATTAAATAAGGCAAATTTTATTTTCCTTTATTACTGGTGCCAGAAACGAATTTTTCAAGGATAGTTGATGTCGCCTCAGCGGCGGCAACGGAGTTTTTCACTTACTGTATCATGTCGCCGCAGCGGCGACAACGGAGTGCAAAGTGTTAAACTTTCATTTCTGCTTTTAATAGTCATATGTAAATACATTTTTTATTTGAGGGGAAATATAATTATTTGCGCTGTTTTACAAACTGTCATCAATATAAAAAAATGACTTTTTCTCAATATGAAAAAAATATCTCTTGAAATGCTGCAAATTTTAATACAAAATTTTAAAAAACTACACAAAAATTGGTCAAATTAACCCTTTGCACTCCGAGGTGGCTGCTGTGGCGGCATCATCTTTCTTTTCGAAATTTGTTTTTGGCACTAGTTTTAATATAAAGCTGTATTTAGCTAATGCAAAATTTAGAAAATTTCAACAGTACAATCACATTTAAAAAATATTTTTATGATCAATAAACATGAAATTTTACTTTTAGTTTATAAAGACTCCAATGAAACGTGTGTATTGAAAATTTCATGAAAAAATATTGAGAAGTTTTTGAGATATCGTACACGTTATACCCAAAAACGTCATTTGGAGAAAAATGACTTCAAAATTTCGGAAACGCCGCTTCAACTATTGGGCTAGTATAATTCTAAAAGCCATAACTTCTGTTCTAATGGGAGTTTCAAGGAAACAATTATATCAAAATGTTTAGAAAAGATAGGAGTTTAACATATAAAAAAATTAAAAATTCGAAAATTTTAAAGCTTTAAGAGTCCTGAGACCCCTTAAAAAAGTGGTGCCGGCCGAATAAATTTGAATAAGAGACGCCGGAATCCAAAGGGCTAAAAAAATCAAGGTAGTCTGTACACTACAAGCTTATGATGTAATATCCCTAGAAAAAAAAAAAAAAAAAAAAAAAAAAAAAAGAATTAAATTCCTGTGTATAGTTTTATTCCTATAAAACTTTTTTAATGGAACCAATTTGAAGTCTTAAAATAATTATCAAACATTTTTCTATAATACTACGAATGTTTATATTTTGTATGTAGTAGTTTCCAGCTAGGGAAGAAAGACCCCTGTCACAAAAAAATTCATTTTCGTAGCGGCGACAGCGCTAGTTACTTTTTTTCGGTTACAGAGATTATTCAAGTTTTAATCATGTGTAATAATATGATCTGAGATATATGCTATTGTTTCCAGCTGCATTTGAGTGTAGCCAAAAATACATGTGTTTTTCATGTCCAAAATTTTAATATATTTTTTTTTCATCTAATATACAAAGAAATTCCAAATTTTTTATGCCATCTTTTAGAAAAACTATTCTTAACTGGTATGAAATATATTCTAGCTAATTTTATTGTATTTATTGCTCAATTTATGCACTTTATCTATTCTTAGCTATGAAAATTAGCTGCCCAAATGACTAGAAAGACATTTTTAAACAGACTACAATTCTAAATATTATGAACAACGCAATATTTATCTATTTTCATTTAAGTAACAGATATAGTAGAAGTAGTTTAATAAATTTGTACTAATGAATTAAGATGTGTATTTTGTAACTGCATAAGTTTAATTTAACATTTGTTCATGTAAATGAAACCTCTGTTACTTTATTTACATTTAGCAGAATAAATAATAAAAATTTTGTCCAACAAAGGGTGCTACTAATCTGTATTGCTCAAAGAACTTTCTAGAATAGAAGTCACGTGCCATTTTCACTTTGTCTGCCACGTGTTTAGAGTATAGGGCAGTATTATGAAGTTCTAATGTGAGTGTGTTTTCTCTTTGTAACTTCTGTTACTCTAATTTTAGGTTTAAATATTGTTTTATAAACAAAATTTCTCTTTAAATCACAAAACACTAAGTAAAATAAGTTTATATAAATAACATAGTTATTGTTTAGAATATTATTGTTTAAGAAAAAAAATTATTTTTGCTTAAATGTATCCTCTATTACAAGTAACACCTGTTACAACTTAAGGTAACAGATGTTACATACAAATAACAGAGGTTACATTTTATCCCAGAATATACATTTTTTGAGGTACTTATTGTCATTCTTATTACTTATTTATATTTATTTTTGCAGTAGTATGTATTATTTATTTGTGGTATTTTCCAGATCTAAAAATGTCTCCTAAGAAAACAAGTTTTCACGTTCTTGAATCTACTGCTGAAGAAAATTAAATTAATGAAATAACGCTATATAAAATAATTAAAGGAACATACATACTAGAACTGAAAAAAAAAGAGAAAAATGAAGTATTACTACATAGCCGTTACACAAGATGATTTAGAAGATGGTGAAGTGCAAGTTATGTTTTTGAAAGCTTGTGATGATGCATTATCTATTTTTAAATTAGATGAGAATGATATTGCATGCATACAGTTCGAACAGATCCAAAAAATTTGCCCATGCTAACTTTAGTACAGAAAGGGGGCCGATTATTTTATAAATATCCCCACCCTGATGAAGTATTTAAAAAATAAATGCAAGGTTAAAAATTTGTGAAAATTTCTTTGAAAAATAAAATTATGTCTGATTTATTCAGTGTGTCTTTGTTAGTTGCTAAAAAGGTTGGTTTGTTTACATCTTGTAAATTTTTGTAACCTCTGTTACTGGATGTAACCTCTGTTACTTGAAGAATTTTTCTATTTCTTTTTAATAGTTTAAACTGTTAATAAACCAAGTGTATTTAAAACAAAGAATAAGTTATGTACTTTAACTACAATTAAAAAATATTTTCTTTAAAACTAAAATAAGTGGTAATTATGAACTTTAACTTTGTTTTTTTTTCCTAAACGATATAAAATTACACATGTAATGATAATTAAATTTTATTATTTATTATTCATCTTTCTGAAACTATTATTTTGAAATAATGGACATTTTTGCTAAAGTAATATAAAAAAGTTATATTTTTTGCTGAAATATTTGTATGATAAATTAAGCAAATACTGTCCAGTAACAGAAGTTACATTTTTCACGCTAGATATGACTTTGCAAGGTTATAATTTAATTGTAAAATGGATTTTTTTCTGTGCGGATGCTAATTTTGGGCAGCTTAAATATATATTTAAACAATATTATTGTTATTTAGTAAAATATAGATAATAAAAAATGAAGAAAAAAAATCTTGAAAAGCACAAAGGAAATTGGTTTTACCCATTCGTGCTGCAAGTAGTGTTACTATTTTGGATTACGAATTAAGGGGGGTGTAGCTTAAGCGCAACTCTCATCGGCATTTCCAACGTATAAAATGCCATCTCGGAAGATATGAAATTTTGCTCTTATTGATGGTTAAAAAGTGCAATTTCGCCGTCAGAACCCTATAATATCTTCTCCGAAGGTATAAAATTCCTTAAATATAAAGTCTGATTTATTTATTTATATTAAGAAATAATAGAAAATATTAATGGATAATATCTAACCCTTTGAGGGTCAAACAATTGTGTTTGTGAAATGTTTAATTGATACCGGATTTTGAAAAAAAGTATTACTTCAAAAAGTGAAAAATCAATTTTTCGATTTTTTTTTTTTCCACCAAAGTTTAAAAAGTAAAATTTAATTAAAAGTTTCTGGTGCGAATCTGCATTAGAATTAGGTGGGATATAATATATAACACAGCCACTCGAGGTTTTAACACTTGTAATCTTTGCCGAGTAACTGCTTGTAAGTGTTTTAAAATGCTGAGCAGAGTCCAAGACCTGAAAGCATCTATAGTTTTAGAGCTGTCTGATTTGTGGAATGCAAACTAATATCTACCATACTACGGATAGAAATAGTGATAAGTTCGTGACTGACGAATTTACTGGAGTAAACTATCACGCCGTCTGTTTTTCCCCTTCCCAATACTTTGTTCACTTAGAGCTGCTATGCATATAATAAAAAAGTATTACTGTATAAAAATCTGAATATTCTGTTTGTAAATGATGTAAAATAATCAAAAAATAAAAAAAGCCATTTATCTAAAAAATATTATTTTATTTTCTAAAAATCGGAACATACCTGTTTTAAGACGATAGCCATAAAGAAATTTTACGTATCTTCTGACACGTTTTGGGGGAAGAGTGCAATATTGCGATAAAAAGAAGAAAAAAAAACTTTCACACACCTTCCATTACGCACATATGTTTGAGACATATCGAAGTAAATTGTAGGAACTTCTGTGTTTAACGTGATTTAGTTTTTAAAATCAACTGCTAATATACACAGGCCTCCAAAAGTTAAGGTACACGGACTAAATGTGTTCGATTGCACACGTTTTGTCCAATATCTACAAAACTTATTGGCGAATTGTTCTTGAACTTCTGGGATGAAAAGAACATGTTTCATTTCATATTTCTCGGTGAAGATTTAGTCGGGGGTACAATTAGGGGGCTAATAATAAATTTAATAATAAAATAATATTTGCGATCACCTATGTAACAGGAAAGGCTGGAAATGGTTTGTCACTGTGGTAAATGACTATTTGGGTCCTGTTCAACGTTTGTATGCATTTGTGTAAGCATAGCACTCATATTCGTGAAGATGTTAACGTTTTTGTGAAAAACTCAAACTTTTTTTTTTATAGCATACAGAGTTTTCAACCAAATTTAACACAACTTTTCAAAAACCTGACAAAGAACAGTAGAAACAGTATACTGCAATTAAAACATGAATATATTGAATATTTGATGAGATATGGGCATTTTTATGAGATAATTTTTAACTGCGCATGCGCGGCAGATTTCAAAATTTTTATTTCAGAATTTGGTAGTCAGCTATTTAGGGCAACTTATATAAAAGGTCTAGTCAAATATCGCGAAAATTCACAAAGATGGGGGTCGATATAGTGAGTTGCTTCCTAAAAATAGGTTTATTATAAGAGATTTTACACAACTTTTCAATCAGCTCACTTACATCTTCCTAAGTTTTCACAACATTTGACTGGACTTTTTATAGAAGTTGCCCCAAAATACTGAGTACCAAATTATGAAATAAAAATTTTGAAATCTTCCGCGCATGCGCAGTTAAAAATTATCTCATAAAAATGACCATATCTTATCAAATTTTCAATATATTCATGTTTTAATTGCAGTATACTGTTTCTACTGTTCTTTGTCAGGTTTTTGGAAAGTTGTGTTAAATTTGGTTAAAAACTCTGTATGCTATAAAAAAAAAGTTTGAGTTTTTCACAAAAACGTTAACATCTTCACGAATATGAGTGCTATGCTTACACAAATGCATACAAACATTGAACAGGACCCAAATAGTCATTTACCACAGTGACAAACCATTTCCAGTCTTTCCTGTTACATAGGTGATCGCAAATATTATTTTATTATTAAATTTATTATTAGCCACCTAATTGTACCCCCGACTAAATCTTCACCGAGAAATATGAAATGAAACATGTTCTTTTCATCCCAGAAGTTCAAGAACAATTCGCCAATAAGTTTTGTAGATATTCGACAAAACGTGTGCAATCGAACGCATTTAGTCCGCGTACCTTAACTTTTGGAGGCCAGTGTATTAAAGCAAGTTTCCTTGGATGGAACGTAGAATCTAAGCTTCCATCAACACCAAAAAATTAAGGTGAAAGAATATTTCACTCACACCAATACAATTTAATAATAACAGTTTTATGTAATACAAGAATCTGATAAAGCCGTATAGTTAAATATCATGAAGTTAAAAAAAACGAGTGAGCGCCATTGTTGTAGCAGCTCGTTGCTTTGCAATTAAGGTTGTATGATTTAAATAGTGTTGGGTAGCACAGGAGAAATTTCGGACGTTTGTATAAGGTACCTCTGAAACATTTTTGTCATGACAATGTCATGTCTCAATTGAATGAGGTAGTGAGGAGTTAAAACGCAGGAACCACAATTGAGTTGGGATAGAAGTACTGGCTTTCCGCTTCCCCACTGTCCTGACAATATGAAGTCAGACGTTAGGGGAGTGGGTACTTTAGTGCTGCTGTCAGGTTGATAAATAGAAGTATATAGTTTTCGGAAAACATAAATGGAATTGCTAGATCTGGACAGTGAACGAATGCAGTAACGCGCTGTTTACCTGATTATCAGAAATACTTTTTTCCCCCCAGTAATAGTAATCCGTAGAAATAAATCATTTTACTTGTAAAGAATTTAAAGTACTTTTGAAAATAATTGGATTACAAATAATGTAAAATTGAATTGTTCAGCATATACTGAACAAGAAGCAGGACTTTGGAAATGGATAACCTCAGTGAGGAATTTTAGTAGTCTTTTAAAAAACGTACGTTTATGTACAAAAGCTGCAAATTATAATGCATATTTTTGCTTGCTATTATTCATCTGAAAAATCACATTTACAGAAAACAAAATGCTTATTATTGTTAATATATCTAATGAAAAAGAAAACTTTGATCATTTTCGACAACCTTTGCTTTCACACGAAGTTGTGATTTGATCGTTTATTTATTATTCCGACAGAGTGATAATTAGGGTAATTTAATCCCTCCCCCCCCCAAAAAAAATGCTAATAATAAATAAATAAGTAATAAAATAATAGTTTAAAAAAATAAAAACATTTTTAAGATTCCCTGCTTGCTGTGACCTAGCGGGTTTAAAAGAAATGTTTATTTATATATTTTTTTATTGCGAAATAAGAAATGCAGAATTTTTTTAATTTTTTAATAAAAATGTTAAAATTTTGTATGCTACGGAGGCATAGCATAGTACGTGTTTGGATGGTTAAGGTTAACTTCAGGACTGGCGCAACTATGGGGCAGACGGGCGCGGGGCAATTGCCCAGGGCGCGCGTTCTGTTAAGGTTCAGAGGGGCCCCGCATCTTTCCGCGCAATTCAAAATTATTTTTCTCGTTGCAATATAATAATAATTTTGCTTTCATTTTGATCATTTAAGTTCGCATTTTAAAAGTTTTATTTATTTATTTTTTCTTTTTTTTTTGTGTGTGTGTGTGTGTGTAAGGGAGAGAGGTTAAATTGACTGCCTTTCTTCCATTTTACTTAAGAATAAATTTATATAGAAATAATTGATAAAGTGCTCAAGCGTATTGACGGATTTCGCGTAAAAATTATATAAAAACTTATACACGGAAAATAAATAAAAATTTCAAAAATTTAAGAAGCTATTACAGGAAAATTGTTATTTACATGTAAAAACATGTGCTTAGATCCATTCAAGATCTCCTTGCAAATAACATGAAATTTAAATAATATAATTCCAAAACCTTTCTTCTCTTATTGGGAGATTCGGGTTTCGAGAGTAGAAAGAGTCACTGGTTCTGGTTGCTTAACGTTTTGAACATTACGGTGTACACTTAAAAAAGATTAAAATAAAATTTAAAAAATACTATACTAAATATGAACACTAAAAAATATAGCTTTTAGATATTATAATTGCTGCATATTTTTAGACATTTTGTAATATTTCTTTGTCATATTAAAAAATAGAGCTTTTTGAACACTTTCCTATATAGTTTAAAAGTGTTTATGAACTCGCTTTGTCTGTCTCTCTGCCCGTTTTTGCGTGATCTAACTTGCGTAAATATAGTCAGATTGCCATGCAACTTGTAAATGTTATTAAAGTTTACAGTAGCATGTTCAGTAGTGAAAATGAAGTGTGTACCCATGGCCAAAACTAGCCTTTTTGAGGCCGGGGCAAACATGGCTTTTTGCGCCACCCCCCGTCCACACGCGCAATAAAAGTTATCGACCGCAGGTACCCTATGAAAAAAAAAAAAAAAAAACCTTAAAACTTTACTTTTACAAATTTGAAAAGAACACTCCCATAGGTTTAACATTAGCTTTCAAGTTCCTCTGTATTTCATGTATGTATGTAAACATTTTCGACAAATAAAATATTCATTTGGCGCCCCCCCCCCTTAGCCTTTCGTTCTGGAGCCCGGGGCAAATGCCCCCTCTGTGCCACCCCCCTAGTTTCGGCCCTGTGTGTACCACTTATAGTTCCTTTATAAGGTCACTCAAAACGTCAAAACAATTCCGTTACATTACTATTGGTAAGAAAAAAACAAATTTTGATTGAGCAAATGATTTGGGATCCCGATTTCCTACATAAAAGTTACTTGCTCAAGTGTGTATCCGTTAAATTTTGTTTCATCTTTTTTAAAACAATTTGCATTAATCTAATATTAGTTTTATGTTATTTTATTTGTTTATTTTACATTTTATTACTTTTATTATTTTAGTAAATGCTGAATAAATGAATCATGTCTAATATAGTTGCTGATTCTAATGTACGGAAAGAGTATTATGATTTTTTTTTTTTTAACTGATTCTACTAAGCACCGATTAGTGGACTAGCTATAACAAGGGGGGGATATATTCATCGAATTTTCAGAAACTGATATGAATGTATAAATTTCATGTTCATTCGAAAATATTTGCAATTCTGTGTTTTACGAAAGGATATGATTAGCAAATGCATCAGAAAATTCCCGTTTGTCTTTGATAACAGTCTTAGGATGTTACTGTTCATAAAGAACTATGAGCTAGAGGTCTGCAATGGCCAAGGCAAAATGAAGGCAAACTTTCAAACGGGCCAGACCGAGCCGGCAGATTCAGAATATTTTTTTTCAATGGGCCGGACCGGCAAAAAATAGAGCAGGCCAGTCGGGCTGGCCCAATAGAAAAATTTAGCGGGCCTACCAGGCTGATATAAAAATTTGACCGAAGCCGATAAAATATGAGTTATTTTCAATGAATATGACTTTCGCGAGAATAAGTATAAATCTGCATCACGAGCGGATGCTAGTTTGACAACATCAGTACAGAAATGTAACATTTCCAGCGTAGAGATGATCATCGGACAGTTGCATGGTGTCTGACCCGGGCTTAATTTTTTTTTTCAGCAGACGCGTGCCGGACCGAGATCTGGCTAACATTTTTTTCTGCATCGTCGAACCTGGCTGGAACTGGACTTAATTGTTGTCAGGATGTGTAAGGGCAGGCAATAAGTTTTGTAAAATTATTACAGATAATGATCTTCTGTTAAATCTGAAAATATATCCTAATGTGTTTCGCAATTTCACTGCTTAACAACGGGAAACTTTGACACATTTTATGATTAATTTTTAACTGTAAAGGCATAAAATTGAAAAACCAGACTATAGAAGGGATTTGGAATCGAATAGAGTTTTCCCTTTTTGATAAATAAATTATTTGTCAAGATAAAAGATATTTTTGTCACGTAGCTGCAGGTTTTTCTGCTTTCCATTCTGTCGCTACCGGAAATTCAGTTCAAAACGCTAACTTTGACAGCATTTTTCTCAAACATATATTGTCTTTATCAAAAAATGGATCCATTCGATTACATAGTTTCAGAATAAGAACACCTGCCAAACTTATGCGTTTCCGAAAAGAAATGAATTCAGAAATATATCAGAAAGTAATTAATTTGGATTTGAGAAAAGCCTTCGTAAATGAAAAGAAATATTTTTACAAATCTACTTTTTATTATACAATTTCAAAAGTTATCTTTTTATCCCTCTTTTTTTTTTCTTTTATTTTAAACTACATTAATTTTTTATGAATTTTTCTTTTAATATTGGAACATCTAAGAATCTGAGTAATCATTAATTTTTCTATTATGTATTTTCTGCCTTGCAAACACATCGTAATTTTAAAATATACTGTAAAATTATCCCATAAGTATGTGCCAGGTCTGTTTTTACTTATTTCTGCTCGGCCTGAGCCGTAAACTGGGAAAATATAAACGTGCAGGGCGGGGCTCGGGTCGAACTTTTATGTTTTACACCGGGCCGGGCCGAGATAGTTTTCGTTCGGGTCGGGCCTGGACCTCGAAATTCCGACCCGTGTAGACCTCTAAATGAGCTTCTTTCCACATAAAAAAGTGACATTTTTTAAAAGGATGGCTCATGGCTGGTTGGAACTGTTTTCGTTTCTACTTATTAAGTGACTCAATGTCAAATCCTATCCTATACTAAATGACATATACATAATGACAAGCACAACATAAGCACAAGTTGGGAAGTATGAATTCAATAATAATAAAAGAAAGAGAAGAAAAATAGCTCTCTTCTTTTCTTCCCATCAGAACCAACCCCCTTTATTCCTCCCCAAATTAGTCTCAGTTTTTATCGTAGTACATTCTTTCCTTTCATTTTCACTCTTCCCCATAGCTTAAGCTTTTTCAAACTTCAAAAGTAGGCCGCAACCCTCTTGGACTCTTACTCTTTCACCTACCACCGCCCCCTGAATACTAGGCCTGAGCGCTGGACCAAAAATGGCGGCTGCCGAAGGCGGATTTATTTCAGAGTGTGTACGGTCCCTTAAATATTCCTACCAATAATTTTTTGAAGTTTTTTCCGCTTCACTTTTCTGAGAATAAACAAGGTACAGAAATCTTTTATAAAATACTGGTGTCAACATTTAAGGGACCGTACCTACGCTAAAAAAAATCCGCCTTCGGCAGCCGCCATTTTTGTGTCATTTTTGTGTGAGCGCTCAGGCCTAGTATTCAGGGGGCGGTGCACCTACAGACAATGACGACACAACACACACACATTCACACTCCTGAAACGAAACAGCTCTCGCGTCTCGTCCTCGGTATCGTCGCTTCAAAAAGACGCAAACATGACAAAATTTCGGAGGTACCTCGAATCTTAAATTTGAGGTATTGGGACAAATTGTCATGGTGTATGGGACAAATGAGGTGCTTCATGTATGAGTTACCCAAATCTAGCTATAAGTAAGCGTACAAAGTTAATGCTGGAATCTGCCGTAAATTGATACAGCTGCGCCATCTTGTGGATGGAGTGAATAACGCAAATACGTGGGTTTTTTGTATGACGTCATATATGACATAATATCTACCATCTGCGCATCTCGTGCGCAGGTCTATTTGAAGATATCTACAATTTAAGAGTTATAGGCGGAAAAGCAGACAAAGCTATTTTAGAGAATACTTGTTAAAATTTTAATCATGAATTTCAAATATTTACTCACTCATGGAAGATGAACCTTGTTTACCAGATTTATTGCAAAATATTCTTGTTACAGTTTGTTTTGATGAAAATATGTGTATTTAAAAAAAAAAATCGCAATGTCATTTTAATTTCGGGAGAAAAGGCACTAATGCTACGTAAACAGTATTGCCTTTTGCCCCGAAACTAAACTGACATTGCAACTATTTCTTTAAATACATATATTTTTATCAAAACAAGCTGTAACAAAAGTATTTTGCAATAAATCTGGTAAACAAGGTTAATCTTCCATGAGTGAGTAAATATTTGAAATTCACGATTAAAATTTTAACAGGTATTCTCTAAAATGGCTTTGTCTGCTTTTCCGCCTATAACTCTTAAATTGTAAATATCTTCAAATAGACCTGAATTTTATGCAAGCTATTCAGGCTAAAAGAAAACCATTTTTGTTAATAAAAGTTATAGGCGTAACTTTTAATTCCATGGTTTTTTCCAGGTTTTTTTCCACATTGGAAGAAACTTGCCCACCTTGGGTTTATGTTCTTATTTATTAGAAAAAAATGTATTTTAAATATGATGAGCGAAAAGCATGTGTTTAAATTGATGTAATATACCAGTATGTATGTATTTTAAATAAAGTTATGTTTTTCAAATGGCGAGTATATTTTTAAAATGATGATTTTATATTTTGAATGAAATGAATGCAACATAAACGCTGGTGATGGGGAAAATATTTGACGGTTTATGAACTGCGGCCGGCTAACATAAAAGTACTTTTTTACACTGTTTATTTAATCTAACCCTGTTCATATATATGAAAAGATAAAAAAAAAATTAATCGATTTTTCCCTCCCAGATATGCTAGAAAAATAAAAATTATGTACATGGATGTGTTTCTAGTAACAATACAACATTTTTGTATTTTTACAACTTGATTATAAATTAGCAAATTAATTTTACGTTATCTAAACGTGGCTGATAAATCCTTAAACATTCTTTATGGTTGTTACAACTGTATATACAAGTACAACAATTGAGTAAGTTATGTTACAAACTACAATTTCTAAAATGTACCAGCTGGTTGGGAAATTGCAAAAGAGAAATATTTAAAACCTTTAAGCATCTTAAACGTGATTTTCAGCCCTATAATTTTTTATAAAAAAGTTAAAATATTATTTAATATATATTAATAAATGTCAGTGAATTTAATACGTTCAATTGGCCCATCTCCGTCCGCAGCCCTTTTTTCTACTACTTATTCCAACTCTTTTGCGGAAGCCAGATAGAAAAAAAAATTAAAAAATTGAAACCGGACAAAATTAAAAGGGAAATTTGAAATTATTGGCTACCGACCAACAACTGCTACGTCGAGCTTATTAGTAGTCTATAGTTTTCAGTTACTGGCAATTGTTGTGTGTTTCATAAGCCTTTTTCAAATTTGGAGAATGTTCCGCAATTGGGTTATTTCGATAAAAGTTACTTTCATTTTCTAACCATTATTTAACTTTTATACAGTTACAATTGTATACTGTTTTCTCATTTGACGCCAATCATGGCTATCGGCCCGATTACGGAAAGTTATCCATTTTACCCCTGCGAAGAACCGGTGTAAGATAATAAATGTTTAATTGAGCATACCACGTACTATTTGTAAATATCTTATATTTTATTCCAATTTTCGAAGTTTCTTCTATACTTTGCATGCTTTCTGCAATGTTATTCACCTGTGCGAAGTGCAGGTATCCCATGAAAACTATTTTTCCCGGATATGACACAATGACCGACATATTTCTAGATTTAAAAAAAAAAAGTAATTTGTCGATTTTAGGAATTTTTTTAAAGCTGTTGTCTAAAATTCTCAAAATATTTAAAACTATAAATAATCAATTATTGCTGGTTTAATAGTACAAGAATTACTGCTTGCATTTTAAATTAAAGTGGATCCTAATGTAAAATTAAATGAGTTTTAAATGGAATGAATGAAATGCTTCTATTTTAAATATTATAAATACAATTCGATCAAGAGAATATTTGGCAACTTATCGCCTGCGCCCGGTAAATAAAAAATATGCCTTAAAATTAATTAAATAATTTATACTTAAACTCTAAGCGTAATAAAACGTTTAATTATCATTGGAAATACACATGTTTATGTAATTTTTATAACTTTATCTTATCAGGAATTGAATTGAAAACGGTGCTGTAAAATTCTATCTTAACATACATTAACTAATTTCTATATGTCCTTGTTCATATTGCATTACAAAAACATGATTCAAATAGAACGTATTAAAATCACTGACATTTAATAATATATTTAAATAA
Source organism: Maratus speciosus (assembly GCA_963932465.1). NCBI lineage: Eukaryota > Metazoa > Arthropoda > Arachnida > Araneae > Salticidae > Maratus > Maratus speciosus. Next base: position 122,215,699 of record OZ010797.1, read on the forward strand.
TATTTTTACTTTTTTATAAATTATAATAAAACACAAAACTAACCTGTTTTTCTCTTTTGCGAAGCGAAAAAAATGTGTTCTTTCAGATAGAGAGTTATTTTTGCAGTTTTGAAAACTGCAGTAATTAGAATGCCAACGTGGCATTTTCCCAAATAATATAAGTTCTTAAAAGAACTGATTTTGTTTAAATAACTAACTTCAATTAATAAATTAAATAATGGCGAATAAATAAATCGAATTATATCTATACTTCCAAAAATTAAGCACTGCAGACGACAAACGAATAAAATCACGGCTGCGCGTACGCATAGTTATTTCATAGATATCGAACTTATAGATCATCCACAAAGGGGAAAGAAGTTAATAATCCTCTTGTAGTTCACTCCGTCCGCTGGGTGGCGTATGACCTTGATTGACGTGACCTCGCCATTAATCTTGCGGTTACCCCTCCCATTTAAGATAGGACGCTTACTTATATCGCTTTGATAGTGGGGTAGCGCAAACCAATCACGTGATTTTTACTTTTCTTCTCCCCCCCCCCCCCCCGGTCCTTTTGCTTTCAGTTTATCGTCAGTTTTTATTCTGTAATTCTAAATCGCCGACATTATTATTTTAAGTAGAAACTATTTTCAAAATATCAGATATTTATATGAATGCGCAATTTAAATATGAACGCTTAAATCGCTAAAATGTTATTAAAAAAGATAGGTATTTTCTCTTTTGCGAAGCGAAAAAAATGTGTTCTTTCAGATAGAGAGTTATTTTTGCAGTTTTGAAAACTGCAGTAATTAGAATGCCAACGTGGCATTTTCCCAAATAATATAAGTTCTTAAAAGAACTGATTTTGTTTAAATAACTAACTTCAATTAATAAATTAAATAATGGCGAATAAATAAATCGAATTATATCTATACTTCCAAAAATTAAGCACTGCAGACGACAAACGAATAAAATCACGGCTGCGCGTACGCATAGTTATTTCATAGATATCGAACTTATAGATCATCCACAAAGGGGAAAGAAGTTAATAATCCTCTTGTAGTTCACTCCGTCCGCTGGGTGGCGTATGACCTTGATTGACGTGACCTCGTCATTAATCTTGCGGTTACCCCTCCCATTTAAGATAGGACGCTTACTTATATCGCTTTGATAGTGGGGTAGCGCAAACCAATCACGTGATTTTTACTTTTCTTCCCCCCCCCCGGTCCTTTTGCTTTCAGTTTATCGTCAGTTTTTATTCTGTAATTCTAAATCGCCGACATTATTATTTTAAGTAGAAACTATTTTCAAAATATCAGATATTTATATGAATGCGCAATTTAAATATGAACGCTTAAATCGCTAAAATGTTATTAAAAAAGACAGGTATTTTTTTTTTTTTTTTTTTAATCAGCTAAATAATATGTATCATAAAACAATAAGAAGGTATGAAAGCTTGTTTTTTTTTTTCTTTCAAAATTAGGGAAATTATTTTTTGTTTTTAAAAACAAGGCATTTGCAAATTTACATTTTATTATTAGTAGATCTTCTGAATGTACTAATTTCACACATATTTAAAAGGAAGTTAGGTAATTTATATAAGTGATGTTTTGAAAAGATTTCTAACATTATTAAAACTTTTATACGGATTTTTTAAAAGATATGTTTATAAAATACCATTAATAGCTAAAATTTTAATCCCTTGTGTCAATTGCAATATTTTGCATGAAAAAGAAACATAATTCTTAAGTTGCCTTAAACTGATTATTAACAACTCAATTAAAAAAATAATTACACCACTGTGAAATTGTTCTTTTTCTCTTTTATTCTAAGTGGAAATATAATCTTTTGCAATGTTTATATCTTTAAAAGATAAATTTCAAATATTTTAACAATACCTTTACCTGTATGTATAAGAATGATTTATGAAAAGTAAAGCATATTTCAATTTTGAATTTCTGAAATGAATAACTTCACCTTTGTTATTGATCCCATTATTCCATTTCTGCACACCTTTTAATTTGTTCTCCTAATTTTTAATTAAATGTAATTCAAAGATGACTCTGTAAAATATTGAAAAAGAGTTTATCACTTGTTTACTTTTCTCCCATCCTTCTTTCTCTCTTTTTTTCTCCCCCCCCCCCACCTCTCTTAAAGATTGAAAATGAATTCATCCCTTCTTTTAAATAAAAATAAATAAAGCAAAGAATAATCTTGTGATCAAACCAATTAAATTTTACCCCATCCTTCCTTTCTCGTCATCCCCCCCCCCAAATTATAATTAAACACAGTTCAAAGATGCCTGTAAAACATTGAAAATAAATTTACTACTTATTTTAAAGAAAAAAAATAATAACACAAAGAAGAAATCTGGAATCAAACAAATTAAATTTTCTTTATGAACACATAATTTCTTATATCAATAAAATTGAATTTTTTTCTTTGACAATTCAATTGGAAAAAAAAAGAAAGAAAGAAAATTACACCACTGCATAGGTTTATTTTTATCTTCAGTTGCAAGCGAAAATATAATATTTTGCTGTTATATCTATATTATAAAGGACAAACATATCTGTGCGTAACACATACGTCATTTTGCGAATGGCAACACTTTGAAATTTGAAATGAAATTTCGGTTTTGCAATTTTCGCTAATGCAAATTTTTAAATTTCTAAACATCGCACATTTACAATTTTTAGACCTTTGTACAGGGAAAAAAATGTGCCTTTAAATGCAATTTGTTTGAAATCTGTATCTCAATTTATTTTTGAGATATTAATTTTTTTGTAGTTTTTAATACAAATTTTGTAATCGTGGCAACTGAAGTACTCCATTTATATTGAAAGTAAAAGGAAAATAGTCATGGTTTATTATTTTTATTGATTATGTTTTATTTGATGCCATTTTTACATTACAAATAAAAGTAACTTTTTTATAATTTTTAAACAGAAAATGACGTCAGACAGAAAAAAAAAAAAAAAAACACGCGCATATTTCTTCATAAATCAGCTACATTTAAATATTTTTACATTACGCTGATACTGAGTTTGAGGCGCTAGGCAAAATGATTCAGTTAGTAAAAATGGTATATTTAAAACAAAAAGATTTTTTTTTTTTTTTTTTTTTTTTTTGATAAAACTAAATATTTGACCAATGCTAAATGGCCAATACTATGACAACTAAAGGAAAATTTCTGATTTTTTTTTTTTTTTCGCGGGTACTGAGATTAGAACTTAAAGTTTGTGCGAATGTTCACATGGAAAGTTGTATCGGACAAACGCGACTTTAAGTTTGGAAATACATTCATTAATAATCTATTGCGCGTTAAAATACTTTCAAATTGTGAATTTGAGTGGTGCGTATGTAAATTATGAGAATGTGAAAATAACGTACAGTTTAGATTTTATGGGGGGGGGGGGGGAAATTTTATGATGTGACACAGCGAAATCCTTTTTACTGATGTTCCATCCCGTAAAAACAAACATAAGAGCTCCATCGATAACTTCATAATTACTCATCTTGATTGCGTAATCTAATACAGTTTAATTTTTTAATAATTTAAACAGTTGAGGTTTGTGGAAGTAATATTTTGGCAATTTTAGGTTTAAAATATTATTTGTTTTAAGAGTTAGACACCCAATGTAAGATGAATTTTTTATTGTAATTATTTTTGTAGGTTTATTATAAATTCGATCTGACAGTTCCTTTCTAACATTTTAGTTCGTCGAATTTCGACGGGTTCCAACTCGTATTTTTAAAAGAGCTATTTCAAATATTTTGACAATTTTTTTTCCAATAAGTTAAGAATCGTTTATGAAAGGTAAAAGATATTTCATTAAATTCGTGACGAATGACTTCATCCTGTTATTTATACAATCATTCTCTCTCTACAACATACTTTTTAGTTTGTTTCTACTCCCCCCCCCCCCTCTCTAATTAAATGTAATTCAAAGACGACTCTGTAAAAGACTGAAAAGGAATTTATAAAGCGTTTGAAATAAAAATTAATAAAACATAGAATAATCTTAGGATCAAACAAATTTCATTTTCTTTAAAAATGAGAAAATTCAATCGTCTGAAAAAATTCCTCCCCACCCACTTTTTTCTGTATATACAAATAAATTTATTAACAAAGTAAAACGAATTCAGGAAATCATAAATAATTATATTTTATTTATACATAATATCTCAAAACAGCAAGAGCACACAATAACATAATTTAAATTTAATAAAATTAATGCACATTGCAAAAAAAAAAAATAAAAAATAAAATAAAATAAAATAAAATAAAATTCATCTGTGACAAAAACTTCCTAGTACAAAATAAGTGCTGAACATACAATTCTCATTTTCAGGCTTCAGTAATACACACAATTCGCCTCTACATTCTTTGGTTATGCTTTTGTATAATGCTATATTAGAAATAAAATTTATTTTCATCAGCTAATGTTTATTGATATGTTTTACATGCATATTTAAGAAAGACATTCATATCCATTGGACTATGTTTTTATTACTTTCACTAAGAAATTATGATATAATTTGTTATTAATAAAAAAAAAATCTTCAAATGTTAATATTCTATGCAATAAGTTTCGTAAATTAAATATCTAGTTTTTACTATATAGTTGCATGTAAATTAACCCCTTATTAAAAATTTAAAAAGGAAATAATTTAATAAGGAAAAATGAGATCCTTCCGCGTTTCCGTTTCCTTTTAATTTCATATTTACCTCTCCAACAACCCCTCTAAAACCGAAAAGTTTCAACCAAAAGTTCCGGATTTGTAAAACTGATGTATATATTTTTTAAACTTTTCTGCACATTTATTACTGTATTGACACAATAAATAACCAATCATTTAAATCTCCGATTTCCGGAATTACGGATCCCCCCCCCCCCCCCCGACTTGAGCATTCATAATATAAAATAATTAAACAAAATTCTTTAATTTTTAATTTTTTTCTGCTGTATTTGTAATTTAATAGTAAGAGTAAATAAATAATAAATTGTTAAATAAAACCCCCCTTCGCCAAGAAATTACATTTAAAAAAAATTGCCACTTTCTCCCCTTTTTTAGCTGACGAAATTAAAAATATTTCAGACTTACAATTTCTTTTTAATGCTTTTGTTATTTTTTTTCTAACAATAAATATAAAGCGATCTAAATCGCACCTTCGTCTGAACTTTCGGCTTTTTCCTTTTGAACCCCCCTTATCCTGCAAAAGTGTAATATCTTTAAATTTCGATTAAAAAACTTCTCCATTCTATACATTTTAGCACTCGGCAATGTGTATGTGATCGTTAAATAACAATTTTTCATATGTTATATGCACATTAATAGGGACACTTTATTGAAATGTGGACTGTAACATTAATTTATTGTCGTAACCAGGATATTAGAAAATCCTGAAACGAAAATTGGAACATTCACGAAATTTTAATACATAAAATGTTATCGATTATTTTACTAGGTATTCAGAAATCAAATAACGTCTTATTATTTTTAGCTTCCAATACGGTATGCTATTTCTTTCTCCCAACTTATTTTGTGTCCAAAAAATAACGTTACCTTACAGAAGCTATAGCCGTAAAAGAAAGAATTACGATTAAATACTCTTTAGCATTTTTTTTAACTTCTAAGCATCGCACATTTTCAATTTTTATACCGTCGTATTGGAACAAAAAAGTTCTTTTAAATGCATTTTGTTTGAAAACTGTATCTACATTTATTTTTGAAATATTAATTTTTTTGTAGTTTTTGGAGGAATTTGCTTAATATTGGCAACGGAAGTATTCCATTTCAGTAGAAAGTAAAAGAAAAATAGTTTTAAAGTAGTAATTATATATTTTCGTTGCCATTTTCTCGTAACAACCGAAAGAAAATGTAATTAAAATACGTGCTATTTTGAAAAATATATAAACGAATGATTTCTGTTAAAACAATGGAGCTATTATATACTATATTTAATTGTAAGTATCTATGAATCATTAGATAGCCGTTTTTTTCGATTTTCTTGAATGACGGCATCTTTTTGCTGCATTTGTGCATTATTTCGCGATAGTGATGTGCTACGCATGCTTTATTGTAGATGTTTAAGAGTAGATCGTAAATGTGGAATTCTTAAGCGGATGCGAATGACGTCATTTTACATAAAATAAAACGTGTGCTTTAAGTCTTAAAATTGAAATATGTTTTATACTGCAGTAGAGTCCCGCTTAACCGAGTTATTTTCTTCTGATGGACTGGTGGCTTCTATTATTATGAAACAGCCATTATAAATGAAGTGTTAGGTGAAGATGAAAGAGCAGACGTAAAAAAAATTATGACCATTTTTTCCCCCATTCTTACCAGAAAATCAGAGTTCTAACTTTTTACGGCTGCTCTTTCATCTTCACCAAACACTTCATTTATAATGGCTGTTTCATAATAATAGAAGCCATCAGTCCACCAGAAGAAAATGAAGTAATGGAAATGCCGGGGGCGACACTAAATTCTGAAAAAGCAGAATTCCTGTTCTCTAATTTTTTTATTTAAAAGAAAATTTTCTTCTAAAAGTGTCGAAGTCTGCATTTAAAACAGAATTTCGAAGCCGACAAGGACGAAAAGTGTGTCACTAGGTTAAAATCGGTCATATTTTTAAAAAAGTATCATATAGAAATGAAAAACGTGCCACATCTTTTAGTTTTTAACCGGGAATATTGAAACGAAAATCGGCACATCCGCAAAATGTCACTTGAAAATACATAGAAAAAACACATATTTTTGTTAGATATCAAAAAATCGAATAACATTTCCCCTTTTCTACGTAAAAATACATTTTTCGGAAAGTACAGTGAAAATGAGCATTTAAAACATGCTTTAATGATCTGTCGGCGCTAAATCGCACAACGTTCTAGAATAAACAAAATGACGTTTCAATTAGAAACCTCCCACACTAGAAACATCACTAATAAACTTAGCTATTGTAACGGAGCCGATGCCGTAAGGTGGTGTGGTAGCGGGCTACTTCAACGGCCGATTCTTATCAATATCGAAAAAATATTTTATTGCATTACAAACAATTAAATAACGTTTTCTAGATTATATAAGTCCTATTTACAACATTTTTCATAAATGGGTTCGAGTTCAGCTGTCAATAATATATTTATAGAATCAAGTCCAGTCCTCGAATAATAGATCGCTTTCAGTGTAGTCAGTCTCTTATTTATTCAATGTCCACTATTTTCGAAAATAGAGTTCGAGATGTTCGACAGGAATGTCGCACTTTTTGTAGATGTTTAACCGAGATTTAGGAACCTCCGATATTCAACTCTGTGATGGAGATATCTTAACAGCCACACCTGGCTTTCGCTTTTCTGTGCTTCGGAATATGTCCCGAAGCCGTCGACCCGTGAGAGATTTCCACTCTGCACGGCCAGAAACACCTTGAAGTCTCAACTTCAATAGAAGAGAAAATTAAGCTCCCGAGAATGCTCCTGCATCCTCTTTTATCAGTTTCGTTTTTCCGTCTAGGACCAAAGCCACTCCCATTAGCCACTCACCATCCGTGGCCCATGATCTCATAGACAAGTCCTTTCTCTATAGGCTGCAGTCAGGAACCTTGGCGTCAGGTTTAATATCTGGTTTCACTTTCTACTTTCCCACGGGAACGAGACACTCGTGAACATCAAAAGAATATTTCTCTCTCTAAATAAAAGAGTTCCTTTCACCCTAGTGTCCTCTGCGAAGATTGATTGAAATTGAAGTATTTGTTTCATGTTTAGCGACATTTTCTAGGACTCTGAAGAAATTTGGAGGCTAGGTGAGAATACATTAGTTTTCCTATGCTGGCTTCTACCTTGTAAATTGAGAGTTTCAATGTGAGATATCGTCGAATTCTCACAACACCCCTCCCTCAAATCATATTTCGGCTGCCAGACGTAATATTCTGTAAGGGAAAAGGTTAGCTCATATATTTTAAGTGGCCCATGTTTAATTACATCACTTCCTCAAAAAACCTTTTCCGGTATTTTATACTTATCTTGCAAATACTGGACACATTTGATTACGAAATTTCTCTTTAACAGACAAAACACATTTATATTTTACACGATTACATTTACACATAATAAAATGAATATTAATATATACATATAGTCGGTTTTAACGACCGACTTACTCTACTCGGCTCAAGTAATCCACGTGAGGTATATCTTTGCCTGGTCGATGAGTAATTGCGTAATGATAAGGCTGCAGTGTCAGTGCCCACCTGAGTAGTCTGGGATTGTTACCTGCATTGTTTTTCAAGACTATTAATGGGTTGTGGTCCGTCTCTATGGAAAACTTTTGCCCATCAATATAGTGCCTAAGCTTCTTTATTGCGAAAATTATTGCGGCATATTCACGCTCAGAGGCACTGAAACTCCGCTCTGGTTCTGTGAATTTTCGGCTAAGAAAAATTATTGGGTGTTCTTCTGAGCCCTTCCTCTGCGCCAAAATAACCCCAATACCCACTTCAGACGCATCGGTTTGTATTACGAATTCGGAATCGTAATCAGGGGTATACAAAATGGGTTCTTCGGTGAGTTTGGTTTTTAAGAGTTTGAACGCCTTTTCCATTTCGTCGCTCCAATCTACTTTTCCCTTTTTGTTTTTTCCTTTTAAAGCGCTCGTGAGTGGTTCTACTACGGTTGCGTAATTTTTTATATATCTCGAATAGTAACCCGCAATACCCAAACATCTTCTAATTTCCGTCTTGTTTTTGGGTGCCGGCAACTTCGCGATGGCCTTGATTTTAGCCTCCGCCGGTTTGCGTTGACCTTCCCCCACTACGTGCCCTAGATATTTAACAGTTTTTTGCGCAAATTTACATTTTGCGATTTTGACTTTTAATTTAGCCTCTTTGATTCTGGTTAACACTATTTTTAGATGCTCAAGATGGTCCTCCCAGCTATTCGAGAAAATGGCCATGTCGTCTAGATATGGAAGACAAAATTCCTCTACCCCACTGAGTAATCTAGCCATAAATTTGGAAAATCGGTATGAAGCGTTGACCAAACCGAAAGGCATTGTCAGGAGTAAATAACTCCCGAAACTTGTCACAAAAGAGACCAATTTTTGAGCTCTGGGGGTCATCGGAATCTGCCAGTACCCCTTAGTCAAATCCAATACCGTGATATATTTGGCTGCGGCAACTCTTTCAACTCTATCCTCGATATTAGGAAGTGGGAAAAATTCAGCCCTAGTAATTGAGTTCAATTTTCGGTAATCAACACAAGGTCGGGCTTCCTTACCCGGGGCTTCCACTAATATCATGGGAGAATTATAATCCGATTCCCCCTCCTTTATGATTTTTAAATCAAGCATACGCTTGATTTCTTTTTTCAAAATTTCATTTTGTCTGACTGATGCTCTATAAGGTCTTATCCTCACTGGTTTGTTTTCGGCAAGCTCAATATCATGCTCTGCTAGATCTATTAGTCCTGGGTCGTTCGAAAAGACTTCCCTATACGTGTCTAATAAATTTTCTAACTCCCGCAGCTTTTCAGATGTGCACCGGTCCCTCAAGTCACTTTCCTCCACTACTTGACTCAAATCATAACTGTTAGAGTCTGCCGAAGGGTAAACTATCTCTAAATCTTGCATCGCGTCTGGGTCGTGAAATTCACGGGTCAAAATGTTGATTTTCTCCACGCGTTTTACATAAGGTTTTAATAAATTCACGTGGTAAATTTGGGATTTTTCGCATCTACCTGGAACATTTACAATATAATTCGTAGCGGAAATTTTAGATTCGATTACGCCTGGCCCAATTCATTTTACCGACATTTTATTTGGTTTACTAGTGGCCAAAACAAGTACCTCGTCTCCTGGCTCGAAACTCCTTTCGGTCGCGTTTCTATCGTACCAGAGTTTTCTCTTATCTCTGCTAGTAGTCATGTTTTTGACGGCCAGTTCTTGGCAACGTTTTAACAGATTCATCAGTTTGAAAACGTATTCAGTGACTAGTACATGTTCTTGACTCTCTCCCGTCCATTGTTCAAACAACAATGTTTCCGGCGTTCTCAAATTTCTCCCGAAAACTAACTCAGCGGGACTGAATCCCGTCGATTCGTGGGTCACCGTTCTTAAAGCTAACAGTGCATGGGGTAAGTTTGCCTCCCAATCACTCCCATTTTCGACACACATCGCCTTCAATAGTCTCTTAACTGACCTGTGAAATCGCTCGATTAAATTCGACGAAGGGTGACACACGCTCGAATGTCTTAGCCTTACACCGAATTTCTTCAGAAAAGCAGTAGTTAAATTTGAAGTAGAGCAACGCCTCAAATCTGTCTGGATTTCCGACGCGTAACCTACACGGCTGAAAATAGTTGTCAAAGCTTCAATTACCGTTTCCGAAAGCATATCTGCAATTGGAATCGCTTCTGGGTATCGGCTATACACACATATGGCGGTCAACATGTATTTATTTCCCTTTTTGGATTCTGGCAAGGGGCCAACTAAATCTATTGATAGTTTTGAAAATACCTCTGAAATAATAGGTACAAGTGCCAAAGGGGCCTTTTTCTGCTCCCTTGATCTCCCCACGTGCTGACACGCGTCGCATGATTTTACAAAATTTTCAGACTCCCTTATTACATTGGGCCAAAAAAGTATCTCAACAATTTGTTTTTCGTTTTCTTCTCTTCCAGATGAGCCGAAATGCCCTCATGGCACGCGATTAAAAGACCCTGTCTAAACTTCAGGGGTATGACTAATTGTATCCTTTCATTTCCCCGGTGGTCGTACGTTTTCCGTACTGTTAACGAGTCCTTGTATTCGTAATGCGACTTCTTTTAACTCTGCCCTTTTTCTAACTTCGCTTAAAGAGTCATCCGTTTCTTGTTCTCTTTTAAATTCCTTCTTCCCCACCTGGCTTAATCCTATGCTCAAGTCCTCCACTAGATCGGGCAACAATAAATCCTCTTCGTCTTCCCCCAAATCCCCATTCATTTCCCTTGAACTGGTTTCGTCTTCTATTTTTCCCCATGTATCCGCGCCTGTCTCTTTCGACTGGGGACTTCTCTTTTTCGCGTCCTTCCCCTTCGTCGGATCGGCCTTTAATTCTTCTGGTTTCGGTTTCGCCTGACTCCGTGTTATCACGGCGTTTAAAATCTGGGCATTATCGCTCTTAATTTTATCGATCAATTTTTGAGTTTCGTTCCCTAGGATGTAATAAGACATGTCTGATTCTACGTCTGCTGCTATGGCCTTTGTTTTTATGCTCCCCAATCCGTCCAATTCTAACGTTACATCAGCCGTCGGCAAACAACGTAAATCGTTCATTAGCGGTTGTCTAACCCACACAACCATACCACCTAATTGCTCCGGCTTAATGAATTTGCCTGAGACCACATCGGAATAACTTCTACTGTCCCTTAAAACAGTGATTTTCTCTCCATTAATTAAGGCATGGCTTAAGTAGTGTTTGAAACCTTCCTCGAGATCAATATTTCCGCTAACGTGATGAACTTTAGCAACGGTTTTTTCGATCCTTTTGTTTTCGGGACAACTGGCCCTCAAGTGCCCAGTTTTGGAACAAATAAAGCACATACTCCAATTTTTACGTTCGAAGACTTTTTCCCTTTCTTTATTTGTTTCCCGCTCACGCCAGTTGAGTTTACTTTCGGAATTCCTATCGCGCGATTTATCTTCATACTTAGGCCTTTCAGGTTTTCTATCAAGCGTAGGTCTCGTGTTCCACGTTTTTTTGGACACTCCTTTTATCGCCTCGTATTCGTCTAGTGCCGTAGCGAGCACCAAGGGTTCTTTATAATTCGCCCACGAATCAATAAAATATTCTTTTAATTCGACCGGCGCGCGTCGTTTGATCTAATCAGTGATCAACAAGTCTTTTAATTCAGAAAATTGCGTAATCCCCAAACCGTTAATCCATCCTTCAAGAAAACTATTCAATTCGAATGTGAGATCTCTCCACGGGTTTCCTGGATAACGTGTATGTTTATTCAATTTTTGACGGTGCCCTTCCGCACTCAGCCTGTAGCGGGCTAATAAAAGCGATTTAACATGTTCGAAATTGTCAATTTTTTGAGCTGGTTCGCGTAAGATCAATTCTGCAATTTCCGCCGGCAATAATGCTAACAAGTATGTGACGTATTCATCTTGCTCTATTCCGGACCTATTCGCCTGTCGCTCGAACAAATTCAGGAATAATGTTATGTCGGATCGTTCAGGATCAAAACGATGCATAATAGTTTTAAGAGGTAATTTAACGGATCTTTCGGAACCGCTGCTAGCCGTAGAATTTCGCCTTTCTGAACTCTGCGTTAATTTTAGCTGTTCTAAAGTAAACGCCCTTTCCTTATCTTTCTCTCTCTCTTCCCTCTCTTTTTCCCCTCTCTCTCTTTCTCTTTTTCTGCCGCGATGCGTCCTTCCCTATCCTTTACGATGTACCCTGCCTGTACTAACGTCAGTTCCTCGTCATATTTTTCTGCTGCTTCAATTTTTTTTTATTATCATTGCCATATTGTCTTGTTCATCTATTTCCTCCCCTAAAACTTCCACGAGATTCTGTAAATCCGTTTTTTTGCAGTACTTCAGTGAATTTAACTTCGACATGACTACGGTATGTTGAAATAATACAAACGGAAACTATTCGTTTTGTTTATCAATTTAGAAGTATATGAACCTTACACCTCACAAGCAATATTTTATCCCTAAGCACACAATATAAATAAACATTTCAAATGCATAACCAATATGTAAAAATAATTTTATGATTTTTCAAAAGATTTTCAGAATTTCTATATTTTTGTGCCAAACGTAAAGCAAAAAATAAAATTCAAAATTTTAAAGCTTTAGAGTCCCTATACACACAATATGAAAACAATAAGTAATTTTTCAAATACTATAGGCAAACTACATTCCCAGCATTTCTCAAGAACTGAACACTCTCTGCAACCTTTATCAAAATGCATCTATACTATTTAGGGTAAAAGTTTAATTTACTCTGTTTGTCATTTAGCAATCCAGCATGCATCAAAATTTCTCTTTATACAATCACTCATCAAAATATATTTCTTACACAAGTTATATAAGAAAAAAAAATTTACTGGGCATTTTTTTGAGTAGTTATGAATTTAGACTATCTAATCCTTTCTGCATTCCAAACATTAAAAATAATGATAAAGATAACATAACATATAAATTTACATTAATCGTTAGATTTCCATTAACTACACATTATCGATTTATCATAATCTTAATATTTTCATTTACCTCAAAAAGTTTCTCATATTTTTATTTAAACAACATTTTACTGTCCTATCCGTATGCTAAATAATAGTTTAAGAGCCACTCAAAATGAAATGAGCTTACCTGTTACAGTTGTTGCTTGAAGTATCTTGTCTGGGGAACGGTCAGTTATGGCACTCCGCGGGTGTCGTCCACTGTAGCTCAAGGGCTCTTATCGGGCATGTTGTGTCCCACTGTTTGTCGTCCAAGGACCACGTTGCACTGTCTCTAAGCACTGTCTAGTTGATCTAGATTAACTGTCTCCGCTCCGGAAGGGCTGTCTGTCTGTCTTCCTCGGAACTGTCGTTTCGATTCTTTCGGCTGCCTCTCGAGTTGTTGTCAGAAACTCCGGGTGTTCGCCGTCTGTTTCCTCCTGGGCTTTCCTCTAATAACAATTATTCTTGCTGTAAATCTTCTAGCTGCCACCAAGTTGTAACGGAGCCGATTTCGTAAGGTGGTGTGGTAGCGGGCTACTTAAACGGCCGAGTCTTATCAATATCGAAAAAATATTTTATTGCATTACAAACAATTAAATAATGTTTTCTAGATTATATATGTCCTATTTACAACATTTTTCATAAATGGGTTCGAGTTCAGCTGTCAATAATATATTTATAGAATCAAGTCCAGTCCTCGAATAATAGATCGCTTTTAGTGTAGTCAGTCTCTTATTTATTCAATGTCCACTATTTTCGAAGATAGAGTTCGAGATGCTCGACAGGAATGTCGCACTTTTTGTAGATGTTTAACCGAGGTTTAGGAACTTCCGATATTCAACTCCGTGATGGAGATATCTTTACAGCCACACCTGGCTTTCGCTGTTCTGTGCTTCGGAATATGTCCCGAAGCCGTCGACCCGTGAGAGACTTCCAATCTGCACGGCCAGAAATACCTGGAAGTCTCAACTTCAACAGAAGAGAAAATTAAGCTCCCGAGAATGCTCCTGCATCCTCTTTTATCAGTTTCGTTTTTCCGTCTAGGACCAAAGCCACTCCCATTAGCCACTCACCATCCGTGGCCCATGATCTCATAGAGAAGCCCTTTCTCTATAGGCTGCAGTCAGGAACCTTGGCGTCAGGTTTAATATCTGATTTCACTTTCTACTTTCCCACGGGAACGAGACCCTCGTGAACATCAAAAGAATATTTCTCTCGCTAGATAATATATTTCCTTTCACCCTAGTGTCCTCTGCGAAGATTGATTGAAATTGAAGTATTTGTTTCATCTTTAGCGACATTTTCTAGGACTCTGGAGAAATTTGGAGGCTAGGTGAAAATACATTAGTTTCCCTATGATGGCTTCTACCTTGTAAATTGAGAGTTTCAATGTGAGATATCGTCGAATTCTCACACTATTAAAATCGCCTAGGGAAAGAGTGCAATATTTCAGACAATGCCCTGCGCGCAACACGACGCTAATTGAAGAATTGAATTTCTTGTACTATACTTATTGAATTAAATCAATGAATTAATTTAGGGTTTTTATAAAAAGTTGTAAATGCGAAATTTGGATTAAAATTTTAAATATATATTTTTTAAAAACTTTATTATTTTTTTAAGTCCAAATGTAAGAGTGTATTGCATTTTATGCAACTCACACTTAATTATTTATCAAATAACTTAAAAAGTCACTGAAATAAATGATGCTCATTTTTGTTGTTACTTTTTATTTAAAAATACCAGGGAAAGTCACAGTAGGTCACAAACCGATATGAGAGGTCGGAAATTAATAGTAAATTTTTCGAAAATTGCCAATAGGTGGCAGCACTGTCCAACTGTAAATTGTCAATTTTGAATTAATGAGACAACAGTTGTACAAGATGAGCAGGGGCGTTCAAAAGTTGTTGACGAAGAACGAAGTGGTCGCCCTGTTGAGATTGCGACAGAAGAAAACCGTGCGGAAGGTTGAGGAAATGGTTAGCGCTGACAGGCTAACAACAAAAGACATCGTTAGCAACTACAACACGGTGTTCACATGGTTTAGTCTACAGCCGACTGATGCAGACGTTGAATGTGAGGTACACAGATGGCTGAGTGCAGTCCAAAGACTTTTATTCAGCAGGTATTAGAAAACTTATAAAGAGATGGGACAAAAGTATCAATGTAAATGACGATTATAGAATAGTAAACATGGCTTTTAAGTATGTATCTTGGTTTCCCTTTTTTTATTGGCTTTTGTGACCTACTTATTGACTTGCCCTTGTAGTTTGTTTTCTCCGAGGACCCCTATTTTACTATAGGGCCCACACATCCCTATAAATCAGTAAAAAGTAAAAACATTCAAAAGAATTTAATAGCAAAAGAGGATAAAAAAATTATTTTTTCAACACAAAATTTCAAAAATTAATTAATTTATGTTTAATATCAGGCTAGTAACTGCAATCATGCAATAATCAGTCCAACCACATTCACAGCTTTTTATATTTTTTTCGGCATTTCTTTTTTAGTTCTTAAATTTTTCAAGCATTTAAAAGGAGGAGGCCTCAACAGAAACCCTATCTTAGGCCCATAAATGTTTGGATTAACTGAAACTACAAAAGAGCCCTTACATCCCTATAAATCAGTGAAAAGGAAGAATATTCAAAAGAATTAAACTGCAAAAGAGGATAAAAAATTCAACATAAATTCATGAGTTCTAATCAAGGGCTCCCCGTAAGGCATGGTGACGTCACGGCGACGTCGTTGTGATGTCACACTGGGAGTTTGTGACCGTCGATGTGACGTCATAATGACTAAAATGCGAGGTCGTTATGGCCGTTTTAGAGGTCGTTTGTGACTACTCTGTGAAGTCATGGTGTGACAAATTTGTGAAAAGTGTGTCATTTGTGATTATTTTGGCATTAACTTTGTGACGAAAGCGACGTTGCTTTGAAGTCACACTGTGACCAGTTTGTGAAATATGTGTCATTTGTGACGAACTTGTCAGAAACACTGTGACGATTTCAAATGAAAATCAAATTTTGAAATTAATTGCTTAAAAGGCGCAAAGGCGAACATAGTGAAAAAGATTCCATGCCGGAACTCGAACCCGGGCCATCAGTATAGCGCACTTACATTCTACCGACTAAACCACATGGAACAATACCAAGCCTGGAAAATTTCTCACTGTTACATGTTGGCAAGGCTACAAACGCAGCACAAGATGGAATATTTATCGTGAGCCACCGACATGGGGCAAACACGAAACTTAATTAAATCCAGCATCGATTGAAATTATATTAATACTTGGAAATTTTTCCAGAGAGAACCATTCGCCTTGCATACAATGTTTCAAATGAAAATCAAATTTCAAATTAATTGCTTAAAAGGCAATTTTAATTTGAAATATTGTATGCAAGGCGAATGTTTCTTCCTGGAAAAAAAAATCCAAGTATTTATATAGTTTCAATCGATGCTGGATTTAATTAAGTTTCGTGTTTACCCCATGTCGGTGGCTCACGATAAATATTCCATCTTGTGCTGCGTTTGTAGCCTTGCCAACATGTAATAGTAAGAAATTTTACAGGCTGGGTGTCCTTCCATGTGGTTTAGTCGGTAGAATGTCAGTGTGCTATTCTGACGGCCCGGGTTCGAGTCCCGGCGTGGAATCTTTTTCACATGCAATCTTTTGGCCTTTAAAGCAATTAATTTGAAATTTGATTTTCATTTGAAATATTGTATATAAGGCGAATCTTTCTCTCTGGAAAAATATCTAAGTATTAATACTGTGATGAATTTTAATGTAAACTTTTGTTGTAAATATAAAATTTTATTTTTTACCGTACTTTTTAGCAAAATATCGCTATTTTGGAGCACTTTTCTTCTAAAACATTTTTAATTTCTCCACTTAAAAAAACAATGCTTATCAACTGACATATTTTTTTATTAAGTTCTAAACTTGATATTGAGTTCCATCTTGATATTTAGAATGGGTAAGTTTTTTAATGTCTTGTGATTTTTTATTGTTTTATTAAATACGAACATGGCGTCTAACGGATATTAATATAACTATTATTTATATAAGCCATATTTATTTAAAATTTTATTCCCGTGTACATTGCATTTTGTGAATATGAGCTAAATAGATGTGGTATGTTTTATAGGAAAAGACTGATCTCGGAAATAGGAAAAACAAGTAAGAAAAATCATGCGTTAAGCATAGATTATAAAATACTTTCCAACACTTCCTGAATGCTTTAACAAGATATCGTAATTTGGGGAAATAACGTAAATAAGATAACTAAATAAACATTTTAGAAAACGCATAAAACATTTGAAAAACTGATTTCAGCAGTTACCGTCCATAGCAAAATATGTTTTCCAATTCTTTTGAACAGCCCTGTATTTGATCTGTAGGTTGATACGCTGAAAAAAATCAAGTACTCAAATATGAGTAAACCGATGTACTCATATCGAACTGAATATTTTTGGATCAAAAATGAAAATGATCAAAAATGGTTTCTCTATTTTGAAACATCACATGTTATCAAACCCAAACAAACGAATAATTTTGTACCCTGTAATGGTTCATTTCATTTTGGCGGCATAAATGATGTTCATTAATGTAAATATTAAATTATGCACAGTATTTTAAAATGAGTTAAAAGTGCTTGGAAATATTGCTCTTGTCATAAAAATATTCAATTTGAGTATCTTGTTAAGAATTTTGCTATTTTTCTTAATAGATAATCAATTAAGCGTTTCTTGTTAATAACTTTGAACGGGAAATAAATGTCAGTACGCTTTTACTTTAATTTTTAGGGGGGATTGGGGGGGGGGCAGTACATAACGTTTCATATTTGATCACAACCATGGAATAAAAAATTAGTACATGTGTTTCTCAATTTTGAGCACATTTGGATCGGAGCAATTTTGAGTATGTGACGCATTTAAAATTGTGTACTTTTTACTCAGTTTTGAGTACCCATTTTTTTTTCAGTGTATATATACTATATAATAGGAAAATTTAGTTTAGCAAGAAAACGCCTAACAGGTTGAAATTCTCTTTCAGCAATTTATACTAATACATGGAAACATACTTGAATACTTTTGTACAATCCTGTAGTTTACCTAGAACCTTTATTACACGCCACTATTTAGTTAAAATTTAATTGAAACTAAGACACTCTTAAAACTGCTAAAATCACATTTCCAGAAATTATAATTTATAGACGGCCATGTTTCCAATTCTTTACGTGACCCTGTATATCCTTTTATCTATATTCTACAAACATTTCTTAGTAAAATAAATGCAGTTCAGTGAAAAAAAGCACAACTCATTTAAAAACCACCTTTAAGCGATTTGCGCCCATACCCGGTAACACTTATGAATACTTTTGTGTAGCCCTGTATAGGAATTATAGCATTTATATACACCATATACTATGCATAAATATAGTGAATCATAAAAGCGCATATCATAATTAAAAATGCATTTCTTGCCGTCATCGCTAATGTACAGTACTTCGGATACAATATAGTATCTGAAATATTTTATATAATGTGTCCCTGTAAATGCTACATACGTTTTATTCGTCATGAAATTATTTATAGTATGTAAACCTCAGCAACCCTTATTTTTCCCCTGCGTTTTCCCTTTTTTTCTGTGGTTATATCTTGCGCAGACGATTTCGCACAATAGATTTGGAACTTAAATGCACAATGAGAGTGTCTTTATTTAAAATTTTCTATTTGAAGAATTTTCCAATGTATATCACCTTTTCTTTTTATCAGTACCAAATATTTATGTTAAAATGTATTGTAAAGTTTATTTTTTCTAAATAATAATAATAATAATAATATTCATAATTAGAGTTTATTAGATAAAACATTGTTTAAATTTTATAAATGTGTAAAAATCAATTTAATGGTAATAATGAACCCCAAGCCCCCTCTTTTTAAAGTAAATTTTGTTTCACACGTTTTCTGTAAAATAAAACAATTTGTAAAATAACTTTTTTTTAAAGTTATATCTGTAAAATACAAATTTGAAATAGGAATAATTAATTATATCATAGGTTTTGCAGAAATTTTGTGTATTTCTTTTATTTTTGGAAAATGTTAATTTTATTTAAAAAGTCTTAAAGAAGTAGAATTTTTGAAAAAATAGTTACTTAAAATAGTTAAACACTAAACGGAAAAAATATCACTTGAATGCAAATTATAAAGCAAGAAATGCATATATGACTAAACTCTGAAGACTCTTTCTACGTGCTCATTAAAAGCTGCAGACTTAACTGTAATAGAAAATTTTTAGTTTGAAACCACAGAAGTGTTTCGAATACCACTGGTTGGCAAAATAATAATATAAAAATTCCTCCCTGCAAACTAAATATGTAAAGTGTACAGATTTAATACTCCTAATTCTAAATATGTTACCCAAATTGCTCCAGCACGTACCATTTTTCCGAGAAACACTTTTATAATAATAACAATCAGTGAGGGATTATTATATTAAATTGCAATGCTAGATAAAATTGAAATAATGAAAAAAGTACACTTTCACTGTCTTAGATATCAAATTGATAAAACATAGCATGAAAATTTAGTTTATTAATGCTTGTATCGTGCACTTTATATATTATGCCCCCCCCCCCCTTTCGTAACAGAATTTACCATTTGCTATACACTAATATATTTTCATTCCTTATGCCACTGTAACTCGGGACTGTTTAAAATATTTCTCTTCATTTTCAAAGATTTTAAAAGTTCATATTTTTGTCGCACTACAACTTACAATATGGTGTTTTTTTTTTGTCACATATGTGACGTGACATACGTTACATGCAATGACATAACCAGAGTTGCTTAATATAGACGCACGTGCGCGGAAAATTTTCCGCAAAATTCGGAACTTTACGGAAATTTTTTTGGAAAAAAAATACAGAGATATTAAAAATATTTCCCAATTTTATGTACGATTGTTTTGTTTGCCAAGGGTGATAATGTTCCGATTTTTCCGAAAATTAAAAAAAAAATCGGCCATCAGCCCTGAAAATTAAGACATAAAAAAATATCACTTAAAATTATGGCGAATTTCAACAAATGGTCGTCGAAAAAAGAAAACAATTTCGTCAATCGTTCGCAGAAAAAAAATCTCCTCTATCGTTAAAGCATCGCGGAAAAAACGCGAATTTCTTCAAAGGATCCTGAAAAAAAGATAATTTCATCAAAGAATCGCAGAAAAAACGCAAATTTCGTCAAAGGAGCGCTGGAAAAAATGACTTTCGTAAAAGCATATCGGAAAAAAGTCTGAATTTTGTCAAAGGATCGCGAAAAAAACGCAAATTTCGAAAACGGATCGCGGAAAAAATGAATTTCGTCAAAGGATCACGAAAGAAACACGAATTTCGTCAAAGTGTCGCGAGAAAAGGCGGATTTCGTCAAAAGATCGCAGAAAAAACGCGAATTTTTTCAAAGGATTGTGAAAAAACGCGAATTTTGTCAAAGAATCGCAGAAAAAGTCAAATTTCGTAAAAGGAGCTCAGGAAAAAACAAATTTCGTAAAAGCATAACGGAAAAAGCCCGAATTTCATCAAAGAATCGAGGGAAAAAAGACAAATTTCGTCAAAGGGCCGCAGAAAAATCGCGAATTACGTGAAAGGATCGCGAAAAAAACACTAATATCGTGAAAAGATCTCTGAAAAAAAACTCGAATTTCGTCAAAAGATTGCAAAAAAAACGCAATTTTCGTCAAAAGATTAAAAAAAACGCGATTTTCGTCGAAAGATCGCGAAACAAGCAGAAAATTTCGTCAAAATACCGGGAAAAACACGAAAATTTTGACGAAAGATCGCGAAAAATACACGAATTCCGTCAAAAGATCGCGAAAAAATCGTGAATTCTCCTAAAGGATCGCTAGTTTCGTGAAAAAAACAACAAAACGCAGTCAAAAAAAAAGAAAATTCTCTGTAAATTTCTTCAAAAGATCGCAAGTTTTGTCAGAAGATCGCGGAAAATGCACATTTCATCCAAAGATCGCGAAAAACACGCGAATTTCGCCAAAAGATCCCGAAAATATGCGAATTTAGTCAAAAGATTCCGAAAAACACGGAAATTTCGTCAAAAGACCGCAAAATATACGCGAATTTCGTCAAAAGACCGCAAAAATACGCGAATTTCGTGAAAAGACCGCAAAAAGTAATCGAATTTCGTCAAGAGATCGCGAAAAATAAGTGAACTTAGACAAAAGATCTCGAAAAATAAGCAAATTTCTTCAAAAGATTGCGAAAGGCACTCGAATTTTGGTAAAAGATCGCAGTTAAATTTTGGTAAGAAATCGTGAAATCACATGAATTTTGTTAACGGATTGCGAAAAACATGCTAATTTGGAGAAATGTTTGTGGAGATTTTGTTTATTTTATTTTCTGATTTGCTGAATTTATGTCCCTAAAGGTTCCGTTTTATGGTCCCTTTTTTTGAAAAAAAAAAAGGTCCCCATTTACAATTTTTTACTACAAAATTTGAGTGGGAGTTCTGTATGTTGTATTCGTAGGCTTTTCTTTGATTAGTTAAAATTACTGCTCTAAAATAATATTTTTTAAAGCCAAATAAACTGATTTTTTTTCTTCCTGCTGCTAATTTTTCATTATTGCAATCCGTACCCAATAGTCGTTTAGAATGCTCAGAGTTAGCAAAATGTGTGGAGAAATTTTATCTGAGTAATTATTCTTTCAAATGTGAAAATATTTTCAAGATAGCAATCATTTTAATTTTTAGAAGTTTATTAGCATTAGAATTTCAGTCTGCTCTAAAAACAGAATTTTAATTTTATTGCTACAAAAAAATGGATTTTACTGCTACAAAATCAGATTTTTCTGCTCCAAAATCAGATTTTTTTTCTGCTCGAAAAATGGATTTTACTGCTCCAAAATCAGATTTTTGCTGCTCCAAAGATGCTCCAAAATGTCTTTAGTACATGTTCATCCCTACATCAGTCTCTTGAATGATACCTATGAATAGACCCCTCCCTATAAAATGTGATTCAGTTGTTTCAGAAGCAATGCCCTATTATTTCTGTGAACAGAGTGACTGGCATTTTGTGCGAAGAGGTTACAATATTAAGGATTGGGCTGTTTCTAAATGCATTGACAAAATAATTGATAAGAATCTACCTTTTCTTATCATGGATATTTAGCTTTATTATTTTTTTAACTAAAATAATTATTCTTTAATTAATATCGTCAGAATAATATAACACATTTTTTATTAAACATTAAACTAATTTGCTTTGCAGAAAGTTTTTGACCCAATATTTGCGTGCGAAGAAAGTTTTTGGTTTTATACAAGCCTGGACATAACAATGACGTCACAAATTTTTAACTGCTAGAAAAATATAATTTTGCAGTAAATAATATGTTTTAAAGAATTTTCGTAATATTTTAAGGTTTTCTAAGAAGTTCACATCTCAGTCACAATGCGACATCACTGAGTGGTGGCATTTTGGTCACAGATGTGACGTGACCACAGTGACTTACAGTGACGTCACAACGACGTCACCGTGACCATGCATGCTATGAGGGTCATATATTATAAATTAAAAGCAATGGTAGACTGGACTTTTAAACAAATCATGTATTCAAATTGTAAACTTTGGTGCGACAATGTTTCTAAAGAGTAATTTGTTTTGACGATGAACATAGTGGTGAATTTTGAATGACCAGAACAAAGCGTCTATCACATTATTATTATTAAGACATATACATGTAACCCTGTATTCACTCAGTGTTGCCCATGAGACGAAAATTCCAGTTAGACATCTACCACTATTTCAGTACGGAAACATTCGTCTTGTGTCGTCTGTCATTAAATAACATAATGCTTTGTAAAATCTGACCCGTCAGGTTATGATCACGAAATTTTTAATAACGACGAAGTACTTGCATTCGTATAATAATGAAAGGATTGAATACGACAGGATTTATTAACAAACTTGTATGAAAATAAGTAGAAGCTTTTCTTCGCATTAAAACTTTAATTCTAAAATTTTTATGCCAATGTGGTATTTACGTATTAAAATTAAGTGGTCTAAAAAAAAAGCGCTGCTCTTCAATGGACTAAGGATCTTTTTTTTTTCTTTAAACTTCTCCTACGAAAGCAATAAAAACGTTAACCGCCTTTCTTTTCCAACAGTTCTGTGATCATCAATAAAAGTAAGGCGAGTTTCAACAATGGAAAGATGCAGAGATGGATTTGTCAGACCTATTCGGATACTATAAAAGTAATAAAACATGAAAAGCATCCCGAGACCTCAACAAAGACAGTGCAGTCCGTAGCACCTGCCTGTTTGAACCTTAACTCACATTCGTCGACAACAAGGAAATCTTACTACCATACAATTCCTCTCTCATCTTTAATTTGGTAATGAATTATTTTTTATAAACAGTACCAAACAGCGTAAGAAGCTTGATGGGATACCTAGTTGACAACAACTTTACCCCCAATCAAAAAGTTGAGTGTCTTGATAATGCATGCGTCCGTAAGAACACATATACACTATATGGCCAAAGGTGACCGGTCACTTGCAATTTTAGACGTTTTGTTAAATATCTAGAAAAATACATGAAGAATTAACCTGAAACTGCAGGTGTGTAAACAGTATAGTATAAGTCATATATTTCCGCGAAGATTTTTTCCTGAAACCCCATAGGGGACCGTCAACAAAGAAGAGACATCCTTTACACAAGAGGAGATAGGCTAGGAATATACTTCGATTTTTTTTCATTCACTTTTTTTTTTCAAGGCCCTAGGTAGATATAAAAAAATGGCCTTTTATGCATAAGCAAAGACGTTATAGCTGATGGATTTGTTCAGCGTTTTAAACCTCTTTATACGTATGCTGCAGCTTATTTCACTGAAAAAACTTCTCGCGTTTGATATAATGTACCACATGACTTCACATTGGTGTTTTATTATTTGAACTAATAAATCCTATTAAAACCCGTATTTTCGTAACAACAAAGATAATAACTATAAAGATATTTTTACTTACACCAGTGAAATTAAAAAACTGATTAGAAGTAAACGATACGAAAGTCGCATACAAGTATTTTCCCGGCTGGTTGGACTATTTGTCTTCTTACGGACGCATGCATTATCAACACACTCAACTGTTTGATTGGGGGTAAAGTTGTTGTCAACTAGGTATCCCATCAAGCTTCTTACGCTGTTTGGTACTGTTTATAAAAAATAATTCATTACCAAATTAAAGATGAGAGAGGAATTGTGTGGTAGTAAGATTTCCTTGTTGTCGACGAATGTGAGTTAAGGTTCAAACAGGCAGGTGCTACGGACTGCACTGTCTTTGTTGAGGTCTGGGGATGCTTTTCATGTTTTATTACTTTTGTAGTATCCGAATAGGTCCGACAAATCCATCTCCGCATCTTTCCAATGTTGAAACTCACCTTTCTTTTATTGATGATCACAGAACTGTTGGAAAAGAAAGGCACTTGACATTTTTATTACTTTCGTAGGAGAAGTTTAGAGAAAAAAAAAGATCCTTAATCCATTGAAGAGCAGCGCTTTTTTTCTAGACCACTTAATTTTAATGCGTAAATACCACATTGGCATAAAAATCTTAGAATGAAAGTTTTAATACGAAGAAAAGCTTCTACTTATTTTCATACAAGTTTGTTAATAAATCCTGTCGTATTCAATCCTTTCATTATTATACGAATGCAAGTACTTCGTCGCTATTAAAAATTTCGTGATCATATCCTGACGGGTCAGATTTTACAAAGCATTATGTTATTTAATGACAGACGACATAAGACGAATGTTTCCGTACTGAAATAGTGGTAGATGTCTAACTGGAATTTTCGTCTCATGGGCAACACTGAGTGAATACAGGGTCACATGTATATGTCTTAATAATAATAATGTCATAGACGCTTTGTTCTGGTCATTCAAAATTCACCACTATGTTCATCGTCAAAACAAATTATTCTTTAGAAACATTGTCGCACCAAAGTTTACAATTTGAATACATGATTTGTTTAAAAGTCCAGTCTACCATTGCTTTTAATTTATAATATATGAGCCCTTGATTAGAACTCATGAAATTGTGTTGAATTTTTTTATCCTCTTTTGCAGTTTAATTCTTTTGAATATTTTTCTTTTCACTGATTTATAGGGATGTAAGGGCTCTTTTGTAGTTTCAGTTAATCCAAACATTTATGGGCCTACGATAGGGTGCCTGTTGAGGCCTCCTCCTTTTAAATGCTTGAAGAATTTAAGAACTAAAAAAGAAATGCCAAAAAAAATGTATAAAAAGCTGTGAATGTGGTTGGACTGATTATTGCATGATTGCAGATACTAGCCTGATATTAAATATAAATTAATTAATCTTTGAAATTTTGTGTTGAAAAAATAATTTTTTTATTCTCTTTTGCTATTAAATTCTTTTGAATGTTTTTACTTTTTACTGATTTATAGGGATGTAAGGGCCCTATAGTAAAATAGGGGTCCTCGGAGAAAACAAACTTCAAGGGCAAGTCAATAAGTAGGTCACAAAAGCCAATAAAAAAGGGGAAACCAAGATACATACTTAAAAGCCATGTTTACTATTCTATAATCGTCATTTACATTGATACTGTTGTCCCATCTCTTTATAAGTTTTCTAATACCTGTTGAATAAAAGTCTTTGGACTGCACTCAGCCATCTGTGTACCTCCCATTCAACGTCTGCAATAGTCGGCTGTAGACTAAACCATGTGAACACCCTGATGTAGTTGCTAACGCTGTCTTTTGTTGTTAGCCTGTCAGCTCTAACCATTTCCTCAACCTTCCGCACTGTTTCTTCTGTCGCAATCTCCATAGGGCGACCACTTCGTTCTTCGTCAACAACTTTTGAACGCCCCTGCTCATCTTGTACAACTGTTCTCTCATAAATTCAAAATTGACAATTTACAGTTGGACAGTGCTGTCACCTATTGGCAATATTCGAAACAATTTACGATTAATTTCCGACCTCTCATATCGGTTTGTGACCTACTTACTGACTTTCCCTGGTATTTTTAAATAAAAAATAACAACAAAAATGAGCATCATTTATTTCAGTGACTTTTCAAGTTATTTGATAAATAGTTAAGAGTAAGTTGCATAAAATGCAATACACTCTTACATTTGGACTTAAAAAAATAATAAAGTTTTTTTTAAATATATATTTAAAATTTTAATCCAAATTTCGCCTTTACAACTTTTTATAAAAACCCTAAATTAAGTCATTAATTTAATTCAATAAGTGTAGCACAAGAAATTTAATTCTTTAAATCACCGTCGTGTTGCGCGCAGAGCATTGGCTGAAATATTGCACTCTTTCTCTTGACGATTTTAGTATCTACGTTTAGTAGTGGCGTTTCTAGTGTGGGAGGTGTCTAATTGAAACGTAATTTTGTTTATCCTAGAACGTTGTGCGCAGGGCTCGCACCGTTCCTAAAATTTTCGCAATTTGCTACCAGTATTTTAAATAAGAATTCTTCGTGATAGATTCCTTTAACATCTATAATAGAATTATTAGAACAATGAATATCGTTTTAATTTAGTGGTAGCAAATAGCAAAAATTTTAGGAACGCTGCGAAAGCCCTGTGTGCGATTTAGCGCTGACATATCATTAAAGCCTGTTTTAACTGCTTATTTTCACTATACTTTCCGAAAAATGCATTTTTTCGTAGAAAAAGGGAAATGTTATTCGATTTCTTGATATCTAACAAAAATATCTGATTTTTCTAAGTATTTTCAAGTGGCATTTTGCGCATGTGCCGATTTTCGTTTCAATATTCCCAGTTAAAAACAAAAAGATCAAACACCGTTTTTATTTCTATATGATATTTTTTTTTAAATATGGCCGATTTTAACCTAGTGATGCACTTCTTGTCCTTGTCGGCTCGAAATTCCGTTTTAAATACAGACTTCAACACTTTCAGAAGAAAAATTTTCTTTTATATCAAAATGAAAAAAATAACACGTTATTTGATTTCTAAATACGTAGTAAAATAATCGAAAAAATTTTATGTATTAAAATTTCGTGAATGTTCCAATTCTCGTTTCACGATTTTCTAACATCCTGTTTTCAACAATAAATTAATGTTACAGTACACATTCCAATAAGGTGTCCCTGTTAATGTACATATAACACATCAAAAATTGTTATTTAACAATCACATACACATTGCCGAGTGCTTTGAATAATCAAATTATAATATTATTTTGTTCGTTCTATTTTTAGCATCAACAGCATTTCATAAAACCAGTTTTAAAGAAATGAATATTTAAGTGATTGTTATGGTGTGCCATTTTATAATGGAAACTTTTCCTATGTAAACTTTATATTCAGCCTATCATACACACAGACCGCACATATAAAAAATTATTCAGGGAACAGCACAAATCTCTTTTATGAATAAATCGAAAGTTGTACTTATAATTTGAAATTTGAGGGAGAAAAGGGTAAAAATTAATTAATTAATAATAACAATAATAATAAATTTAATATTTCTTTGCATTTTTTCTGTTTCAACCAACGGTGTAAATAGAGAAAGTTTTCATACAATTTCTATATATGTGACAATAACTGCATAATTTTATTTAGTGAAAATATTGGATGGAATTTTTTTTTCTCCATTGTTCCTTTAAATGTTTCAGAAAATTATCTTAAAAACATGAATTTTAAGCGTGAACCAAATTAAGAATTAACACATTTTAATTTGATATGTATCTGTTAATTTTTTCTTTTCGACATATAAAAGGTAATATAAAAACGTTCAAAGCTCCAAAGATCAGTATGACAACATAAACTTTTGTAAAAATAAACAATAATTTATTTATTTTTAATTTTTATTATTATTATTTTTTAGTACTACATGTAAACCGGCATTCAATATGCCTTTTTTGCAATGCCAACAAAAGTTTTCCTTCTTTACTAACACGTTTATTAAAGCATTTAGAAACATTCTAGCAATTAAAAGTACTTTCAAGAGAACTTTTCATCCTGGAAATATAGAAACAATGCATTGGCAAAGTATGAAGCCGAAATACAGATACCGAAATAGTATTAAAACGCCTGTGCTAGAAAACGGAAAATATAACTATAGATTAATACATTTACACCAGTAAAATTTAAAACATATATATGAATGAAAATTAAGCAAGTTTTGACGTGTGTTTTGTTTTTACGTTCGTTTCATTTAACTAGCGAGGAAGCACCTGTACGGTGATAAGTTTTCCTCGCACGAAATGAATTATGAGTAAGAAACATGCATTTCGTTGTGGCGTGACAACTTTTACAAAACATTATAACATTTATGTACAGACGTAAAAAAAAAAGGGAAACACCCCCTACTAACTCCTGAACACATTATCGTAGAAGAGAGTTACTGGTACCGAACGATTGGAAATAAAGTCTACTTTTAAATGATGCCTATAAAGTTCGCTTAGGGGGCCATCTACATATTAAAACAAACCATAACTTTGTTTTTTCAATAGCAGTACACAATTCTGACTGCATAAATGAACTCTACACCCTTCAATTAGTCTATAAACGAATTTTTATGCAATTCCTACCCTAAGTTTCCGAGAAATTAATTATTTAAAAACGAGCGTATTTTAAGGGCTGTATCAAAATTGAAGTTCCGTACTCGATTGTTAACCGAGAGAGTCCCTTTCTTGATCAAGGCACCTTAAGCGCCACGCAAGGAGTCAATGAAGCCTGTTAGACTACAGTACAGCAGAATAAATTTCAAAAGATCTACTCACTTCCATCATAGACGGCGTCTTAAACCATCATTTTGCCGTTTTTTAAGAATAATTTGAAAACTACTTGGAAGAAAAATGTGAAATTTTGGTTTTCCATAAAGCAGGACTTAAAAAATCTAAATCTATCAAAAAAATTGTAGGTTGCAATTCATAATTTTTTCGAATATTAATTTCATAATTCATTTCATAAAATTATAAAAATTGCAAATTCAGCGTATTTATGCTTGGATATATTAGTATTATTGCTACAAAAAAAATTAGCACATTAGGAGCATAATTTCAGGAGATATAAATAAAAATATGAAAATGTAATTTAGCATTAGAGCACTAAATTTTGAATGTTTATAATTCAAAAACTTATCATTCAAATGACTTGAAAAATGGTGTGTAGGCATAGTTTGAACCGAAGATTTGAAATATCTCGTGAAAATTGAGTATTGCCATTGAAAAAAATGAAGTTTGGATTCGTTTTAATATGCAGATGACCCCTAAGAAAATTTCATATACATCATTTAAAAGTAGACTTTATTTCCAATCTTTCGGTGTCAGTAACTTCGTCAACGATAATTTGTTGAGGAGTTAGTAGGGGGTGTTTACTTTTTTTCCCCACGACTGTACACTGAAGCATATGAATGTTCTCAGGGCTTAGGGCAGGACGGCATCTTTACCGGAAAGCTTCCATTTCTTTTTCTTTTCGCTTGGGGATTTTGTAACGGATTTCGCCAAATATCCCGATAATCCAAACAGCCCTTTCCTTACCGTTCATATCTCAGGGAGCCGGTTTCTCGTGTTGATGTTAGTTTATGTGGTTTGTGTGTTTTATCAGTCGACTAGAAGAAGATTGTGTTTATTAAACTCAAACTATTAAATTAAAATTTAGTAAATAAATGAGCTTTCTTGCACGATATATATAACTTTTATAGTTCTTATTATGACAGGTGGGAAGGAGGGCGAATTTAGATCAATGATAATTTATTTATTGTGTTTATCGTTACTGAAGAAACAGATACGGTAGAAAAAAAAATGAA
This sequence comes from Maratus speciosus, assembly GCA_963932465.1. Taxonomy (NCBI): domain Eukaryota; kingdom Metazoa; phylum Arthropoda; class Arachnida; order Araneae; family Salticidae; genus Maratus; species Maratus speciosus. Next base: position 122,245,713 of record OZ010797.1, read on the forward strand.
ATAATATAAAATTCGTTTTAGTTCTGAGATAATTAGAGCAATAATTGTAATAAATTATGTGTTAAATTTTAATAAAATGTTTTTCTTATAAACTTTATTCTCTTCGTGGATTTTGTGTAATACAAGAAATTTTATCGATCACAGGCATCTCATATTCATTATTCATTCATTCATTCATTATTCATTCATTATTCATTCACAATATTCATTTGTTTAACTCAGTGGTTCTCAAACTTTTGGGCTCGCGGAGCCCTTTTTGAGGAGAATTTCTAAGGCGGAGCCCTTCAACCCCACGGTACAGTATGGTTTACAAATTAATGTTTTTTTTTTATTCCTATGGAGCAGAGAAAAATCTGCTGAGTCTGAACCAGTAGTTTCCAACATGGGGTCAAGGTTTTCAGTTTGCCCCTTTTCTTGATACAGAAATTCTGAATTCATACTAGAAATTTTGAAAATCAAATTTTCTATTATTTAACCCCTTAACAGTTTTATTTAATATTACTATTATTGGAAACAATAAATTACAAATAAGGACAAAAAAAAAACTTTTTCTGTATTGAAATATCTGCCTTGTATATCCGCCAAATACAGCAAAAATTATAGTTAAAAATTTGTGGTTTTTGAAAGCTGTTGGTAACGGAGGAAACCTTCTTACCCAAGCGACGCTCGAACAGTACTGTTAACCCTTTCAGAGACAAGGTAATTGTATTAGTAAATGTTGAAATAGTTGAATGACACCAGTATTTACAAGAAAATTTATTTGTTAACTATTAAAAGTATATTTTCGCATACTTAATGAGAGTGAAATTTACATTAATAAATTCGGGTGCCAATGTGGAAATTAGGGATTAAAATTATGTGATGCCATAGCGGCATCATCACCTGTTAACCCTCTCGCTGTGTAACTGTTTTATTAAAATAGCTTCAAAATAAATAAAATAGTTTCTTTTGTCACCGGTTTTTAAAAACAAAAATTCTTTGTCTAATTTATTCGGGAAAATGCTCCGATTAAATAAGGCTGAATTAAAAAAAAATAATAATAATAATAACTGGTGTGATATAATCAAGGAGGATTAATTTGACGGAAAATGCATTCCCAAGAAAATCTCTGGCTGCGCAGGATGAGGGTTAAGGCAAAGCGATATAAGTAAGCGTCTTATCTTAAATGGGAGAGGCAACCGCAAGATTAAAGGCGAGGTCACATCGATCAAGGTCGCACGCCACGTAGCGCACGGGATGAAACTACAGAAAGATGCCTAACTATTTTCTTCTTTATGGATAATCTATTAATTGCACTTCTATGAAATAACTGCGCAAGCGCAAACGTCGTGTTTTCATTTGTGTGTAGCATTTATATTCTGAGAGTAATAGAATATTCTATTAATTTTTATTCGTGTTTTTTGATTTATTTATTCTAGTTAATTATTTAAATAAAAACAATTCTTTTTAGAACTAATGTTATTTGTTAAAATGGCAAAATGTTAGCCATCGAATAACTGTAGTTTTCGAAGCTGTAAGAAAATTCTTTTCTTGTAGAATTCATATCTGTCCGTTTCAGAAGAGTAAAACAAGTTAGTTACGTATTTTAACTTTAATTTATTAAAAAAGATAAAGAATTATTTAATATATATTATCAGAGATTGTTGATTTAAATACGCTCGATTTTAATTATTTTCTTTTAATGAAATGAAAAATGACTCATGAAAATTAGTAAGTAGTTAATGTTTAGAGATTGAATTTTGTGGTCTTATTTTTTACTCAATTCTTGATGTGCTAAAGTTATAAAAAATTATATCCACGGTTGTATTCCCGATTAGAATACAACGTATATATGTTGCACTATTAAACGAGCAAGTGTTGTTCATTTATTTATTTAAATATTTTGCGAGTCTAAACAATAACTTCAATAATTTTCCTAAAATCGCCAGATTAGATTTTTTTTTTTTTTTAAACAGACAAAGCCATTTAGAGAATCCCTGTTAACAATTCAATTACGAATTTCAGATTGTTACTTACACACAGAAGATGAAACTTGTTTGCCAGATTTATTGTAAAATATTTTTGTTACAGCTTGTTTTGATAAAAATATGTGTATTTAAAAAAAAAAATGTCGCAGTGTCACTTTAGTTTAAGGGCAAAAGGCAGTAATGCTTCCGTAGCATTAGTGCTTTTCTCCCGAAATTAAAATGATATTGCGGCTATTTTTTTTTTATGTACATAATTTTATCAATATAAGCTGTAATAAAAATATTTTGCTATAAATCTCATAAACAAGATTCATTTTCCATAAGTGAGTAAAAATTCAGAAAATATGCGTAAGAGATGCGCAGATAGTAATTCTGTCATATATGACGTCCTCCTGAAAACCCGCGTATTTGCATTATTTACCCCGTCCACCAGATGGTGCAGCTGTGTCAATATACTCCAGATTCCAGTATTGGCATTGTACGCTTACTTATATCGCTTTGGGGTTAAGGGGTTAATGACATCCATTTTTAAAATAAAAAATATTATTTCGGGATTTCCCGTATGAACTCGGAATTAAAGATCAAAATGGTAACCACATACACACAGAAAAAAAGTAAGTTATACATTTTTCGTTTACAAAGAAAGACTTCTGAATAATTCAAGTAGCAGGGGTCGTACTTGTCCTGAATTTTCACGACAAGGAAATTCTTCGCTACCAGTATTTTCTTATGGGAAAATCTCTTCTTGAATAGGGCGAAATTTCGCGCGTTTAACCTACATTTGTTTTTCTATGAACAAATATTTATATTTTCCAAAAAAAAAAAAAAAAAAAAAAAACCTGAAGCGTACGATTGTAGCAGTAGGCTACTAGGGAAAAGAAAGAAAATGCGTGGGCCCAGTCGCCCAATAGTAATTATATAACACGTTTTCGCCTAGTCTCGCCCACTCGTAATAAAATCATGCAATTGTGGATTCTTTTTTCTTTGTTTACGTTTCTAGTACTTCTAAACATACAATGAAAATGAATCGTTCTTTTGAACCATTTCTTTAAAATACATTTACAAGCAGATCATCGCTTTAGTGTTTAAGTGGACGGGGCAAAATCTATAGCCTGTATTGCTAGGTGCAACATCGTTCACTTTTTTTTTTATGTTTTATTTGAAGTATTTAGCTATTAATTATAGTTTTAAAAGAAACTTTCTTTCACCATAGTTTTTGCCTCAAAATAGACATACGATTTAAAAGTATACATGTTAAAAGAACTGCAACTAGTAGAAAAACTTTACTAACAAAACGGGATATATGGGTGGGGTTAAATTTATATCAGGGCGGGTACTCATTGACGAAAAGACTACGAGACAGGAAAATGGAGTTGACCGAAGAGTCGACTCAAAATCTCGACTTCTTCCAAGTGAGTCGATCTGTCGAGTCCTCGCTAGTGAATTGCTTCGACTCAAAAGAGTGGAACTTTAATTTCCACTCAGTTTGAGATTCGGAGTCGAAGTCGACTCATTTAAAGAGTGGTTGGACGAATTTAACACGGCGTCGGACGTAGAGAGTCGAGAGTTGAAGAGTGGATTTTCGATGCTTCGATACTCAGTATCGGATTTCAACTCTTCGAATCCGGGCTGGGTTGTTTAGCAGAGAACGGAAATCTTGGTTTGATTATGTATTGGCGATTTTGGGAAAGGAGAAAGCAGTGTAGATGTATGTTTAGGAAGATGACGGCATGAATCAAAGGCGAGGTAGGGACAGACACGAAGGGGGGGGGGGGACAGCAGGAGATTATTTGAATTTACGATATCGGGAAAGAAGATTAAAGAAAAGCAGATGTTATCTTTGTATTTTTTGGCAAAAAAAGAAATAGGACTAGTAAGGGGAATATTTTCAACTGTTTTCATATCATTCAATATTTAAAAAAAAACTTAGAAAAAAATAAATTAAATTCTACTTTAGTAGCAGGTTGTTTAAAATATACTAAGTTACTGAAATTATTTCATAATAGATGTATTTTAGATAAAAGTGAATATCCTTTGTTAGTTTGCGTATCTAATGTTATTTTAATTCCGTTTTATAAATAAAAATGTTTGAAGGTAATATTAAATGGATATAATTTACATATATTTTTTTTAAGTTTAGCCAATCGTCTTTTTTTTTTTTTTTAACTCTCCTTATTTAAACCCAGATATGGAAGATATTTTCGGAATCATGTCGCTTCTACGCCCCTCCCCCCCCCCTTTTTTTCGTAAACAGCTAGGCTGTGTGTGTCTCTCTATGGGTATATCTCAATATATTATCATGGTTTAAAAAATAAGATTTTAAAAAGGAGTAAATCAAAAACTATAAGCATGAGAAAAAAAGAACTTTTTTAAAACTTACTCCCCCCCTCCGGGTGGGCGGAGGACTAATTATTGATTTTTTTTTTTTTCGGAAACGAGTAAAATTGACAGGTGCTCTTATTTAGGAACTAAGTAATCAAGTGGCGTTTTCCTTTTCTTTTGCCGAAATATCCTTAAAAAAATACTGTCAAAGTTGAAGTTTTTAAACGAAGTTCGGTACACGATAGCACGGGGAAAAGAGAAAAACTTGTCGTTACGTGACAAAAATCGCTATTTTTTTTATAAGCAATTTATTTATGTAAAAAAATGAAAAACGCTACAAAATTCCAAATCACCACAATGGCCAGGCCTGTCAATTTTATAACTTTGTAGTTAAAAATACTGCCGCTGAGCCCAACAAATTAAAGTTTGTGTGTAACGGAAAAATGCGATTTTCTCCAAAACTATGTGACCGAGGATAATCGCTATAATTTTGCAGGAAATTTTTAATAAACTACTATTGCCCCTATTTTCTTTTATCATCTTAATTTTAGTAGATTCAGAAATGTGCTGGAGAGGGAGGGGTATATTTTTGCATCACATTTTCGACAGTATCTAAAATTAGAACAAATATATTTTTGATTTCGTTGTTATACCCAAACGATACACATACACACTCGCATAAAAGAAAAAAAAATCAAATAAATAAATTAGCCAGTCTTTTTTTTTTTTTTTGAAAAATATTGGTGAATAGCTTTTAATCTATAAATTTGTTAACCCGATCAACTTATAATAGTTCCGTTTTCAATTTTTAAGTACGGAATGCTAAAAAATCAATATAAAAGAGATCTAAGAATTTAAAATGTTGTGATTGGGGAGGATTTTGGATATTTCGAAGGATCTTGTCCTTGTTAGCAGTAAATATCACTTACCACACGCTCTCCGCGCGCACGCGCAGACACACACACACACACACACACGAAAAAAAAAAAAAAAAAATCCGTTTCCTGTTTTGTTTTCAGCACAGAAAATTTAAACCTTTAAAACTTGATATATATAAAAAATAACACCTCAAAACCTTCCACACCCAGTTAAAAAGAAGGTAAATTTTTAGACATGGTACGGGATTAAACAAGAATATTTCTATATTTTACAGTTTGGCTTAGAGATGTGCACTGGCCCAACCCTTGGGCAGGGCTAGGGCCATTTTTTCGCAACGCTGGGGGTCGAACAGGGCCTTACCTTTTTTAAGGCTTTGGGCAGGGCCTAGGCATTGCCCTTTGCAGACCGGGCTAGGACCTTTCTTTTTTTTAAAAGAGTGCGCCGAGCTCAACTTAATTTTTCAGTACCGATCCGCGACTGGCTTCATTATTTCAAGATTTGCAAGGGCCGGCATTTTAAGTACCGGTCTCGACCCACCCCGTACGAAAATTATTGTCACGGCCTGGCCTGATCCGTGTAAAATCAGTAATATTTGTCCCGGCCCAAAACTTTTTGCAAAAAATGCATATATTTTTAAATTGCCATTATAGTACAACTAAAATTTAAATTTTATTCTTTTTAAAGAATAGCAATTTCTAGGCAATAAACTTAAAATACAATAAAACTTGTGAAAAAACCCCATATATGATGGAATCCTGTCTTAAACTAAAAAATGTGTTGATACATGGAAAATGAATATAATAATATGTGAGGAAAAGTATATAATACATTTAAAACTGCTAAGAAGGAAACTTGTCTATGACGTATATTTTTTATTTCCTAAGCAATTTCGTCTTTGGTGATTTTACTGTATAGTAGTTATCAGATTCTTAAGTCTCAAATACATAGAATATGGATTAACGATTTTAATTTCAACTGAATTATTTTCATACAGATAGTAATTCATTAAAAAAATAAATATCACAATACACGATATTTCTTTAAAAATGAATATTATAAAAATGAAAAGGAAAATGTATAAAATAAGTATTTTTAGTCAGGACTCCTCGTACGAAACAATTTTTAATCCTATCGACGTAAAAATCCATGTTTTCTAGTTTTTAGTTATTAGATTTTAACTTTTTGGGGGGGGTGGGGGGGTCGGCCCGAAATTTTAAGTTTTCTACCGGGCCGGACCAGCAATTTTTTTTTTTTTTTTTTTTTTTTTTTTTGTACGGGATGGAGTTTTAGATTTTATACCGGGGCGGGTAGTTGATTATTTTTCTGCGGGCCGGGGCAAACTTTTTTCTATTAGCAAGCCGAACTTTTTTTTTTCTGTGGACAGGGACTGGAAATTTCGGGCCGTAGAGACATCTAGTTTGGCTGTTTCCAGTTACCATCCAACAAAGTTTAATATAAAAGACTTCTATATAAAATCAAAACCAAAATAATTCAAGCTTATCCTGAAATATTTTCTCCTGCGCGATAAATTTGATACGAAAAGTAGAATTGCGTCATCTTTTCTACCAACCAACCAATCTTACTTCCGCAAGTGAGTCGAGAGTCGAGTCAGTATGTCGACTCATCTGAGTGGAATTGCCCATCCCTATTTCTTAATAATAATTTTTATTATTGGATAACAAGGAGAACCGCACAGGTACTTCCTCGTTTACTGGAATGCTTATTTCTATTCATCTATCGTAGTTCCAAGGTTTGTCATTTATATTATATTTAAAATAACTTTTGTATTTTACTGATGTAAATGTAATATATTTATAGTTGTACCATTTTGTGTTTTTTTTTTTCGAAAAGGTTTTTTATATAGCTAGATGAAATGTGATGAAATATATCATATATTTCGGTATGATTTAGTTTGTAATTGAGAATAGATACCCTCCTAATATTAAGAAGAAAGTTCCTACTTTTCCAGATGAAAAGGTTGCTTTGAAGATACTTTCAGTTAAAAAAATATTTTTAAGGCTACAAAAAAACATGTTAATAAAGTGGCAAAATATCTATAGGTACATGAAAGAAAATAATAAATGCAGGTTTACATGGAATAGTAAATAAAATGTACTAAAAATGAATAATATTAGTAACTAATTCTCTATGCGTACGAAAGTTACATCCTGATACTGTATTATATATTTTGATTTCTACGTTATTATTTAAAGCGTGTTTTGTTATGTTTTATCTTACTTTTGGAGAAAATTGTCCCTCCTCACTTTTTATTGATTAAGATTGCTTTTACCGGTGAAAAATAGATATGTATGAAAAACACAGAGATGCTAATTCTCAGTTTGATTGTAACTTAAAATCCGCATTTCTTAAAATAATTTACTGAAACATTACTTCACTTCCTTTGTTAGAAAATGTTTCTTTGTGGTTTGATTTGCAAAACACGTTTTTTTTAAATAAAATAAGTTTTATATTTTAAATCTTCAAATGTCAGCGAAACCCATGGGCTGAAAGTAAGTTTACAACACTTAAAATTAAGTATTATTTAAAAAATGTTTTGTCAGTTAGGCAAAAAGAAAACGCCATGTAATGCGATTCTCAAAGGAAATATTTTTCCATGCTCGACAATGCGACAACTTTCTGACAAATCTTTAAGGGGACATACGACCCGTTAAACAGATGAAAATTTTGATCTCGGAGACAAATATTTAAAGTGGCCCCATGCACCCATTTTTGCACTCATCACCTTAGTTTTTTTTTTTTTTTTTTTTTTTTTAATACTATAATATGTTCTTCATGCAATGTAATATATAATTTGCATTAAACGTTGTATGATTAATTGATAATAATGATTCCTTAATGTATGTTTTTTTAAAATAATGATAACAGATATAGCTTGAGCGCATGATTTAAAACTATCTATACTCTCTAGAACTTTGAAACTTTTAATATAAGATTAAGAATATTTAAAAAATAAAAAAATGGACTAAAATCTAATGAATAAAGAAATATTTCTAAAGTTTTTTTGATTTTCAAAATAAAAATTTGAAAATTTTGATAATTTTTGTCACTAGAATACCCATACAGTCAATAATTTTTGTTAAATTTCTTAGATTTCAGTTCAATTTGAATAAAATGATCTAGTAAAGATAAATACAAAGTTTCGAATCATTACCTTTAATGCATTTGGAGTTATCGTGCGCGCAAGGCAAAAATATTGATTTTGAAAACAATCAATTTAAACATAAAAGTTTCGCTTGAAACAGACCAAGGCTGATTTAATTTTTTTACTATAACGAGCGCAATTTTACGAATATTTTGATGCGGTATGTGGCAAATTGTTCAGAAAAACATTAGCTGTCAAATGAATTAAGAAACAAAAAATCGCTTTTTTAAAGATTTTAATGTATGTCAATGTCCCTTAACATAAAATCATGAAACTTGCAGATTTTATTATTAAAGTTTTAAATAACCGAACAGTTTTTTTCCGATAAATAACTTACATCTTGTGTTATAAGAGTGTTATTAGATTTTTGTCTCAGATCTGCAGTTTTCTTTTCATTCCTCTGCTGTCGCTTGCGGAAACTCGGGTCGAAATGCAAAATATACACCATTTTCAAGGAAACCTTCTGCAACTACCGAATAACTGAAAATAAAAATGTTCTGCTACCTAGTTTTAAAATAAGAGTATTAAGAAAAAATTATTAAATATTAAGAGAAACTATCTGGTACATATTTGAACAAAAATGAATTTAAAATTGCATTTGAAATTAGCCAATCTTCATTTGAGAACGACTCTATGAAGAATATTCAGAAAAAAAAAAAAAAAACAAAAAAAAAAAAAAAAAACAATTGAAACTCTGGTAAGAATTTTGAAGATAGGAATGCAATCAATGGTCATAACATTGCTTCATAGTCTTTTGATTTTGGACTTATGATAATTAAAATTTGTTTAATAGAAAATATATGGAAACGTCCATTCGTTACTCTTGCGACCATTAGAGCAATTTTTCATAAATACACCCAATTATTTTTTTGCAAAATAGAATTGAGATAAAAATTGATGTAACCAGCTAAATACCATTGTTTTCCACTCACGTAACATATATTTAATTTGTAATAAAAAGCATTTTACTTATCTGTATATTAAATCAAAATTTTGTTACGCTTGTTACGCTCTGGTCACGAAAGAAAGAAAAAAGATTTATTATATAGACAAGTATAATGTATTTTGTTAAAAAATAAATACATTTTGATTGAGTGGATTGGATAACCCAATGGTATTTAACTGGTTATATCAATTTTTATCTTAATTCTATTTTGCAATAAAATAATTGGAAGTATTTATGAAAAATTGCTCTAATGGTCACAAGAGTAACAGTGGACGTTCACATATGTGTATAAATAAAGCTAATGTTTCCATTCGGAAAATGTAGTGCTAAAACATACGGAGACTTGGCAGCTATACAGTTGGATTAACATTGGAGAGGGGAATCTGATGCCTCACTCATAAGGTGCTTTAAAAGAAATTTTAGTAGTAAAAAACTTGAGATTTAATGAAACACTCACTGAAGACAGATTCAACTTATATACAAATAACTAAAAATTACATAAATGTTCTTAAAACATACCATTTTATAAAAACTGAAATTAAAATATATGAAGAGTTCACAACCACAGGAGACTAAGTCCTTAAAAAAAATGACATAGTCCGTTTAAAAGGTGCATAAAAGAAGTTCAATCGACTTCCGCAGTGAACCAAACCTGTTTCACACACTTTCTCATTTATCACATCTGTTTACAGACTTGTTTCACTGTGATAGTGAATTAAAGGGATTTCATGTACCTTATAAATTGACTATATCATTTTTTTGTTTTCAAAATGGACTTGGTATATACAAAACTGTATTTTCATAAAAACGAGCGGTTTCGAGCAAACATTTGCTCATCAGCAGGTATACAAACGAATACAAATGCATAATGATAAAATCAGTGAAATATATCGTTTAACTTTTGGAAAACGGAACAATCCTTCAAAATAAAACAGAGGGGTGGAAAGGGTGGGGAGAATTATGATAATTTGGGGATCGACAAGTAAAATCAATTACAGATTTCAATATCAGCTTCTGTAAAATGTTTGGGTTAAAAATGTCGCTGTGTCTCGGACTTTCATCATGATACTATGGACAATACTCTTCCTTTCGCATCAAGGTTATAGATTTTAGTCTGCTTAGAAATAACATTCAGAACCACGGTATTGAATAGCACGGTGTTTTGAAATTTTACTGTTATATTTTATATCTTGATCGAATTTTAGATATTTTCACAAACAGTATAGCTTATGCATGAATTCTTTTCTGTATTTTAATGCATCTCCTTGCATATTTTCAGGTTATTTTTAAAATGTAAATTATTTATTTTAATAAGAAGTGTATACAAAATTTCTAATGCTATTCATCGAACAGTAATTCTCACAAAATAAATCGAAAATATTTTGTGTATGCATTTACCTGTATTTATGCTGCATCAAGGGATGAAATATATAAACAAATTTTCTACCTGAGGTTTTTTTTTTTTTTTCACACCATATTATTCCCATTGTGATGTCATATGAACAGTGTCCATAACAAAACTGTTTTAAATGTATCGGTTTAATATATGACGTAATTTTCACAATTAAATTTGTTTCGCGTAAGTAATTAATTATTTTAAAGATTTTTTTTTCCTCTTTTAAGATTCTCGTGGAAATATGTAAAGTAGAACCCCGATTATCCGAAGTAATTGGGACCGACCATCTTTCGGAAAGTCGAAAACAAAGCGATATAAGTAAGCGTCCTATCTTAAATGGGAGAAGTAACCGCAAGATTAAAAGCGAGGTCACATCAATCAAGGTCATGCGCCACGTAGCGGACGGAGTGTGAACTACAGGTAGATACCTACCTGTTTTCATACTCACACCACTAAAATTGTAAAGTTTTTGTCACCTTGATTAATAACTGAAGTGCTTGGATAAGGCGAAGAAAACTTCGTAGTGTCAAGTGCATCTGGATGCCCCTTTCGCCACGCCATTATATTGCAATAAATATGGCAAATAAAATTCATTTCTACGACTGACTATGACTAAAAATTTAGAAAATACGCGCCACACTAAAAGCCCGCGTAAGTGAATTATCACTCCGTCCAAAAGGTGGCGCAACTATGTAAATTTACGCCTGATTACAGCATTAAGTTTGTTCGCTTACTTATAACGCTTTGGTCGAAAATTTCGGATAACCGAGAATGCTTCAATTTTAAGATCAAGGAGAAATATATGCAATATTTCTTATTATTATAACTTGTATTTTGCATAATAAAAATAACGTAATAGCAAAATAGAAACAAGAATAAATTACCTGAATTTTAATTTTGAAATTAAGTACCTTTTACATATATCACCATTATATCACAAAGGTTTGAAAAAATGTTTTGTTTGTCGCAGTTTCTATTGCCTTTTCTTTGTAGCTCTATCACTGAGTTTTTTAATATTATATAGTTCACCAGTATCACAGTTTTTCTGCTGCTCCAGTCATGCCAAACCTTTGGCAAATCATTCTCGTTCCACTCCGCAGGTTATGGGAGCTCAAGTTAAATTCAAAGCAACTCTAAGAAAGGGGTTCGAAAATATTTATATAAACTCGTAGTTAGTTTGGAAAGGACCGCTTGCACACAAGAAATATGAAAACTAAAAAAAAAAAAAAAACTAAAAAAAAAAAAGAAAAAGTTTTCAAAATGGATTTTGCATACAGAGAGAGAGAGAGAGAAAAAAAAAAACTTTAAAAATGGATTTTGGTTAAAAGAGTTTTGGATAAAAAAGGTGTTCTACTGTAATTCGATTTAAAAGTGTTTAGCTAAATTATTATTTCAGCTTTTTAAATATGAACATATTTTACCATTAAAAGTTTTTCTCGCGTAATAATTTAATTATTTTAGACATTTTATATGTGGCGATATTTAATATATATGTTGCATATAACGTAATTGTCATCATAAAATGCATTTCATGTGAAAAATTTTAATTATTTTAAAGTTTTCTTACTTTTTTAATATTCACGTATAATTACAATTTTTATGCCGTAATTTTCTTTATTTCCTGCTTTTAACATATGATCATTTTATTATTATTTTAAACTTTCATTTCTGTATTTAATAGTGACGTGTAAATACATTTTTTATTTGAGAAGAAATATAATTATTTGCGCTGTTTTACAAATTGGCATCAATATAAAAAAATGTCTGAATATGAAAACAAAATATCTCTTGAAATGCTGCAAATCTCAATACAAAATTGAAAAAACACCCCAATAATTAGTAAAATTAGAAAAATAAACTCACGACAAGTGTATGATGTATATCTTAGAAAACAACAACAACAACAACAACAAAAAAAACAATAAAATTCCTATGTATAGTTTTTCTTTCTATAAAAGTTTTCGAATAGAACGATTTTGAAGTCTTAAAATAATTATTCGACTTAAAAACGGCCTGCTTCAGCGCATTTATCAAACATTTCTATAATACTAAACTACGAATTTTTACATTTTCGTATGTAGTAGTTTTCCTAATATTAGCGAAGAAAGACGCAAAAAAATTCATTTTCGCAGCGGCGACAGCATTAGTTACTTTTTTTAGGTTACAGAGATTTTTCAAGTTTTAATCATATGTAATAATACGATCTGATATACATGCTATTGTTCCCAGCTGCTTCGTACACCTTATTCGTGGTGCAAGTACAGGGTTCGCACGCTATCAAGCCATGCCCCATTTTGTAAGGACTACCTCCAGTATCTATATTATAAAGGACAAACATATCTGTGCGTAACGCATACGTCATTTTGCGAATGGCAACACTTTGAAATTTGAAATGAAATTTTGGTTTTGTAATTTTCTCTACTGCAAATTTTTATACTTCTAAACATCGCACATTTTAAATTTTTACACCGCCGTATAACGAAAAAAATACTCTTTTAAATGCAATTTGTTTGAAAGCTGTATCTCATTTTAATTTTAAGATATTAATTTTTTTGTAGTTTTTATTACTTTTTTTGTAATTGTGGCAGCTTAAGTACTCCATTTCTGTTGAAACTAAAGGGGCGGGGGGAAATGAAAATAGTAGATTGCTGTATATTTTTGTTGCCTTTTTTGTCATAAAAACAGAAAAAAAAAATTTAAATTAAAATACGTGCTATGTATAGAATATCGTCTGTTATAAAATCCAGTGAGTTTTGGCTTTATTTCGTTGTTATTTATCAATTAAATGATTTTGCCGTGCCGGCTCCATTGCGAAATATTAATAAACAATTTGCACATAAAAAAAGTTAAGAATTTCTCTCCCGCTAATTTTCTACAACGAAATTAAAGCTTCATCAATAAATAAATGAAAGAATAATATATAAAAAAGCACGAATTTAACATATACGTAGTCAAACAATTTAAATTTTTAGAGCCGAATTCAGAAAAATATGTGCTTTTAAATGTAATTTGTATGAAATAGAGTTGCTAGGCAACTGTTAAAGTAAAAGGGAAAAAATAATCTATATATTGAAAACACAAGATAGCTTTTTTAGACATCTTCCTTGAACTTTCTACTGTACTAATTTTGCTAATAATTCTTTTTTAAAATGAAAGTTGTTCATTTGTAGATGTCCTCGCACTAGCTATTTTTCTAAATATTTTCACTTTTATATTTTTAATTTAATTTGAAAAGATTTTTTGAAATTTCATCAAAATGGTAGCAATCGTAGTATTTCCACTGTCGCAGAAAAAAAAAATATATTGGGGTTTATTTATCCCTATTGATACCATTTACGCATTACAATTAAAAATAACTTTATTTTAAGTCTGAACAGAAAATGAAGTCACTATTTAAAAAACATTTTCGCTCATAAAGCTGATGTTACAATATATTTTCATTCGGCTGATACCGAATTTGAGACACTTGGCGTAATGCTTCAGTAAGTGCCATATTTAAAAGAAAACAATCCTTTTCTTTGATAAAACTATATATTTTTACACGAATACATCTAAAAGACATCAGTTTCTGGAATTTGTACTTCGCGGTACTGAAATTAGACCCTCAAGCCAAAAGAATACATTTTCACATGCAAAGTTTTAGCTGACAAACGGAACTTCACATTTGAAAATCTATCTATATTATAAAGGAAAAATATGTCCGTGCGTACGGCTGACGTCATTTTGAGAATGGCAAAGCTTGACGATTAAATGTCGGATTTGCAATCTTTCTACTGCAATTTTTTGAATTTCTAAACATCGCGCATCTTCAATTTTTACACCCATTATATAGGGGGAAAAATCTACTTTCAAATGCAATTTTCTTGAAAACTTTATCTTTTATTTATTTATTTATATTCTTTATATCTTTTATTGATTTATTTGTTATGTCTTTTTAAATAATTTTCAAGAATAATGTTTTTAAATCTATATCCATTGCGTACAGGCTCCATTACGGAATAAGCCATTTGCACTTAAAATAATATAAATAATTCAGCATTTGTCCCTGACTAATTTTTTATAGCGAAATTAAAACTTGATCAATCTATTATATTAAAAAGAGACTGTCCATTTGCATTTCACAGCTGTTCCTCCTAGAATATGGAATGTTGGGTGATCAAATTAACGCCAGTTATCCGCATGGGTCCGAGGATGTTAAACGTGGTCGTAGAATTTTAAAATTTGCATAGTTTTCGATATATAAATTTTTACGTTATTTTTGATGACATTTCTGTAATGATGGAAACTAAAATTGCTCCATTTTTGTGGATAAAAGAGAGAAAAGGGAAAATGACAAGGATTATTAAGTCATTGTTTGAAATCATTTTTAAATTGAAATTAACGTATATTTGAATAAATAGTGAAAAAAATGATTGTAATTTTCAAGAAAATTTCACGAAATACGAACTCACACATATTCAAGCTTCAGGAATCCGTTTATTTTAGAAACACAAATTCGACTCTCGACTGGAACATTGAGATAAATTCTGTTGACGTCAAAAGAAAAAAAAAACATCGTACGTTATTTTCATTTAATTTAAAGTCGTAAAGTAGATTTTCAACCATTGCCTTAAGATTGCTAATAAAACATTTCAGAAGCGGACATTAAAAATGCGAAAAAGCGAGAGAAAAAAAGAGAAAAGTTTTAGCAAGAAAAAAAATAATTCTTTAAATATTTATTTTAATTCATAAATATAAAATGCTTCTCAATAAATTCGTCCAAACAAATTCATTTTTGTATAAGTTGACCCAAATGACATCATTTCTACGAACTCCAAAATTCGAAGTAAAGTCTTGGAAGAGCGAAAAGCTCTAGGCAAATAAGTTATAGAATATGTGCATTTTTATTGGGAAAGTTTTGACTTAAATTGTAAATATAACTTATTATTTGAAATATTGTATTTAATAAAATTAATATTGCAATGGCTTTCTAAATTTACAATAAAGTTAAGATTTCATTTTTCGCAAAAAGATCGATTGTCTCATGCAATTCAAAAGCAACACAACGGGTTGCTACGCAACTAGTTATTATAAAGATAATTTTCTTCACGATTCATTAACTAGAAGATAGTTTTATGCGATTACTGGTCGTAGAGTCCTTACAAAATGGGGCGTGGCTTAGTAGGGTGCTAAGCTCACATCACTGTTATTTTGAATGGTGAATTAAGGGGGTGGAGCTTAGGCGCAATTACACCGGCATCATCAACTTATAAAATGCCATCTCGGACGATATTACATTTTGCACTTATTGATGGATAAAAAGTGCAATTTTCCCCACGGAACAATTTAATATCTTCTCCTGAGCTACGAAATTCCCTAAAATGAAAAGTCTGGTTTATTTATTTATTTATTTTTAGAAATAATAGAAAATATTAATGGATGTTAATGTTTTAACACTTGCGATGTTTGCCAAGTAACTGTTTGTAAGTCTTTTAAAATGCTGTGCTGAGTCCAAGACCTGAAAACAACTATGGTTTTAGAGCTCTCTAGTTTCTGGAATGCAAGTTAATATCGACCGTACGAAAGATAGAAATAGCGATAAGTTCGTGACTGACGAATTTACTAGAGTAAACTATCACGCCGTCCGTTTTTCCCCTTCCCAATACTTTGTGTATTTTGAACTGCTATGCATATAATAAAAAAAATTATTACTGTATGGATATCTGAATATTCTGTTTGTAAATTGTGTAAAACAATCATACAAATGAAAAAAGCATTTTATCCAAAAAATATTCATTTATTTCCTAAAAAGCATAACGTACCAATTTTGAGACGATATGCATTAAGAAATTTTACGTATCTTCTGAACAGTTTTGGAGAAGGGGGGGGGGGGGTGTAACATAATGTAAAAAAAAAAAAAAAAAAAAACCATTTGACACATTTTTCTTTACGCAGTAAGTTGGAGACATATCGATGTAATTTTTAGGAACTTCTCTGTTTAGCGTGATTTAGTTTTTAAAATCTACTGCTTATATATTAAAGTAAGTTTCAAATCTGTAGAACATAGAATCTAAAAGCTTCCATCAACACTAAAAAATAAGAGAGAAAGATATTTCACTCACACCAATAAAATTTAATAATAACAGTCTTCTGTAATACAAGTGCCTAAATTTTAACATTCATATTTATCGAAACTTCACATTATAGAAACGAGTGAGTGCCGTTGTGGCAGCACCTCGTTTGATTGATTGTAATAATGGTAGGATAATTTGAAACCTGTAACAGCTTGGGAGTACCTGTTTCGTATAAACATCCCTCGTTGTCATTGTTTTGACTTTTAATTAAGAAGTCCAGTTGCGGCGAAGGATAAATTTGAACGAATATATATATATATATATATATATATATATATATATATATATATATATATTATATATATATATATATATATATATATATATATTATATATATATATTTATATATATTATATACAGGGTGTTCCGTTAAAGGGGTCCAATATTAATAGGGGTGATAGAGGCGATCACATGGAGCATAAATCAGTATATAAAGCCTGGTCGGATCTCAATAGTTTTCAAGTTACAGCAAATAGAATGAAAATTCGGAAAATTGTAAAAGAACCCTCATTGCTAAACTATCGATAATGCTACATAAAAACGAAGCACATATTTAAAAAGAGCAGAAAAAACCCTACAAAATGACATCAATTGTATTAAAATAGCAATATTTATTGACGAGTTACAAGCACTGAAACAGTGAAAAAAGTACGAAATCCAATATACATCAAAATAGTTAATCGTTAATTCCAAAAAGACAACTCTAGCTACAACAAGGAAAATGTAGTAAAATTTGGTCCATTCCGAAAACTTTCGAAAAAGCTTACAATGAACCATATCGGTTTAATTGTGTGAGAGAAATTAATCAGTTTCTTAGTTACAACTCCGCTTTCTTTGACACTAGCAAAGGTTAAACTCCGCCCATCACGATTGGAAACACCGCCTTTTTAATTACTCTCAACTATACATTTTCGATCCTGCTTCTTCTGAGATGCAACATTTTTAATTATTCAAGAGTTGAATGAACCAAAATAACTTTACAATAATAGTCTACAATTTAAAGTGGTCTTTTATTGATATAAAGCTTAAGTTAAATTCTTTAAAATTAAACTGGTGGTGAAAATTCGGAAATAATTAAAAATATTGCGATTTGTAACTATGCAAGAGCTTTCAGTACATGTTTTACATGGACAATTATTGTATGTATATGTGCATCATAATTTATGATAGGAAATAATAATAACAAATAGCATAATAATTTTATTAATTATAAATTTAAAAAAGACACTAAATTTTAAATTAATTCATACAGACTTTGTAATTTACAATTTGAGTACACCACAGTCTGTGACTTACAAAATACTGTGCCAAAAAGTGTTGAAAATAAAAGAAAAATGACAAATAAAGAATTACATTCCACGTACTTTATGACATATGTGAAACATAGTCTTCTGGCCTGCGCTGCACAGTTCAATGTCGGAAGGCAGACGAACGGACATTATTATAATAGGTGTTCGAAGTTGCGCCCATTAACAGAATCGCATAGCCGACAGCGACGTCGTAAAGATTGGCGAACACGCCAAAAACTCCGACGGAGTTGGGAATGTCTCCTGCAGCGACAACGATTCGCGCTAGTAAATACTCCGGTGTATCCACAGGCGTTTCATACACCAGCGATTTAAGGTGTCCCCAAACAAAAAAGTCTAACGGATTGAGGTCTGGAGAGCGTGCAGGCCAAGCAACAGGTCCACTGCGTCCAATCCATTTACCAGGATATGTTGAATTGAGGTGATTGCGAACACCTATGAAAAAATGTGCCGGTGCGCCATCGTGCATAAACCACATATTGTGGCGCAATGTTGCTGGCACATTTTGCAGTAACTGCGGTAAGATATCCCGTAGGAAAACCAAGTACGTACTGCCATTGAGTACATCTGGGAGTAAATATGGTCCTATGAGATAATCGCCGAGGACACCTGCCCATATGTTCACACTGAACTTTTGTTGTGCGTTCGACGGGAAAACAGTGTGCGGATTTGTACATGACCATGTGTGCATATTGTGCGTGTTTACCACGC
Organism: Maratus speciosus; assembly: GCA_963932465.1. Lineage (NCBI taxonomy): Eukaryota > Metazoa > Arthropoda > Arachnida > Araneae > Salticidae > Maratus > Maratus speciosus. The sequence continues at coordinate 122,264,518 of OZ010797.1, forward strand.
CCTCTCTCGTAAATGTTGCTTCATCAGTAAATAAAATATTTTCCAGAAATTGTGGATTATTTTCTGTTACATTAAGCAACCAGCGTACGAATTCTGTCCGCTGAGCACAATCTGTTACTGATAACAATTGTACCCGCTGCACATGAAAGGGGTGCATGTTTTCTGCACGCAGAACACGCCACACACTTTGGTGAGAAACACCGACTTCAGACGCAGCAGCTCGTGTACTCGTGGAGGGGTTATCTTTAAAAATATTCAGTACATCGTCTTCCATTGCAGGTGTTCGTACATGTCGAGGTTTCCCTGCATCAATGCTTGCTGTATTAAACGATCCAGTCTCCCGTAATCGTCTATCGGTTTTTATGAAGAGTTTCGAACTTGGGCAACGTCTCCTTGGAAATTGCTCACGGTACATGCGCTGTGCTAGACATGCATTTCCATGAGCTTGCCCGTACATCAGATGCATGTCCGCATATTCTTCGTTAGAGTATTCCGGCATAATTATTATACATCAACTTACTACAATCCCACTTACAGCAGCCTCCCTTTAACATAACTCCCACTGATGACTGCTGTTTTATTACACTTTTCTTCCTATACACATAGAAAATTTGCATAAAAAGTACTTCTTCTTCATCATCCTGAAAGTTCATGGAGGAAACGCAGCAGTCACGGAGTTTGCTTTGACAAGGCGAGAGCTGCACAATATGTCATTCACTTGACCAGACTGAATAATGAAAGGGTATTGATAGAGGTTGATCAGAAATGTATAATTGAAAGATATTAAAACGGGGTGTTTACAATCGTCATGGGCGGAGTTTCGCCCTTTCCGAGCGTGCAACAGTACAGAGTTGTAACTAGGGAACTGCTTGATTTCTCCCATACAATTAAACTGATATGGTTTATTGTCAGCTTCCTCGAAAGGTTTCGGAATGGACCAAATTTTATAACATTTTCCTTGATGTAGGTAGAGTTGCATTTTTGGAATTAACGATTAACTATTTTGCTAAATATTTGATTTTGTATTTTTTCACTGTTTCAGAGCTTGTAACTCGCCATTAATTCTCAATATTCTAAAACAACTTATGTCATTTCGTAGGATTTTTTCTGCTCTTTCTAAATATGTGCTTCGTTTTTATGTAGCATTATCGATAGTTTAGCAATGAGGGTTTTTTTTACAAATTTCCGATTTTTCATTCTATTTGCTGTAACTGGAAAATTATTGAGATCCGCCCAGGCATTATATACTGATTTATGCTCCGTGTGATCTCCTCTATTACCCCTATTAATATTGGACCCCTTTAACGGAACACCCTGTATATATATATATATATATGACTTCCATCTAAATTTAATGTTAAATCTATTATCAAACAGTTTACATATGATATTGATATTTTTATTTATAAAATTTCGATCTCTTATAATAAGCCTATTGAATATTTTAATCAATGGAAGATATTAGTAATTGAAAAATTAACTATGGCTTTAAAAAATAATATTGCTGATTTGGTTTCTATTAATACACAGCATTATTTCCAACAAATTACTAAATTACAAAAAAACTTCGTTATTACATATGTAGACAAATCTCCTAACAATTATGCTATTATAAGTAAATCATATTATCACCAACTTCTTACAAATTCTATTTCTTCTAATAAGTCTTTTCAAAAAACTAATGAAAATGTAATTGTAAATAATCGTAAAATTCGAAGTTATTATAAACTTTTAAATATTTTATCTACTAATTTTAATTATCCATATTTAGTTCTTATTCCCAAATTTCATAAAACTCCTATTAAATTTAGGACTGTTACTATTGGTTGTAATACATATAATAATAAAGCCAATACACTTCTCTTAAAAATTCTTAATCAAATATATGTACTTACAACAAACAATGATAATACACATTGTATAAAAAATAGCTATCAACTTGTTAATATTTTAAAAAATCTTCATTCTGTTTGTAATATAACGACATATGACTTCAAAGATCTTTTTAATAATATAGACCTATTAGATTTACATAAAATTATAAATGCATTATTTAAAAAGTATTATAAAAAACTGGAATTACCATCTAATATAGATATTGCATATTTTAAATCTTTAACTAACTTCATTATCTATAATAATTATATATTGCAAGATAATACTTTATATTTACAGCATGTCGGTATACCACAAGGCGGTTGTACTTCCAGTTTACTCTCAGACTTATACTTATCTCATTATGAACGTAATTTTACTAATAATAATCTACATTTATATCGTTATATTGATGACATCATTTTAATTGAAACTGATCAATCTGCAATTACTCGATTTCCAGTTGATTATCCCACTAATTTGGAATTAACGGAAAACCTTTTATCTAACAATACAATTAACTTCTTAGATCTTAAAATTACAATAAAAGACAATAAAACAATCACAGATTTATATGACAAACGTAAAGAATTTAAATTCACAGTTAATACATTTACAAATTTTAAATCTTGTCTACATCATTCTGTATTTCGTAATATAATACTTAATCATTTATATAGAATAAAATGTTTATGTTCTTTTCCTCTAATTAACAATAATATTAAAAAACTAATTTATGATGCATTAAATCACGGTTTTCCAAAAAAATTCATATATTCATTAATATACAATTAGTAGTTTTCTTACATGATCTATAAACACAAATTAACACATGCGTAAACAAAATTACAAAAAAATTATAAAAAATATATATATATATCTATAAAAAATTAAAAATTGTAAAATAATATAAAAAAAATATTATAGGTTGGTTGGGTGGGTAGATGTTAGAGTACGGAGGAGGGTGGTGTTGTCTGGATAATACGCAATGGTTAATTATTTATTAAAAAAAAAAAAAAAAAAAAAAAAAAAAAAAAAAAAAAAAAACGGGGCTTTTGTATTATTACTATATTTTTGTTATGTATTTTATGTGGATGTTGATTTGATATTTTATATGTAAATTGGAGATTTTCATTAATATTATAATTAGCTTAATTATTCATTAATCTAATTTACATTTATTTGTTATTAAATTTTAATTTACTAAGGACAATATCATATTAATTACTAATAGTATGCCACTCTTAGTTTAATGTTTTTGGATGTCTGAAAATAATCCTCATTCTATATTTGTACTTTTTAAGTAATGGGATTTTAAGTATTATTTAACCTTCTATATACTTCCACATGTTTTTTATTTCCTGTTCATTTTATAAATATCTTATATATAATTCATTGAAAAATAATTTTTAAATTATTTTTAATAATTATTTATATTAATTATTACTGAATTTATTTTGTTTTATAGCATATAGCTATATGCTATATATTATCAATGTTCTAGCATTATTTAAACTCTAGTTTAGTTTAAATCAGTTAGCTAATAGAATATATTGTATGCTTTTAAATTTTATTAACAATAGTTTTAAATACATTGTGTGATTTATATTAGGTTTATAATTCTCTATATATAAGGATTTGTTTGGTTTTGCTGTTTAAACAGTTATTTACATTCAAAAGCTTACAAATTTTTATCTTGCGATAAATGTTTAATATAATTAATAACAGATGGCAGCACCAACTCTCTTGTCTCTTTCAGATTGCTCTAATTTTTATTTTTTCTAGCTCCATTTCAGTTATAATTTATACACCAGGGTGTATTTTTAGCTAAATTTTGACGATATTGTTAAACTGTTATCTATTAATTTAATAGTGCATTTTAAATAATGTAATTAATATCTATTTATTTTATATTAGATTAAATTTGTTTTACAAGGTATTTCAAATTTTATTTCAAAATGTATTAACTGCATCCTTTGGTATCATTTACTGTGATTTCTTAACTGTTTTATTCACCTTAATCTTTTTGATATACTGGTTGACATGTGCACATGGATTTTTGTAAAATACTGAAATATTAATCGGTATGGTGTTTATTATTTATATTTTATATCCTATAAATATTTAAATACGTTTTATTGATTCTTCCATTTCATATTATTTGTTTCTATTCTGCTTTCATTTTTAATCAATTCACTTGATTTTTGTGGTTGTTTGGGCACTGGGGAAAATTAATTTTAGCTTTAGCTTATTTTTCCCACAGAAAACAACCATTTTGCTTATATCATTGAATTCTGTGCCCTTGATAACGTAATTCAATGTATAAGCTTTTCAATTTTTGTCGGTGTCCACTTTTTTCTTTTTTCTTCCATAATAATTCTTATAATATATATATATTTTTTAATACTTACAGCTTTAATTCATAATAATTGACGGTGGTAGGTTATGTTTAATTAATGTGATATATATATATATATATATATATATATATATATATTATATATATATATATATATATATATATATTTTTTTTTAATAGCTTCTTTTTATTATATTTTATGCAAAAGTAATAGTGATGATGCTAAATTTCACATTTATTTTTACCAATGTAACTTATACAAAGATATATAAAATAATTTACAAATGTAAATGTTTTCCTATAAAATTTTAAGGTAATAGTACGACGAGATGTTAGACACTTAACCCTTTGAGGGGCAATAAATTGCGTTTGTATAATGTTGACTTCCCACCGAAAATTTAGGAATTTTTTATTACAAAATAATGAAAACCAATTTTTCAACTAAATTCCCCCAAATATATAAAAGTAAAACTTAAAAATTTCTGATTCAAATGTTAATTAAACCACCCCTTAATCGCCCCACCGTCCGCCCTTCAAGGTGTTAATACGGTAACAAATACTGCGTATTATTATTATTATCATTCGTGTTGTTCAAAATAAAAATAATCGAGTACAATTCGGCTGAATATCATAGAAACTCGACAGAGTTTCTCGCCAAGCAAAAGAAACAACAGTGCAATGAACCGTAAATGAAAGGAATTTCCGCCAATTAATGCCAAACGATTTTGTAAAATTTTTTAATACTCTGTCTAGTTTATATTTTCCGGACTGACCAAAACGGGATTTTGACACATCTATAGCTCGAGAACTATTTATGATAGAAACAAAATTCTTGTTCCTATGGAATGGGGCGTGCCATGTGACTCAGAAAACGAAAGTAAAGTGGAATAGGTTTTTAGTAAATGCGATTTTAAAAGTGCTGTTTTTTTGCACTTTTAAAATTCTTGTTCCGACCAAATCTGTTGACAGGGCTACAGCAATGTGTAATTATCGGATTTTTACGCGCTTTACGGCATTTGAACTGTTTTTATGAGTAGTTCAAACCTTTGAAAGTTTCATGTAAAAATATTAATTAGTTTTTGATTTATACGAGTTTAAAGTAATTTACTCCTATATTTCAGCGTGGCGTACGTAATAATATCTGTACTTATATTTCCATGTGAGCTCAGCGTGGCTTACGTAATATGTAAGGTCATTGTGCCTAAATGAGACGCGATTCCCCATAGTTTTGTCGCACTTAGAGTGTACAGTGAAACCTCTCTGTGCAACCACCTCCATTAAGCGATCACCTCCCTGAACGACCATTTTTTCATGGAACGAAATTTATTCCTATAGGCTCAATACTAATTTTACCCCCATTCAGAGGTCATCCCAGTAGAACTCCCTCCATGTGCGACCCATTTCTTTGAAGAAAATAAAACGAATTCCGTTTTTTCCTGGTCACTTGAAGAAGGTTTTATTAGAAAAATAATTCCGGAGAGCGCATTATTCACCAAACTTCTAAACTAAGTTTAGAATTTTTTTTATTCCAATACCATTTAATTGTTTAAACACGTTTGTGCCTTTTTAAGCAATGAATTTAACTCTGATGACAAATTAAGAATGACGGTCAATAAACTCCCCTGCCCTATTCTGTCAGGAAACTCTCAAAGAAATAGATAAATTAATGAAATCGTCATTATTTGTTCCGTCAAAAAAAAAAAAAAAAAAAAAAAAAAAAAATTATTTATTGAACTTTGAAAGGACTTGGTAATAAAAGTTATAAAAGATAAAACGGTAAAATCAAAGCAAATGTATTCATTTTTTAAACTCTGCAGTAGTTAACACGGGAGAACTCTCTGCATGAGATTTTCTCTCACAGTCGTACTTTTTTAAGACTCTTATTTAAATCATTTTTCATTTTAATTAAAATTTCAAAATGTTTTTCAATTATTTTACCTATTTTGTGAATGAAAGTACTAAGGCAACCAAAAAAAGTTGATATTATATGAATGTAAAGTAAAAGAAAAGCAATTGGGCATTCTCACTAGCGAGTTCTCCCGGGTTAATTTATCTAATTAACATTTGTTCTTATACTTAAATTTGCATATTTTTTCCTAATGCAGGGTTCCCAAATGGTCCGCCAACTGAATACCAATATTTTTTTTAGAAAAATTTTCTTTCTAGATTTTTCTTACAAACCGCCCCGAAATCACATTTGAAAGTTAATTCTAGATCAAACCTACACTAAAATTTTCTGTTATAATTTATTGGTATTCAGTTGCTTTACCCTGCTAATGTGAAAAATAAATTTTAGTAACATTAGTTGTTATCTTTTTTCAACAGTTAAAATCTAGATTTCAATATGACCTCCATTAAGAGAACGTGGTCTCTTTAGGGAGGTTTTACTGTATTTGGCATTTTGTTATATAAATAGGCATTTTATTAAGCAGCATATTACTGAATACTGTAGCTATAGTTCAAAACTAACTTGTTTTGTATAAATTTAATAATTATTCGTAGTCACCACAATATACGATTGCCGGTCGCATTTAGGTAATTTTTGTCGCATTTACGGCAGTTAAAACCTGAATGAGATATTCATAGTCCTAAATGTAATAATGTATTTTACACATGAGAATTCATGTGAAAAAGTTCATTTAACCCTTAACTGCTGTTGCAGAAAATTGCCACATAACAATTCAGAAAGTTTTGCGAAACCATTCGATTGAAAGATGAATAAAAGTCGCAATTAATCATAAAATACTGCTTCAATACTCTGGGTATTTTTGCACAGAAAATTTAAATGATAAACAATTAAATGGTATTTTATTTTGCACGAAATCGGAATGATTTTTGACGAAGGTACTGCGCACAATAATCATCTTGGAATGTCCTGCTGATATCTGAGGAGAAACTAGATTATAGAAACGTGCCAGTGGACCTCGATTATGGAAAGATTCTAGGTAAACACCGACTACGGAGAAACCACAGAACCTGCTCAGAAAGATAATGTAAACACTTTAGTGCATCACAGAGTACTTATTGTCATGAAAACAATACGACAGAACTTTAGGAATACTGTCTAGTGTCTATCATATTGAAATACGCGGGTAAATGTTCTCTAGAGTATTGCTTTTATATTAAAACGTACATATAGTCAAATATTTTTTTTAACATTCCAAACTTTGCAATTTATTCAATTTAAACCATTTTACAAAAGTAGTACAGTCAGTCGGGTTTTTTATTACACAATTTTTTTTCATTTTTTTTTTTTTTTACAATCCTTTTATATCAAATAAATTTTTGGCAGTTTTATTGAAATTTTTCGTTTTCCTTTTCATTTAAAAACATTAATAAGGGTATGTATTAAACTAATCGACTCTTATATTGGACTTGGTAATTAAAGAATGCTATCAGTATGCCAATAGCTTTTAGTTAATTTTTAATCAGATTATAGAGCTACTTAAAAAATTACAAATATCACAGAAATTAGGGAAAGTCATTTCATAACGATGAAATATCGAATTCTGAACTTTTATTGAAATGAATGTAACTTATCGGATGAATTATCCGAAATACATGAGAAAATACATGGAAAGCATACGACTTAGTATGTCTTGTTAGTCATGTAAAAAAAAAAAAAAACAATTAGGAATTTAGAAAGTACATGCATTGAAAATTCAGACAATCCAACATGTGTCAGAGCTTATGAAAATATTTAAAAATAAAAAAATAAAAGCTTAATCAGATAATCTGAGTTTCTGTCGCGCTTTTCGGAGGGATGTTGGATTTCCTGAAATAAAAAAACTAATTTTATTTAAAAATTACTTCAAGCATGCCCGGTGATAAAACAAATTATCATTATTCAATCTGTTTTTAAGTCTACATATTTTGTGTAAAATGTCGTGAATTTTGAGAATGTAAAGGCAGTTTTTGGAAAGTTATTAGGATAAAATCCTTGCTGAGTTAATTAATGAATCACCATATAGTTCATTGAACAACAGCAAATATTTCCGATTAGTTCGACAGATTTTATCATTTCTAAAAAATAAATGATTTCTTCTGAGATTTGTAAGGATCGATAAAATGGTTCTGAATTATTTTTAAAAAAGTCCAACATTATGTCTTACTAGATATATTACACTTTTGAAAAGTTTATAGCATCACTATTAAATTATTTTTTTACTTCTATCATCTTTCGTTTATCTTTTCTTTTCTGAATTAAAATGGAATATGTATAATGCAAATGAAATACCTTACAAAAAGAAGTGATATCTAATCAAAAACAACTCGTTGTAAATGATCCCGCCAAGCCACAAACCTAAAACTTCAGTCATAAAAAGAAGTGATATCACATAAAAAGAAGCGATATAGGAGTGCATAATTCGAGTGCCGTGTAAAAATCTATCACTACTCATAATGTTTCCAAAGGACTCGGAGTGAGGTACAGTATGTGAAAACTGCTTGGCGACCTGTAGGCATATATTTAATATATGCAGTACCTACATCAATTTCGAAAAATTGTGAAAGTCGAAAAAATTAATTTTAAATTCTCATTATATAAGTCTTATAAATATTTGTAGGAGGAAGATCTGTAATAAATCAGAAAAATTTGTAAGGCAAGCAGAAAATAGTATGTAATTATGGTAATCATCGACTTTTACAATTATACTTTTCAATATTTTAAACATAATGTTTAATTACATAAATACGTTTAATAATACACTGTAAAAAAATTTTCCGTTAATAAACGGAAATAGTACTGGCAATCTAGACACCAATACTATTTCCGTTATTTAACGAAAAAATTATTTTCCGTAAATTCCAGGAAATCTTCCGTGATTTCTAAAACTTCCGTTTTTTATTTTCCGTTTTTTTACCAGATATCTTCCGTATTTTTCAGGAATGTTGATTCCGTTATTTGGCAATTTGGCAGTAAAATGTCCGTAATTTCCAGAAATAACTGTAAATTAACTCTTCGGTTTTTTCACATAAAGTCTCCTTCATTTTACATACTTCCGTATTTTAAGAGTTCCGTTTTTTCACACAAAGTTTCCTTCATTTTACATACTTCCGTATTTCAAAAGTTCCGTTATTTCACATAAAGTTTCCTTCATTTTACATATTTCCGTATTTTAAAAGTTCCGTTTTTTTCACACAAATGTTTCCTTCATTTTACATACTTCCGTGTTTTAAAAGTTCCGTCTTTTTCACATAAAGTTTCCTTCATTTTACATACTTCTGTATTTTAAAAGTTCCGTTTTTTTTTACATAAAGTTTCCTTCATTTTATATACTTCTGTATTTTAAAAGTTCCGTTTTTTCACAAAGTTATTGCTTTTTTAAGCATATTTTCGTTTTTCTTACAAAATTAATTTTTTTTACATATTTAAAAATTACTGTTTTTCGCAAATGTATTCTTTTTTCTTTTAACACTTTCGTTTTTCAAAATTTCCATTTTTTCACAGAATTATTCTTTCTTTTTACATTTAAAAGTTTGTTTTTTCAAAAGAAAAAAAAAAAATCACACTTCATTTTTGTTTTGATTTTGCTCTTCTTTTTATTTTATTCATGATAGTTTTAAAAGTTTTAATACTATATTATATCCATAAATCAGTCATTTTTTTTATTTTAGTTGTTATAAATTATGCACTTTTTACAGTTACAATGTGTTACTTTTTTTTTCTATTTTATAAGTCATTTCCATAAAATTCATTTTCTGAGTTTTTATTTCCCTCGAAAAACATACTACATTGTAGGTAGTTGATGTAATTAAATAATTTTCTTGTGGCATTTATTTATAAGGCATATAATATCTCTTTAATATAAATCTCTTATGAATTTTTTATTAATTTTAATATGAAAATAATGGGATAGTATTCAATTTATTTATTTATTTAGTATTTTGTATAGATAACAAAATTGCATTAATCTCATTAGCTGCAGATGTTTTTATTTTTCTGAAACACATTAAAATAGAACATATTATTATTATTATTATTTTTTCAATACATACTGTTGAAAATAAAGTAGAATATATTTGATGATTTATAAATGCAATATTTAATGTTATTAAAATGCAGTTTCTTTAAATATTTAATAATTTTTATTTAAATAACTTAAAAATTAAAATGAAATAATCATTACATATTCAGTATGTAAAAATTTTTTCAAGATTTGTATTATACTGGTCCAAAATAATCTCACCTAAAATTCGATTTTTTAGTTCAGAATGACATTTCATTAGCACAAAGAAATAACTAAAAGTTTCTTTGAACCTGTCCCCCTTTTTTTCTTCTTGCGAAGGGGGGGGGGGGGGGGGGGGGAGACACACTCATAATGTATATGATTTCCCTTATTTTTTTTTTTACTGAAAGGAAATTTTCTTGTTTTTGATTTTTTTCTTTTATATGAAATATTTTTGTTAAATAAATTATAATTTCAGATTAAATAAAAATGAAGTTTAACGAGACATCATTATGACAGTATTATATTAGGTTTTCAATAATTAAAAAAAAAAAAAAAAAAAAAAAAAAAAAAAAAAAACTCATTTTTAAATTCAAACTCATTACTTTCAGATGTTTTATCTCGGTGATATTTATTAATAAATTATTATTCATATACCAGAGAGTCTAATAGCGTTTCTAATTTTCTATAATGATAAATGATATTTTAGAAAAGTAGTGACAAAGTAAGTATTTTGAGCCAATTTTCGGAACGCTACAGTCTAGTAAAGATGTTTATGATAGAACAATTGTTTATAATTCAAATTGTACTGCATTTAGAGAAAAATGAAAAAAGCTATTAGATTTATTTCCACTCCAATAAACTTCTTTCGTCAGAAAGTTTCATATTGCTGAGTTGAAAAACAATATTCTTTTTATGAAATCATTTACAAAGAATTGGGAGACACTTTTTTTAAGTGTTTTTACTAAAGAATCAAGATATATTGGAGACCATTTTTTAGTTTGTAGACATTTAAAATTGTTGCTTTATTTTGAATCATTTTGTATAAAGATAAATATTAATTTGTATTTTTGTGCATGTAAGAATATGCTCTACTAAGTGCATGCCCTAAAGAATGTTTTCTTTAGGACACTTGCGTCTCAAGTATAATTATACTTAAAATGCATGATTGTATTAAAATAAAATCTAATAAAAGAATTTAATTTGTACTTGTTGCAATATATTTTGTCTATCTTTGGCTATCTTCAAAACCCCTCATGAACGGCAATATATTTCATTTTATCATTTAATTTTAAGCTATGGTGATGATATGCATGTATTTTTTTATAGTAATTTAGGTGTTTTATTAATACCATCTTCGTCTTGGAAAAGTTATATGTCTACATGTATATATATATGACCATTAAAAAAAACCTTACAATTTACCAACAAAAATTGTGAAATTATAAATGGAAAGAAATTTATTCATTGGCATTTAAACTATTCCCCTTAACATAATCAACTTGGATTTGAAAAACCCAATGAAAAATAAATAAATAAATAAAACGAACAGAAAATGAATAATTATATACTAATTTTGTTCAGTTTATTTATTTTTATTTGGATCAGTTCAATGGTTTTGTATATTATGGTATAGTTTTTGGATACATATATATATATATATATATATATATATATACATATGTTATGTATAGCTTGGAGTGATTTGGAATCAAGAGAATAAAAAATGTATAAAATCAGTTTTTGTATATTGTGTTACTAGCCTGCACTAGACCTGTAAGTATACACAGTACATCCAAAACTGATTCAGAACACTTTTTTCTTCTTTTCTAAAAATAATAAAATAAAATAAAAATAAATGTAGAGTTGCGCTATAAAATAGCTCGGACGCAATATTATATTCTCAGCATATAAGAAAATGTAAAAAGCTTTGAAAGAGAATTGTTTGCTGATAATTTTTTATCTGTCGTATGGAAAAAAGTGTATTACTAAAATTGCATAAAACTTCGCACTAAATAGGTAAAATTAAAAAAATATATATGTTTATAAAAAGTCAAAAAAATTTATTAAGTTTTTACAAATCTAAAAAACTTTCATTTAGTGGGATTAAATTTTTCAATTGTAAAATCTTCGGATGAACTTGATGACATTTCTTTTTTGAATTCTCAGCTTTCGATCCCCTGGAAGGATTTATTTGATCAAAGCACCTATAAGAAAAAGGAAAATAATAAACATATATCATTAACAACACAAAGCAGAATATTCTCTGAAATATTTTATTTACCATTAAAATCAATTTAAAATTATGCAAGTGACTACCGGTAACATAGACATGTATAAGTGTTAAAATTAATTTTTGGGCGATTTCTCTTGAATTTAAAGTTGATTTATACATAGGCAATGAAAAATCTTCCAATTTTGTATTAAATGAAAACGGTGGCGTTAGTGGAACGCCATGGGTTGAAATAGGATGCACTTTCATTTTTTTTTTCTGCCAGTCTGTGTGTGTAAGTGGGGGTTGGGGGGGGGCATTGTAATAGTTAATGTGCATGTGACGTCAATCGAATTAAAGGTGTACTTCTCAAATAGTTGTAAGGCAATATTAAAAGTCTTGCAGATTTAAAAAGTTTATAATGTATAATTTTTTACACATAATATGATGTATTACAACTATAACTACTTGAAAATTACGCGTAATTTAGAAAAATTACGAATTGTTTAGTTTTAAGTTTTGCCTAGGTTAAGTTGAGGAGACACGCAATAACAGTGTTTGATGACAAACATGCACATTAACTATATCTTCATTCCTCTTAAAAACTGTCAAAATGTTTTTTCCTCTTTTTTAAAAAAAATCATATTATGTATGCAACGCTTGAAGTAATAATTTAAAATAAATAAATAAACGTAGACATTTATTACAAATATAAACGTAGAAGTAAAAGCAAAATAGTATTTAAAGAACAAACGTTTTCAAGATAATAACTTAAGGGTGTATTAAAATCCAAATTGATTATTTTCTTATTCATTTTTTGATTAATTTTTTTTCTGAAACGCTTAAAATTGGCAAATTCTTATATTCAGAAACTATATAATGCGCCATGCTTGTCGATTTTTTGATAAAGGCAGAACATACTGAAAAAAAAAAAAAAAAAAAAAAAACCCGCATGTCAAAGTTGGCGTTTTGAACCAAATTTCCTGAAGTGAGAGAGCTTTGAACGAAAATAATGGTCATACTGAGAAAATAATTGTTTATAATTCAGATTTCAATTAATTGAGCGAGAAATGAAAACACACGGGCGCTTATACATCTCTTCAGAAATCACGCCAGAAAGTTTCATGTTTTTACTTTTAAAAATGAGTCTGAAAATGTGTCAGAAAATTTCGATCTGTTGATTAATGGGAAAACATTTTTTTGAGTACACCCTTAACCTTCCGTCTACCAGACGGGTCCATTGGACCCGACATGTACATTCAAAATATTTATTCAAACCAGAAATTTCTTCAAAACAAACTAAATGTATAAATCAGACAATAATAAGTTAAATAAACAAATTAAATAGTTTTAAGTAAAAATTCTGGTGTAGAATGTTTTTATAAAACTTGAGTAAAATTTCCGGTAGTTCTAGGGTTAAGGCTGTTTTCAAATCCAAAGGGCCAACTTTCTGACATACGTTTTAATTCATTTTTGTTCGAAAACGCATGAAACTAGAAGGTGTTGTTATTCAGAAACTATGTCATCGAGCTGTTTTTACCGTTTTCTTGTAAATGCAATAAATGTTTTAGAAAATACTGTCAAAGTTGACATTTTGAACTAAACTTCCAAACGAAAGAAGAAAATCCAGTCAGTAAGGGAGAAAAATGCCGTGTCACGTGATCAAAATCGCTTATAACTCAATAAGTAATTTATTGATCAAAAAATGGAAAACACAGTTCGATTCCAAATCGCTTCCATGATCAGGCTTTCCAATTTTACATCTTTCCGTTAAAAAAAATGAATTTGTAAATGTGTCAAAACGTTTTGCACTTGTTGAGGAGAGCAGTTGAGAACAGCCGTAAGGCTCCTGTGCCTGCCGGTGAAGACACTCACGAGCTAATGCTAATCCTGTGGGGGAGGGAATTATCTAATATCTCGTTTGCATTTCGACATTTTTAATTTTTTTAATTTTTTTTTTTTTTTTTTTTTTTGCATTGAATAGCCGAGGTCCGTCTCTACATCACACCTTTTTTACTCTTTCGATTTCGGTCGCAGATATTTTTATAAAGTTACTTTCACTTTCAAAACCGGTTCTGAAAATGAAAGTGTCAATCTAAAAAATATTTGAAACCAAAACTGAAAAGGTAAAAGAGGTGCGATGTAGAGACGGGTCTCGGCTATCCAATGCTAAAAAAAATTAAAATGTCAAAATGCAAACGAGATATTAGAAAAATCCCTCCCCATAGGATTAGCATTAGCTCGTGAGTGTCTTCGCCGGCAGGAACGTTAAGAGGTGAAAAAAAATTAAAGACTTTAGCTCCAAGAAAATGTAGTCATGAAGCATTAGAGTGAACATTAAAAGAATAACGCCACAAAAATAACTATACCTGCAAAAAGATTACATAAAATATTTACCTTTTTTAAATTACGACAATTAATTTACATTGTTAACTGGAATGTAGAAAAAGCTATTTAAGATAAGGTGGTCAGCTATTTGTTTAATTCAAAATGGGGTAGAATTTAAACGATGGCTTCAAAACTCAGACATACGAATAAAAAATGGTTAATTCAAAATTGCTTTAGGGGTCAATCAATTATTACGTAAGCAGTAAGGAAAGGGGGTCCAGTTTCTGCTTATTTTTGCTGACAAGGGAGAGAGGGGGGAGAATTCTTACTTAAGCATTAGACAACAAAGCAACTATAGTTTAACAACAAAAAGCAAAAGAACATGATTTGGATGAGCGTTCTGCAAATGTTGAAGGACTTGATAAAAAAGATATGGAGTAAACAAGGACTGGAAATGAGGAACATTCCAGCCCACCTCACATTGAAAACGTAATAATAGACAATGCAGAAAGATGGATCCAAAGATCTTGGACACCAAACACATAATATTCCTATGACTCTTGTTAAAATTTTTAGTGATGTGCCCAGATAAGTTAGGGCCTGTTGTATTTCTTAAAGTTGTTGTTGTTGTTGTTCAATACGATAAATAATAATATATTAAAATCTATTTTGTATTCTATGAATTGTTTAATGCTATAAGTAACAATACATTAAACCGATTTTGATTTCCTTCGATACCACAACCCTCCCTATACGCCTATTTATGTAAATTTGCTGGATTAATAATGTAATTTAGCACTAACTGTACTTTTTTATGGCACTGTTGATGGTAGAATGTCATAAAAAATTAAATAAAAAATAAATAAATAAATAATAAATTATTTAAATATTTAGATTTATAGGGAGAAGAACATACAGAAATTAGAGTTTTGAGGTGACTGTATGAATAACTATCTAGATTTCCCGCCCCCCCCCCACATTATTTTAAGCAGCAATATATCGTAAAAAAGGAAACTGTATTTGACATAGCAATCGTTTGCAAAAATTGTTCTCTAATAAATTTATTTAAAAAAAGAAAAATAATAATAAATAAACGTATAATAATATACAAAATTGGAATAATAGTGTATATTAGTGTATGCTTATTCATTATTATATGTTTTTTTTCTTTAAAAAAATAGGTTTATTAGTGATTGATTTTTGTAAACGACTGTATGTCAAAGATAAGTGTTACATACAAAGTGCTTAGATTTTATTTTTTGTGTCTACAGTCACTTAGAAGTAATTCCCTATTCTATGAATTGTCTGCATTTTGATAAAAATTTTAATTAATTAAATGTAAAATAAAAAAATAAAAACATATATACAGGTGGATATAGGGTAACTCTAGGACAGATGGCCATAGAGGAGAGATGGCCAGTCTAAATAGCTCCAAAACTTGATCACAGATTGCAATATAAACAGTGTTCGTATGAAATAGTTCAACGAGTTTATTTGTTGCGACGCGCAGTTGTGTTTTTCGATAATAAAAAGTAAGTGTCATTTTAATGTAAATTAAATAGGTTTTTTTTTTTTTTTTTTTTTTTTTTACTTAGATATCTGAATGTTTTGCAGTACGTACGTTATATATATTTTTTACTATATGGACTTTTAAGGCACATATATAGTCTAATCTTTACTTCTAAGACTAAACCAAAGACGTACAGTGGCTATTAATGCTTTTAATTGGGCAATCATCAGTCCTTCAATTTCAGGATAGATGGCCGCATGAAATCGAGGAGAGATGACCACTTTTAATCAATATTTCAAAATTATACTTAGTGATGATATTAACGAAATATAATTAAATTTAAAATAAATATATAAAGTTTACGTTTATAAATATATTAATTTATATAATTATTTAAATTTTAACTAATATAATTATTTTAATAATTATAATACTAATAATAATATAATAAGACCTACCGATTTATTTGTTTCAGAAAATACAGAAAAATGTAGGAAACCTTCATAACAGAAACTGATAAAGTTGATAAATAAACTACATTAACGTAATAAACCTACAATTAACGCGAGAAAAAAAATACGACAATTCCAGTAGCGAAGAAAACAAAATACATTTAAATTATCAGATTCTACAGATTCCGAGTAAAAAGAATTGGATTAGGATCACTGTATTAGTTGTGCAAAATAATATAATATCACATCCAAAAAGAATATCTGGATACAGTACATAAGGTAACTGAAGTGGTTCCATGAAACATGTACAAATTATCAAGACCTTTGCCGAGCATGTGGTAAGATTTTACGAACAGTGAAGTATTGAAATTATACTTCAAATTTTGTTTATTCGAGTTTTCTTCACTCATTTTCCATCATATAACTGCATCTTTACAAATTGCTATATGTTTTCAGCCCACCAGTGGCCGATAGGTTCTGCTCTCGAAGCTGGTAGACGGGAAGTGGTGGGTTCGAACCCAACCGCGCCCGTCGGCCTAATCGCTCAGAGTTTTCGTGGTTTTCTTCGAACCGTGGATTTTCCATGTGCAAATACGGATTAGGTTCCCTTAGAAAGACCTCCACGGAGGGCACTCCCCACTCGGGCCTATATCCCTCGTGTAGATAATCGGCCATCAAAAATCAACTCAACTCAACTATATGTTTTCAATGATTAACGATATAACATGTTTTTTTTTTTTTTTTTTTGCTATTTAAATTAATTTTTTCTAAGAAGAGATGGCCATCTGCATTTAAATTTCAATTTTGTTTAACACTTTTTGTTTTCAATATTTAATTATTTTTTGCATAAAATATTATCAGTATATGTATAACAATTTTAAATATTCATCAATATTTCTTGTATTTGCATTCTAAGAATTTTTATTTCAATCTTTAAAAACTATGTCCATCTATCCTCTAGTTACCCTACAACAAATGTCTTAACAAATTGGAAGAAAAATTTTAAATAAAAACATTCGAAAAAGGTTTCGAGGCGTCAAAAACTACTAAATAGTGATACAAGTTTATTTCTAAATGGTTTATTATTTTTCGCTATGTTTAAAAGTATACATTAAAAATTAAAATAGATACTTCAATTAGCTTTATATTCAAAATGAATACGCACATGTTGTTTAGAATATTTATAAACACTGGTATCACAATATTTATAATCTTAAACTAAAACTATGTTTGCTTTTTAGATTAATATACTAAATTGCCTAGACACATATTATCTTGCGTAATTTCAAATTTAACACAATTTAAAAAATTTAGATTAAAGTCGAAATAATAATAATAATAATATTTTAAAAAAGCTATAATCCTGATGCTGTATATTATTACATATTTATTTATGTATTCGTTCTTTGTTTTTATACAAATTTATTAACGAACGAATTTTATATACTGCAACTATGTTAAAAAATTATTTAAAGAAATAGTATGTAGATTCTATTTTTAATATACGAAATCACTTAGGAATAATTTTCTTTTTGGTGAATGGTCTGCATTTTTATAAATATTTAAATTATTATATATTTTTTGAAAAAAAAAAAGAAACAACATTATTTATGCATGTTTAATAGATATCTTGAAAGATATTTAATTTAAAAATATAACAATCAAATGATTTTTAAGGATTTATAATCTACTAAATCTGCGTTGGCACTGTTTAAAAAAAAAAAAAAATTCTATAAAAAAATGCAATTTTTTTTTTCTTAAATAGAAAACGTGAATATAATATCTTCTCTTTTTTGTAATTTAAGAGTTTCAAATTTTTTTAATTTTTAAAAAAGCCACTTTTAACACTTTATATCAGCATTCAACACGAGAAAAAAAATTCCTTTATTGATCTGAGCTTCTATAATAAAAATTTCTCAAGTGATTGGATATTTAAAATAAATAAATAAAAAATAGAAAAAATCATTTATACTTTTAAAATTTTAAATGAATATTCTGTTGAATAAGCACCTGTTTACTTTTGATTAAATTATACAATAAGATATGTTTTAAAAAAACCTTAATATAGTTGATTCCGAATACCTTAAACCTTGGAGGGAAATATGAAAAAAATAAAATAAGGTTTGTTTGAGAGATTAAAAAATAATGCTTACAAATATATAAATTTGTCAATATTTAATTTCGTCAATTTAAAGAAATGTCTATTGTAACTGCTGGGGAGATCCAGATCCATTTACCGGAACCAACTTACCTACCCAAACATACCTTGAAGGAGGGGGGAAAAGTATGGTAAATGGGGGAAGATTACCATAAGAGAGTAAGAGAGGTTAACTACTCCTCAATTACTGAACCTGAAATACTTGAATTATTATAGTGGGTATTTAAACATTACAATTTATAGATAAACATTTGTGATCGTAATTATATAATACTGGTCCTGGCTATTCCTGATAATTAAACTAACCTTAATTATCTTAAATTGAGGCGGGAGGAAACACATCTCCAAAACGCCCCAAGCTACGTTGTGTAATTTTGGTGAAGAAATAGCGTATAGACCGCGCAGTTATATCTAAATAAAATCTATCTAACTACGCACAAATAGCATCATAAAGCAGACTGTTATCTGAAATAAAACTTACATTAAAGTAAAACAATGGACTCATGTTGTATTGAAAACATAGCCAAAAGTTAACAATAAACAAAAGGTTTATTTACAGTAATGTACATATTTACAAAATAATAAAAGAAACAAAATAGAATTGTGTCATAAGACACCAGCGTTCCAAAGAACGAAAATGAATTAGTAATTACATTAAATTTACTTTTTAAACTACCATTACAATTAATACTTAATTGCTTGAGTACCATAAATTGTACCTCCATAATATAACATAAATTATTCACACAATGGGAAAACAAAAAGGTTAAAGGGGACACACCTTCTGTAGAGAGGGATCACTTGTGGTTAAGGTCACACTTGAATCCTTGACACATTGAATGACTTTTTTTCACACTCACGGTAAAGTTCACTAATTTAAACACTTAACGATGAAGCAATGTCCGAGGACAGATTATCCATAGGGCCATCCCTTAACGGAAAACACGACCCAAATAATTCGACATCGTCATTCTGGAACTCAAACTGAACTCTATTTTTAAGACTGCATAGTTTTGGAGTTTCCATCGATCTCTTAAGTCGTCCTGGTTTACAGACTTGAACCGACATCTATGTTTTTAGTCTTCATGGTATAGGAGCTTGCATCAATATATATAAGACTTCCTGGTTTAGGAGTTTGCATCCATATCTATATTTTAAGTCTTCATGGTATAGAAACTTGAATCCGAAGTATATTTTTTAGAACTTCATAGCTTTGCAACTGGTATCGATCTCTTTCAGACTTCATGGTTTAGGAACTTGAATCGAACTACATTTCAAGTCATCATGGTTCTGCAACTGAATCGCACTCATATTTTTTAAGTCTTCATGGTATAGAAACTTCAATCGATATCTATATTTTAAGTCATCATCATATAGAAACTTGAATCGCACTCATATTTTTAAGTCTTCATGGTATAGAAATTTGAATCGATAAGTTTGTAACTTCTTCCTTCAGTTACGACATCACCTCGTGATGACAATGTGGAGGAGGGTCCTCCGTCCCCTCCGTCGAATGATCGGTCAGCCTTGCTGACCCCCATTTCTTCCTTCGACCTGCAAACCTCTGATTCGGTATTGCACTTTTTCTGGGGTATACCATACTCCGCCCCTTGAGCCTCAGCGATCTTGGTTTCTGGGCCCCGAGTCTCGCCTGTGTGGCCTGTTTTATTAGGTATCATAAATAAAGTAGTATCCCGTCATAAATACGACTTGGCATTTTATGTCAAGCTATTGTCAGGCTTGTAGACTCCGTGACTCGCTGAAAAGATCCCCTCTACAGATAGGACTCCTTGTGTGGTCCTACTCTTATTAAGACCTTATAGCATAAATACATATATGAGTATATTTATATTAAATAATAATAATAATAATAAAAATACCTATATGTAAGACACACTCTAAATATATATATGCATTTTATAAAATAATAATAATAATCAAAATATATAAATAATAGTATTTTTTATGACAATAAAATAAAATAATAACCTGCTGAAGTGGTATCAAGGGTATTTATGTAAGTTACATGATACACTTCCAGCAGTAACATAAGTAAAAAAAAAAAAGGCCTGTTAATTGTGATCGCTATTTAAATCTTTTAGTGGTAGGCAACTTTTTGTAATGTTATTGTGTATTTCAAGATCTATATTTTCAGCAGAGTGTAAAAGCTAGTAAATAGGATTTTTCCCTGCTTCTTTTACTGACAGTTTGTTTAGAAACTTGCATGTACTTCCATCTAGAAACTTGCATTCAATAGCATGTACTGTCACTTGACACTTGACCGACTAAACTTGATAGTTTAGAAAGTTTAGTTGGTGAAGGTCAAGTGACAGTACATGCTATTTCTCAATAAAAGGTGTAAAGACTCGACTGATGAATGTCAAATCATTCCAAAAATTCCTTATGATACCATTCTTGTAGATATTTGAATTTAATCAGAAAAGATAAGTACTCATTTAATTCTCTGACAGAACAATTCGACATCCCAGATAGCAAAGATTCCAAGAAAAATGTTTTGAATGACCGGGGGGGGGGGGGGGGATATTATATTTAATAAAGTACATTTAATATTAATATATTAATTATCTTAATTGTAAAAGACTTCTTGATGACGATATCCAAGGTATCAAGAAAATTCATTTACAATAATTTGAACATAATTAGTAAAGGTTATGTCTTATGTTTAAAGAATAAACCACTTTATAGAGTTAAATCTTAATATCTTGGATATCTTTATCGAGAAGTCTTTTATAATTAAGAAAATTAAATATTCAATGTACTTTATTGAATATAATTCCCACCCCCTCCCCCGGTTATTCAAAATATTTTCTCTGAATCCTTGCTTCCGCATTTAACATTTTATATTAGCATTCAACACGGGACAGAAAATTTTTATTGATCTGGGCTTCTATAATCAAAATTTCTCAAATGATTGGATATTTAAATAAATAAAAAATAGCAAAAATCAATTATACTTTTAGAATTCTAAATGAATATTCAGTGGAATAATATTACTATGTTACAAAGCATATAAATAACATTTTAATTAAATATGCATAATATATTAAATATGATAATTTGGAAATTTCACACGAATTTCAATATAATTAAAAATGTTTATTTATGTATGCGTCTTTTATTTTTATATAAATTTATTTATGAGCTGATGATTTCTATGTCTAAAAGGTGTATACACAGAGCTTAGATTTTATTTTTAGCAACTACCAGTCACTTAAAATTAATTTCCTATTCTATGAATTTTTTGTATTGTTATTAAATTTAAATTAATTAAATATTTAAAAAAATTATGTATATATAAGAAATATATTACCTATCTGCAAGAAAAATAATTTTAAAGAAAAACACTCGAATAAGTTTTTAATGTGTCATAAACCACTAAATAGTGATATATTTCTAAATGGTTCATTATTTTTCACTATGTTTAACAGTATCCATTGAAAATTAAAATTGATACTTTAAATAGCTGTATACTCAAAATGAAAGCACACACGTTGTCTATAAATATAGGGTCACTCTGTGCCAAATCAACCAAAAAATTTCAATATTCAACCTGACCATTTAAGATTTCAATGAAAATGCCAGGAATCATTGTCCCTGATGATATAAATGAGAATATACTTTTATAATTTTTTATATCATTAAATTTTCATACAATTAATTATTTAAATTTTGAAAAATTATCATTTTTTGGCTTGCATAAATATTTTCAATTTTGAATTTCTCAAGTTCTATCAGGCATAGAGAACCCTTCATTTTAAAGCGAATTTCATAAGGTTTGATTTGATATGCAAGTTGACTATGCTTCATTAAAAATAATAATTTTTAAATTTTTTAAAAATTTGAAATTTAAAAATTTTTTAGATAGTGCATTTTAAAAATTTTGAAAAAAAAATGTCTGTTTTATATAATATTATCAGCCTAAAAATTTTAACATTTTTAGAGTGGGATCTCAATGGGATCAGGAGTTATTAAATAAAAGCTAAATATTACAATACAAATGATAATCCGACTAACTTATTTTGTTATTTATTTATTTTTTGTATGGTAAACTTTAGTTTTTATTTCGTAACTCCTGATCCCATGGAGATCCCACTCTAAAATTTTAAAAATTTTAAGCTTATAATATTACATAAAACATACATAAAATAATAATAATAAAAAAAACACTATCTATTTTTTTTTTCAAATTTTTTAAAGAATTAATTTTTTTTAAAATAAGCATAGTAAACTTGCGTATAAAACCTTATGAAATTCTCTTTAAAATGATGGGTTATAGAACTTGAGAAATTCAAAATTGAAAACATTTATGCAATTCAGAAAAAAAGATGATTTTAAAAAATTAAAATAATTAATTGCATGAAAATTTAATGAGATAAAAAAAAATTATAAAAGATATATACTCATTTATATCATCAGGGACAATGATTCCTGGCAGTTTCATTGAAATCTGAAATGGTCAGGTTGAGTCACTGGTTGATTTGACGTGGAATGACCCTATACTGAAGCAAATATGTATTAATATTCGAATGTTAAACAAAATATTTTTGCTTTTTAAGACTAATAACTTAAAATACATAGAAACAAATTATCTTACATAATTTAAATTTTAACATAATTTGAAAATTTTAGATAAAAGTCGGAATAGTAATAGTAATTTAAAAAAATGTTATAATCATAATGCTTTATATTTTTACTTTTATTTATGTATGTGTTTTTTTAATATACAAATTTATTAATGAACGAATTTTATACATTGCAACTAAGTTAAAAGATTAAGTATTTAAATTAATAAAACTTTTGAAAAAAAAAAAACATATGCTTATGCATATATAATATATATGTAGAAAGAAAATTAATTTAAAATTAAAATAATCAAATAACTTTTAAGGTTTCATAAAGTACTAAATATTTATATATTGTTTAAATTTTCCTTACTTTTAAACATGTTTCAAAGTATAAAACGAAAATTATGATTAAATATGCATAATATGAAATTTAAAATAATTTAAAATTTTCAGACGAATTTCAAAACAATTAAACATTTGCTGTCAATCTATTAATGTATATTAATATATGTTTATGTATGCGTTCTTTTAATTTTATATAAATATATTAATGAACAAATATTATATATTGCAACCATGTTGAAAAATTATTATAAAAACAGTGTTTAGATTTTATTTTTAATGTATAAAATCATTTAGGAATAATTTTCTTTACTTTCTTTTCGGTAAATTGTCTTCAATTTTATAAATATTTAAACTAATAAAATTTTTTAAAAGAAAAGAAACAACATACATATCTTTAACAAATATCTTGAAAGAAAATTAATTTAAAATTAAAACACCCAAGTGGTTTTTAACGTTTGATACTCTACTAAATCAGTTTTGGCACTGTTTAAACAAACTGTTTTTTTTTTTTTTTCCCTCAAAAGATCATTTTTTTTTTCAGAAAACTTGAATATAATATCTTATCTTTTTTGTAATTTAAGTGTTTCAAATTATTGAATTAAAAAAAAAAAATTCCACATTTAACACTTTATATTAGCATTCAACACGGGACAGAAAATCTTTTATTGATCTGGGCTTCTATAATCAAAATTTCTCAAATGATTGAATATTTAAAATAAATAAATAAAAAATAGCAAAAATCAATTATACTTTTACAATTATAAATGAATATTCGGTGGAATAATATTTTTAATTTTTTTTTACTATGTTCCAAAGCATATAAATAACATTTTAATTAAATATGCATAATATGAAATCTCAGATAATTTGGAAATTTCACACGAATTTCAATATCACTAAACATTTGCTTATATCCAAATGTTGTATATTTCTATATGTTTATTTATGTATACGTATTTTATTTTTATATAAATTTATTTATGAGATAATGATTTCTATATCTAAAAGGTGTATACACAGTGCTTAGATTTTATTTTTAGCGTCTACCACTCACTTAAAATAAATTTTCTATTCTATGAATTTTTTTGTATTGTTATTAAATTTAAATTAATTAAATATTAAAAATATATATATGCATTACCAATATGGAAGAAAAATAATTTAAAAGAAAAACACTCGAATAAGTTTTTAATGTGTTATAAATAGTGATATATTTATAAATGGTTATTATTTTCAATATGTTTAAAAGTATACATTGAAAATTAAAATTGATACTTTAATTAGATTTATATTTAAAATGAATGCACACACCTTGTTTATAAATATACTGAAGCAAATATGTATCAATATTCGAATGTTAAACAAAATATTTTTGCTTTTTAAGATTAATAACTTTAAATACATAGAGACAAATTATCTTGCATAATTTCAAATTTAACATACTTTGAAAATTTTAGATAAAAGTCGGAATAGTAATATAAATTTTAAAAAAAATGTTATAATCATAATGCTGTACATTTTTACTTTTATTTATGTACGTTTTTTTTTTTTTTTTTTTTTTTTTTTTTTTTTTTTTTTTAATATACAAATTTATTAATGAACAAATTTTATACATTGCAACTATGTTAAAAGATTTAGTATTTAAATTAATAAAACTTTGGGGGAAAAAACATATGCTTATACATATATAATATATATGTAGAAAGAAAATTAATTTAAAATTAAAACAATCAAATAAGTTTAAGGTTTCATAAATTATTAAATATTTATATATTGTTTAATCTTTCCTTACTTTTAAATAAGTTTCGAAGCATAAAACGAAAATTATAATTAAATATACATAATATAAAATTTAAAATAATTTGAAAATTTCAGACGAATTTCAAAACAATCAAACATTTGCTATCAACCTAATATTGTATATTATTATATGTTTATGTATGCTTTTTTATTTTTATTTTATATAAATATATTAATGAACGAATTTTATATATTGCAACTATGTTAAAAAATTATTAAAAAGATACTGTGTAGATTTTATTTTTAATATACAAAATCACTTAGGAATAATTTTCTCTTTGATGAATTGTCAGCATTTTTTATAAACATTTAAATTAATAAAATTTTTGAAAAAAAAAAGAAACAACCTATATATACTTATGCATATTTAACAAATATCTTGAAAGTAAATTAATTTAAAAGTAAAACAATCAAATGATTTTCAAGGTTTTGAAATCTACTAAATCTGGGTTGGCATTGCTTAAACTAATTGTTTGTTTTTTTTCCTGAAAAAACCAATTGATTAAAAAAAACTTGAATATGTCTTCGCTTTTTTGTAGTTTGAATGTTTCAAATTATTGAATAATAATAATAATAATAATAATAATTATCCACGTTTAAAACTTTATATCAGCATTCAACACGAGACAAAAAATCTTTTATTTATTTCAGCTTCGATAATCAAAATTTCTCATATTATTGGATATTTTAAATCAATAAATAATGAAATAAATCATTTATACTTTTAAAATTTTATTTTAATATTCTGTGAATAAGCATCTGTTTACTTTTAATTAAATTATACAACAAGACGTGTTTTTAAAAAGTCTTAGTACAGTTGAACCTTGGAGAAAATTAGGGGGGGGGGGGAAATAAGGTTTGTTTGAGAGATCAAAAAATAAGATTATAAAATATGTAAATTTATCAATATTTAATTTCGTCATTTAAAGAAATATGTATTGTAACATAACTTAAAAAAAAAAAAAAAAAAGGCCAGTTATTTGTGATGACTATTTAAATCTCTTAGTGGTAGGCAACTTTTTGTAATGTTATTGTGTATTTCAAGATCGATATTTTCAGCAGAGTGTAAAAGCTAGTAAATAGGCTTTTTTTCCCCCCCTTGCTTCTTTTACTTTCAGTTTGTTTAGAAACTTGATAGTTTAGTCGGTGAAGTGTCAAGTGACAGTACATGCTATTTTTCAATAAATGGTGCAAAGACTCAACTGATGAATGTCAAATCATTCCAAAAATGTTGTTTATTTTCCTTTCAAAAGTTTTATTAATTTAAATATTTATAAAATTGAAGACAATTTACCGAAAAGCAAATTTTTCCTAAATGATTTTACACATTAAAAATAAAATCTTAACACTGTTTTTATAATAAGTTTTGAACATGGTTGCAATATATAACATTTGTTCATTAATAAATTTATATAAAATTTAAAAAACGCATACATAAACATATATTAATATAAAATAATATATTGATAACAAATGTTTAATTGTTTTGAAATACGTCTGAATATTTTAAATTATTTTAAATTTCATATTATGCATATTTAAAAGTAAGTAAAGTTTAAAAAACTTATTCGGTCGTTTTACTTTTAAATTACTTTTCGTCAAGTGTATTGTCAAGATATTTGTTATAGTATATGTATTTGTTTTTATAGCATGCATAAGTTTTTATTTTCATTTTAATAATTAATTTGAAATTTTTTTTATAAAAATGCAGACAATCCATAGAATAGAAAATTAATTTGAAATGATTTTATATACTAAAAATAAAACTGTACCGTAAAAATAAGCACCGTGCACATAAACACTTTTTCGACATACAAATTATTTATAAAATACCACACAGAAGTTGTTCTAATTTTTTTTTTTCGGCCCTGCACCTTCAAGGGCATTATTTTGGGAGGACAGGATGGCGCAATAGCACAATAATAATTTCAGGATTTTTATTTTCATCATCAATATCGATGTTTTAATTTCTTATCTTTGGTTGAATGCTCTCTCCTATTTTTACCCATATATTAATTTTAGCATTTAAATATATTATATTGTTTAAAGTATTCATTTCAAGTATATGTTAAAAATTGACGTAAGGAAAATTAACACTTCATATGGATTTAATATGATCAGCAAAAACAGTTTCTCCCCTCCAAGCCAAATTTGAAGTGACATTCATGATATTCTTAGATTACTCTA
Organism: Maratus speciosus; assembly: GCA_963932465.1. Classification (NCBI taxonomy): domain Eukaryota; kingdom Metazoa; phylum Arthropoda; class Arachnida; order Araneae; family Salticidae; genus Maratus; species Maratus speciosus. The sequence goes on from OZ010797.1 coordinate 122,292,278, forward strand.
GATATTTTAAAAACTTATTTTTTTATATATATATTAGGATACAATTTCTTTAATTTTTCAGAACTTGTAATTTTGGGTAATCATTTAGATTTGAAAAGATTTACAGAGAATTAAACAGTTTTTTGGGGAAAATAAAGTACTGCAATATTACAAAGTTATTTATCTTCACATTCAGAAACGAGTCCAGATTTACGTAAAAAAATTACCTAAATTTTTGGTATATCCACTTGTGTATATTATATATATATATGTTTTTAGTTATTTCTTTTATATTTGTAATGATATCTAAATGTGGATGAAAAAACAAATATAATAAATGTATAAATAAATATATATATATATATTTCAAAAATTCCTTGCAATTTAGAATTTTCGAGCACTCTGAAATAAAGAGTAGCACATATTCACATCTTGATGCTGTACACATGTAAATAAAATCACTTTGAAAACTTTATCATACAGATTTTCTGAATTTGTTCTTATACCTACATAGTCATTTTAAAAATGTATATATTAAATTTCCCTTCAATAAAAATAAAAATCCGCCCAGCGCATTTATTGGTTCAAATGCATTTTATAAAATCGATTCAGGCATATGCATGCATAAATTATTTTTAAAAAAATAGAAGGAGAGTGTATCACTGAAGTGTTTCGAATGCGATTTTACTTAGCAACGTAATTATCAATAATATGTGCAAATAGTAACATCTGTAATACAAAAGTAATAGTATCATTCATAATAAAATAATATGACCGTAATTAGCATAAGAAAACTTTTAATTGTTGACGTATACCATTTTAGAAAGATAAAGCTTGGCCTTATAAAACGCATACAAATATGAATATAACCGTAACCCCCACCCCCCCTCAAAAAAAAAAAAAAACACTTTACAGTCTAGTTAAAAACTTTTTTTTAAGTCAAAATGCTAATGTAATTTAATTAATAATAAATTTTAATAAGAAAATGACGTCAATTTTTTTAAAATAACCCCTGTAATTATTCACAAATTAAATTACAAATTACACATTTTTAAAAATTTCATCCTCTTTCAAAGATTTAGTCTTTAATTTTAGAGCTTGTGAAGTGAAAATCAAATCCCGCACGTATATAAAAATAAATTCCTGTTTTAGGAATTAAATTCGTATATTCTATTTTTTGTATTTTTTCGTAGAATGAGCTATGAAATACAAACGACAATCACTTTTTAACACTTTCCAACAATGTTGAAAAGGGTTTATGAATTCGGTTTGTCTGTCCGTCTGTCCACTCTCTAATTCACGTAAATATACTCGGATTTTCATGCAATTGAAATATGTTAATGATGCTTACCATGGCATATTTGGTATTGCATATGAAGTATGTAGAATTAATAGTTCATTTACAGGGGCACTCAAAAGAATTGCATTACATTGTGGTCTATTTGGAAAAATCGTTTTCAGAGTATTTTAATGAAATTACGCTATTTCAAATATATTGAAACTGATAAAATCACTGAATTTCACTATAAGATTATTACTATAGAATAGGCATTTGCATTTGTCGTTCATTTACAGGGACACACAAAAGAAATCGGTTACAGTGCTGTTTTTGAGCGATAATTGCTAAAAGTGGGTCTTCAATTTCGGTATGCGCTTTTAAATGTAACTAATATTTTGCATGTTTTTCATTGTATATAAATTATAAACCTCGTATGCAGGACTTCACAAAAGAAATCACGTACCATTCTACTTATTAGCGGAAATTGCTGAAGGGGAATTTCAACTGAAGTATGTATTTCCTAAGTAAACTAATTTTTTGCATGAATGTAGTTAGATAGGTATCTTATCAGATACAGGGCTGCTCAAAGAATTCGGATAATTTTCCGATTGTATATGGGAACAGCTAAAATTCGTTTTGAAAAGTGTTATACGTTTCCTTATGGTTGAATTAGACATAACAGTAGATAATAGGGGGGGGGGGTCAACGACTACAGGCCAATCTCTGAATGTGAAACAGTGAAGTTTCACAATCTCACATGATAATTAAATCAATTGAATATAGAGGTTCAAAGTCAAATCAATATATAGATTCATACTCAAACATCTTTAAATCGCACGAGTTTTATATTTCATTGTGTTGTTATGTCTGATATTACATTATGTAAATGATTTCGTTCATATGGATTTGAATATATGTGTTTATATATAGAAATTTAGGTCTGGTGCATGTGTCTATCAATAGAAATGTCTCTATATGTATTAATGAGTGTGATTAAATAGAATATTTATCAGCTTGAATAGTGTGAAAGTTATACTCAAATATTCGTGATGAAACCTCTTTCTATTAGAAAAAGATTTATAGTTCGTTGTTATGTCTAGAATAACGTTATCAAAACGGTTTCGTGTATATGTATTTGAATAAATGTGTAAAAATATATACATATGTATCAGTTTATGCGGATGTATGTGTGTATCAGTTTGCATATATGTCTAATTACATAGATGTGTATGAATAAATACAATATTTATACGTTTAAACACTTAAAATTAAAAAAAAAGGTTTTACAAATGTTTTCTAAAAAAAAAAGTTTTACAAAAAAAAAAAAAGTTTTACAAAAAAAAAAAGTTTTACAAAAAAAAAGTTTTACAAAAAAAAAAGTTTTACAAAAAAAAATTTAAAAAAAAGTTTACAAAATTTTCTAAAAGAAAAAAAAATACAAAATTTTCTAGAAATTAAAAAAAAAGTGTTAAATTGTTTACAACTTTTAAAAATTAAAAAAAAAAGTGTTCAAAAAGTTTTCTGAGCATGCTGAACATGCTTATCATGCTGACATGCTAGCGTGATACATCTATATATCTAAACATCGTATATTTCACATAGTATACACTACATTACATAAAAGATTCAATATTTTCCAACTCAATTGCAAATTATTAAAGATATTTTACATAAGATATTTTACATAGAGAATAACAATTCAAAAAGAGTTTGAAAATAAAAATTTACACATAATTAAAAAAAATAACGACTTTAAATTTAATACAATTTTAAAAATATTTACAAATATAAAAAAAAGTGTTAAAAAAAAGTTTTCTGAGCATGCTTAACACGCTTATCATGCTAACATGGCATATACCACGATACACAAAAGAACAAATAGATTTACTAGTTTAAATTAATTGAAAATTATTAATGATATTCAAAATTTAATATATATATATATATAAAACAAAGTTTATGTTTCCTATAACTTTAGTTAAAAAGTTAACTTGTTTTCCCATCCCTTAAAGCAATTAGTTTATTTTAATACAAATTCATTTATATTCAACTAATAGAATAATATCTACTTACGAATAGCATCGACTTAAAAACGGTGTTTGTCATGTCTCGCTCCTAAAGACGAAACATTAGTTAGAGATAACAAACCGGATGTTTATATCATCACGTCATTTCCTTTAACATCTGATAATCCGATAGCATGTTTCCCCTTTCCAACTCAGTCTTCAATTGTGTTGGTTCGTTAAGTTTTACTCTCTATATTACTTCATGTTAAAAAAGAACTATATATTTTCTTTATACGTTTGATATTGAAAAGATCTAATCTAATTGTATTTAATAGAAATATTCAAGTTCGCATTATTTTTAAGTTAAACAATCGGATATATGTGTGTCTCTCTCTCTATATATATATGTATATGTGTATGTATGATTATCAAGTTAAACAATCGGATATATGTATGTCTCTCTCTCTTTTCTGTATGTATAAACGTGTCTGTGCGTGTGTATGTGTTTGTGCACATGTATATATGTTTATGTGTGCATGTATGTGTATATGTCTGTGCGTGTGTATGTGTTTGTGCACATGTATATATGTTTATGTGTGCATGTATGTGTATATGTCTGTGTGTGTGTGCATACATGTATATATGTATATGTATGCATGTATGTATGTGTAAGTGTGTATGTATGTACGTGTATATGTGTGCATGTATATGTATATATATGTGTGTGTGTCTGTTTGTTTGTTTGTGAATAGTAGTTTTTAAATACGTATACAGAAATAAGGAACAATTTTGTTATTAAAACAAAATTAATTTACAAGAAAGTTAAATTTACAAAACAATATGACAAGTTTTCTTTATTCAGCATTTTCTTGTTCATTATAATATCGACTAATTTTACAATGTCCGTATGCAAAGCTTCTAAAAGGTATCTTTTATCATCAAAGGGACTAAAACTAATTTTATTCTGAGTCAATGTATACAAATGATGAGCATCTTGAGGGATCCTTGTCTGCTTCTCCATGCTTGTTTTTACACCACGCAGGCACTCTAAATAATCTTCATGTCTGATTTTTTGTTGAACAACTCGAGTAGAAACACCCTTTGCTCGCTTCTTTTCTTCTTTCAATGGTTTCAGAGAGTACATTTTAGATTTCAGACCGACGAACTCTAAGGCTAATTCCCCGTTTAATTCATCCTTGAACTTACCAATCGTCTTCTTGTTGGTTTTCGAATACAGCGGGTGATCCTTCGGATACGCAGATAAGTCAAACAAATCACGATGTTGTTGTAGATCTGTGAAAACATTCCTAGTTTGTATATGATAACACAAAGAGTCCGTATCGGTGAATAAGAGCTTTGTATCATCTTTATATGTTTCCTTTACAAAATCAAAATGGAATTTGTACATATGAAACTTCGAAAGCTCTAAAATGACAAATCCAACATATACAGGGCGGTTCATAGTTAAACTGTTTTTCAGCCTTTCCACCGCAGTCAGATCTTCATCATATGTTTCAAATGATCTAAATGCAGGGGAGGCTACAAATTTCTTTGCCCGTTTTTCAGTGTTGCAAAGCACAATATTTCTTCTTTTCCGAAGGTTCTCCATAGTTTTAACAAAAACGGAGTTATTGAGTAACTTAAAAAAGTCCTTTTCGAAAGTTGAGGTCGCCTCTTTTCTTTTTTCGGCATTAAAATTAATATACTTCTGCAACCAGGGAGCCTGTTTAAATTTAAAAACTTTATGCACGGCTATCATTTTCAGTCCATGTTGTAAATAAAATTTAAGATTACGATAATGTACTATATAGTTTTGCTTATCGTTTAAATTTGGGATGAGTTTAGGGGTTCCTTTAAATTTTCGATTATTAAGAAGGGTCTTAACATATGGAGAAAGCATATCTTCATTCACAGTCAGGCGTTCTGGAGCCAGGGGATATTCGTTGTGAAGTGGATGTAGTTCCTGTGGATATTTAAGGTCCACCTCAAAAATATATCCAATTTTAGAATCATCAGGTTGAGAAAGAATCCACTCTTCTGTAATATGACTTGTCACACACCATTCAAATCCTCCATAGGATAAAAATTGGGACATAGCCCACCCATACAAGTTATTAGCATCCCAGTACATGATGTAGCTGGGTGCTTCATTTTCCATAAAATCGGGCATATTGGGGATGTTTGCTCTAGCATATCTATGACTAATCATACTAATTCCACCACGTATTCCATTTTCGATCATTAACAGCATATTAATATCAGTGAGCAACTCTAAATATGTTTCACACATTTTCAAACAAGCTTTCCATGCGAGTGAAGGTGCGGTGTAGACGTGGCAAGGATCGATATTGTAATACAGCTGACAAAGTTTTCTAAAATTTTGAAAGACGTCAGCAAGGAGTAAAACGTCAGTCTTCACATAAAGGTCATGATATTCTCCTAGGGATTGGATATTAAAGGTTTTCCAGACATTTAACGCGTGCTCATAGTCTTCATCACTCACGTCTTCATTTGTGAGGCTGTTATAGAATGTTGCAGGTGGGGGGAGTTCTTTTTCATTAAATTTTTCAAAGGAGGTAAAATAGTCATAGGGGTATACCCCTTTTCTTGTAAGCATATGCAAATTACTATTTTTTGGGAAATTTTCTTCAAGTATGGTGAATATCTCAGGATGAAGGTTTCTAACAAGCATTTCTAATGAGGCGGGTAAAAATTGGAATGAATCTAAAAAGACCATCTGGATAGGACATAAAGGTTTTCCTAATTTAACACTAGAACGGCGGCGAGGGGTCATTTTGACCCTTGCCGAATGAAAACATTTCGATTCGAACCAGAATTTTTTTTATAATATAAGATTAATATATGTTGCCCAAAAATAACTTAAATAAATAAGATAAATTGTTCTAAATAAAAATTCTGATGTGAAATATTTTTATAAAACTTGAGCAAAATTTCCCGCCGTTCTAGTGTTAAAGGAGATATATTTCTCTAAAGTGGTTGCGATGACTTCTATTGTATAGTCTTTGTATTTTCCTAATTTACGCATTAGGTGATGTCCATCATAGTTTTTCAGGTTATGGAATATAACAGGAATTGTTTTACATTGCTTAAAATTCAAATTACATCCCATATGAGCCGCACCTCTATAAGCACCTGACAGATGATCGTGGTCACGTGTACGTTTTTCATCTAATGGTTGTTTACAAATCCAACAAAATTCCGCTTCTTGAAATGCCTTTTCTTCCTCGGGAGAAAGCTTCATAGGTTTTATATTTAATAACTTTCGTCCTAATATATCCTTTTCTCGAATCATCCGATTTAAAAAGTGTTCAACACAGTCTTTACCTCGATAAACTTGTGCTTTCTTCATACATCTTCCATCAGGTCCAATAATAATCAGGTCCATAAGCGTATCCACACGGGAAATGATAAGTTGTTTTTTCAATAAAAGATAATTTAGAAGAGGGTGTGGCTGATGCAATGGGTATAAGAAGACTCTCAAAGTCTGCATAAATAGTATAGGCGACGGGGTGTTGTAGATGAATGCCTGAAAACTTGAGTATGTTATAGTTTGGCTTAGGCATCTTTATATGTTGCGCTGCATGTTGACGACAATATTCACTATGATCTTTCAATAAGTCTTCTCTTGAAAACCGATGAAGACATCGGTAACAATAATAAGCGGCAGCTTTATGATTAATGAGATCACCCAAAAGTCTTGAAAAACTTCTAATTAAGCAATAGTGTTGCTTTTCCCCATCGCTAATCAATAATAAGTTAATCACATCAGAATGTTCTTTAGGAGATATATACAGGGGGCAAACTTCATCCTCCTCATATCCGAATACGTTAATTCGGAAATTGTTGAGTTGTTCAATAATAGGTATCTACAGAAGAGGAACAGGACATTCAATATTACCTAATTTAATATCATTCTTATAAGGTTGATAATGAGAAAGCCGTTCTGGATGTTTTGAAAAATGTAAGTTGAGTTTAAATGCCAAAAGGCACCACACTAAGCATTTATTGTCTTCATTTTTTATATTGAGCACGGCTTTTTTATCAGTCAATTTCTTCGGTAGAGGGATGAATGAACTTGCTGCAAGAGGATGAAATTTACCAATCTTCAACTCTAAATAATGAATTTTTCCAAGTTTCCATCCAGAACCTCTTTGCAGAAATTCTTCAAAGGATTTATTAATCTTTGAAAAACCTTCTTCTAAATGTTGTTGTATAGTATCTTCAATAAGTTCTGTGAAACAATGACATCGAAAATAGGATTGAATTTCTTCCAACTCCCCATTATCAGTTATCCGTTCGAGTGATATTTTTACCACAAAATACCATTTAATAGCACCTTTTTCATGAATTTCACTTGTTAATCGCTCTTGTAATTCTACTCGTAAGTGGAAAAAAAACACTTCTAAATCACTTTCTTCGCGTTCATCAGGATAAAGCATCATAGTTTGAAACACATTAAGAGCATTAGATTGAAATCGCTTAGATTTTTTAGACTGAACATTAGATGAAATCCTTTTCTGTTTCACACTGACAAGAGGTGTACGAGGATGTTGAGAATATAAATGCTGTCTCAGTTCAAATTTCCGTCCAAAAATTTTATCACATTCAGGACATATAAATCTCGAACTTTCATGCGATCTTGCATCAAATTATCCTTTCGAGTGAAAACTCGATCACATTTATCACACTTGAATGCAGGTCGTTCATTATGAATTTTCAAATGTCTGAACAAGTCTGTTTTCCTAATAAAAGACTTTTGACATATGTTACAGATAAATGGCTTAATATTTAAATGAATCTTTTTGTGTTGATTCAAGTTAGAAGTGCTCAAAAAATCTTTACCACAAGTCAAACATACAGGCTTCTTCTTTTCAACAGTCAAAGTCTTGATAGGTTCTTCAGGAGTTATGTCGACATCCAAGGAAGTATTATTCTTCAGCGAAAAAACTATAGAATGCGTCTTTATGTCTTTGTAGATTTGATTTCCGTCCAAAAGCTTTCCCACAAATATCACATACATATAATTTCTCATCAGAATGAACCTTCACATGCAGATTCAAGTTGGAAAGACTTGAAAATGTCTTCTGACAAATGTTACAACTAAAAATCTTCTTCAAAGTCATGGTTTCTCCAACAGGCATGGCAGCATCCATAATAAATGAATAAGAAAAAAAAAGATTGAACTGTAAAAAAACAATCTTAATCACTTAAATAAAAGCAAGAGCAATTTAAGGCACACCTTGTCACTAGTAAAAAAATCATGAAATGATAAAAATTAAAATTTCCATCGCTATTTATACATTTCACCCCCTAGCGCCACCTGGAAAGCGTGTAGCAAAACGAGTTTAAGAAACTCTCTATACCACTCGAAAAGCGCGTAGCAAACAGTCACGCTCTTTACCACTCGAAAAGCGAGAGGCAAAAAGGGTTTAATAAACCAATCAAAAACTCTCTTTTCGTAATCAGATAAAATTCCAAGAAATGTTTACTAACTCAATCAGATAAAATTCCAAGAAATGTTTACTAACCCAATCAGATAAAATTCCTAGAAATGTTTTTCAAAGTTGTAGTACCAGTTGTATGTTACAGATTCAAACGAAGATTAATAAAAAAAATTTATTTATTAACTACATCTAAATTATTCAAAATAGAATATATGTCAGAAAAAAGTCTTTACGAAAGACTAATAGTAAAAATGCTTCACCCCTAAATAAATACTATTACTTTAAATGTATTTCCTTAAAACTTTCATGTATAAGAACATGATTTTCTAAAATATTAATATGACATATGAATTACATACTTCAAAATGTTTATAAATATTACAAACGAATATTTTATATTAATCAATTAGTACTTCAAAATATTACCCAAGTTCTTTAGACAAAAAAATTTTCTGATGAAACATCTAAAGATGCATTATTCCTAAAAAATCATAATTTACATTAAATTAATGAATCAATAATCTCGAATAATATCAAAACTCAATTTAAAAATAAATTATTCGCTTGTTGAAACATCTAAAGATATTGCATCGTTCCTAAAAAATCCTAATTTAGATTAAATTAATGAATCAATAATCTCGATTATCATCAAAATTCAATTTTAAAAATAAATTATTTGCTTATTGAAACAACTAAAGATATTGCATCATCCCTAAAAAATCCTAATTTAGATTAAATTAATGAATCAATAATCTCGAATAACATCAAAACTCAATTTGAAAAATAAATTATTTGCTTGTTGCAACCTCTAAAAGTATTGCATCACCCTGAAAATAAATCCTACATTATTCTATCGCAACGTTTTAAGGTATTGCATCATCCTTTAAAAATCATAATTTAGATTAAATTAATGAATCCTTAACTTCAAATAAAATCAAAATCCGGTTTGAAAAGAAAACAATCTATTATTTTCACTAAATTCTTACAAACATTTCATAATCAAATCATTTTAACACTCATTTTTAAGCTTTTACATCGATTATTCAAATTTAAAATTATGCTAATTAACATTTTTATTCTATATTCTAACTAAATTTTAATCAACATCCCTCGAATTCATTCAAAAATCAAAGTTATCCAAGTCTGATTACAAGCAATACAAATTGTCAGCCTCAGAGGTATTAGAACCATTATTTTCAAAAATCCGCTCGCTAGGGGGCGGCACTGAGGAAAAAAGTTTAAAAAAATTAAATTTTAATCATATGTAACTAAATCCGAGAAAAAAAGCAAACACTATTAGTAGACAGTAAATGAGAGTTCACCTGCGGCAAGCAGGAGCAAGGAGCAAGGCTCCTGCGTGCTGAATATCATACTACAGTATGATGTGGGAAAGAGGGACTCCTGCGTGTTGGTGTCTTAGAGTAGGAGGGTAAAATTTGAGGGGGCTTAATTTTTGGGGATCTTATTTTTTGAGGGGGCTTAATTTTTTTTTTTTTTTTTTTTTTTTTTTTTTTTTTTTTTTTTTGAGTAGAGAATAGGTTTTGGAACCACTTTAGAAACTCTCATTTACTGTCTACTAATAGTGTTTGCTTTTTTTCTCGGATTTAGTTACATATGATTAAAATTTAATTTTTTTAAACTTTTTTCCTCAGTGCTGCCCCCTAGCGAGCGGATTTTTGAAAATAATGGTTTTAATACCTCTGAGGCTGACAATTTGTATTGCTTGTATAAAGACTTGGATAACTTTGATTTTTGAATGAATTTGAGGGATGTTGATTAAAATTTAGAATATAGAATAAAAATGTTAATTAGCATAATTTTAAATTTGAATAATCGATGTAAAAGCTTAAAAATGAGTGTTAAAATGATTTGATTATGAAATGTTTGTAAGAATTTAGTGAAAATAATAGATTGTTTTCTTTTCAAACTGGATTTTGATTTTATTTGAAGTTAAGGATTCATTAATTTAATCTAAATTATGATTTTTAAAGGATGATGCAATACCTTAAAACGTTGCGATAGAATAATGTAGGATTTATTTTCAGGGTGATGCAATACTTTTAGAAGTTGCAACAAGCAAATGATTTATTTTTCAAATTGAGTTTTGATGATAATCGAGATTATTGATTCATTAATTTAATCTAAATTAGGATTTTTTAGGGAAGATGCAATATCTTTAGATGTTTCAACAAGCAAATAATTTATTTTTAAATTGAGTTTTGATATTATTCGAGATTATTGATTCATTAATTTAATGTAAATTATGATTTTTTAGGAATAATGCATCTTTAGATGTTTCATCAGAAAAATTTTTTGTCTAAAGAACTTGGGTAATATTTTGAAGTACTAATTGATTAATATAAAATATTCGTTTGTAATATTTATAAACATTTTGAAGTATGTAATTCATATGACACATTAATATTTTAGAAAATCATGTTCTTATACATGAAAGTTTTAAGGAAATACATTTAAAGTAATAGTATTTATTTAGGGGTGAAGCATTTTTACTATTAGTCTTTCGTAAAGACTTTTTTCTGACATATATTCTATTTTGAATAATTTAGATGTAGTTAATAAATAAATTTTTTTTATTAATCTTCGTTTGAATCTGTAACATACAACTGGTACTACAACTTTGAAAAACATTTCTAGGAATTTTATCTGATTGGGTTAGTAAACATTTCTTGGAATTTTATCTGATTGAGTTAGTAAACATTTCTTGGAATTTTATCTGATTACGAAAAGAGAGTTTTTGATTGGTTTATTAAACCCTTTTTGCCTCTCGCTTTTCCAGTGGTAAAGAGGGTGACTGTTTGCTACGCGCTTTTCGAGTGGTAAAGAGAGTTTCTTAAACTCGTTTTGCTACACGCTTTCCAGGTGGCGCTAGGGGGTGAAATGTATAAATAGCGATGGAAATTTTAATTTTTATCATTTCATGATTTTTTTACTAGTGACAAGGTGTGCCTTAAATTGCTCTTGCTTTTATTTAAGTGATTAAGATTGTTTTTTTAGAGTTCAATCTTTTTTTTTTCTTATTCATTTATTATGGAAGCTGCCATGCCTGTTGGAGAAACCATGACTTTGAAGAAGATTTTTAGTTGTAACATTTGTCAGAAGACATTTTCAAGTCTTTCCAACTTGAATCTGCATGTGAAGGTTCATTCTGATGAAAAATTATATGTATGTGATATTTGTGGGAAAGCTTTTGGACGGAAATCAAGTCTACAAAGACATCAAAAGACGCATTCTAAAGTTCTTTCGCTGAAAAATAATACTTCCTTGGATGTCGACATAACTCCTGAAGAACCTATCAAGACTTTGACTGTTGAAAAGAAGAAGCCTGTATGTTTGACTTGTGGTAAAGATTTTTTGAGCACTTCTAACTTGAATCAACACAAAAAGATTCATTTAAATATTAAGCCATTTATCTGTAACACATGTCAAAAGTCTTTTATTAGGAAAACAGACTTGTTCAGACATTTGAAAATTCATAATGAACGACCTGCATTCAAGTGTGATAAATGTGATCGAGTTTTCACTCGAAAGGATAATTTGATGCAACATATGAGATCGCATGAAAGTTCAAGATTTATATGACCTGAATGTGATAAAGTATTTTGACGGAAATTTGAACTGAGACAACATTTATATTCGCAACATCCTCGTACACCTCTTGCCAGTGTGAAATAGAAAAGGATTTCATCTAATGTTCAGTCTAAAAAACCTAAGCGATTTCAATCTAATGCTCTTAATGTGTTTCAAACTATGATGCTTTATCCTGATGAACGCGAAGAAAGTGATTTAGAAGTGTTTTTTTCCCACTTACGAGTAGAATTACAAGAGCGATTAACAAGTGAAATTCATGAAAAAGGTGCTATTAAATGGTATTTTGTGGTAAAAATATCACTCGAACGGATAACTGATAATGGGGAGTTGGAAGAAATTCAATCCTATTTTCGATGTCATTGTTTCACAGAACTTATTGAAGATACTATACAACAACATTTAGAAGAAGGTTTTTCAAAGATTAATAAATCCTTTGAAGAATTTCTGCAAAGAGGTTCTGGATGGAAACTTGGAAAAATTCATTATTTAGAGTTGAAGATTGGTAAATTTCATCCTCTTGTAGCAAGTTCATTCATCCCTCTACCGAAGAAATTGACTGATAAAAAAGCCGTGCTCAATATAAAAAATGAAGACAATAAATGCTTAGTGTGGTGCCTTTTGGAATTTAAACTCAACTTACATTTTTCAAAACATCCAGAACGGCTTTCTCATTATCAACCTTATGAGAAAGATATTAAATTAGGTAATATTGAATGTCCTGTTCCTCTTCTGAAGATACCTATTATTGAACAACTCAACAATTTCCGAATTAACGTATTCGGATATGAGGAGGATGAAGTTTGCTCCCTGTATATATCTCCTAAAGAACATTCTGATGTGATTAACTTATTATTGATTAGCGATGGGGAAAAGCAACACTATTGCTTAATTAGAAGTTTTTGAAGACTTTTGGGTGATCTCATTAATCATAAAGCTGCCGCTTATTATTGTTACCGATGTCTTCATCGGTTTTCAAGAGAAGACTTATTGAAAGATCATAGTGAATATTGTCGTCAACATGCAGCGCAACATATAAAGATGCCTAAGCCAAACTATAACATACTCAAGTTTTCAGGCATTCATCTACAACACCCCGTCGCCTATACTATTTATGCAGACTTTGAGAGTCTTCTTATACCCATTGCATCAGCCACACCCTCTTCTAAATTATCTTTTATTGAAAAAACAACTTATCATTTCCCGTGTGGATACGCTTATGTTATTATTGGACCTGATGGAAGATGTGTGAAGAAAGCACAAGTTTATCGAGGTAAAGACTGTGTTGAACACTTTTTAAATCGGATGATTCGAGAAAAGGATATATTAGGACGAAAGTTATTAAATATAAAACCTATGAAGCTTTCTCCCGAGGAAGAAAAGGCATTTCAAGAAGCGGAATTTTGTTGGATTTGTAAACAACCATTAGATGAAAAACGTACACGTGACCACGATCATCTGTCAGGTGCTTATAGAGGTGCGGCTCATATGGGATGTAATTTGAATTTTAAGCAATGTAAAACAATTCCTGTTATATTCAATAACCTGAAAAACTATGATGGACATCACCTAATGCGTAAATTAGGAAAATACAAAGACTATACAACAGAAGTCATCGCAACCACTTTAGAGAAATATATCTCCTTTAACACTAGAACGGCGGGAAATTTTGCTCAAGTTTTATAAAAATATTTCACATCAGAATTTTTATTTAGAACCATTTAACTTATTTATTTAAGTTATTTTTGGGCAACATATATTAATCTTATATTATAAAAAAATTCTGGTTCGAATCGAAATGTTTTCATTCGGCAAGGGTCAAAATGACCCCTCGCCGCCATTCTAGTGTTAAATTAGGAAAACCTTTATGTCCTATCCAGATGGTCTTTTTAGATTCATTCCAATTTTTACCCGCTTCATTTGAAATGCTTGTTAGAAACCTTAATCCTGAGCAATTCACCATACTTGAAGAAAATTTCCCCAAAAATAGTAATTTGCATATGCTTACAAGAAAAGGGGTATACCCCTATGACTATTTTACCTCCTTTGAAAAATTTAATGAAAAAGAACTCCCCCCACCTGCAACATTCTATAACAGTCTCACAAATGAAGACGTGAGTGATGAAGACTATGAGCACGCGTTAAATGTCCGGAAAACCTTTAATATCCAATCCCTAGGAGAATATCATGACCTTTACGTGAAGACTGACGTTTTACTCCTTGCTGACGTCTTTCAAAATTTTAGAAAACTTTGTCAGCTGTATTACAATATCGATCCTTGCCACGTCTACACCGCACCTTCACTCGCATGGAAAGCTTGTTTGAAAATGTGTGAAACATCTTTAGAGTTGCTCACTGATATTAATATGCTGTTAATGATGGAAAATGGAATACGTGGTGGAATTAGTATGATTAGTCATAGATATGCTAGAGCAAACATCCCCAATATGCCCGATTTTATGGAAAATGAAGCACCCAGCTACATCATGTACTGGGATGCTAATAACTTGTATGGGTGGGCTATGTCCCAATTTTTATCCTATGGAGGATTTGAATGGTGTTTGACAAGTCATATTACAGAAGAGTGGATTCTTTCTCAACCTGATGATTCTAAAATTGGATATATTTTTGAGGTGGACCTTAAATATCCACAGGAACTACATCCACTTCACAACGAATATCCCCTGGCTCCAGAACGCCTGACTGTGAATGAAGATATGCTTTCTCCATATGTTAAGACCCTTCTTAATAATCGAAAATTTAAAGGAACCCCTAAACTCATCCCAAATTTAAACGATAAGCAAAACTATATAGTACATTATCGTAATCTTAAATTTTATTTACAACAAGGATTGAAAATGATAGCCGAGCATAAAGTTCTTAAATTTAAACAGGCTCCCTGGTTGCAGAAGTATATTAATTTTAATACCGAAAAAAGAAAAGAGGCGACCTCAACTTTCGAAAAGGACTTTTTTAAGTTACTCAATAACTCCGTTTTTGTTAAAACTATGGAGAACATTCGGAAAAGAAGAAATATTGTGCTTTGCAACACTGAAAAACGGGCAAAGAAATTAGTAGCCTCCCCTGCATTTAGATCATTTAAAACATATGATGAAGATCTGACTGCGGTGGAAAGGCTGAAAAACAGTTTAACTATGAACCGCCCTGTATATGTTGGATTTGTCATTTTAGACCTTTCGAAGCTTCATATGTACAAATTCCATTTTGATTTTGTAAAGGAAACATATAAAGATGATGCAAAGCTCTTATTCACCGATACGGACTCTTTGTGTTATCATATACAAACTAGGAATGTTTTCACAGATCTACAACAACATCGTGATTTGTTTGACTTATCTGCGTATCCGAAGGATCACCCGCTGTATTCGGAAACCAACAAGAAGACGATTGGTAAGTTCAAGGATGAATTAAACGGGGAATTAGCCTTAGAGTTCGTCGGTCTGAAATCTAAAATGTACTCTCTGAAATCATTGAAAGAAGAAAAGAAGCGAGCAAAGGGTGTTTCTACTCCAGTTGTTCAACAAAAAATCAGACATGAAGATTATTTAGAGTGCCTGCGTGGTGTAAAACAAGCATGGAGAAGCAGACAAGGATCGCTCAAGATGCTCATCATTTGTATACATTGACTCAGAATAAAATTAGTCTTAGTCCCTTTGATGATAAAAGATACCTTTTAGAAGATGGCATCACTAGCTTTGCATACGGACATTGTAAAATTAGTCGAGATTATAATGAACAAGAAAATTCTGAATAAAGAAAACTTATCATATTGTTTTGTAAATTTAACTTTCTTGTAAATTAATTTTGTTTTAATAAAAAAATTGTTCCTTATTTCTGTATACTTATTTAAAAACTACTATTCACAAACAAACAAACACACACACACACACACATATATATACATATACATGCACACATATACACATACATACATACACACTTACACATACATACATGCACACTTACACATACATACATGCATACATATAGATATATACATGTATGCACACACACACAGACATATACACATACATGCACACATAAACATATATACATGTGCACATACACATACACACGCACAGACACGTTTATACATACAGAAAAGAGAGAGAGACATACATATATCCGATTGTTTAACTTGATAATCATACATACACATATACGTATATATATATAGAGAGAGAGACACATATATATCCGATTGTTTAACTTAAAAATAATGCGAACTTGAATATTTCTATTAAATACAATTAGATTAGATCTTTTCAATATCAAACGTATAAAGAAAATATATAGTTCTTTTTTAATATGAAGGAATATAGAGAGTAAAACTTATCGAACCAACACAATTGAAGACTGAGTTGGAAAGGGGAAACATGCTATCGGATTATCAGATGTTAAAGGAAATGACGTGATGATATAAACATCCGGTTTTTTATCTCTAACTAATGTTTCGTCTTTAGGAGCGAGACATGACAAACACCTTTTTTAAGTCGATGCTATTCGTAAGTAGATATTATTCTATTAGTTGAATATAAATGAATTTGTATTAAAATAAACTAATTGCTTTAAGGGATGGGAAAACAAGTTAATTTTTTAACTAAAGTTATAGGAAACATAAACTTTGTTTTATATATATATATATATATTAAATTTTGAATATCATTAATAATTTTCAATTAATTTAAACTAGTAAATCTATTTGTTCTTTTGTGTATCGTGGTATATGCCATGTTAGCATGATAAGCGTGTTAAGCATGCTCAGAAAACTTTTTTTTAACACTTTTTTTTTTTAATTTGTAAATATTTTTAAACTTGTATTAAATTTAATGTCGTTATTTTTTTATAATTATGTGTAAATTTTTATTTTCAAACCCTTTTTGAATTGTTATTCTCTATGTAAAATATCTTATGTAAAATATCTTTAATAATTTGCAATTGAGTTGGAAAATATTGAAACTTTTATGTAATGTAGTGTATACTATGTGAAATATACGATGTTTAGATATATAGATGTATCACGCTAGCATGTCAGCATGATAAGCATGTTCAGCATGCTCAGAAAACTTTTTGAACACTTTTTTTTTAATTTTTAAAAGTTGTAAACAATTTAAAACTTTTTTTTTAATTTCTAGAAAATTTTGTAATTTTTTTTTTTTAGAAAGTTTTGTAAACTTTTTTTTTGTAAAACTTTTTTTTTTGTAAAACTTTTTTTTTTGTAAAACTTTTTTTTTTTGTAAAACTTATTTTTTGGAAAACTTTTTTTTTTGTAAAACTTTTTTTTAGAAAACATTTGTAAAACCTTTTTTTTTTTAATTTTAAGTGTTTAAACGTATAAATATTGTATTTATTCATACACATCTATGTAATTAGACATATATGCAAACTGATACACACATACATCCGCATAAACTGATACATATGTATATATTTTTACACATTTATTCAAATACATATACACGAAACCGTTTTGATAACGTTATTCTAGACATAACAACGAACTATAAATCTTTTTCTAATAGAAAGAGGTTTCATCACGAATATTTGAGTATAACTTTCACACTATTCAAGCTGATAAATATTCTATTTAATCACACTCATTAATACATATAGAGACATTTCTATTGATAGACACATGCACCAGACCTAAATTTCTATATATAAACACATATATCCAAATCCATATGAACGAAATCATTTACATAATGTAATATCAGACATAACAACAAAATGAAATATAAAACTCTTGCGATTTAAAGATGTTTGAGTTTGAATCTATATATGGATTTGAGTTTGAACCTCTATATTGAATTGATTTAATTATCATGTGAGATTGTGAAACTTCCCCGTTTCACATACAGAGATTGGCCTGTGGTCGTTGAACACCCCCCCCCCCCCTATTATCTACTCATAACATTGTAACTTATTAAAGTGTGCGGTTTTGTTACATTATTGTGAGTGTGTTGAACAGTGTGTCATAATCTATGTTTAATGTGTGATTTTTTTCTTTCTTGTTAATATAATAGATCGTTGAATTTCGATTATATGCCAATCTTTTCGACTTCTGGCCACTATTATTTCTGAACAGAATACTGAGATTTAATAATGCGAAAATTACTATTTATAAATGTTGGCCTTCGCGGTCTTGAAATTTTTCAATAAAATAGTAAAATAAAAATAAATCTTCAAATTTGACAAATTTTTAATTTATGCATATTTTCTTTTTGTCAGGTAAATAGTTAGTCATACTTTCATGAGAATAATGATCATTTAAAAAAATTTCTATAAGTATTTTCCCATTATTAGTATTTTTAATGATATAATTCAAAGTATTTTTAAGAATGAATTCTTTAAAAAAAATTTCCTACTGCTCATAAAATTCGGAGCTTATCTTGAGTATTTGCAGATTTACCAATTTTTATATCTCTCTAAAACTTGGATGTAATGTCTCTACAAAATAATAGTAACTAGTGAGCTAGTGAGCTAGGGTAGCTAGCAGGGTTCGTAAATATCATGATATTTTCGAAAATATCAAAAATATCCGATATTTATATATATATCTGATATTTTCGGTATATATCGGATATTTTCAAAATAACTAACTTACTGTTGATAATAAATATTTTCAAGCATAATATAAATTAGAAACTAAAACATATTGCATGTAACATGAAAACTTATTAAAACAATACTCTAAAAATGCATTTTTTTCTCCACTTAAAACAAAATTCACTAATTGAAAACAGAAACAATTTGCTTTACACACACACAGATTCAGTATCAAGAAAATTTTATATTATAATAAAACTAAATTGTAAATGCAAACTAGTTTTTTTTTTTTATTGAAAAATTAACATAAATGTAATTTTATCTTCTTTTTTATTCCCTAAGTTTAAGCTCAACTAAAACCAGAAAAAATTCTTTTTAAATGAAGTTATAAATGACTGATTATCTAAATTAGACAATTTAATATTCAATGGCTGTTCTAAATATGTCCCACATAATTGTTAGTTCGACATTTAAAAATAAAAACTTCAAACATAAAGCTTCGATAAGATATTTGATTTCTTTGGCTAAAAAAGTAACTGCCAGAAAGAACAGTTCTTTATGATCAGATTTGTAGTACATAATTTACAGAACAACAGTCAATAACAGTTGAAAATTTCATTTACACTTGTTTTGACTGAAAATGTAAAAAATGTCTTGCACAGTGAGATTTTGAAAATAAATATTAAAGGTAGAAAAATATAGAAAATATCAAACATCTTGATATTTTGAAAATGAATACCAAATGAATATATGAAAATATCAAACATCCTAATATTTTGAAAAAAATATCAAATAAGTGAAAATATCGAAAATATCAAATATCGTGATATTTTGAAAATAAATATTGGATATATATCATGATATATATCAAGATATATATCCATTGATATATATCAACGAACCCTGGTAGCTAGTGATGCCATGTGGGGACTTTAAATAATTTCTTTGTAATGATCTTGCTGTAGCATAAAGGGGGGGAAATTTAGTCTACCAATTTTATCAAATGGAATCTTATAAAATTTTAAAGAGTTAATATTATCTGCATATAAGCATTCTTTCCTCATTGAAAATTTCCAAATTAATTGTTTTCTCCATTATATTTTCATTTTTTTTTATTACATGAATAATATATTTTTATACGATAACTCCATAACATCGTAGGATTTTTACTCCTTATTATAAGTTTTCTGTTTTTCAAAGAGCAGTGCACTTCAGCCTTTTGAAATGTCCACTTATACGACCTTCTCGACAAGGATAAATCAATCACAGAACAGAGGTAGCTAGCTAGCTACTTTTCTTCGAATCTGGAAAACATACTTGAAATTTTTGTTTGCCAGATGTGTACCAACCAATCTCCCCAACATCTGCAATCGTGTTTTAAGAAATAACTGGATGATAACCATACGTTTTACGGTTGTTTCTGCATTATTTAGTCTGAATGTATGAACAGAAATGCCCATTTCATTAAGGCTGTCTGCTCAACAAGCGCAAAACGTTTTGACACATTTATAAATTCATTTTTTTAACGGAAAGATATAAAATTTAAAAGCCTGACCATGGAAGCGATTTGGAATCAAACTGTGTTTTCCATTTTTTTTTTTTTTTTTTTTTTTTTTTTTATCAATCTATAACCTATTAGGTTTTAAGCGATTTTGATCACGTGACACGGCATTTTTCTCCCCTTACTGACAGGATTTTCTTCTTTCGTTCGGAAGTTCGGTTCAAAATGCCAACTTTGACAGTATTTTCTGAAAGATCTATTGCATTTACACGAAAACGGGAAAAACAGTTCGATGACATAGTTTCTGAATAACACCTTCTAGTTTCATGCGTTTCCGAACAAGAGTAAATTAAAACTTATGTCAAAAAGTTGACCCTTCAACGCAATCTGTAAACTTTTGGTGCAGAAGTCCAACAGGTTAAGAGGTAATAACAGATTAAGGGGTAGCTACTGATCTCATGTGGGGACTTTAAATATTTCCTTTGTAATGATCTTGCTGGCTTTAGCATAAAGGGGGGGGGGGGATTTAGTCTACCAATTTTATCAAATGGAATATTATAGAATTTTAAAGGGTTAACTTTTTGAAAAATATTGCAGGGCAATTTCATTAACATAATCGACATGAAGTATGCATTCCATCTATTGATAATAGTGTCTTTATTATAACATTAAGCCAATCATCTTTTCTTCGACTTAAAATTTTTCAAACTTTATCCTGGTTGTAAAATCGCTAATTTGGCTACAATAAATTTATAAAATTTGGACCAAAGTAAAAGGCGATTTCAAATTTTCGTGCTCCATTATCAATTGCTCTAAACACCGAAGCAAAATATTTTTCACCTTATTGTTACTTGACATTGTGAAAATTTTTCATTATCTGGACTTTTCAGGGCATAGGTAAGTGATCACAGAAAAGTGATCACAGGTAAAAGTTTCAGATTTTACACGCTAACACCAGATTTTGGTATTATAGTGAAATAAATTTAAAAGAAAAAAAATGCTTTTAAATCTTCAATGTAGGTGGGTTCAAACGAGGGGGGAGGTTGGGGCTATAAAAATGGTTGCAGGAATATCAAATAACATAAAATGTTTACAATAAATGAATAAAAAAACAGTGTTACATTTTTTTTTTTAATTACAGCTATTTTAAAGGATATGGAATAAGGAAGAAGCAAAGAAAAAAAATTTAAACAATAAGGTTTGATTTTCATTTATGGATTCATTTTCATTTATTTTCTTGGTAAGGACGGAAAGGTAAGACATCAACAGAAAATATGATACAGATTTCATTATCCAAAACATTCTTGTTTTTCTTTGATTTTTTGTCGGTCCCCTAATTGTCCTTCTGATCAAATCGCTGATAAATATGAAGTCGAACATATTCTTCATAATCCTGAAGTTCCAGAAAAATCAGACAAAATATATCTTTAAATATTCGACAAAATGTCTAAAATTGAAAGTGTCCGGTGATTAATGGACGTATAGTGTATATCATCATCGATCGTTTTCAATCCATTGCTGGATGTAAGTCTCCCCCAGAATTTCAGTTTCCTGTTTAGTGCTTTAGTCATCTATTTATCATCGGCCAATTTTTCTGATTGCGTCTCTCCATGTTACTTATACGTATATATATATATATATATATATATTATGTATGTATGTATGTATTTATATATACAGACGAACTCGGTTAATACGACAAGAAAGATAATTAAAAAAAGCCCTCGTGCTAACCGTTACTCGTAACATTCGGGAAAATATTAAACTTAAAAATACACATATAATTGAAATAATTACCACTGATAACTGTTCCATAACTATTTTAAATATCTCAAAGTTACAATTAAATGAATATTATATTTCCTTGAAAATGTTGTATATTTTACACATAAAAAAAGCTGTTGGTTTTACACATCCGTTTCATTTTAACAGTTCAGTAAGATACATGAAACAAATGGTTACTAAGGTCAAAAGCCCGGATTTATTGAACTTTCTACGTTCCATAGTTTACAAGAAAAACGGCTGTGGCAGACGGACAGAAAGATAGTCACACGAGTGATCTTATAATGGTTACTGTTTTACTTTTTAAGTACGGAACCATAAAAAAAATGTATGCAGCAAGTTTTATTATTGCGTAATGTTCACATCTTATCTGCTTCAGCTCCCCCCCCCCCCTTGCTAAGGTGAAAACAATTATACATTTATACATGAATATGTTTGTCAAAGACCTTTAATTATGTATATATATTTTTTACTATATACGTTACTCGCAGTTCAGTTCGCCGCACTTTCATCTTTACCGTGTTTCCATTTCCCTGGTATATTTTTCCCGGAGATTTCCCATAATAGTGCCTTCTTTTTTCCGACATTTTTCTTTTTAATAAAGGACATACCGTAGTTTCAGTTTATCTGCTCATCACATTCAAAGTTAATTGTCATCTAGGCATTTAATCAGTCTTCTAAGTACTTTTAAGTATTTTCTAAGTATTTAGGGAATACATGGATTGCTTTGATGATATAGAAGGCATGACTGTAGTAAGTTGAAAGAATCTATAGATGTAGGCTGTATTTTCGTTCTTCTTACCTGTCTTTGGGATTCCCCCCTCCTTTATTTTACCCTTGAAAGAGTAAAGAATTTTTTGTCATTCAATTAGTAAAATGTCAAATTTGGATGTTCTTTGGTCAAATTTAAAAGTTTTAGCGAATATTGTTTTATTACTCCTGCACATGTGACGTATCCCAGATAAGAAAAAATTTCCCATTTCATAAAGTAACTTGTTTAGATAGTAATTTCTATTATTAGATTATTAGCGTTCATGATTTCTGTCCTGCAAAGGAGTGCTCAGAATATAAATTTTATGTATGTCGTATCAAAACAATTTACCAAATAGTTTCTCCCCAAAATGTAGACTTTGTGACATTTAGATATATTTCTCAAACTGCAGTTCGTAACAGTTCTTTTATTTTTATTTTTCTCCACGGTATTTTTTTTTTTTTTTTTTTTTTGATAAATACTGCATTTATTCAAAATGACTTTAATTGTGCTCGTTTACAGTTATTACTACCATTTTCTTCCTAGATTCATTTTAGTAAAATAATGAAGAAAAAAAGATGAAAAAGAGGTAGAGAAACATAAGAACGGAATATATTTTTATTTTTAAATTCTTATACAATCATTTGATGTTATTTAACGTACAGTAAAACCTCCCTAAAGCGCCCACGTTCCGTTCCAACAAAAATTGGTCGCTCCGAGAGGTGATCTCTTAATGGAGGTCATGTTTAAATCTAGATTTTAATTGTTGAAAAAAGATAACAATTAATGTTACTTAAATTTATTTTTCACATTAGGAAAAAATATGAAAATTTATGTATCAAAACAAAAATTAATTGCATAAGTTAATTACTATAGAGTTTAAAAAATGAATACATTGACGTTTGCTTTGATTTTAAGTTTTTATCTTTTATAACTTTTATTTCCAAGTCCTTTCGAAGTTCAGTAAAAAAAAATGCTTTTTTTTTTTCTTTTCTTGAACAAATAATGACGATTTCATTAATTTATCTATTTTGTTGAGAGTTTCTTGACAGAATAGGGCAGGGAAGTTTATTGTCCGTCATTTTTAATTTGTCATCAGAGTTAAATTCATTTCGCCAAAAAAGCCACAAATGTGTTTAAACAATTAAAAGTTACCGGAATAAAATAATTTTAAACTTAGTTTAGAAGTTTGATGAATAAATAATGCGCTCTCCGGAATTATTTTTTAATAAAACCTTCTTCAAGCGACCAGGAAAAAACGGAATTTGTTCCATTTTCTTCAATGAAATTGGTCGCTCATGGAGGGAGTTCAACTGGGATGGTCTCTGAATGGAGGTAAAATTAGTATTGAGCCTATGGGAATAAATTTCGTTCCATGAAAAAATGGTCGTTCAGGGAGGTGGTCGCTTAATGGAGGTGGTCGCGCAGGGAGGTTTCACTGTATTTTCAAAATATGTTTAATATGAAATTTAAAAAAATATTATTTGATTTTAATCGATTACTATACTGTTAATTAAAGTATAGATATTAACATCAGAGTTTCATGGAAAAATTCTCTAATTTTAAAATCAAAGTGCTAGTACAAACGAAAGCGAATAAAGGAATACTATATATAACCGCTTTGGTACAAACTACCAACAACATTTTCTTATCTCTCTGTGATACATTTTTTTGAGGACCCACTTGCCCCAGGCAAAGGGGTGAATTCAAGGACACAATCTTTTCCGTGAAATAGACTGCTATGAAACCTTTGTGACTGCCTGTGTTCCAGAAAGAATAATTACATTCTGACTAGCATAAAGAAAAATAATTTTTATTAGTAGAAAAGATAATGATAGCTCAAACTATTAATAAGTTTGTGTATTTCTAACAAATAAACAAGTCTTAGCATAAATATCCATTTAATAGTTTTAATTTCATTTTTAATTGTGTTCGTCAGAAAACAGAAAACAATCAGAAAACAATCATAGAGTAAAAATGAGAATATTGAAAACTTTTTTGAATCTGGGGGGAGGAAAGTAATATTTTGAATGTAGTTCGAAGAACACATACACTATATGGCCATTAATGATAGGACACTTTCAATTTTATACATTTGTCGAATATTTAGAAATATACTTGTCAGGTTCTTATGGAATTTCAGGATTAAAAAGAACAGGTTTGACCTCCTATTTATCAACGTTGATTTGATAAAGGGGACAGTTAGAGGGCCAAAAAAAAAAAAAAAAAAAAAAAAAAATCAAAGAAAAAAAATAATATTTGGGATCATCCTGTAAATAAAAATGCACGAAATGATCTATCGCAGAATAAAAATTTGTGGATACTGTAAATATGTTTACGGAGTTTTGTAAGAATCGAACGTATATTCTTGGAGATAAAGTGATTCTTTTAAAAAGTTTAAAAAAAAATCATGCATGTTTTTAGCTTATATCACGCAGGGTTTTCAACCGAATTTAATGCCAGTTTCAGGAAAATTGGTAAAATATAGTAGAAACAATATAGTGCAATTGAAATATAAGTGTATTAAACATTTCATGAAGTATGAGCTGTTGTATGAAATAATTTTTATCTGCGCATCCAGGGCTGAAACTAGCCTTTTTTGCAAAGGGGGCAAACATGGATTTTATCGCCCTCCCCTCTCCCCTCCTCAGAAAAGTATATTTATAAATAGAATATTACTAATTTTCTAATACCCGACTTAATTTAAAATTTAAAATAGGTTATCATAAAATACGTAATACTGAACTACATAATCTGCTTTGTCAAATATTGATTCATTAAGGCTGTTCTTAACTGCTCTGCTCAACAAGCGCAAAATGTTTTGACACATTTACAAATTCATTTTTTAACGGAAAGATATAAAATTGGAAAGCCTGACCATAGAAGCGATATGGAATTGAACTGTGTTTTCCATTTTTTAATCAATCAATTACCTATTTAGTTATAAGCTATTTTGATCACGTGACACGGCATTTTTCTTACCTTACTGACTGGATTTTCTTCTTTCGTTTGGAAGTTCAGTTCAAAATGGCAACTTTGACAGTATTTTCTGAAAGACCTATTGCATTTACAATAAAACGAAAAAAAAAAAAAAAAACAGTTCGATGACACAGTTTCTGAATAACAACACCTTCTAGTTTCATGCGTTTCCGAACAAAAATGAATTAAAACTTATGTCAGAAATTTGACCCTTTGGATTTCAGAACAGCCTTAATATAAAGATATAAAACTGGAAAGCCTGGCCCTGGAAGCGTTTGGAATTGAAGTGTTTTTCCATTTTTTGATCAATCAATTACCTATTGAGTTATAAACGAAATCGATCACGTGGCAAACACGTTTTTCGGACGCTCTTGAGTGCTCTTTCTCCTTTCGCGCGGAAATTCGGTTCAAAACGCCCAATTTGATACAATTTTCTGAAAGATCTATTGCGTTTGCAAAAAAAGGGAAAAAACAGCTCAATTACATAGTTTCTGAACAACAACACCCGCTAGTTTTATGCATTTTCGAACAAAAATAAATTAAAACTTATATCAGAAAGTTGCCCTTTTGGATTTGAGAACACCCTTAACATACAATAAAGATTCTTTTAAAGAATGTTGCATACATATTTATGGGATAATTTTACAGTATATGTTAAAATTACAATGTGTTCGCAAGACAGAAAAACTCAACAGCAACATTAATGATTACTTTGAGTCTTAGACGTTTCAAAGTTCAAATAAAGATTCATTAAAAAAATTAATATAGTTTAGAATAAAAGAAAAACAGAAGGGTTAGAAACATCGTAAATTTTGAAGCTGTATAATAAAATGTAGATTTGGGGAAATATTTCTCTATCATTTATTAAGGCTATTCTCAAATCCAAAAGAGCTACTTTCTGACACATTTCTGGATTCATTTCTTTTCGGAAACGCATAACGGCAGGTGTTATTATTCAGAAACTATGTAATCGAATATCGTTATCCATTTTTTGATAAATGCAATATATCTTTGAAAAAATACTGTCAAAGTTAACGTTTTGAGTCGAATTTCTGAAAGCGATAGCACGGGAAAGGAGAAAAACCTGAAGTCACGTGACAAGATTCTCTTATATCTCCATAAGTTATTTATCAAAAATGGAAAACGCTATTCGATTCTAAATCCCTTCAATAGTCAGGCCTGCTAATTTTATGGCTTTACAGTTAAAAATTAGTCAGAAAATGTGTCAAAAATTTTTCCATTGTTGAGCAATGAATTTGAAAAGCACCTTAAGGTATATTTCCAAAGTTTCCGCTAACAGAAGTTCATTATCGCTACTAATATTTTTACAAAACGTATTACTTGCCTTACACATCCTGAAAACAATTAAGTCCAGTTTCGGGCCAGTCCGGCTCGACTATGTGGGAAAAAATGCAAGCCTGATCTCGGTCCGGAACGACTCTGCAGAAAAAATTAAGCCCGAGTTCAGACACCATGTAACAGTCCGATGCCGATCTCTACGCTAGACATGTTACATTTCTGTTGTTATTGCATTGTTGTTCATTTACATGTTGTCAAACTATCATCGGCTTGTGATGCACATTTATACTTATTCCCGCAATTGAAAATGGCTCATATTTTATAGACTTCGTCTAATCGTCTTATTTTTTAATTTTTTTTCTTTTTTTTTTATCAGCCCTTCTCGGTCCGGCAAGACCGTTCTAATTTTTTGCCAACACGGCCCGGCTCGATTGAAAGTTCGACTTCATTTTACCAGGCTTGTGCAGACCTCTATAGTAGGCCCGCCGGACTTGGTTTAAATGGGAACAAAAATGCACTGTCGAATAGCCTAATTTCTTCTTTAAAGGTAAGGTTGAAGCTTTATTTTTGTAAAATGAAAAACTTACAACCTACCTTCTTGTTCATATCCCTCCCCATCTTTCTTTTTTCTTTTTGTCATAGAATTTTGAAAATTTCTCTACTTTTGATTTCTAATAAAATGACATGCGCCCCAAACTTAATATTCCTTCTTCCGCATAAAAGAAGTAACCATACATACGTGGTCTCCACTTTTTTTACTTACTTTTAACGTGGTAACTCGTATATATAATCTCATTTAAGCATGAAGACGCAGACGACCCTTTTTATCGAATTTTTTTTGGTAATTTTGCTATTTAAGTTTGCAAAAGCAAAATTCCTCCACCTCCACCACACACACATATATTGACACCTGTGTTCTAATAAACTATGGAGAATCCCCCACCTGATAAATTCTTAATGATAATATAATTTAGACCGCCTAGACTGTAATTTCATTTTTTACGAGATTTTTTTTATGAAAATTTCACAAATTTTCAATTTGAAAGAAGTTTCTTTTTCATATGTATTTCAAAAGTAGAAAATTTCTGAGCATCCGAAATTGCCCTTATTTAAAAAACTTTTTTTTTTGTAAAGGAGATATGTTTAGCCGCTGTAAATATGAAACAACAACTCAATTAAAAAGTTCAAAAATGCACATATGATTAAAATAAATAAATTAATACACTGACAACTGTAACAGCCATTTTAATAAAAGAATGGATGAAAGAAGTAATGAGAAAAACACAGATGAGTTTGTGTTCAATTTTTCAATACTGCGGATGAAAGGAATAGGCAGTTCCAAAGAAGACAAATGACCACTTCACAGCCGTTTCAAGTTACCAATACGGGTTCGTTCAGGTCCCAACGATTTCCTGTGACACCAGATGTGACACTTTTTAGCTATTGTACCCTTGTGTTGCTGTTCGTTTCTTTCTAGAGAAAATGGGAATTAGTGAAGGCATTTTTTCACGAAATGCTAATTAATACATGTTCGACGTACATCTTCCAGGAAAGAATTGTTAAAAACGAATAACTAAAATATCGAATTAAGGCTGTTCTGAAATCCAAAGGGTCGACTTTCTGACATTTAATTCATTTTTGTTCGGAAGCGCATGAAATTAGAAGGTGTTGTTATTCAGAAATTCTGTCATCGAACTGTTTTTTTCCGTTTTTTTCTTTTTACTTTTTTTTTGTAAAAGCAATAGATCTTTCATGAAATAATGTCAAAGTTGTAATTTTGAACAGAACTTTCAAACGAAAGAAAAAAATCCAGTCAATAAGGGGAGAAAAATGCCGTGTCACGTGATCAAATAGCTTAAAACTCAATAGGTAATTGATTGATCAAAAAATGGAAAACACAATTCGATTCCATGATCAGGCTTTCCAATTTTATATCTTTCCGTTAAAAAATGAATTTGTAAATGTGTCAAAACGTTTTGCGCTTACTGAGTGCTGGACAGATAGTTACACCTATTTATTTTCTATTTAATTTATATCCAAAATTGTTAATTGGTCCGAATCATCCAAGCAACCTCATAGCAAATTGGTATATAATTTTATATACCTTACATAAATTCAAATAATATAAGTGATCGTAAATAAATAATTCTAGTAGAAGAGCATCGCGAAGCATTAATAAAATTAAATTATAATTCGCGTCAAAATGTAATTATTAAATTTAAATAATTACGAATAAAATTAAGAGTTTGCGTTGTGAATTAATTAGACGAACTCTTCCACTTATGAATTAAACTAAAATTTAAGCTGTAAAATAAATTGACATACCTCAAACATTATCAATTAAATAATTACAGAAACTTTTTTAAAACTTGATTAAATATTTTATTTACATTGAACACAACTATATACAGAAATACATAATATTAATTCAAAAAAAAAGAAAGCAATACTTTTGTTTGCTTCTCATTATTTTATGTATATTTAATCTTTAAAATCAAGACAATATTTTCATATACTCTAATTATTATATTTTTTTCTTTTTGCTAAAAGAATAATTCTCTTTCATTTTTTTAATTACCTTAATTTTAATTCATTATCGGTTTCGTCGGATCTCAGATTACTCTCTACCATAAAATATCAGAAAAGTATTTTTTATGATTTTTCATATGATCTTAAGTGGTAAAGGAAAAAGTTTAAAGTCGTACCTTTTTTTAATATACGGGATGGTGGCCTTTATTCATCAAATTCAGAGTTGTCGCGTTGCTTAGGATCATATTCATATGTCATCCGGAATTCGCTTCGTATCAGAGCGGCAACATCGGGATGGCAGGATGCATAGCTACGGACCTCTGTAGAATAACCCTCTTTATTTTAACATCAAGAAGACATCCTCAATTTGGCTTGCTTAGGCTCACTCCGATATGTACATCAGGAAGACATCCTCAATTAGGCTTGCTTAGGCTCACTCCGATATGTACAGCAGGAAGACATCCTCAATTAGGCTTGATTAGGCTCGCTCCGATATGTCCATCTCGCCTGGGCATTACTAGGGCTTTCAGGATTCATTGCACGGGCTTTTAGGAGAGCTCCTGCGTCCTCTACATCTTTTTTCAGACTCTCTTTTTCAAACCTTATTCTTCTTGCACACCAACTCCTGCAGTGGGTGGAACTATTTTTGTCTAGTCCACTGTTATTGGATGTGAGAAGATTTTTTATTATACTTCGATAGGCCTATTAGCTAACAGTCTGCAAATGGCCCCTTACATATACTTTAATATTATTATCTGCCTTAAAGTTTGGGTGGTCTGAAAAGCCATAAATTTATCCCAACACTTTTATTGAGGCCATAAATTTATTCCAACGTTTTTATTATTTTACGATTTCTAATTATACACCACTTTCCATTGGCTTGTCATAAAACGACACCATGGCGTCTGGCTATTGTTGTTGTCTGAGATCCGAACTCTATTCAACATTATACATTCATTTTACAATACAACAATTTTTAAAAAATATATATTTAATATTTAAAATCAACTTAATAATTTTTGCATGAACTTACACTCCTATTTTACTTAAATATATAAACATTATAATTTTACACTCATAATTATATTTTATAAAAAATATTTATACAAATAGAAATAACAAATTACGCAATTTTACTTTGATTTAACCAACATGGTGCGGGAACATATCATAGTTATATGTTGCCCAGCATCTCTCCCGGTGTCAGAAAAAAAAAAAAAATAAAAACTGGTTGCTGGTTTTATTTTTTTTTTTTTTATAAAGCTTAAAGGAATGTACGTGTCCATATGACTGTGTATCTACACAGTTTTTGAACTAAGTCTGTAAAGTTCAATTATCAATGGTTCTGGTATATTTTATAAGAAGTTCTTCTATTTTTCATAACAGAAAGTTCAACACATGATAGCATAGTTGTCTGTTGACATTCACATTTATAGAAGACCTCTGTACTGAAAATCAGACGTCTTTCTCGAAGACTTTTTTCTTTACCACACACATGTTTACTAAATTTGTAACTTTACAGTTTAAGTGCCCAAAATACATTCAAAGATATAATTTTGTATGAAACTAATATGCCGAAATAAACCTAAATACAGGAAAAATAATGGCATACACATTTGACATATTATTTCATCACATACAACCTTATGACACAGTGTTTCATTTAAAACACATTTTATACTGAATAAAAGTAAATACAATGCTTGTAATATGACATGTTATATTTTCACATAATTAATCTGATGTATTCAAATTATAATCAGAAAAATATTGTATACAAGCTGGTTACATTATTTTATTTATTTATTTGTTACTTCTAACATGTATGATACGTCAAAATATACAAGCTATCTCATCTCCTTTAATATATCATTACGTAATGTTTTCCAACTTTACCCGATACGAGAAAAAAAAAGAAGAAGAAGGAGAGAATAAAACCAGTTTTTGAACGTCCCCGATCCTCCCGAAAAGTGGGGGTTGGTCAAGCCCTTTCTGCGAGGTGATTTGTGCTGTGACAAAATTTTACGACTTCCCAAAAGTATGTATTTAAAACCATTTCATGCTTGTAATTATCTTATTAATTAATATAATTTCTTGATATACTTTCTTCTTAACTAACTGTGCATGCCTGTATGTAATTTTTAACATAATCTATGCATAAACAGTGTATATATTTGTATCATATCTAATGTAAACCTTCTGCTTTTTTATATTATTTTGCAGGGAAAAAATGGCGATTCTAGCATCTGAATTCTCCTGCCTCATACTGCGGCTGAAGCGAGCGTGGCTTTTTATGCTGTCAGGTTCAAATCTAAACCAAATTGCCTTTCAGGATTTTAAAAAAAATGCATATGATTTTCTTTAACTGTTTACATTGTATATTTTTAGATCTTTCTAACAAACACAAATTTTGATTCATGATATTGTTTACTATTAAAATGTAAACAACACGGAAAAATGACTTCTACAGCCTCTGAAAATGCAAAATATGCATTACGCTGACCTTAAAAATGCACCTTCATTTAATACTATTAAATAGTGTTGTCAGAAAATGCCATTGACGAAGAAGAGAACAATTTTTGTGTCTTTAATTATTATTTATTTAGCCAACAATTCTATCTTAAAAGATTGTTAAATTTTCATATTTATTTATTTACTGAATGAAATAAAAATTTATTTATTCAAAATTTTATTTATCATTAACATTCCGTATGTGAATTCTAATGTCTAAAATTTAATGATATGTTTACAAATAAAAGATAATATATTATTATTATTAATCAAACATTAATAATTATTATTGAATTATAAAAAAATGTACTTAATACACTTGTATAATTAAAAAAAAAAAAAAAAAAGCAAATGATAATTACTACGTAACATCGTATGCAGCCATCTATGAGTGCCCGGCCGGACCAAAGAACTTCTGCCAGCAGAAAAAAATCTTTGTATACTCACAAACAACCACATCCAATTTTTTTATAGATCAAGTTTTTAAAATAATTACTGTACGTACTATAAAAAAATTAAATAAATAAATTTATTAAGCCATACTACATATTTTAATAAAAATAAGGCCAATATATATAAATATATTTATTTATTTATTTTGTTTTCTTATGTTAAATTGGCCAAATTATATAAAAAAATTTTATGAACTCACATACTCAAATTTATCAATCCTATGTATATTTATATGTGTTTAATTTAGAATTGCATTTAATTTTAAGGGAGAGTAAAGAGAAGAAAAAAAAAATGCTTAAATTCTAAAATAACATAAATTTATAAATATTTCATTTAAAAAAAAAAAATCTAATTTCTAGCTGATTTCAGCAAGATGTCATTTAATATTTATATTAAATAATTTTGCTAATACATTTTATTAATTATTAAATTTGCATATTTTTATATATACAATAAAAATATAATAGTCTTACATACAATTTTACACTACAACAATGTTATTAATTAATTTAACTTGAATTTAAGCCTACTTTAATTCTAATTGAATACCGTTAATAAAAGTAAATTAGCTTATCAAGTTAAATATAATATAAACTATGTTTGTCTAATGTTAATTTTGCTGAAAATTCCATAAATTTTAACTGCAAATGCTAATTGCTATACCTTTTGTTATTTATTTTGAAAACAACACGAACTTATATTTTTATTTATTATTTTTTTGAATTAAATCTAGGAACTATACACTGAGCTAGACACTCCATAAATGTGTAAAACCTAAAAATCAAAAGTTTTCCTAAATAAAACTCAAAATGCTGCTTTTTACAATATAATATTACTAATTTTATTGTTTCTGAGCATAACATCTATTAATTATACCACACTTAATTTTTTCTTCGATTCCTTTTTCAGCCAAGAATCCTGAAATTTATGTCCAAGTGATGACTATATATTGATGTATCTGTGAATAACTTTTCTACAAATATTTTGTTGCTGTTGGTGCATACCCAGCCGTAGGCCAAAATTGCACCCTATACAGAAAGCCTTTGGTGAGAAAATTTTAATTTTACTTCAATTATTTATTTGTGTATTTTTTTTTACTATAATTTTGTGTGCAATCATATTGAAATAACTTGCCTTGTCCATTGTTATACATATATATGTTTTTTAAAAACCAATGTGCTACACCAAAATCCTTTTTTTTAAATTTTTTTATAACACTTTTGTTCATAAAACTTATCCCTGCTGTCTAAATTCTAGACTTTAGCATATAAGTTGTAATTGAGCTACCGGAATAAATCTTAGCACTTTTTGCATATTTTATTATATTTAGGCTTATAGCTGACCTCTATCCTAATATAGAGTGCACTAATAATTTATTCCTTGTCAACCATATATTTATATAAGAGAAAAAAAAAATATGAGTATGTTATAAAGCTGTTCTAACTACCCTGAACCTAATAGCTTACACCTACTCCTTTTAAAGAGTAATTCTGAAATTCTGTCATCTAAATTGTAAGGCTATTAGCAAAGGCTACCCTTATAGAAGACAGAAAAAAATTATCTTTTTTTTTTTCTTTTTTGAAAATTACTCCAACATTATTTACTATTAAATTAATTAAGTTTTAATGTTATTTGGCTTTGTTAAGATTTTATATTTTCTAATTCATATTCGAAAAGAAAAAAATATATATAACTTTTGCCTGGAGAGAAATATTTCACTGCTCCATTGAAGTTTTGTGAAGCACATTACATAATTTTATAAGTATGTTTTCGGGTGCGCCCTGCACATTTGCTCAATATTGTAACCCTGAGACAAATTGGCGTTCCCATGTTCCTATCCTTTCTTATTATTATTTTGAATCTTAAAAAGGCAAGTTATTAATTTTGTTTCAATTTTTTTTTTTACCCAAAAGAGAAAAATTTATTTTTAAATTTTGAAAATTTTGAAATTTTGAAATTCGATTAATTATGTATTTTGATTTATTTTTAATACCAATTCATATCCCATGGATAATATTGGGGAGGGGGTAAGGGTAATGATCTTGTATAACATCCCCGTATAAGTTTGTATATGGTGTATAACCATATAACGGCATATTTATATCATAATAATCCGTTTGATACTTTAAATATGGGTCTACATTCTCAGAATATTTATTATTTTTTTTATAATACTTTATAGTACCTTTGTCACCCTTTTGAATCGTATTTTTGTCTAATTTAAACGAACAATTTTCAGTTGCGTGTGATTTTCTTTGACAAATGTCACATTTATTTTTGTAATTTTTATGACCCTTAATTATTTCCTGAGACCCCTGTAAATTCGTAATTTCCGCCTCTGTATGACCTGTTGCATATTTCGGAGCGTACAGCTGATCCATATGTCGTTTGATCGGCTCTATTGATTTATCTGGAACATATTGTAATAAATAATTAAAGTTTCTAAACTTTTTAGTAACTTCGTAGGGTCCTTGAAATTTTGGCTCTAATGCGCCTGGTTTTCCAATACATTTTAAATATACTGTTTGACCCAAATTTAAATCCTTTACTTTTTCGTATGCCTCTTCATCCATATATTCTTGCATTATTTTCTCCTGGTTTGCAAGGGATTGAATTTTGATTTCCTTCATATGCTGTATTCTTTTTAGTTTTTTGTAGCGAATAATTTTGAGAAATAATTTTATTTTTCTGTCCTCTGGTTTTAACTCCAGAGGTATTTAAATCTACACTTCTCCTTTTAAATTTTCGCTTATTGTTGGGCATAACCTTTTAACAGAATATTTCTGTTTATCATACTTTTTTCTCTATATTGCAACATATGTATGAAAATATTATAAATTGCATAAATACATAAAAACAACAGCACTAAAATTTAAAAAAATTTCTTAGGAGATGAAATTGTTTTGTAGATTATTCTTTTACACACATAAATACCCCTAAAATATTTATAATACACGTATATATAAAAAACAACATAATTTCATTTAACCGAAAAATATCTGTCTTTTTCTACAGAAAAACAATCTTATTTTTTTTTTTTTTTTTGTAAATAATGTACTACTACTTCTTAGTACGACTCATAAATTTTCTTTTGTATCAAGGTGATACAATTTCAAAAATCATGATCTATTGACATTTCAATCATTTTTATACCAGACATATTATCGAATTTTACTTATTATTCTTATTATTATTATTTATACAGTATATAAAAAAATTATTTTTACAAATCTGTCATCTGTGATGTGAATGCCATTATTTCTCAATGGTAACTGAGATCCAACCAAAAGAGAAAAGAGAGAAAAAAAAAAAAATTGTAATTCTTAAATTTACCTATTATAAATCCCAGAATTATTTTTTTCATTTCCTTTTTTTTTTTTTTTTGCTAACATATATTATTCATTTTATTTATATAAAATTATTATATGTGTGTCATTATTGTTACAATAATAAAATTAATTTTAATAAAATTTTAATCAATTAGACTTAAATACCTACAATATCTTTAAAATTGTGACATTAAAATAATACTAAAATTTATATTCCTTTATTATTATTATTATTATTATTATTCCTAATGACCTCAGATGAACGTTCCTGAGTCATAGCACCATTTTACTATGAAGGGGGGATGCTGGACAGATAGTTACACCTGTTTATTTTCTATTAAATTTATATCCAAAATTGTTAATTGGTCCAAATCATCCAAGCAACCTCATAGCAAATTGGTATATAATTTTATATACCTTAGATAAATTCAAATAATATAAGTGATCGTAAATACATAATTCTAGTAGAAGAGCATCGCGAAGCATTAATAAAATTAAATTATAATTCGCGTCAATATGTAATTATTAAATTTAAATAATTACGAATAAAATTAAGAGTTTGCGTTGTGAATTATTTAGACGAACTCTTCCACTTATGAATTAAACTAAAATTTAAGCTGTAAAATAAATTGACATGCCTCAAACATTATCAATTAAATAATTACAGAAACTTTTTTAAAACTTGATTAAATATTTTATTTACATTGAACACAAATATATACAGAAATACATAATATTAATTCAAAAAAAAGAAAGCAATACTTTTGTTTGCTTCTCATTATTTTATGTATATTTAATCTTTAAAATCAAGACAATATTTTCATATACTCTAATTATTATATTTTTTTCTTTTTGCTAAAAGAATAATTCTCTTTCATTTTTTTAATTACCTTAATTTTAATTCATTATCGGTTTCGTCGGATCTCAGATTACTCTCTACCATAAAATATCAGAAAAGTATTTTTTATGATTTTTCATATGATCTTAAGTGGTAAAGGAAAAAGTTTAAAGTCGTACCTTTTTTTAATATACGGGATGGTGGCCTTTATTCATCAAATTCAGAGTTGTCGCGTTGCTTAGGATCATATTCATATGTCATCCGGAATTCGCTTCGTATCAGAGCGGCAACATCGGGATGGCAGGATGCATAGCTACGGACCTCTGTAGAATAACCCTCTTTATTTTAACATCAAGAAGACATCCTCAATTTGGCTTGCTTAGGCTCACTCCGATATGTACATCAGGAAGACATCCTCAATTAGGCTTGCTTAGGCTCACTCCGATATGTACAGCAGGAAGACATCCTCAATTAGGCTTGATTAGGCTCGCTCCGATATGTCCATCTCGCCTGGACATTACTAGGGCTTTCAGGATTCATTGCACGGGCTTTTAGGAGAGCTCCTGCGTCCTCTACATCTTTTTTCAGACTCTCTTTTTCAAACCTTATTCTTCTTGCACACCAACTCCTGCAGTGGGTGGAACTATTTTTGTCTAGTCCACTGTTATTGGATGTGAGAAGATTTTTTATTATACTTCGATAGGCCTATTAGCTAACAGTCTGCAAATGGTCCCTTACATATACTTTAATATTATTATCTGCCTTAAAGTTTAGGTGGTCTGAAAAGCCATAAATTTATCCCAACACTTTTATTGAGGCCATAAATTTATTCCAACGTTTTTATTATTTTACGATTTCTAATTATACACCACTTTCCATTGGCTTGTCATAAAACGACACCATGGCGTCTGGCTATTGTTGTTGTCTGAGATCCGAACTCTATTCAACATTATACATTCATTTTACAATACAACAATTTTTAAAAAATATATATTTAATATTTAAAATCAACTTAATAATTTTTGCATGAACTTACACTCCTATTTTACTTAAATATATAAACATTATAATTTTACACTCATAATTATATTTTATAAAAAATATTTATACAAACAGAAATAACAAATTACGCAATTTTACTTTGATTTAACCAACATGGTGCGGGAACATATCAAAGTTATATGTTGCCCAGCATCTCTCCCGGTGTCAGAAAAAAAAAAATAAAAACTGGTTGCTGGTTTTATTTTTTTTTTTGTAAAGCTTAAAGGAATGTACGTGTCCATATGACTGTGTATCTACACAGTTTTTGAACTAAGTCTGTAAAGTTCAATTATCAATGGTTCTGGTATATTTTATAAGAAGTTCTTCTATTTTTCATAACAGAAAGTTCAACACATGATAGCATAGTTGTCTGTTGACATTCACATTTATAGAAGATCTCTGTACTGAAAATCAGACGTCTTTCTCGAAGCCTTTTTTCTTTACCACACACATGTTTACTAAATTTGTAACTTTACAGTTTAAGTGCCCAAAATACATTCAAAGCTATAATTTTGTATGAAACTAATATGCCGAAATAAACCTAAATACAGGAAAAATAATGGCATACACATTTGACATATTATTTCATCACATACAACCTTATGACACAGTGTTTCATTTAAAACACATTTTATACTGAATAAAAGTAAATACAATGCTTGTAATATGACATGTTATATTTTCACATAATTAATCTGATGTATTCAAATTATAATCAGAAAAATATTGTATACAAACTGGTTACATTATTTTATTTATTTATTTGTTACTTCTAACATGTATGATACGTCAAAATATACAAGCTATCTCATCTCCTTTAATATATCATTACGTAATGTTTTCCAACTTTACCCGATACGAGAAAAAAAAAGAAGAAGAAGGAGAGAATAAAACCAGTTTTTGAACGTCCCCGATCCTCCCGAAAAGTGGGGGTTGGTCAAGCCCTTTCTGCGAGGTGATTTGTGCTGTGACAAAATTTTACGACTTCCCAAAAGTATGTATTTAAAACCATTTCATGCTTGTAATTATCTTATTAATTAATATAATTTCTTGATATACTTTCTTCTTAACTAACTGTGCATGCCTGTATGTAATTTTTAACATAATCTATGCATAAACAGTGTATATATTTGTATCATATCTAATGTAAACCTTCTGCTTTTTTATATTATTTTGCAGGGGAAAAATGGCGATTCTAGCATCTGAATTCTCCTGCCTCATACTGCGGCTGAAGCGAGCGTGGCTTTTTATGCTGTCAGGTTCAAATCTAAACCAAATTGCCTTTCAGGATTTTAAAAAAAATGCATATGATTTTCTTTAACTGTTTACATTGTATATTTTTAGATCTTTCTAACAAACACAAATTTTGATTCATGATATTGTTTACTATTAAAATGTAAACAACACGGAAAAATGACTTCTACAGCCTCTGAAAATGCAAAATATGCATTACGCTGACCTTAAAAATGCACCTTCATTTAATACTATTAAATAGTGTTGTCAGAAAATGCCATTGACGAAGAAGAGAACAATTTTTGTGTCTTTAATTATTATTTATTTAGCCAACAATTCTATCTTAAAAGATTGTTAAATTTTCATATTTATTTATTTACTGAATGAAATAAAAATTTATTTATTCAAAATTTTATTTATCATTAACATTCCGTATGTGAATTCTAATGTCTAAAATTTAATGATATGTTTACAAATAAAAGATAATATATTATTATTATTAATCAAACATTAATAATTATTATTGAATTATAAAAAAATGTACTTAATACACTTGTATAATTTAAAAAAAAAAAAAAAAAAGCAAATGATAATTACTACGTAACATCGTATGCAGCCATCTATGAGTGCCCGGCCGGACCAAAGAACTTCTGCCAGCAGAAAAAAATCTTTGTATACTCACAAACAACCACATCCAATTTTTTTATAGATCAAGTTTTTAAAATAATTACTGTACGTACTATAAAAAAATTAAATAAATAAATTTATTAAGCCATACTACATATTTTAATAAAAATAAGGCCAATATATATAAATATATTTATTTATTTATTTTGTTTTCTTATGTTAAATTGGCCAAATTATATAAAAAAAATTTTATGAACTCACATACTCAAATTTATCAATCCTATGTATATTTATATGTGTTTAATTTAGAATTGCATTTAATTTTAAGGGAGAGTAAAGAGAAGAAAAAAAAATGCTTAAATTCTAAAATAACATAAATTTATAAATATTTCATTTAAAAAAAAAAAATCTAATTTCTAGCTGATTTCAGCAAGATGTCATTTAATATTTATATTAAATAATTTTGCTAATACATTTTATTAATTATTAAATTTGCATATTTTTATATATACAATAAAAATATAATAGTCTTACATACAATTTTACACTACAACAATGTTATTAATTAATTTAACTTGAATTTAAGCCTACTTTAATTCTAATTGAATACCGTTAATAAAAGTAAATTAGCTTATCAAGTTAAATATAATATAAACTATGTTTGTCTAATGTTAATTTTGCTGAAAATTCCATAAATTTTAACTGCAAATGCTAATTGCTATACCTTTTGTTATTTATTTTGAAAACAACACGAACTTATATTTTTATTTATTATTTTTTTGAATTAAATCTAGGAACTATACACTGAGCTAGACACTCCATAAATGTGTAAAACCTAAAAATCAAAAGTTTTCCTAAATAAAACTCAAAATGCTGCTTTTTACAATATAATATTACTAATTTTATTGTTTCTGAGCATAACATCTATTAATTATACCACACTTAATTTTTTCTTCGATTCCTTTTTCAGCCAAGAATCCTGAAATTTATGTCCAAGTGATGACTATATATTGATGTATCTGTGAATAACTTTTCTACAAATATTTTGTTGCTGTTGGTGCATACCCAGCCGTAGGCCAAAATTGCACCCTATACAGAAAGCCTTTGGTGAGAAAATTTTAATTTTACTTCAATTATTTATTTGTGTATTTTTTTTT
Organism: Maratus speciosus; assembly: GCA_963932465.1. Taxonomy (NCBI): domain Eukaryota; kingdom Metazoa; phylum Arthropoda; class Arachnida; order Araneae; family Salticidae; genus Maratus; species Maratus speciosus. Next base: position 122,333,213 of record OZ010797.1, read on the forward strand.
ACTATAATTTTGTGTGCAATCATATTGAAATAACTTGCCTTGTCCATTGTTATACATATATATGTTTTTTAAAAACCAATGTGCTACACCAAAATCCTTTTTTTTAAATTTTTTTATAACACTTTTGTTCATAAAACTTATCCCTGCTGTCTAAATTCTAGACTTTAGCATATAAGTTGTAATTGAACTACCGGAATAAATCTTAGCACTTTTTGCATATTTTATTATATTTAGGCTTATAGCTGACCTCTATCCTAATATAGAGTGCACTAATAATTTATTCCTTGTCAACCATATATTTATATAAGAGAAAAAAAAAATATGAGTATGTTATAAAGCTGTTCTAACTACCCTGAATCTAATAGCTTAGACCTACTCCTTTTAAAGAGTAATTCTGAAATTCTGTCATCTAAATTGTAAGGCTATTAGCAAAGGCTACCCTTATAGAAGACAGAAAAAAATTATCTTTTTTTTTTCTTTTTTGAAAATTACTCCAACATTATTTACTATTAAATTAATTAAGTTTTAATGTTATTTGGCTTTGTTAAGATTTTATATTTTCTAATTCATATTCGAAAAGAAAAAAATATATATAACTTTTGCCTGGAGAGAAATATTTCACTGCTCCATTGAAGTTTTGTGAAGCACATTACATAATTTTATAAGTATGTTTTCGGGTGCGCCCTGCACATTTGCTCAATATTGTAACCCTGAGACAAATTGGCGTTCCCATGTTCCTATCCTTTCTTATTATTATTTTGAATCTTAAAAAGGCAAGTTATTAATTTTGTTTCAATTTTTTTTTTTACCTAAAAGAGAAAAATTTATTTTTAAATTTTGAAAATTTTGAAATTTTGAAATTAGATTAATTATGTATTTTGATTTATTTTTAATACCAATTCATATCCCATGGATAATATTGGGGAGGGGGTAAGGGTAATGATCTTGTATAACATCCCCGTATAAGTTTGTATATGGTGTATAACCATATAACGGCATATTTATATCATAATAATCCGTTTGATACTTTAAATATGGGTCTACATTCTCAGAATATTTATTATTTTTTTTATAATACTTTATAGTACCTTTGTCACCCTTTTGAATCGTATTTTTGTCTAATTTAAACGAACAATTTTCAGTTGCGTATGATTTTCTTTGACAAATGTCACATTTATTTTTGTAATTTTTATGACCCTTAATTATTTCCTGAGACCCCTGTAAATTCGTAATTTCCGCCTCTGTATGACCTGTTGCATATTTCGGAGCGTACAGCTGATCCATATGTCGTTTGATCGGCTCTATTGATTTATCTGGAACATATTGTAATAAATAATTAAAGTTTCTAAACTTTTTAGTAACTTCGTAGGGTCCTTGAAATTTTGGCTCTAATGCGCCTGGTTTTCCAATACATTTTAAATATACTGTTTGACCCAAATTTAAATCCTTTACTTTTTCGTATGCCTCTTCATCCATATATTCTTGCATTATTTTCTCCTGGTTTGCAAGGGATTGAATTTTGATTTCCTTCATATGCTGTATTCTTTTTAGTTTTTTGTAGCGAATAATTTTGAGAAATAATTTTATTTTTCTGTCCTCTGGTTTTAACTCCAGAGGTATTTAAATCTACACTTCTCCTTTTAAATTTTCGCTTATTGTTGGGCATAACCTTTTAACAGAATATTTCTGTTTATCATACTTTTTTCTCTATATTGCAACATATGTATGAAAATATTATAAATTGCATAAATACATAAAAACAACAGCACTAAAATTTAAAAAAATTTCTTAGGAGATGAAATTGTTTTGTAGATTATTCTTTTACACACATAAATACCCCTAAAATATTTATAATACACGTATATATAAAAAACAACATAATTTCATTTAACCGAAAAATATCTGTCTTTTTCTACAGAAAAACAATCTTATTTTTTTTTTTTTTGTAAATAATGTACTACTACTTCTTAGTACGACTCATAAATTTTCTTTTGTATCAAGGTGATACAATTTCAAAAATCATGATCTATTGACATTTCAATCATTTTTATACCAGACATATTATCGAATTTTACTTATTATTCTTATTATTATTATTTATACAGTATATAAAAAAATTATTTTTACAAATGTGTCATCTGTGATGTGAATGCCATTATTTCTCAATGGTAACTGAGATCCAACCAAAAGAGAAAAGAGAGAAAAAAAAAAATTGTAATTCTTAAATTTACCTATTATAAATCCCAGAATTATTTTTTTCATTTCCTTTTTTTTTTTTTTGCTAACATATATTATTCATTTTATTTATATAAAATTATTATATGTGTGTCATTATTGTTACAATAATAAAATTAATTTTAATAAAATTTTAATCAATTAGACTTAAATACCTACAATATCTTTAAAATTGTGACATTAAAATAATACTAAAATTTATATTCCTTTATTATTATTATTATTATTATTATTCCTAATGACCTCAGATGAACGTTCCTGAGTCATAGCACCATTTTACTATGAAGGGGGGATGCTGGACAGATAGTTACACCTGTTTATTTTCTATTAAATTTATATCCAAAATTGTTAATTGGTCCAAATCATCCAAGCAACCTCATAGCAAATTGGTATATAATTTTATATACCTTAGATAAATTCAAATAATATAAGTGATCGTAAATACATAATTCTAGTAGAAGAGCATCGCGAAGCATTAATAAAATTAAATTATAATTCGCGTCAATATGTAATTATTAAATTTAAATAATTACGAATAAAATTAAGAGTTTGCGTTGTGAATTATTTAGACGAACTCTTCCACTTATGAATTAAACTAAAATTTAAGCTGTAAAATAAATTGACATGCCTCAAACATTATCAATTAAATAATTACAGAAACTTTTTTAAAACTTGATTAAATATTTTATTTACATTGAACACAAATATATACAGAAATACATAATATTAATTCAAAAAAAAGAAAGCAATACTTTTGTTTGCTTCTCATTATTTTATGTATATTTAATCTTTAAAATCAAGACAATATTTTCATATACTCTAATTATTATATTTTTTTCTTTTTGCTAAAAGAATAATTCTCTTTCATTTTTTTAATTACCTTAATTTTAATTCATTATCGGTTTCGTCGGATCTCAGATTACTCTCTACCATAAAATATCAGAAAAGTATTTTTTATGATTTTTCATATGATCTTAAGTGGTAAAGGAAAAAGTTTAAAGTCGTACCTTTTTTTAATATACGGGATGGTGGCCTTTATTCATCAAATTCAGAGTTGTCGCGTTGCTTAGGATCATATTCATATGTCATCCGGAATTCGCTTCGTATCAGAGCGGCAACATCGGGATGGCAGGATGCATAGCTACGGACCTCTGTAGAATAACCCTCTTTATTTTAACATCAAGAAGACATCCTCAATTTGGCTTGCTTAGGCTCACTCCGATATGTACATCAGGAAGACATCCTCAATTAGGCTTGCTTAGGCTCACTCCGATATGTACAGCAGGAAGACATCCTCAATTAGGCTTGATTAGGCTCGCTCCGATATGTCCATCTCGCCTGGACATTACTAGGGCTTTCAGGATTCATTGCACGGGCTTTTAGGAGAGCTCCTGCGTCCTCTACATCTTTTTTCAGACTCTCTTTTTCAAACCTTATTCTTCTTGCACACCAACTCCTGCAGTGGGTGGAACTATTTTTGTCTAGTCCACTGTTATTGGATGTGAGAAGATTTTTTATTATACTTCGATAGGCCTATTAGCTAACAGTCTGCAAATGGTCCCTTACATATACTTTAATATTATTATCTGCCTTAAAGTTTAGGTGGTCTGAAAAGCCATAAATTTATCCCAACACTTTTATTGAGGCCATAAATTTATTCCAACGTTTTTATTATTTTACGATTTCTAATTATACACCACTTTCCATTGGCTTGTCATAAAACGACACCATGGCGTCTGGCTATTGTTGTTGTCTGAGATCCGAACTCTATTCAACATTATACATTCATTTTACAATACAACAATTTTTAAAAAATATATATTTAATATTTAAAATCAACTTAATAATTTTTGCATGAACTTACACTCCTATTTTACTTAAATATATAAACATTATAATTTTACACTCATAATTATATTTTATAAAAAATATTTATACAAACAGAAATAACAAATTACGCAATTTTACTTTGATTTAACCAACATGGTGCGGGAACATATCATAGTTATATGTTGCCCAGCATCTCTCCCGGTGTCAGAAAAAAAAATAAATACTGGTTGCTGGTTTTATTTTTTTTTTGTAAAGCTTAAAGGAATGTACGTGTCCATATGATTACACAGTTTTTGAACTAAGTCTGTAAAGTTCAATTATCAATGGTTCTGGTATATTTTATAAGAAGTTCTTCTATTTTTCATAACAGAAAGTTCAACACATGATAGCATAGTTGTCTGTTGACATTCACATTTATAGAAGATCTCTGTACTGAAAATCAGACGTCTTTCTCGAAGCCTTTTTTCTTTACCACACACATGTTTACTAAATTTGTAACTTTACAGTTTAAGTGCCCAAAATACATTCAAAGCTATAATTTTGTATGAAACTAATATGCCGAAATAAACCTAAATACAGGAAAAATAATGGCATACACATTTGACATATTATTTCATCACATACAACCTTATGACACAGTGTTTCATTTAAAACACATTTTATACTGAATAAAAGTAAATACAATGCTTGTAATATGACATGTTATATTTTCACATAATTAATCTGATGTATTCAAATTATAATCAGAAAAATATTGTATACAAACTGGTTACATTATTTTATTTATTTATTTGTTACTTCTAACATGTATGATACGTCAAAATATACAAGCTATCTCATCTCCTTTAATATATCATTACGTAATGTTTTCCAACTTTACCCGATACGAGAAAAAAAAAAGAAGAAGAAGGAGAGAATAAAACCAGTTTTTGAACGTCCCCGATCCTCCCGAAAAGTGGGGGTTGGTCAAGCTACTAATCCCTTTCTGCGAGGTGATTTGTGCTGTGACATAATTTTACGACTTCCCAAAAGTATGTATTTAAAACCATTTCATGCTTGTAATTACCTTATTAATTAATATAATTTCTTGATATACTTTCTTCTTAACTAACTGTGCATGCCTGTATGTAATTTTTAACATAATATATGCATAAACAGTGTATATATTTGTATCATATCTAATGTAAACCTTCTGCTTTTTTTTATTATTTTGCAGGGGAAAAATGGCGATTCTAGCATCTGAATTCTCCTGCCTCATACTGCGACTGAAGCGAGCGTGGCTTTTTATGCTGTCAGGTTCAAATCTAAACCAAATTGCCTTTCAGGATTTTAAAAAAAATGCATATGATTTTCTTTAACTGATTACATTGTATATTTTTAGATCTTTCTAACAAACACAAATTTTGATTCATGATATTGTTTACTATTAAAATGTAAACAACACGGAAAAATGACTTCTACAGCCTCTCAAAATGCAAAATATGCATTACGCTGACCTTAAAAATGCACCTTCATTTAATACTATTAAATAGTGTTGTCAGAAAATGCCATTGACGAAGAAGAGAACAATTTTTGTGTCTTTAATTATTATTTATTTAGCCAACAATTCTATCTTAAAAGATTGTTAAATTTTCATATTTATTTATTTACTGAATGAAATAAAAATTTATTTATTCAAAATTTTATTTATCATTAACATTCCGTATGTGAATTCTAATGTCTAAAATTTAATGATATGTTTACAAATAAAAGATAATAAATTATTATTATTAATCAAACATTAATAATTATTATTGAATTATAAAAAAAATGTACTTAATACACTTGTATAATTTAAAAAAAAAACAAAAGCAAATGATAATTACTACGTAACATCGTATGCAGCCATCTATGAGTGCCCGGCCGGACCAAAGAACTTCTGCCAGCAGAAAAAAATCTTTGTATACTCACAAACAACCACATCCAATTTTTTTATAGATCAAGTTTTTAAAATAATTACTGTACGTACTATAAAAAAAATTAAATAAATAAATTTATTAAGCCATACTACATATTTTAATAAAAATAAGGCCAATATATATAAATATATTTATTTATTTATTTTGTTTTCTTATGTTAAATTGGCCAAATTATATAAAAAAAATTTTATGAACTCACATACTCAAATTTATCAATCCTATGTATATTTATATGTGTTTAATTTAGAATTGCATTTAATTCTAAGGGAGAGTAAAGAGAAGAAAAAAAAATGCTTAAATTCTAAAATAACATAAATTTATAAATATTTCATAAAAAAAAAAAAATCTAATTTCTAGCTGATTTCAGCAAGATGTCATTTAATATTTATATTAAATAATTTTGCTAATACATTTTATTAATTATTAAATTTGCATATTTTTATATATACAATAAAAATATAATAGTCTTACATAAAATTTTACACTACAACAATGTTATTAATTAATTTAACTTGAATTTAAGCCTACTTTAATTCTAATTGAATACCGTTAATAAAAGTAAATTAGCTTATCAAGTTAAATATAATATAAACTATGTTTGTCTAATGTTAATTTTACTGAAAATTCCATAAATTTTAACTGCAAATGCTAATTGCTATACCTTTTGTTATTTATTTTGAAAACAACACGAACTTATATTTTTATTTATTATTTTTTTTAATTAAATCTAGGAACTATACACTGAGCTAGACACTCCATAAATGTGTAAAACCTAAAAATCAAAAGTTTTCCTAAATAAAACTCAAAATGCTGCTTTTTACAATATAATATTACTAATTTTATTGTTTCTGAGCACAACATCTAGTAATTATAACACACTTAATTTTTTCTTCGATTCCTTTTTCAGCCAAGAATCCTGAAATTTATGTCCAAGTGATGACTATATATTGATGTATCTGTGAATAACTTTTCTACAAATATTTTGTTGGTGTTGGTGCATACCCAGCCGTAGGCCAAAATTGCACCCTATACAGAAAGCCTTTGGTGAGAAAATTTTAATTTTACTTCAATTATTTATTTGTGTATTTTTTTTACTATAATTTTGTGTGCAATCATATTGAAATAACTTGCCTTGTCCATTGTTATACATATATATGTTTTTTAAAAACCAATGTGCTACACAAAAATCCTTTCTTTTAAATTTTTTTATAACACTTTTGTTCGTAAAACTTATCCCTGCTGTCTAAATTCTAGACTTTAGCATATAAGTTGTAATTGAACTACCGGAATAAATCTTAGCACTTTTTGCATATTTTATTATATTTAGGCTTATAGCTGACCGCTATCCTAATATAGAGTGCACTAATAATTTATTCCTTGTCAACCATATATTTATATAAGAGAAAAAAAATATGAGTATGTTATAAAGCTGTTCTAACTACCCTGAACCTAATAGCTTACACCTACTCCTTTTAAAGAGTAATTCTGAAATTCTGTCATCTAAATTGTAAGGCTATTAGCAAAGGCGACCCTTATAGAAGACAGAAAAAAATTATCTTTTTTTTTTTTTTCTTTTTTGAAAATTACTCCAACATTATTTACTATTAAATTAATTATGTTTTAATGTTATTTGGCTTTGTTAAGATTTTATATTTTCTAATTCATATTCGAAAAGAAAAAAAAATATATAACTTTTGCCTGGAGAGAAATATTTCACTGCTCCATTGAAGTTTTGTGAAGCACATTACATAATTTTATAAGTATGTTTTCGGGTGCGCCCTGCACATTTGCTCAATATTGTAACCCTGAGACAAATTGGCGTTCCCATGTTCCTATCCTTTCTTATTATTATTTTGAATTTTAAAAAGGCAAGTTATTAATTTTGTTTCAATTTTTTTTTTTTACCTAAAAGAGAAAAATTTATTTTTAAATTTTGAAAATTTTGAAATTTTGAAATTCGATTAATTATGTATTTTGATTTATTTTTAATATCAATTCATATCCCATGGATAATATTGGGGAGGGGGTAAGGGTAATGATCTTGTATAACATCCCCGTATAAGTTTGTATATGGTGTATAACAATATAACGACATATTTATATCATAATAATCCGTTTGATACTTTAAATATGGGTCTACATTCTCAGAATATTTATTATTTTTTTTATAATACTTTATAGTACCTTTGTCACCCTTTTGATTCGTATTTTTGTCTAATTTAAACCAACAATTTTCAGTTGCGTGTGATTTTCTTTGACAAATGTCACATTTATTTTTGTAATTTTTATGACCCTTAATTATTTCCTGAGACTCCTGTAAATTCTTAATTTCCGCCTCTGTATGACCTGTTGCATATTTCGGAGCGTACAGCTGATCCATATGTCGTTTGATCGGCTCTATTGATTTATCTGGAACATATTGTAATAAATAATTAAAGTTTCTAAACATTTTAGTAACTTCGTAGGGTCCTTGAAATTTTGGTTCTAATGCGCCTGGTTTTCCAATACATTTTAAATATACTGTTTGACCCAAATTTAAATCCTTTACTTTTTCGTATGCCTCTTCATCCATATATTCTTGCATTATTTTCTCCTGGTTTGCAAGGGATTGAATTTTGATTTCCTTCATATGCTGTATTCTTTTTAAATTTTTGTAGCGAATAATTTAGAGAAATAATTTTATTTTTCTGTCCTCTGGTTTTAACTCCAGAGGTATTTAAATCTACACTTCTCCTTTTAAATTTTCGCTTATTGTTAGGCATAACCTTTTAACAGAATATTTCTGTTTATCATACTTTTTTCTCTATATTGCAACATATGTATGAAAATATTATAAATTGCATAAATACATAAAAACAACAGCACTAAAATTTAAAAAAATTTCTTAGGAGATGAAGTTGTTTTGTAGATTATTCTTTTACACACATAAATACCCCTAAAATATTTATAATACACGCATATATAAAAAACAACATAATTTCATTTAACCGAAAAATATCTGTCTTTTTCTACAGAAAAACAATCGTATTTTTTTTTTTTTGTAAATAATGTACTACTACTTCGTAGTACGACTCATAAATTTACTTTTGTATCAAGGTGATACAATTTCAAAAATCATGATCTATTGACATTTCAATCATTTTTATACCAGACATATTATCGAATTTTACTTATTATTCTTCTTATTATTATTTATACAGTATATAAAAAAATTATTTTTACCAATGTGTCATCTGTGATGTGAATGCCATTATTTCTCAATGGTAACTGAGATCCAACCAAAAGAGAAAAGAGAGAAAAAAAAAATTTGTAATTCTTAAATTTACCTATTATAAATCCCAGAATTATTTTTTTCATTTCCTTTTTTTTTTTTTTTTTTTTGCTAACATATATTATTCATTTTATTTATATAAAATTATTATATGTGTGTCATTATTGTTACAATAATAAAATTAATTTTAATAAAATTTTAATCAATTAGACTTAAATACCTACAATATCTTTAAAATTGTTACATTAAAATAATACTTAAATTTATTTTCCTTTATTATTATTATTATTATTATTATTCCTAATGACCTCAGATGAACGTTCCTGAGTCATAGCACCATTTTACTATGAAGGGGGGATGCTGGACAGATAGTTACACCTGTTTATTTTCTATTTAATTTATATCCAAAATTGTTAATTGGTCCAAATCATCCAAGCAACCTCATAGCAAATTGGTATATAATTTTATATACCTTAGATAAATTCAAATAATATAAGTGATCGTAAATACATAATTCTAGTAGAAGAGCATCGCGAAGCATTAATAAAATTAAATTATAATTCGCGTCAAAATGTAATTATTAAATTTAAATAATTACGAATAAAATTAAGAGTTTGCGTTGTGAATTATTTAGACGAACTCTTCCACTTATGAATTAAACTAAAATTTAAGCTGTAAAATAAATTGACATACCTCAAACATTATCAATTAAATAATTACAGAAACTTTTTTAAAACTTGATTAAATATTTTATTTACATTGAACACAACTATATACAGAAATACATAATATTAATTCAAAAAAAAGAAAGCAATACTTTTGTTTGCTTCTCATTATTTTATGTATATTTAATCTTTAAAATAAAGACAATATTTTCATATACTCTAATTATTATATTTTTTTCTTTTTGCTAAAAGAATAATTCTCTTTCATTTTTTTAATTACCTTAATTTTAATTCATTATCGGTTTCGTCGGATCTCAGATTACTCTCTACCATAAAATATCAGAAAAGTATTTTTTATGATTTTTCATATGATCTTAAGTGGTAAAGGAAAAAGTTTAAAGTCGTACCTTTTTTTAATATACGGGATGGTGGCCTTTATTCATCAAATTCAGAGTTGTCGCGTTGCTTAGGATCATATTCATATGTCATACGGAATTCGCTTCGTATCAGAGCGGCAACATCGGGATGGCAGGATGCATAGCTACGGACCTCTGTAGAATAACCCTCTTTATTTTAACATCAAGAAGACATCCTCAATTTGGCTTGCTTAGGCTCACTCCGATATGTACATCAGGAAGACATCCTCAATTAGGCTTGCTTAGGCTCACTCCGATATGTACAGCAGGAAGACATCCTCAATTAGGCTTGATTAGGCTCGCTCCGATATGTCCATCTCGCCTGAGCATTACTAGAGCTTTCAGGATTCATTGCACGGGCTTTTAGGAGAGCTCCTGCGTCCTCTACATCTTTTTTCAGACTCTCTTTTTCAAACCTTATTCTTCTTGCACACCAACTCCTGCAGTGGGTGGAACTATTTTTGTCTAGTCCACTGTTATTGGATGTGAGAAGATTTTTTATTATACTTCGATAGGCCTATTAGCTAACAGTCTGCAAATGGCCCCTTACATATACTTTAATATTATTATCTGCCTTAAAGTTTGGGTGGTCTGAAAAGCCATAAATTTATCCCAACACTTTTATTGAGGCCATAAATTTATTCCAACGTTTTTATTATTTTACGATTTCTAATTATACACCACTTTCCATTGGCTTGTCATAAAACGACACCATGGCGTCTGGCTATTGTTGTTGTCTGAGATCCGAACTCTATTCAACATTATACATTTATTTTACAATACAACAATTTTATAAAAAATATATATTTAATATTTAAAATCAACTTAATAATTTTTGCATGAACTTACACTCCTATTTTACTTAAATATATAAACATTATAATTTTACGCTCATAATTATATTTTATAAAAAATATTTATACAAACAGAAATAACAAATTACGCAATTTTACTTTGATTTAACCAACATGGTGCGGGAACATATCATAGTTATATGTTGCCCAGCATCTCTCCCGGTGTCAGAAAAAAAAAATAAAAACTGGTTGCTGGTTTTATTTTTTTTTGTAAAGCTTAAAGGAATGTACGTGTCCATATGACTGTGTATCTACACAGTTTTTGAACTAAGTCTGTAAAGTTCAATTATCAATGGTTCTGGTATATTTTATAAGAAGTTCTTCTATTTTTCATAACAGAAAGTTCAACACATGATAGCATAGTTGTCTGTTGACATTCACATTTATAGAAGACCTCTGTACTGAAAATCAGACGTCTTTCTCGAAGCCTTTTTTCTTTACCACACACATGTTTACTAAATTTGTAACTTTACAGTTTAAGTGCCCAAAATACATTCAAAGCTATAATTTTGTATGAAACTAATATGCCGAAATAAACCTAAATACAGGAAAAATAATGGCATACACATTTGACATATTATTTCATCACATACAACCTTATGACACAGTGTTTCATTTAAAACACATTTTATACCGAATAAAAGTAAATACAATGCTTGTAATATGACATGTTATATTTTCACATAATTAATCTGATGTATTCAAATTATAATCAGAAAAATATTGTATACAAACTGGTTACATTATTTTATTTATTTATTTGTTACTTCTAACATGTATGATACGTCAAAATATACAAGCTATCTCATCTCCTTTAATATATCATTACGTAATGTTTTCCAACTTTACCCGATACGAGAAAAAAAAAGAAGAAGAAGGAGAGAATAAAACCAGTTTTTGAACGTCCCCGATCCTCCCGAAAAGTGGGGGTTGGTCAAGCTACTAATCCCTTTCTGCGAGGTGATTTGTGCTGTGACAAAATTTTACGACTTCCCAAAAGTATGTATTTAAAACCATTTCATGCTTGTAATTACCTTATTAATTAATATAATTTATTGATATACTTTCTTCTTAACTAACTGTGCATGCCTGTATGTAATTTTTAACATAATCTATGCATAAACAGTGTATATATTTGTATCATATCTAATGTAAACCTTCTGCTTTTTTTATTATTTTGAAGGGGAAAAATGGCGATTCTAGCATCTGAATTCTCCTGCCTCATACTGCGACTGAAGCGAGCGTGGCTTTTTATGCTGTCAGGTTCAAATCTAAACCAAATTGCCTTTCAGGATTTAAAAAAAAATGCATATGATTTTCTTTAACTGATTACATTGTATATTTTTAGATCTTTCTAACAAACACAAATTTTGATTCATGATATTGTTTACTATTAAAATGTAAACAACACGGAAAAATGACTTCTACAGCCTCTCAAAATGCAAAATATGCATTACGCTGACCTTAAAAATGCACCTTCTTTTAATACTATTAAATAGTGTTGTCAGAAAATGCCATTGACGAAGAAGAGAACAATTTTTGTGTCTTTAATTATTATTTATTTAGCCAACAATTCTATCTTAAAAGATTGTTAAATTTTCATATTTATTTATTTACTGAATGAAATAAAAATTTATTTATTCAAAATTTTATTTATCATTAACATTCCGTATGTGAATTCTAATGTCTAAAATTTAATGATATGTTTACAAATAAAAGATAATAAATTATTATTATTAATCAAACATTAATAATTATTATTGAATTATAAAAAATGTACTTAATACACTTGTATAATTAAAAAAAAAACAAAAGCAAATGATAATGATAATTACTACGTAACATCGTATGCAGCCATCTATGAGGGCCCGGCCGGACCAAAGAACTTCTGCCAGCAAAAAAAAATCTTTGTATACTCACAAACAACCACATCCAATTTTTTTATAGATCAAGTTTTTAAAATAATTACTGTACGTACTATAAAAAAAATTAAATAAATAAATTTATTAAGCCATACTACATATTTTAATAAAAATAAGGCCAATATATATAAATATATTTATTTATTTATTTTGTTTTCTTATGTTAAATTGGCCAAATTATATAAAAAAAATTTTATGAACTCACATACTCAAATTTATCAATCCTATGTATATTTATATGTGTTTAATTTAGAATTGCATTTAATTCTAAGGGAGAGTAAAGAGAAGAAAAAAAAATGCTTAAATTCTAAAATAACATAAATTTATAAATATTTCATAAAAAAAAAAAAAAATCTAATTTCTAGCTGATTTCAGCAAGATGTCATTTAATATTTATATTAAATAATTTTGCTAATACATTTTATTAATTATTAAATTTGCATATTTTTATATATACAATAAAAATATAATAGTCTTACATAAAATTTTACACTACAACAATGTTATTAATTAATTTAACTTGAATTTAAGCCTACTTTAATTCTAATTGAATACCGTTAATAAAAGTAAATTAGCTTATCAAGTTAAATATAATATAAACTATGTTTGTCTAATGTTAATTTTACTGAAAATTCCATAAATTTTAACTGCAAATGCTAATTGCTATACCTTTTGTTATTTATTTTGAAAACAACACGAACTTATATTTTTATTTATTATTTTTTTTAATTAAATCTAGGAACTATACACTGAGCTAGACACTCCATAAATGTGTAAAACCTAAAAATCAAAAGTTTTCCTAAATAAAACTCAAAATGCTGCTTTTTACAATATAATATTACTAATTTTATTGTTTCTGAGCACAACATCTAGTAATTATAACACACTTAATTTTTTCTTCGATTCCTTTTTCAGCCAAGAATCCTGAAATTTATGTCCAAGTGATGACTATATATTGATGTATCTGTGAATAACTTTTCTACAAATATTTTGTTGGTGTTGGTGCATACCCAGCCGTAGGCCAAAATTGCACCCTATACAGAAAGCCTTTGGTGAGAAAATTTTAATTTTACTTCAATTATTTATTTGTGTATTTTTTTTACTATAATTTTGTGTGCAATCATATTGAAATAACTTGCCCTGTCCATTGTTATACATATATATGTTTTTTAAAAACCAATGTGCTACACAAAAATCCTTTCTTTTAAATTTTTTTATAACATTTTTGTTCCTAAAACTTATCCCTGCTGTCTAAATTCTAGACTTTAGCATATAAGTTGTAATTGAACTACCGGAATAAATCTTAGCACTTTTTGCATATTTTATTATATTTAGGCTTATAGCTGACCGCTATCCTAATATAGAGTGCACTAATAATTTATTCCTTGTCAACCATATATTTATATAAGAGAAAAAAAAAATATGAGTATGTTATAAAGCTGTTCTAACTACCCTGAACCTAATAGCTTACACCTACTCCTTTTAAAGAGTAATTCTGAAATTCTGTCATCTAAATTGTAAGGCTATTAGCAAAGGCTACCCTTATAGAAGACAGAAAAAAATTATCTTTTTTTTTTTTTCTTTTTTGAAAATTACTCCAACATTATTTACTATTAAATTAATTATGTTTTAATGTTATTTGGCTTTGTTAAGATTTTATATTTTCTAATTCATATTCGAAAAGAAAAAAAAATATATAACTTTTGCCTGGAGAGAAATATTTCACTGCTCCATTGAAGTTTTGTGAAGCACATTACATAATTTTATAAGTATGTTTTCGGGTGCGCCCTGCACATTTGCTCAATATTGTAACCCTGAGACAAATTGGCGTTCCCATGTTCCTATCCTTTCTTATTATTATTTTGAATTTTAAAAAGGCAAGTTATTAATTTTGTTCCAATTTTTTTTTTTTACCTAAAAGAGAAAAATTTATTTTTAAATTTTGAAAATTTTGAAATTTTGAAATTCGATTAATTATGTATTTTGATTTATTTTTAATACCAATTCATATCCCATGGATAATATTGGGGAGGGGGTAAGGGTAATGATCTTGTATAACATCCCCGTATAAGTTTGTATATGGTGTATAACAATATAACGACATATTTATATCATAATAATCCGTTTGATACTTTAAATATGGGTCTACATTCTCAGAATATTTATTATTTTTTTTATAATACTTTATAGTACCTTTGTCACCCTTTTGATTCGTATTTTTGTCTAATTTAATCCAACAATTTTCAGTTGCGTGTGATTTTCTTTGACAAATGTCACATTTATTTTTGTAATTTTTATGACCCTTAATTATTTCCTGAGACTCCTGTAAATTCGTAATTTCCGCCTCTGTATGACCTGTTGCATATTTCGGAGCGTACAGCTGATCCATATGTCGTTTGATCGGCTCTATTGATTTATCTGGAACATATTGTAATAAATAATTAAAGTTTCTAAACTTTTTAGTAACTTCGTAGGGTCCTTGAAATTTTGGTTCTAATGCGCCTGGTTTTCCAATACATTTTAAATATACTGTTTGACCCAAATTTAAATCCTTTACTTTTTCGTATGCCTCTTCATCCATATATTCTTGCATTATTTTCTCCTGGTTTGCAAGGGATTGAATTTTGATTTCCTTCATATGCTGTATTCTTTTTAGTTTTTTGTAGCGAATAATTTAGAGAAATAATTTTATTTTTCTGTCCTCTGGTTTTAACTCCAGAGGTATTTAAATCTACACTTCTCCTTTTAAATTTTCGCTTATTGTTAGGCATAACCTTTTAACAGAATATTTCTGTTTATCATACTTTTTTCTCTATATTGCAACATATGTATGAAAATATTATAAATTGCATAAATACATAAAAACAACAGCACTAAAATTTAAAAAAATTTCTTAGGATATGAAGTTGTTTTGTAGATTATTCTTTTACACACATAAATACCCCTAAAATATTTATAATACACGCATATATAAAAAACAACATAATTTCATTTAACCGAAAAATATCTGTCTTTTTCTACAGAAAAACAATCTTTTTTTTTGTAAATAATGTACTACTACTTCGTAGTACGACTCATAAATTTACTTTTGTATCAAGGTGATACAATTTCAAAAATCATGATCTATTGACATTTCAATCATTTTTATACCAGACATATTATCGAATTTTACTTATTATTCTTATTATTATTATTTATACAGTATATAAAAAAATTATTTTTACCAATGTGTCATCTGTGATGTGAATGCCATTATTTCTCAATGGTAACTGAGATCCAACCAAAAGAGAAAAGAGAGAAAAAAAAAATTTGTAATTCTTAAATTTACCTATTATAAATCCCAGAATTATTTTTTTCATTTCCTTTTTTTTTTTTTTTTTGCTAACATATATTATTCATTTTATTTATATAAAATTATTATATGTGTGTCATTATTGTTACAATAATAAAATTAATTTTAATAAAATTTTAATCAATTAGACTTAAATACCTACAATATCTTTAAAATTGTGACATTAAAATAATACTTAAATTTATTTTCCTTTATTATTATTATTATTATTATTATTCCTAATGACCTCAGATGAACGTTCCTGAGTCATAGCACCATTTTACTATGAAGGGGGGATGCTGGACAGATAGTTACACCTGTTTATTTTCTATTTAATTTATATCCAAAATTGTTAATTGGTCCAAATCATCCAAGCAACCTCATAGCAAATTGGTATATAATTTTATATACCTTAGATAAATTCAAATAATATAAGTGATCGTAAATACATAATTCTAGTAGAAGAGCATCGCGAAGCATTAATAAAATTAAATTATAATTCGCGTCAAAATGTAATTATTAAATTTAAATAATTACGAATAAAATTAAGAGTTTGCGTTGTGAATTATTTAGACGAACTCTTCCACTTATGAATTAAACTAAAATTTAAGCTGTAAAATAAATTGACATACCTCAAACATTATCAATTAAATAATTACAGAAACTTTTTTAAAACTTGATTAAATATTTTATTTACATTGAACACAACTATATACAGAAATACATAATATTAATTCAAAAAAAAAGAAAGCAATACTTTTGTTTGCTTCTCATTATTTTATGTATATTTAATCTTTAAAATCAAGACAATATTTTCATATACTCTAATTATTATATTTTTTTCTTTTTGCTAAAAGAATAATTCTCTTTCATTTTTTTAATTACCTTAATTTTAATTCATTATCGGTTTCGTCGGATCTCAGATTACTCTCTACCATAAAATATCAGAAAAGTATTTTTTATGATTTTTCATATGATCTTAAGTGGTAAAGGAAAAAGTTTAAAGTCGTACCTTTTTTTAATATACGGGATGGTGGCCTTTATTCATCAAATTCAGAGTTGTCGCGTTGCTTAGGATCATATTCATATGTCATACGGAATTCGCTTCGTATCAGAGCGGCAACATCGGGATGGCAGGATGCATAGCTACGGACCTCTGTAGAATAACCCTCTTTATTTTAACATCAAGAAGACATCCTCAATTTGGCTTGCTTAGGCTCACTCCGATATGTACATCAGGAAGACATCCTCAATTAGGCTTGCTTAGGCTCACTCCGATATGTACAGCAGGAAGACATCCTCAATTAGGCTTGATTAGGCTCGCTCCGATATGTCCATCTCGCCTGGGCATTACTAGAGCTTTCAGGATTCATTGCACGGGCTTTTAGGAGAGCTCCTGCGTCCTCTACATCTTTTTTCAGACTCTCTTTTTCAAACCTTATTCTTCTTGCACACCAACTCCTGCAGTGGGTGGAACTATTTTTGTCTAGTCCACTGTTATTGGATGTGAGAAGATTTTTTATTATACTTCGATAGGCCTATTAGCTAACAGTCTGCAAATGGCCCCTTACATATACTTTAATATTATTATCTGCCTTAAAGTTTGGGTGGTCTGAAAAGCCATAAATTTATCCCAACACTTTTATTGAGGCCATAAATTTATTCCAACGTTTTTATTATTTTACGATTTCTAATTATACACCACTTTCCATTGGCTTGTCATAAAACGACACCATGGCGTCTGGCTATTGTTGTTGTCTGAGATCCGAACTCTATTCAACATTATACATTTATTTTACAATACAACAATTTTATAAAAAATATATATTTAATATTTAAAATCAACTTAATAATTTTTGCATGAACTTACACTCCTATTTTACTTAAATATATAAACATTATAATTTTACGCTCATAATTATATTTTATAAAAAATATTTATACAAACAGAAATAACAAATTACGCAATTTTACTTTGATTTAACCAACATGGTGCGGGAACATATCATAGTTATATGTTGCCCAGCATCTCTCCCGGTGTCAGAAAAAAAAAATAAAAACTGGTTGCTGGTTTTATTTTTTTTTGTAAAGCTTAAAGGAATGTACGTGTCCATATGACTGTGTATCTACACAGTTGTCTGTAAAGTTCAATTATCAATGGTTCTGGTATATTTTATAAGAAGTTCTTCTATTTTTCATAACAGAAAGTTCAACACATGATAGCATAGTTGTCTGTTGACATTCACATTTATAGAAGACCTCTGTACTGAAAATCAGACGTCTTTCTCGAAGCCTTTTTTCTTTACCACACACATGTTTACTAAATTTGTAACTTTACAGTTTAAGTGCCCAAAATACATTCACAGCTATAATTTTGTATAAAACTAATATGCCGAAATAAACCTAAATACAGGAAAAATAATGGCATACACATTTGACATATTATTTCATCACATACAACCTTATGACACAGTGTTTCATTTAAAACACATTTTATACCGAATAAAAGTAAATACAATGCTTGTAATATGACATGTTATATTTTCACATAATTAATCTGATGTATTCAAATTATAATCAGAAAAATATTGTATACAAACTGGTTACATTATTTTATTTATTTATTTGTTACTTCTAACATGTATGATACGTCAAAATATACAAGCTATCTCATCTCCTTTAATATATCATTACGTAATGTTTTCCAACTTTACCCGATACGAGAAAAAAAAAGAAGAAGAAGGAGAGAATAAAACCAGTTTTTGAACGTCCCCGATCCTCCCGAAAAGTGGGGGTTGGTCAAGCTACTAATCCCTTTCTGCGAGGTGATTTGTGCTGTGACAAAATTTTACGACTTCCCAAAAGTATGTATTTAAAACCATTTCATGCTTGTAATTACCTTATTAATTAATATAATTTATTGATATACTTTCTTCTTAACTAACTGTGCATGCCTGTATGTAATTTTTAACATAATCTATGCATAAACAGTGTATATATTTGTATCATATCTAATGTAAACCTTCTGCTTTTTTTTATTATTTTGAAGGGGAAAAATGGCGATTCTAGCATCTGAATTCTCCTGCCTCATACTGCGACTGAAGCGAGCGTGGCTTTTTATGCTGTCATGTTCAAATCTAAACCAAATTGCCTTTCAGGATTTAAAAAAAATGCATATGATTTTCTTTAACTGATTACATTGTATATTTTTAGATCTTTCTAACAAACACAAATTTTGATTCATGATATTGTTTACTATTCAAATGTAAACAACACGGAAAAATGACTTCTACAGCCTCTCAAAATGCAAAATATGCATTACGCTGACCTTAAAAATGCACCTTCATTTAATACTATTAAATAGTGTTGTCAGAAAATGCCATTGACGAAGAAGAGAACAATTTTTGTGTCTTTAATTATTATTTATTTAGCCAACAATTCTATCTTAAAAGATTGTTAAATTTTCATATTTATTTATTTACTGAATGAAATAAAAATTTATTTATTCAAAATTTTATTTATCATTAACATTCCGTATGTGAATTCTAATGTCTAAAATTTAATGATATGTTTACAAATAAAAGATAATAAATTATTATTATTAATCAAACATTAATAATTATTATTGAATTATAAAAAATGTACTTAATACACTTGTATAATTTTAAAAAAAAACAAAAGCAAATGATAATGATAATTACTACGTAACATCGTATGCAGCCATCTATGAGTGCCCGGCCGGACCAAAGAACTTCTGCCAGCAGAAAAAAATCTTTGTATACTCACAAACAACCACATCCAATTTTTTTATAGATCAAGTTTTTAAAATAATTACTGTACGTACTATAAAAAAATTAAATAAATAAATTTATTAAGCCATACTACATATTTTAATAAAAATAAGGCCAATATATATAAATATATTTGTTTATTTATTTTGTTTTCTTATGTTAAATTGGCCAAATTATATAAAAAAAATTTTATGAACTCACATACTCAAATTTATCAATCCTATGTATATTTATATGGGTTTAATTTAGAATTGCATTTAATTCTAAGGGAGAGTAAAGAGAAGAAAAAAAAATGCTTAAATTCTAAAATAACATAAATTTATAAATATTTCATTTAAAAAAAAAAAAATCTAATTTCTAGCTGATTTCAGCAAGATGTCATTTAATATTTATATTAAATAATTTTGCTAATACATTTTATTAATTATTAAATTTGCATATTTTTATATATACAATAAAAATATAATAGTCTTACATAAAATTTTACACTACAACAATGTTATTAATTAATTTAACTTGAATTTAAGCCTACTTTAATTCTAATTGAATACCGTTAATAAAAGTAAATTAGCTTATCAAGTTAAATATAATATAAACTATGTTTGTCTAATGTTAATTTTGCTGAAAATTCCATAAATTTTAACTGCAAATGCTAATTGCTATACCTTTTGTTATTTATTTTGAAAACAACACGAACTTATATTTTTATTTATTATTTTTTTTAATTAAATCTAGGAACTATACACTGAGCTAGACACTCCATAAATGTGTAAAACCTAAAAATCAAAAGTTTTCCTAAATAAAACTCAAAATGCTGCTTTTTACAATATAATATTACTAATTTTATTGATTCTGAGCATAACATCTAGTAATTATACCATACTTAATTTTTTCTTCGATTCCTTTTTCAGCCAAGAATCCTGAAATTTTTGTCCAAGTGATCACTATATATTGATGTATCTGTGAATAACTTTTCTACAAATATTTTGTTGGTGTTGGTGCAAACCCAGCCGTAGGCCAAAATTGCACCCTATACAGAAAGCCTTTGGTGAGAAAATTTTAATTTTACTTCAATTATTTATTTGTGTATTTTTTTTTTACTATAATTTTGTGTGCAATCATATTGAAATAACTTGCCTTGTCCATTGTTATACATATATATGTTTTTTAAAAACCAATGTGCTACACCAAAATCCTTTTTTTTTAAATTTTTTTATAACACTTTTGTTCATAAAACTTATCCCTGCTGTCTAAATTCTAGACATTAGCATATAAGTTGTAATTGAACTACCGGAATAAATCTTAGCACTTTTTGCATATTTTATTATATTGAGGCTTATAGCTGACCGCTATCCTAATATAGAGTGCACTAATAATTTATTCCTTGTCAACCATATATTTATATAAGAGAAAAAAAAAATATGAGTATGTTATAAAGCTGTTCTAACTACCCTGAACCTAATAGCTTACACCTACTCCTTTTAAAGAGTAATTCTGAAATTCTGTCATCTAAATTGTAAGGCTATTAGCAAAGGCTACCCTTATAGAAGATAGAAAAAAATTATCTTTTTTTTTTTTTCTTTTTTGAAAATTACTCCAACATTATTTACTATTAAATTAATTAAGTTTTAATGTTATTTGGCTTTGTTAAGATTTTATATTTTCTAATTCATATTCGAAAAGAAAAAAAATATATAACTTTTGCCTGGAGAGAAATATTTCACTGCTCCATTGAAGTTTTGTGAAGCACATTACATAATTTTATAAGTATGTTTTCGGGTGCGCCCTGCACATTTGCTCAATATTGTAACCCTGAGACAAATTGGCGTTCCCATGTTCCTATCCTTTCTTATTATTATTTTGAATTTTAAAAAGGCAAGTTATTAATTTTGTTTCAATTTTTTTTTTTACCTAAAAGAGAAAAATTTATTTTTAAATTTTGAAAATTTTGAAATTTTGAAATTCGATTAATTATGTATTTTGATTTATTTTTAATACCAATTCATATCCCATGGATAATATTGGGGAGAGGGTAAGGGTAATGATCTTGTATAACATCCCCGTATAAGTTTGTATATGGTGTATAACCATATAACGACATATTTATATCATAATAATCCATTTGATACTTTAAATATGGGTCTACATTCTCAGAATATTTATTATTTTTTTTTATAATACTTTATAGTACCTTTGTCACCCTTTTGAATCGTATTTTTGTCTAATTTAAACCAACAATTTTCAGTTGCGTGTGATTTTCTTTGACAAATGTCACATTTATTTTTGTAATTTTTATGACCCTTAATTATTTCCTGAGAACCCTGTAAATTCGTAATTTCCGCCTCTGTATGACCTGTTGCATATTTCGGAGCGTACAGCTGATCCATATGTCGTTTGATCGGCTCTATTGATTTATCTGGAACATATTGTAATAAATAATTAAAGTTTCTAAATTTTTTAGTAACTTCGTAGGGTCCTTGAAATTTTGGCTCTAATGCGCCTGGTTTTCCAATACATTTTAAATATACTGTTTGACCCAAATTTAAATCCTTTACTTTTTCGTATGCCTCTTCATCCATATATTCTTGCATTATTTTCTCCTGGTTTGCAAGGGATTGAATTTTGATTTCCTTCATATGCTGTATTCTTTTTAGTTTTTTGTAGCGAATAATTTAGAGAAATAATTTTATTTTTCTGTCCTCTGGTTTTAACTCCAGAGGTATTTAAATCTACACTTCTCCTTTTAAATTTTCGCTTATTGTTGGGCATAACCTTTTAACAGAATATTTCTGTTTATCATACTTTTTTCTCTATATTGCAACATATGTATGAAAATATTATAAATTGCATAAATACATAAAAACAACAGCACTAAAATATAAAAAAATTTCTTAGGAGATGAAGTTGTTTTGTAGATTATTCTTTTACACACATAAATACCCCTAAAATATTTATAATACACGTATATATAAAAAACAACATAATTTCATTTAACCGAAAAATATCTGTCTTTTTCTACAGAAAAACAATCTTATTTTATTTATTTATTTATTTATTTTTTTGTAAATAATGTACTACTACTTCGTAGTACGACTCATAAATTTTCTTTTGTATCAAGGTGATACAATTTCAAAAATCATGATCTATTGACATTTCAATCATTTTTATACCAGACATATTATCGAATTTTACTTATTATTCTTATTATTATTATTTATACGGTATATAAAAAAATTATTTTTACAAATGTGTCATCTGTGATGTGAATGCCATTATTTCTCAATGGTAACTGAGATCCAACCAAAAGAGAAAAGAGAGAAAAAAAAAAAAATTGTAATTCTTAAATTTACCTATTATAAATCCCAGAATTATTTTTTTCATTTCCTTTTTTTTTTTTTTTTTTTTTTTTGCTAACATATATTATTCATTTTATTTATATAAAATTATTATATGTGTGTCATTATTGTTACAATAATAAAATTAATTTTAATAAAATTTTAATCAATTAGACTTAAATACCTACAATATCTTTAAAATTGTGACATTAAAATAATACTTAAATTTATTTTCCTTTATTATTATTATTATTATTCCTAATGACCTCAGATGAACGTTACTGAGCCATAGCACCATTTTACTATGAAGGGGGGATGCTGGACAGATAGTTACACCTGTTTATTTTCTATTTAATTTATATCCAAAATTGTTAATTGGTCCAAATCATCCAAGCAACCTCATAGCAAATTGGTATATAATTTTATATACCTTAGATAAATTCAAATAATATAAGTGATCGTAAATACATAATTCTAGTAGAAGAGCATCGCGAAGCATTAATAAAATTAAATTATAATTCGCGTCAAAATGTAATTATTAAATTTAAATAATTACGAATAAAATTAAGAGTTTGCGTTGTGAATTATTTAGACGAACTCTTCCACTTATGAATTAAACTAAAATTTAAGCTGTAAAATAAATTGACATACCTCAAACATTATCAATTAAATAATTACAGAAACTTTTTTAAAACTTGATTAAATATTTTATTTACATTGAACACAACTATATACAGAAATACATAATATTAATTCAAAAAAAAAGAAAGCAATACTTTTGTTTGCTTCTCATTATTTTATGTATATTTAATCTTTAAAATCAAGACAATATTTTCATATACTCTAAATATTATATTTTTTTCTTTTTGCTAAAAGAATAATTCTCTTTCATTTTTTTAATTACCTTAATTTTAATTCATTATCGGTTTCGTCGGATCTCAGATTACTCTCTACCATAAAATATCAGAAAAGTATTTTTTATGATTTTTCATATGATCTTAAGTGGTAAAGGAAAAAGTTTAAAGTCGTACCTTTTTTTAATATACGGGATGGTGGCCTTTATTCATCAAATTCAGAGTTGTCGCGTTGCTTAGGATCATATTCATATGTCATCCGGAATTCGCTTCGTATCAGAGCGGCAACATCGGGATGGCAAGATGCATAGCTACGGACCTCTGTAGAATAACCCTCTTTATTTTAACATCAAGAAGACATCCTCAATTTGGCTTGCTTAGGCTCACTCCGATATGTACATCAGGAAGACATCCTCAATTAGGCTTGCTTAGGCTCACTCCGATATGTACAGCAGGAAGACATCCTCAATTAGGCTTGATTAGGCTCGCTCCGATATGTCCATCTCGCCTGGGCATTACTAGGGCTTTCAGGATTCATTGCACGGGCTTTTAGGAGAGCTCCTGCGTCCTCTACATCTTTTTTCAGACTCTCTTTTTCAAACCTTATTCTTCTTGCACACCAACTCCTGCAGTGGGTGGAACTATTTTTGTCTAGTCCACTGTTATTGGATGTGAGAAGATTTTTTATTATACTTCGATAGGCCTATTAGCTAACAGTCTGCAAATGGCCCCTTACATATACTTTAATATTATTATCTGCCTTAAAGTTTGGGTGGTCTGAAAAGCCATAAATTTATCCCAACACTTTTATTGAGGCCATAAATTTATTCCAACGTTTTTATTATTTTACGATTTCTAATTATACACCACTTTCCATTGGCTTGTCATAAAACGACACCATGGCGTCTGGCTATTGTTGTTGTCTGAGATCCGAACTCTATTCAACATTATACATTCATTTTACAATACAATAATTTTTAAAAAATATATATTTAATATTTAAAATCAACTTAATAATTTTTGCATGAACTTACACTCCTATTTTACTTAAATATATAAACATTATAATTTTACACTCATAATTATATTTTATAAAAAATATTTATACAAACAGAAATAACAAATTACGCAATTTTACTTTGATTTAACCAACATGGTGCGGGAACATATCATAGTTATATGTTGCCCAGCACTGAGCAGAGCAGTTGAGAACAGCTGATCTCTCTCCCATGCTGATCTCTACGCTGGACATGTTACATTTCTGTATTGATGTTGTCAAGCTGGCATCGGCTCGTGACGCACATTTATACTTATTCTCCCGAAAGTCACAGTATTGAAAATGGCTTCTATTTTATTGGCTTCGATTAAGTTTTTATACCAGGCTGGCAGGCCCGCTTATTTTTTTTTCTCGGCCCGGCCCATTTATTTTGTTTCTCGGCCCGGCCCGTTGAAAAAATTGTTCTAATTCTGCGGCCAGCCCGGCCCGTTTGAAAATTCGTCTTGACTTTGCCGGGCCACCCGGGCCCGTGCAGACCTCTACTTTGTGATATTTTCACAAACTTATTTTTATAATTACATGAACTTTTAATCTATTCTTATATAGAATTTTTTTAATCGAGTATCGTCCTCTCCCCTCTTTTTTTTTTTTTTTTTTTTTTTTCTTTCAGAATACTCTGGACGATTAATAATTCAAGAGAACACAATATTTTTCGCTGACTTTATAGATATTTATTTGGTGAAATTAAACTTAATAATGTAGATAGGCTTTAACTAACGTTTTTTTTTCTTTTTCTGATATTTTCAAAACTCTTCTTTCGGATATAAATTGCGATCTTGTGAAATTACGGAAACGACGAATTTCTTATTCTGGTACTCTCTTTACTATTTAGAAAACTGAATGTATAACTGGAAGGGTCAGTGGAAGAAGGATAACATTCTTTAAAATTTAGCATTTTAATGCTTTTAAACTTTGAAATATAAAAGTATTCGAATATTCGGTATTCGGCCTTGAAATATAAAAGTATTCGAATATTCGGTATTCGGCCTACCAGTTACTATTCGGATGGCCAAATACTCGGTGTTCGTTTCGCTTGTAGGCCGAATATTCGGTATTCGGCCAAAATCACTATTCGGCGCATCCCTAATTAGAAGCATGTAATGGCTAGCTGAGTAAAGATAGTTTGCTCCGTGGAAGTCAGACCATCATATACTAAAGTGGTCCTTCTACTCTCAGCTGCACATATTTTTTATTGTTTGTAATAGACAACACTTTTCAGTTGGAGAAAATACATTCTGACAGTTGCAATCTGACAAATGACAGAAAAATCGTGTTCTCAAATCCGAAAGGGCAACTTTCTGACATAAGTTTTAATTTATTTTTGTTCGAAAATACATGAAACCAGCTGGTGGTGTTGTTCAGAAACTACGTAATTGAGCTGTTTTTTCCTTTTTTTTTTTTGCAAACGCAATAGATTTTTCAGAAAATAATGTCAAAGTGGGCATTTTGAACCGAACTTCCGAACGAAAGAAGAAAATCCAGTCAGTAAGGGGAGAAAAATGTCGTGTCACGGGATCAAAATCTCTGAAACTCAATAGGTAATGGATTGATCAAAACACGGAAAACACAGTTCGATTCCAAATCGTTCCGTGGTCAGGCTTTCCAATTTTATATCTTTCCGTTAAAAAATGAATTTGTAAATGTGTCAAAACGTTTTGCGCTTGTTGAGCAGAGCAGTTAAGATCAGCCTTAAGGAGCAATTTTACTTTGTTGAATTATTTATAACAATTTTTTTTTTTTTTTTTTTTTTTTTTTTGTTACATATGTTTTTTAGCAGGGCACTCGGAAAAATTCTCTATGTTGAAATATACATCATCACGACAGCGTTCGGAACCTATTTCGGTTTGTTTGATATGGTCCTTATTTTGTCGCAATACAAGAGAATGCGCAGATAGTGGAAAAGTGTCCCTTGACATGTTTATGATCTTTCAAAATCAGAATTTTTTCCGCTTGCTTCTAAATTTCCATACATAGTTTTTGTTTCTAAAAAACTTTTTTAACCGAACTATTTTGACCGTCTTCAACATTAAATAAGCTCTTAAAATAATTCTGCTATTTAAAACTGTCGGCTTCTGCATGTTTATCGAACATTTCTCTATAAAATTAAAAATTTTCATAATTTTATACACAATAGTTTTGTTAATATTAGCTGAGAAAGAGCTCAGTCACAAAAAATTCCTTCACCATCATGACAATGACAGTGTTAGTTAGGTACTTTTTTTAAGGCTGCTCTCAAATCCAAAGGATCAACATTCTGACATAAATTTTAATTCATTTTTGTTCGGAAACGCATGAAACTAAGAAGATGTTGTTATTCAGAAACTATGTCATCGAACTGTTTTTTCCGGGTTTTTTTTTGTAAATGCAATAGATCTTTCAGAAAATACTGTCAAAGTTTACATTTTGAACCGAACTTCCGAACGAAAGAAGAAAATCCAGTCAGTAAGGGGAGAAAAATGCCGTGTAACGTGATCAAAAAAACTTAAAACTTACTAGGTAATTGATTGATCAAAAAATGGAAAACACAGTTCGATTCCAAATCGCTTCCATGGTCAGGCTTTCCAATTTTATATCTTTCCGTTAAAAAATGAATTTGTAAACGTGTCAAAACATTTTGCGCTTGTTGAGCAGAGCAGTTAAGACTATACTAGATGATATATACTCTCTATAGAGCGGCCATCTATTGATAATATCAGTATCGAATATACGTTTGATAATTTCAGTGTCGAATACGCGTTTGATAATTTTGGTGAAAGAACTGAAATTTTTATATTATCAATTCCAAATTTTGTCTAGAAGAATTCATAAAATTTCCATTATTATTAATTTTTGCGCTACCCTATTGATATGCATTAAAAGCATAATTATTTATTATTAAAAGCATTATTATTATTATTATTAAAAGCATTATTAGAAAATTCATCTTCATTCTTTAACTCTTTAAAAGAGAATTCTACAAAATCTAAAAAATGCTTCACCATCCTAAATAAATTTATTTAATATTTTCCTGTTTAATAAACAATTATATTTCATTATTCTAGAATTAAAATACATTGAGTGTAACTTAGGGTTCTGGGTATCGCACCATGTCTAATTATTCAATATGAAACAATTTATATGTCATTAAATAAGGCGAATTTCACTATTTCAAAAAAGTGGTGCCAATCAAGAAATCTGAATTTTAAAAAAGTAGCTCACTGGCAACACTGTTTTCATATTATATAGTTTGACATGGTACCGACAATATCTTAAATAAACTTTTTTAGTCTTAAAATGTTGATGGCATTTATTCCGACCATAAAGTTTATTAATTAAGTTGTATTTTTCCAATTAGTTTTTTTTTTTTTTTTTTTTTTTGTCTAAATTTTGAAGTTCCATATGATTAAAATTGTTAACAAAAATAAATTTTCTAAATAAGCTATGCAATTTTAACATTTTTACAAAACTTCATCAGACATATTTATTTAAAGTATGTTTTTTTCTAATTAAATGAGTTTGCTAATTTTCTTTAGTCTTAATTAATAATACAATTTAATAAACTATTATACCATAATAAGAATATTTAATACACCACAAACAAGTATTACATCCATATAAAAGAGAAACAGTTATGACTCCTTTTCAAAATTGCCTATATTTAAAATCTAAATTTTCTATCAAAATTATAGATTTTTATTTATTTATTTATTTATTTTAACTAGAAGTAATATCTATCGTATAATTTTATTAATGTCATATTACACGAATATCAGATGTTAAGCAATTCTTTAACATTTAATAAGTAATTTGATATGTTCAGTTTTTATTTGATAAAAATTTGTTAAAAAGACTGAATAAATTTAAGTTGGAATTTAAGCTCATAGCTATTATTAGTGCGGCATTTTAGGTTACATTAACATCAAATGATTAAAAATATATAGATCGCATTTTAACTGATGGATGAAAGGATTTTGACACATAGCAAAAAATAGCAAAGAGAAATAGTATCTGATCAAATCTTAAAACATTTTACCCCGTTATCCTATAGGAAAACACAATCATGTGACACTCCACCCCCCTCGCCCCCCCCCCCCAAATTAAATTATACAGCCGTATACCACTCAACATACAACAACAACAACAACAAAAAAAAAACACTCAACATTTTACCCTCGTTTATCCTATTCGACAAAGCCAACGTAACACCCCCCCCCCCCTTCCGGTTGCCCCTTTTGATTGACAGCTGGCCACGCCCTCTATAACGTCACTTCCGTCACCCAAAGTGCGTGGCTCATATCTTTACACTACGAAAATGCATTATTCCGTATTTCAACCAAACACTGCGCCCTCTTTATATGCAACCCATAATTGCAATTACGGAAATTATACTGTTTTGAAAGGATGATGAAGTTTTTTTGTAAAATTTACGGAAAACCTTCTTCATTTTGTACCGAGAACGGAAAAATTATCCATTTATGGAAATTGTACTGTTCTCGAGCGAAGATGAAAGTATTCCGTAAAATTTAACGGAAAATATGTCGTATTTTTACGGATTTTTTTACAGTGTACACTGTTTCAAAATTAAAGGGAAATCTGGTAAAATGAATCCTGTTTATGACAGAATTATTTCTTACACGTAAAATGTCATGTTTTCAACATAAGGAATATTATATAGTACTATTGTAACAAAGCCTTACTAGAACAGATTTTTTCCCTGTCATGTGCAGTTCTGTTAACGCAGGCTTTAATGCAATATATCTTAGTTTAGTTAACGTCTAGTATTAGGTGGATTGTTAGTAATATTCATATGATCATTATTTTTTATTATTATTTCACAAACTCAAAATATTTATTAAATTTTTATTTAGAAAATCCTTCGCGTAAAAGTGGTCTTGTTTAAATGATGGTAAATAAAATCAACAAATCGATCCTATGATGTTAAATAAGAATGGGCATATAAACGCTAAAAGCTTCAACTTTTTACAGTTTAATGGGATCAGTAATTAAAGAAGAAAATTGTTAAACAAATAGTAATATGTAAGTGCAGGAAGAACAAACATTATACAAGTCTGCAGGTCGCCAAGCAGATTTTACATACTGTACCTCACTCCGAGTCCTTTGGAAACATTATGAGTAGTGATAGATTTCTACACGGCACTCGAAGTATGCACTCCTATATCGCTTCTTTTTATGTCATAATACTTCTTTTTATGACTGACGTTTTAGGTTTGTGGCTTGGCGGGATCATTTACAACGAGTTGTTTTTGATTAGATTTTACTTTAGCTGTATGAACATAGATTATAAAAAATCTCACTCTCATATTGTATATAATATAAATGTAGCACAACTTACAAATATAAATGTCATTACTCCACATTTTCGAAGCAATTGTTATTAAATACTGTGCAACAGTTAATTTTCTTATATGAATTATCATTTGAATAATAACATTTACAACAGTAATTTATGTTACATTAGCGATTTTTATATGAACTTAATTGATGCAACTAAAATAAAAATGTTCTCCATTATCATTGCTTGAAATATAACAAGTATATTACGCAGTATTTATTATTAAAGTGACTAACATTTTTATTAATAAAAAAAATATTTACATCCACTACATACACTAGCAAAAATTAATTTATTGATCTCTGTACAAATTACATGGAGGGAAATAAATATTAGACTGTGTATCATCACTAGTATTTTGACTTTAAGTATAATAATAAAAGTAAGAATCTACTTAAAAACAAAGAAAATTATATAATTATAAATATTTCTATGAATTATAGAACTAATATTTGGATATACATATATTAATTTAAATTAACAATAATTAAAAGCAGACATTAATTGTGTTTTATTATTATCTGTATTACAATAATTAAAAACTAGATAAATATATTTAAAAAAGTAATTTAGATATAAAACTCTATAGTATATATAAAACGCGTTCATAAAGCTTAAGGCTCCCGTTGAACAAGCGCTGGGGAATTCAGTGCTAATGTTAAACCTATGAAAGACCTTTTCGCCGATTTCTCATTTTCATTTGCATATTATTGAATTTTTCTTTTTTGCACATGATATTTGAGATCATAATAAGTATTTGACTTTTATCAAATTTTCGATTTTTGTCGCTATTTGATTATGATATTACTTGCAATTTTGGAACGCGAAAAATGGAGGCATTTTTTCTCCACTGCTTTGTAAACTTTTATCCATAAAATATTCTGAAAATTGAAAAAAATCCCTGCCGGCTCGGCCTACAGGCGGAGGTAGATTTGGAAGTTAAGTACTGACGTCACTAACAAAAACTAAATCAAGATTAGAGATAGATCCAGTTTAACAATTTTCTCTGGCCGCTTTCACGAATTTTCAATTTTCCTTTTCTGTAAGAGTTGGTTTTATTAGAATCCTATTAAGGCGGTATTCAGAAAAATATTCTTCCACGCTCAACAACTCGAAATTTTCTGACACATTTTCAGGCTCATTTTTAAAAGCAAAAACATTCTACTTGCTGACGTGATTTTTTGAAGAGATTTATAAACGACCTGTGTTTTTATTTTTCGTTCAATTAATTAGAACTTGATTTACAAACAATTATTTTTCTCAGTACGACTATTTTTTTCGTTTCCAGCACTATCGCTTTGGGAAATTCGGTTCAAAATGCCCTCTTTGACAGCATTTCTTTAAAAATATATATTCTGCCTTTTTGAAAAAAAAAAATAGACCAATACAGCATATTATATAGTTTCTGAATAAGAGAACCTGCTAATTGGATGCGTTTAAGAGTAACGATGAATTTAAAAATGAGTCAGAAAATAAGCCGTTTGGTTTTGAGACGTTACACATACTATCCTAAATATGTTATTTTTTTCGTCATCCCCTATTTTTGTTTAATTAGTTTTTTCTGTAACAGTTGGTCCTATCAAAAACTTGTCAATATAAAAGTTTTGATATTGCGAAACATACACGGTATTCGTCAAGGGATATAAATACTAAAATTTTCGCTAAGTGATATTTCCCTCATTTAATGAAGAAATTGTTTGTTTAAATATGGCTCCCGTTACATAACGCCACCAGTGGTCGAGGGACTCTGCTCTCGAAGCTGGTGGACGGGAAGTGCTGGGTTCGATTCCAATCGCGCTCGTCGGCTTATCGTTCGGAGTTTTCGTGGTTTTCTTTTAACCTTGGTTTTCCAAGCGTAAATACGGGTTAGTTTTCCTTAGAAAGACCCCCACGAAGGGCACTCCCCCTATTTTGGGCCTATATCCCTCGTGCTGGTAATTGGCCGTCATAAACACAACCAACCACGTGTTACATAACGAAAAATCTGATATTCAAATCACGTAAGACGTACGTAATGTAACACAAGCTTTCTTTGTCAGTTAAAAGTGAACAAATGAACAAACTTTTGATAATTCATAAAATAATGACCTTTTATTAACAAGTATTTACATATACATTTCAAGCAATAAATATTTTAAGATTAGATGGTTGGTTGGTTGGTTGTATTTATGACGGCCAATTATCTGCGCGAGGGATATAGGGCCAGGGGGGGTGCCCTTCGTGGGATCTTTCTAAGGGAACCTAACCCGTATTAACGCTTGGAAATCCAAGGTTCGAAGAAAACCACGAAAACTCCGAACGATTAGGCCGACGGGCGCGATTGGGATCGAACCCAGCACCTTCCGTCTACCAGCTTCGAGAGCAGAACCTCTCAGCCACTGGTGGGGCTTTTAAGATTAGAAGAAATAATTTCAGTGCATTTTATGGAATGGCCATTTATTTAGAAATCGTAATTACTTTTTCATTATTCAGATATGAAAACACTTAAGCAGTATTTATTGGTGTATTAAAAAAATTGCATGTATATGATAATTTAAAAAAAAATACGACTGTTTCATGCCACAGAGCAATAATTTGGACTCTACAGGCTATTAATACTGGTTGACTGAAAAGAGTAAAACTCTAACCGAAAAAAAAAAAAATTAACGTTACTTAAATTTTTCTTTTAAAAACCTCACTTTAAATCGGATTCAAATTGAAAATTAGCATTTTTCTTATATATATATAAAAGATATATATACATTGTCATACCTAAAAAAAAAAAAAAAAAAAAAAAAAAAAAAAAAAAAAAGACGTTAAATCAATAGTTAATTTTGCGATAAAACTTTCCGGAAAAATAGTAAAACACTTTATAAAAAAATAAAATTTTTAGCAGGCAGTGATACCGATAAAATTGAATGGCGACATAAATTGTTATATATTTATATTTATTTTTTATTATTATTATTATTTTTTTACTCGTATAAATAAATCTGCAGTTCAAATGTTTCTTTACTTTGACTTAAGACGTATCTTCATACTTTCTTAGAATGTTCGTTCAAATATTCAGAATGTATTTAGGAATCGAAATTTCATTAAATGTAAACTGGACTGTTTCGAAACAACTTCCCCTTTTTAAAATGTACGATCCAATCTTTAAATTTTCGTGACTAAAAAAATAAATATATATATATATATATAAAGAAAGAAAAAGAAGAAAGAAAGTACTGAGGTCATACATTCAAATTTCGTATTTTAAATTGCGAACGTAAAAACTGTATAACAGCGTTATGAATTAATCGTTTACTATTGGAAATTAATTTATCTTCAATTAAATATTAGTTATATATTTTTACTCATTACCGTTAATTTTCTTTTATTGAAGCTTATTAGCAACCGGCATTGCCAAGTTTTTAGGAAGTCTGGAAGTCAAAATTTCGTTTTCTTTTTAAGAGGTATGTTTTAATGAATTTTTTCCTGAAATGTATCTTTATATAAAGATTATTTTTTAGATAAAACTTCTTTGAAAACTTCAAAATTTCGATTTAAAAATTTTTAAGATTTAAAATTTTAAATTTATTTAAGGGTCTCGGGACTCGTAAAGCTTCAAAATTTTATTTTATTTTATTTTATTTTATTTTCTTTTTAGATTTTAAACTTCTATCTTTTCTAAACATCTTGATATAATTCTTTCCTTGAAACTGCCGTTAGAACAGAAGTTATGACTTTCAGAATTATACCCGCTCAATAGCTGAAGCGACGTTTCCAAAATTTTCAAGTTATTTTTCTCCAAATATCGCTTTTGAGCATAACGCGCAGGATATATATCTATATAAAATTCTCATTATTTTTTACGAAATTTTCAAAACATATGTTTCCTGTCAGTCTGCATAAACTGAACATAAAATTTTCTTTTTATTGTTCAAAAAAAATATTTTTTTAGGTGATTGTACTGTTAAAATTTTCAAAATTCTGTATTGGCTAAATACAACCTTTTATTAAAAATGTAAAAATGCTTTAAATACAAATTTATTTAGGTTCAGGGTAATTATAACATTCTGAAATATAAATAAGTACCAAAATATTCATTCTAGTTTTAATATTTATTTTAAACCTTGAGCGTAAACTATTATAGCAATTTTCTGCCTGTAAATGTCTAACAGTTTGGACACTATAGATGCTAGTTCTAGATCTTGCAATTTTTTAAATACACGAAATGAAAGGACATATCAATAAAAATTTTGTTTTAAAAGCATATACATTTTAAGATATTAAATGTTCAAATTGATCTCTTTTTTTTCCATTTTTTCCAATTTTAAGAGTCCTGAGATCCCTTAGTTTTTTATATAATTCTTGCATCATTTGCCCGATTTCATTACTTTTTTCCCTATTGTGTGCAGAATAGGTTTCTTGTTATTTTGACTTCAGGATTTAATAAAATAATAATTACAAAAATTATAAAAAAATAAAAACTTAAAAAATGGGAATTTTGAGATTGATTTTTACTTGTTGAAATATTATTTTAAAATTTTCCCAAGAAATAAAAAAATCCCGATGGCAATTTATTAAAACTATAACTAGAAAACTCTGTACAAAATTTCATACATGTGTCTTGGAAGAAAATTTAGAAATAGCCTTTTAAACATAACAAATTATGAGAAAATCTATTCTGAGATAAATGGAGTTAAGTTTCAGTTACACGAAGGAAAGAACTGGTAATACAACTAAAAACTTGCTATTTCTGTTGATACAATCATCGCAGAAGTATGAGGTTTACTTTATTTAATTTATTTAGATTTGTAATATTTTATTAGCAAGAAAAATAAAAAATACATTTTTTAGAATCTTTATCCTTGGACCCGCTTAAAAGGAACAATAAAGGGTGCTGTTGGTGCTGTTGTTATTTATTACTACCAATAATCTGCACGAGGGATATAGTCCCGAGGGGGAATGCCCTCCGTGGGGGTCTTTCTAAGGGGACAAAACCTGTATTTACCCAAGTTTATCCAAGGAACAATAAAGGGAAATGGAAACAGATTTGATAACGTTCGTGAATGCACAAGTTGGGAATCGCGCCGTTAATATCTCCACAATACAAATTGTAAGATCCTATTGCAAAAAAAAAATAAATAAATAAATAAAAATATTTTTTATTTTATTTATTTAATTTTGTAATATTTTATTAGCAAGAGAAATAAATAATACATTTTTGAGAATTTTGATCCCTGGACCCCTTAAAAAGAACAGTAAAGAGTGTTGTTGTTGATTGTGTTATTTATGATTGCCCATTATCTGCAAACGTAATATAGGCCCGAGGGGTAATGCTCGCCGTGGGAGTCTTTCTAAGGGCACCTAAGTCGTATTTACGCAAGGTTATCCAAGGAACAATAAAGGGAAAGGGAAACAGATTTGATCACGTCCGCGAGCGCATAAATGGAAAATCGAGATCTTAATACCTCCACAATATTCAGTTTTTGAGAGGCCCTAATACAAAAATATTTTTCTATACAGCGTATATATACGGATGATACAATATCATGAGTGATGATTTTAGTTTAGGTGTGCTTTTTTTTTTTTTTTTTTTTATTCTTTTTTTTTCTGTGTGTGTGGGGGAGATTTCGATGACTTTAGGTGTAGCATTGAAATGGACAGAAAATGTCTATACTTAGATTTAAGACAGACACACACTGATTTCGGGAATACTAGATAATCTCAATAAATCTGTTAATATTATTATCATGGTGCTGCTACCTGTTACCTAAAATTAATTACTATTCTTTACGTGCATGTCCTTTTTTCCTTCTATAACTGCAGAATCTCAATTTCTTTAATTTATAGACTAAATTAAAAATAAAGTAATAATTCAGTAAAACATAATACGTATAATTTGATAAGTGCAGGAAATTAATTCTTAAATGTTCAAGAAATAAATAGATTCTGTTGCAATAGATGGCAGCACTAAACTTTATACTTTCAATTTTATCTCAGATTGCGGAATGAAACTCAGAAGAGTTTGGATCAATAACCTGACTTTCTCACGGAAGATTTTTTATAAGCACAGGCTTTTTCAAATAAATATCTTGAACAAAAAGCTAAGAAAATATTTTTCAGCTAATATTATTAGTTAAAGCATAGTTGGAACAATTATTAGCACTCTATCTGGGGTCACTGATTAAATTCAGACATTATTGTTAAGGAAGTATTTTTGAAGAGAGGGAAAGATTTTATATGTGGCAATGAAACGGCGAAATATGCTTATGCTTAAAAAAAAAGAAAAAACTAGTTGGATGTGCCAATCCCAAAACTTTCTTCTATCTTATACATCTTAATATTTCAAAACCTTGTTACACATGTTAATACTTCAATATTATTAGTTCAATACTATACCAACTTTGATTTTCATCTTAAATTTCTGCTCAAGTCAATTAAACGGACTAAAAACGAGTTAATCTATATCATGATATTTGTTAAAATTATTAATTTTTCCTTATTTTGTTGTTATCAGCTGTTTGCGAATAGCCGGCTTAGCAGGTAGCGAGTTCCCGCCGCTGCATGAGCCGCCGATGCACAATAGAACAACGAAAAATAAAGAAAAGTATACAAAAATCGCTAGCACAGAGCCCCTTTACCGCGCAAGGATCTGTTGGCCAAAGCCAAAAACAAGCACAAAAATTTTGGTTCAATTGTATGCATAATTTTATACGTTGTTCGATGGTACAATAATGAAAATGGCACATAGATCGGAATTATAGCGCCCCCTTCTGGCGGAATTTTTTCAAGTTCAGGGAGGACTTGTTTGCCATAGCCAGAAACATGCACAAAAAATTTGGTTCAATTATATGGATAACTTCATACACTTTTCGATGGTACAATAATGAAAATGGTACAGACATCGCAATTATAGTGCCCCCTACCGGCAGAATTTTTCCAAATTCAGGGAGGACCTTCGTGACATAACGAAAAACAAACACACAAAATTTGGTTCAATTCTATGCATAACTTCATACACTTTTCGACGGTACAATATTCAAAATGGCGCAAAAATCGCACAAAAATCGCTATTACAGCGCCCTCTACGGGCGATTTTTTTACAAATTAAGGGAGGAGCTCCTTTCCATAGCCAAGAACTTAAAAAAAAATATGGTTCAATTCCATGCATAACTTCATACACTTTTTGACGGTATAATATTCAAAATCGCACAAAAATCGCTATTACAGCGCCCCCTAACGGCGAATTTTTTGCAAATTCAGGGAGGACCTGCTTGCCATATCCAAAAACTTAAAATAAAAATTTGGTTCAATTCTATGCATAACTTCATACACTTTTGGACGGTACAACATTCAAAATCGCACAAAAATCGCTATTACAGCACCCCCTACCGGTGATTTTTTTCCAAATTCAGGGAGGACCAGCTTGCCATAGCCAAAAACTTAAAATAAAAATTTGGTTCAATTCTATGCATAACTTCATACACTTTTGGATGGTACAATATTAAAAATCGCATTTACAGCGCCCCCTACCGGCGAATTTTTTCCAAATTCAGGGAGGACCTGCTTGCCATATCCAAAAACTTAAAATAAAAATTTGGTTCAATTCCATGCATAATTCCATACACTTTTGGATGGTACAATATTCAAAATCGCACAAAACTTGCTATATCAGCGCCCCCTACCGGCGAATTTTTTCCAAATTCCAGGAGGACCTGCTTGCCATAGCCAAAAACATAAAATAAAATTTTGGTTTAATTCTATACATAACTTCATACACTTTTTGATGGTACAATGGCGACAGACAGACGGACAGACGGACAGACGGACGGACAGACATTTTCTATAAACATGTTTTTTGGAATCTCTGACCCCTAAAACATGTAAATCCGCCGAAAACCGGAAGTTGAAAAAAATTTCGATTACAATACTTTCTTCTATCTTCAATAGAAGAAAGTAAAAAGCAATTTAACAAATTACAACGACCATTTGGAAAATGATTTTTTCAAAGACTAAAATTTAAGACATATAAAATCGCACGGAGTTGATCATACATTACGTACGCCATTGGTTATACATTAACATTCCTGGACCCATCATGAATAAATTTTAAAAGAAATTTCAGTTTTACAATTCTCAGTACTGTTAAACTTCTACGGAGTTCGTCATGCATTACGTACGCCATGGATTAAACATTAATATTCCTGGACCCATTTTAAGTGAAATTTCATTTTTAAACTTCTAAACATCCCACAATATTACTTTTTATATCGTCGTATAGAGGAAAAAATGCATTTTTAATTGCAATTTGTTTGAAAGCTGTAACTCAATTTGTTTCTGAGTTATTAATTTTTTTTTGTAGTTTTTATTACTTTATTGTCATAGTGGCAACAGAAGTATCCATCCCTGTTGAAAGTAAAGAGAAAATACAGATTACTGTATAGATCAATCAGAAAACGAATAAAATGCGAGATTCAGCTAATAAAACGCTTCAGATATGTTTTGATTTCCTACTCTGACCGAAGACAATATTTTTCCAAATGGTTAAAAAAGCTTTTGGAAATTATGAGATCATTTTAAGTGTCCACTGTTACTGAATCTCCACGAATTTGTTAATATTATATGTATGGTGCTACCAACTACCCTACCATCTGTTATCAAAAATTAATTACAACAATGCATACTTCATTTATTATAATTTTTTTGTTTCAAGTATATCATTTTCCTCTATACCTTAAAATTTTTGATATAATTATTACTACAGATTAACTCAATTTAAATATTATTAGAATTAAAACTAACTGTGTGATGAATTAGGGGATTATTATTCCAATTAAGAAGGAAAATTCTCTTTAAATGTTTGAGGAATAAATTGATATTATTTAAAAAGATCGCCATGTATTTCAATAATATGAATTTATACCTAATAACTAAATAATATTTTCTCTAAACTTAATAATAGCTTTAAATTTTCCTAATTTAAATTTTTATAAGTACGATTAGGGATACTCTAGGTGTTGTATAACCTTTAGTCAATTCAAATCTGTGGTGTCTCATTCTCACTCCCGACTTTCGAAATCAGTTTTTAACTCAATAGTTTTACTTTAATTTTTATATATAAAATTCTTAAGTAAATTAAATCAGCACTCAAGTAAAAATTAAATTTAGAAAATCAAAAAAACCGACTGCGTAAAAAGCGAACTAATTAATTATTTCTCATCAATGTGAAACTATTTTTTATATTACTTACCTATTTTGTTTTATTAACTTGTATGATGACTTTTAAGTTGTGTTTAATTGCTAGTTTCTATCTATAAACACTGTTTTGATGAAGCCTATAGATGTCTATGAAGGTTAGAGTTGCAGTAAAGTTAGAGATCCTACCTACACAACTTCCAGGTTGTGTAATATTTAAACAAAGCTTCAGACTGTAAAATAGTCAATGAAACATCATCTTCATTTTGAAAGACCTATCCAATGATACGCCACACAATAAGGTGTGTAATTTCTTTTCATCTCTACCACCATTTTGTATTTTACGGCCGCCATTTTGAATTTATAAAAACAAAACCTAGCCTATAACCATCGGACGGTTAAGACGAATCGATAGAGACCTCATCCATTAAAATCTATGCAGCCATTGGGATGTTTCGAGGGTATAAAGAAATCCACATATACAGATACGCGTGAAACACATAATCCTTCTTGGTAATCGGGTAAAAATAAGGATAAAAAAGCAGTGTACATTTAATTAGATTTTGAACATTCATGGTTGGATTCTGAAGTACAACGTTTTGTAAATACAGTTACGGAAAGAAGTAGACACATATAGCTATACAATACACCTCATTTTTAAAATTTCAAGAGTTCAAGTTTCATAAACATTTTATTTAAATTGTTTACTTGTAACAATATTTCACTATTCAGATATTTTCATAAATAAATAAATACATGAATAATAATAATAATAATAAACCCCGAAAACTGAGAATGGAAAATCGAAAGTGTTTAAATTCTTCAGGTCGTGAGTCTTTGAAAATTTCAGTGGCTCATTGGCAGTTGCTTGATCTGCCTATATGATATTCAGGCAAAGGCATGTTGATACAAATGAAAATAAAAGTAGGTTGCGACAATACAAATTAATAATAATAATAATAATAATAATAAAGAATCAATGGTGACAAGATATTGTAGTTTGCACAAATTGGATCAGATTTTCCCCAATTAATATTCCCTCATTTTTTTGAAGGCTCTTAATATAAATGGCAACTTATGGAAGATCACTTCTCATCCAGGTATTTTTTAAAAGTACAGTGAAACCTCTCTGTGCGACCACCTCCATTAAGCGACTACCTCCCTGAACGACTATTTTTTCATAGAATGAAATTTATTCCCATAGGCTCAATACTAATTTTACCTCCATTCAGAGACTATCCCAGATAAACTCCCTCCATGAGCGACCCATTTCGTTTAAGAAAATGAAACAAATCCGTTTTTTCCTGGTCACTTGAAGAAGACTTTATTAGAAAAATAATTCCGGAGAGCGCATTATTCATCAAATTTCTAAAGTAAGTTTTATTTTTATTTTTTATTTTTTATTTTTTTATCCCGGTAACTTTTAAGTGTTTAAACCCCTTTGTGCCTTTTTAGGCAATGATTTTAACTCTGATTACAAATTAAGAATGACAGTCAATAAACTCTCCTGCCCTATTCTGTCAGGAAACTCTCAAAGAAATAGATAAATTAATGAAATCGTCACTATTTGTTTCCGTCCAAAAAAAATTGCATTTATTTAGTGAACTTCGAAAAGACTTCGAAATAAAAGGTATAAAAGATAAAACCGTAAAATCAAAGCAAACTTCAATGTATTCCTTTTTTAAACTCTGCTGTAATGTATGTAATTTATCTTATGTAATGTAATTAATTTTTGTTTTGATTAATTTTTAAATTTTTATATTTTTTCCTAATGTGAAAAAGAAATTTTAGTAATGTTAATTGCTACCCCTTTTCAACAATTAAAATATAAGTTTAAACATGACCTCCATTAAGAGACCACCTCTCAGAGCGACCAATTTTTATTGGAACGGAACGTGGTCGCTTTAGGGACGTTTTACTTAAGAGCTATTTTAAATGGTGTTTTCTGCCTTATTCAGTAGACAAAACATTTTAATTATATGTACTTAGTTTTAAGAGTTATGAAGTTATTCTCAGCCCATCAGCTGCGCTAACATTTGACGATTTAAAAATAAAAATTAATTACATTTACTTCATGTATAAAATGCAAAAATGAATATTGTTCCGGCTGATTATAACTTGAGTTCTGCTGAATGAATTTCGATTAAATTTGCACTATGAGCTAAGTGGGTACCTATGGGGCCACCAGTATCGGAGATCCCAGCTGAATTTGTTTTAAGACTTTAAGAGAACGGTATTTTTAATTTAGATGGACCTAAACCTGATGTTTGTGTAAAATACGTAGATGATATTTTCATCTGTTGGGTGCATGGGATGCGAGCTTTGAAAGAAATCCTTCTAGTTCAGGCAATAGAGACCGTATAGGGGCTCTACCTAGCACAATTCATGGCAGTTCTAGAAAAAAGCTTACTGTATGTTTTGTGGGTCGCAGAATCCGAATTTTTAACTTCCCACCAAAATTTCCCCCGGCAACCCCCCCCCCCAAATTTTGGTAAAATGCCCCCGAAAAGGTTATTATTAAAAAAATCGATCTTTTTATTGTTTTAGGGAAAAAGTATCTAGAAATTCAGAAAGTAGACAAAATTTGTAACAAATTAGATATATGACATTATGACTTAGGATGAAGGGGAAGGGGGGTCTGCCTCGGAACGTGCGCGCGGTGCTGCGTGAACTGTTGCGCAATTCCACTTAACCACTCACACGTTTACATTCGCCCTCCGAACTTTCTCTATAAGGTGTACTTAAGTTTTTTGGGTTTCTGAATCCGAATTTTAAACTTCCCCCTGAATTTAACCACCCTAACCCCCCCCCCCCTCAATTAGTTGTTTTTAACTTAAATTTCTTATTGTTGTAGGAGAAAAGCATTACGAAATTCAGAAACTAGATAAAATTTGCAACAAATAGGATATATAACATTATGACGTAGGATGAACGTCGAGGGGGAGGGCTGCCTCTAAACATGCACTGCGGCGTTACGTGCACTAAGTTATGAAGTCCAGACAATAGGGGATTTTACCTGGCAAAATTAATACTAGTTCTGGATTTCGACTCACTTTATGTTTTTTGGGTCGCTGAATCCGAATTTGCAACTTCCCACTAAAATTTCACCCGAAAACACCTAAAACATTGATTTTTTGAAAAAATTTGGTTTTTGAGAAAAGCGCGCGGGGAATGTTCCGAGGCAGCCCCCTCTCTCCTGTTTATTCTACGTCATAATGTCATATATCCTGTTTCTTCCAAATTTTGTCTAATTTCTGAATTCCGTAATGCTTTTCCCCTAAAACAATAAGACATTTAAGTTAAAACAACTATTTGGGGGGGAGGGTTTCGGGGGGGGGGGTAAATTTGGGGGGTAAGTTAAAAATTCGGATTCAGCGACCCAAAAAACTTAAAGTAAACCTTATAGAGAAAGTTCGGAGGGGGGATGGAAGGGCGAATGTAAGCGTGTGAGCGGTTAAGTGGAATTGCGCAACTTGCTCCACGCAGCACCGCGCGCATGTTCCGAGGCAGATCTTCCCTTCCCCTTTATCCTAAGTCATAATGTCATATATCTAATTTGTTGCAAATTTTATCTACTTTCTAAATTTCTAGATACTTTCCCCCTAAAACAATAATTAATTGATTTTTTTAATAAAAACCTTTTTGGGGGGCTTTTTACCAAAATTTGGCGGGTTGCAGGGGGAAATTTTGGTGGGAAGTTACAAATTCGGATTCAGCGACCCAAAAAACATAAAGTAAGCCGATATCCAGAACTGCCATTAATTTTGCTAGGTAAAATTCCTTATTGACTATTCCTTATTATCTATTCAGGAAGTTAATAAATTGGATTCAAATATGAAATTTGCAATGGAGACAGAAATTTAATGATGGCTACCCTTCCTTGACTTGGATATTTTAAGGATAGATCAAAGTCTTATACCATCCCGTCCTTTACCATCTCTTCAGGCATTATAATCAAAGTAACTATCATAGTATAGGCATTTTTTCACTATCTATTACATAAAATTTCAGTTATATAAAACCATGACACAGTTATTTTTTCATTAAAAAAATTCCTTATCTTGTTTGAATACTTTTACATAAAATTCAATTTCTTTAAGATATACTTCGTTATTTTTCATTAAAACTTTAAGACATGCTTCGTTATTTTACTTAAAATCATATACTACTAGGT
This sequence comes from Maratus speciosus, assembly GCA_963932465.1. Lineage (NCBI taxonomy): Eukaryota > Metazoa > Arthropoda > Arachnida > Araneae > Salticidae > Maratus > Maratus speciosus. The sequence goes on from OZ010797.1 coordinate 122,377,400, forward strand.
TTAGAGTATGCTGTATAACATCTATACTTTCTAGCTCCTCTTAACCCCTTGGGGACGAGCGACACGTATACGTACCCCATGAAGCGCCCAGAATCCTTGTTTTTCCTCACCAGTAAAATTTTACTGTAAAATTTGCCTTATTTAATCAGCGCATTTTCTCGATTCAAGAAGACACAAATTTTTGTCTTAAAAAAACTGTGACAAAAGATTAAAAATTTCGTAAAAGGCTCCCGTCCCGAAGGTGTTAAACACAATAACGTTTTCACTTCTCTCCGGAGGCATCCTCCCTCAGTTGAAGTGGTGTTTCGCAGGTCTGATGTTTCTCAGTTGTGAGGCATCCTCAGTTGAAACACTGTTTCGCAACTCGGGATTTTTCCGGAGAGAGGTGAACACGTTATTGTTTTAAAAAGGAGCTAGAAAGTATAGATGTTATATAGCATACTTTAAACCAGGTAGTATATGATTTTACCCCCTTAACCTACATTGACGGGCATAGCCGGCGTACGATGATCGAGCCAAATGTAAATTCTTCTTACCACTAAAATTTCACAGTAAATATAATTTAATTTAATTGTCAGGTGAGCAGCATTAAGGGGTTTTTAGCTGATAACAGCTTAACACCCAGACTAGGAAATTCAAGTGTCTTATGTTTAAATGAGCCATTGGGATAAAGTTAAACTGTAGCAAAGCTACTATAAGAGTAAAATAGTTAAAATTAAGAAAATTAAAAATTAAGAAAGAAAGGAAATAAAAATGAGAAATTAAGTTAAAACTTAAGAATTTTGAAAGTTAAGGTTTAAATCTTAAAAAATACATGAGTCTTAAAAATATATCAAGTCTAACTGTAGTTGAAGAACTACTATAAGGAATTAAGAAAGTTAAAATTAGCACTGTTCAGAGAAACTCTCACCAAGCATGGGCAAGAAAAGCTAAAGTGGCAAAGACCACATAAACCTCCAAAAAAAAAGGGGACTAATCAGGGCCATACATTTTATTTTTAATAAATTTTACAATTTTTATGATCTCTATAGTGTTATAGAGAGTTTTTTTTTTTTTTTTTTCAATAAAGTTTAAGAGAAAAGAGTTGAAAAAGAGAGAAAAATATTGACAAGGCAATGTAGCGTGGTACACCCAGATGTTACTGAGTGTCCATAATCATGGAAAACCGGGGTCGTTTCCGGTGGTGGGGTTCAAAAGCGTCATAATCCGGTAGCTCCACTACGATTGCATTAGGGAGGTCAGAAACTATTTCATAAAAAATAAATAATTGTCGAAATGCCATCATTAAACAAGGCGAAAATCTCTATTAAATTTTAGTGGTAGCTATGGATTTACCAAACCGTGGAGCTGTTGAAAGTAAATCGTAGGTTAAGGGGTTAAGTAAAATAACGATGTATGTCCTAAAGTTTTTAATGAAAAATAACGAAATATATCTTGTAGAAATTGATTTTTATGTAAAAGTATACAAACAAGATAAATAATTTTTTTATGAAAAAATAACTGTGTCATGGTTTTATATAGCTGAAATTTTATGCAACAGATAATGAAAAAATGTCTATACTATGATAGCTACTTTGATTATAATGCCTGAAGAGATGGTAAAGGATAAGTATAATACGGGCATTAAAAAAGAGAGTGATTTCTGTTGATTTAAATTAATTCAATACATCAAAGTCTTTTATTTAACGATTATAGAAAACCGACGAAATCACACACAGTTATTCCATTTAAATCTTATCATTCTTTTAATTACAAGATTTCTGCTTTTTCTCCATTTATAAAACGCGCTTTCCTGTTGTGGTCCGGTACATCTTTCCAAACAGAACTTAATTTTATTAAAAGAATTGCAGCTAAAAATGGCTTCCCTGTAAAATTTATAGATAAAATTATTGCAAAGCATATTAACCCCCCTTTCAAGGTTCAAGACAATTGTAAATCCAAAGTTACCAATACAAAATTTTGTTATGTTAGAGGTATTTACGTAACGTTGAAAAGAATACTTCCTTTAATATTTATCTTACAGTAATTTCCAGACCCAACATAATTAATTTATTTTCAAGTCAAATTGATGCTAGCCCCCCCCCCCCCCAGTTTAGCTGGTGTTTATGAAATTCTGATTATTCTAGATAACGATGAGAAATTATTTTATATAGGTATCATAAAAAGAAAATTTGGCACAAGATTAATAGAACAAACAGCAGATAAAAAATATAATAGACAATCGGCAGCTCCTGAAAGATTTTGTTCCAAAATGAAATTAAAGCAATAGATTATGAAAATTGAAAAAATATTTGGTTGAGTACTTATCCGCAAAAAAGCATAATTAGAGAATGCCTGGAAATTAAATTTAAAATTAGAGATGTTTGTAATGAAGAAATTTCTTACAATATACATAAGTCATGGTTAAGTAATTTGAAAGAACATTTATCACAAGGGTAAAGAAGTCTCTCGCAGTTACTAGCATTAATATTCTGTTATCGGCATATTTTTCTCTCTTCTAAATGGGTAGTTAAATTATATTTGTACAGATGGCGCTATGATGGTGGCGGGTTCAACCAATGCCGCCTAGATAAGGGAGAAGACCTTGATACAAGGGTTCCTACATTTTCAGTAAAATTACCAATATTTGTATGTAGTAAAACTCGATTTATATAATCGTGTGATTGCAAAAGGCGAAATTTTCTCTAAGAAAATGCTGACGTTAATCTGACCTCAAGTCAGGGAAATTCCCTGACCTGTAGGAACCCTGGATACGCATCACAAAATCCTCACACAAACCAGGTAAAACAAAGAAAAAAATCGAACAACTTGCATGTTTAGATTTCGTTCGCTCCTGGAATTCTTAATTCTTATTGTTTAATAATAATTAATAATTCCACGAACCAAAGTAAACGAAACATGCAAGTTGTTCAAATTTTTTCTTTGTTTTCCCTGCTTTGTGTGACGTTATCGCGACACGTGTCAAGGCTTTCTCTAATATCCATGTGAGCGTTGGTTCAAAATTGTATGTTTATTTTTTACTTTTACAATTTATAAATATTTGTGTCTCTCGATACTGAAGTATGACCCAGATGATGGCTACAAAGTGGTTGAAACTTCTCGGTTTTTAGACTTTTTAAATTTTATATTTAATGTTTCGAAAATGTTTACCTTTTATCAATAATATACGTCTTTAAGTAAACCATTTTATTATATGTGTGTTATTCCTACATTTTATCTGAAATTTTCAAAGCGATATCTTAACTGAAAATTATCATTATCATTCATTTTCGTTTGAAAATGCAGTTCAGCAGATATGCGATTCTTCTTAAGTTTCGGAAAAAAATGTTTTTTTATGAGTCTGTTGAGTCTTTAATTAATATCTGAATTAATTACTGACTAATTTTTATGAAATAAACATTATTGAAAATACGACAAAATTTACAATATTGGGCTAAAAGATTGAACTCGGATTCGATTTTATTAATGTAAGAATATTGATTCAAAACGTGAAAAATGTAAAAAATCGCATAAAAAATGAAAAATAAAATCTAAAAAACAAATTCCAAAATAGGAATCTGCGATGAAAAACTGCATAGATAGAGGTGCCTTCCACCCAAATTTTATAGCTCCATGGGCAGCGGGCTTTTAAGAACAGCGTTGACAGACACACATACACAAATTTCTTTCTTTTATTACGAGTATTATAGCTATTTTTCATTACTGCACGTAAACAGCACTTAATATGCCCCTTTCCCGTGGCTACAAAATTTTCTCTTTTGTTTAACATGTTTATTAAAGCCTTTAGAATCATTTTAGTAATTTGCAGTGCATTTAAAATAAATGGCTTCTCTGAAAATGTGCAGTGCAAGCAATGCACTGTCACAATATAAAACTGGAATCACCATCATATATATTAAAGCGAAAACCTGATTCTGTAATATCAGACTCAAAAATTCACGCACTGGCGCATGCGTGAAGCTAAATTTACTAGATATTTCATTTAGAAGAAAGGGTCAGTAGGTCTGTTTAGCAGGGTGCTCTAAATCACCAGTATAACCCTTAAATGCGTAGTGTATCGAATTTACAACACTTTTTATTCAACTTTTAATAAATAAACAAAGTTCTTTGCAACCACTATAGTTATATAGAAATATTAATCCTGTAAAAATCAATAATATGCTACTATATAGTTAAAAATTCTTCTAAAAAATTTCTGGTGTCTAATCCTTAATAAAAGTATAAAAAAAACAACTCTAAATGAAAAATTCATGCATTTAAGGGTTAAAGCTCTGAACTTTTGTAGACGACGTGGGTTCGAGCCCAACGCCCGAAAAAATTATTTCTGTATGGTGATAATTCATTTCGATAATGATATTTAATTAAGAGGAGAAGTTATATGATTTTGATTTTATTATTATTTGAATGGTTTGTCATTAAATAAAATTTAACACTCAAAAATATTTTGAAAAAATAATTTTATATTTAAGATATTTAACCTAAAACATTTTGCATGTAATTATCAATTAAATAAATTGAGCTGATCTACAACTTTTGTTTATATTTTTTTACCATTATCAAGAATATATAGGTGTGTGAGTCAGAAGGAAAAATTTGCCATTTTTTTCCGTAAAAAAAAAAAATAAATAAATAAAATAAAAAAAATAAATAAATATATAAATAAAAATAAAAATAAAAATAAAAATAAATAAATAAATAAATAAATAAAACGGAAAGAAAAGAAAATATTCATATAAGAACTATAAAATAAATTATATTGATTACCATGGTTAAATAGTTAAAAAATGAAGAAAAAAATAAAATAAAATTCAAGTAATAAAAAATATGTGTTATAAGTCGTAAGTTGCATCAAGTTTCAAAATTACGCTTTTAGAGAATGAGACTGATATATAAATAAAATTCATGGCAGCTTTCAAAGGTCGTGTAGTAATAAAGTCGTAAATAAAAATAAAAAAAGATGTTGTTTTTTCAACCAAAAAAATGAGACTGTAGTAAGTAAAAATAAATGCTCTGCCCAGTATTTTTTGGTAAATTTCTGATAAAAGGCAAGCATAATTGGTTGTAAATTATAAACTTAAAGGTCTTTCACTTCATTCAATAGGTTAAACTGACAGAACCCTCTAGCTCGCCTTCAACAAATAGGAATCTCTTATGCAATATAAAAATTTGTCACGATTTCAATAATTAATTTAAAACCAACTAATTCAAAATTCAAGAATTTTTCTAATGGTTGGTTGGTTGTATTTATGACGGCCAATTATCTGCACGAGGGATATAGACCCAGGGGGGGAGTGCCCTTCGTGGGGGTCTTTCTAAGGGAACCTAACCCGTATTAACGCTTGGAAATCCAAGCTTCGAAGAAAACCACGAAAACTCCGAACGATTAGGCCGACGGGCGCGACTGGGATTGAACCCAGCACCTCCCGTTTACCAGATTCGAGAGCAGAACCTCTCAGCCACTGGTGGGGCCAGTTTTTTTAATGGAACATTCAAGTTATTTACCGTCAAATCCTGACGAGTACTATCTAGTATATATTAAAACGTAAAGGTAAACACTTAAGTAGATCGAAATCGGCACTTTTTCTAACATATTCAATTTAGACGAAGGTGAAATAAGTTCCTACTAACGCAGCGGTGTAAAGTAACAGTTTAAAGATCTGAATTTTTGTAGAGGACACAGGTTCGAACCCAACGCCCGCCAAAACGATTCCTGTTATAATTTTGGCAATATTTCATTTCAATAATGACATATTTTATTAGGAAGAGAATTTACATGATATTTATTTTTTATTATTATAATTTGAATGTTCTATAATTAAATGAAATTTAACAGTCAAAAATATTTAAAATAATAATAATAGTAATTTTATATTTAAAATATTTTCAATGTAAATTATCAATTAAATAAATTGAGCTGATCTACAATTATTTTAATATCGTCTGACCATTTTCAAGAATATTTATGTGTATGTGCCAGAAAGAAATGTTTGCTATTCTTTTCCTTAAAAAAAAATAAAACGGAAAAAAGAAATATATTCATATAAGAACTGTACAAGAAATTACCTGGTTATGTATGGATTAATATTTCAAAAATGTAAAATAAAATTCAAGTAATAAATAAATAAATAAATAAATGCAATTTAACAAATTACGACGACCATTTGGAAAATGATTTCTTCAAAGACTAAAATTTAAGACATAAAAAATAGCACGGAGTTGATCATACATTACGTACGCCATGGATTAAACATTTATAGTGTTATTACACGTAAAAATTGCAAGAGACAAAAATCGCCTGTGACTCGTACGTATTATCCACCTGAAACTTACGTATTATCCAAGCATTTCATTGGCTGTTCGGGAAAAGGCTTTTCCATCGTCAGATTTCCAAGAAAACTGACGGCCAATTTTAAATGACATTTATTTCTTAAACTTCTAAACATCCCACAATATTACTTTTTACACCGTCGTATAGAGAAAAAAATGTACTTTTAAATGCAATTTGTTTGAAAGCTGTATCTCAATTTGTTTCTGAGATATTAATTTTTTTGTACTTTTTCTTACTTTTTTGTCATAGTGGCAACACTTTGTTGTCGATCTCTGTTCAAAGTAAAGGGAAATACAGATTACTGTATAGACCAATCAGAAAACGAATAAAATGATGATTAAACCAATAAAAACCTTCACATATGCTTTTGATTTCCTACCCTGACGAGGACAATAACCATTTTTCCAAATGGTTAAAAATATATACTATAAATCGTTAGCTGTATCAAGATTTTAATTTAGGCTATTAGAAAATAAGACACATAAAAAAAAATTCATGACAACTTTTAATGGTCGTGTAGTTTAAAAAAATAATGCTTATGAAATAAACAAAAATAAATTTAGTTATCTTTAAAAATTAAGTAAAAATAAATGCTCTACCCAATACTTTTAGGCAAATTTCTGACGAAAAGCAAGCATATTGTTTATAAATTATGAGCTTAAAATTCTTTCATTTCATTGAATAGACTGGCAGCACCATCTATCGTCTTAAAGGAATAGGAATCACTTATTCAATATAGAAATTTGGCACGACATCAAGAATTAACTTCAAAGCAACTAATTAAAAATTCAAAAAATTTTCTCGTGAAACAATCAAGTGTATAACGTGAAACCTTGACGGGTACTATTTAGTTTTAACACCTTAGAACCTGTGTGCTAGGGAAAAAAAAGAGTACAAGTATAAATATTTTTTACTCACACCGGTAAAATTTAAAAGGTATATATTACTATAATTGAAACATGTTCCGCTACTTAACATTTTTCCGAATCTCATTTAATACCGACGGAGCACCTTTATTGTAGTAAGATTTCCTCGTTGTTGTCAATCAGAACATCAGTAACCCTTAGATGCTAGTATGTAATGTAGCGTGTATTTCTAGAACGTGTTATGAGGCATTCTGGCATAATTTTGACTCTTAAGTCCCTGAATAATAAGTTTTATTTTAGTACATTTTCTTGGTTTTTTTTTTCCTCTTATACTGGAGGAAAACAACCCAATGCATGACTGTATAATAATATTAACGAGATAAATCAGTTTTGGATGATGTTGGGGGTAAAAATATAACCATGAAATTCCTTACCGTGCCGCGCCCTTGATACTGATTCTTATGTTTGGAGCTGTCTGTATAAAATTGTTTCAATAAAAGAAATTCCATGTAATTTTTTTTTTCGGAAACTGGGATTTTTTGTTTTATATAAATATGTAGCAAAAATTAGCCTGCACACATTTTTATGGTTGTTATTATTTTTTTTAACTCTGTCCTTGGATTTCAGATTCCTCACAGTCCCGCTTGCTAAAATTATACAGAAAATCACTTCAGATGCAGCCATAGAATTTTTTTTCAACTTTTTTCTGATTCAGAAGTATGCTAGAGAAAGAATGTCCAAAATTCTTCGACAGGAAATTTACTGCAGAATTTAAATCAGCATTTAAATATCAATTTCAAGCATTGTGGCTTTATTGGTAGTATTACCGTGCCCAAGGTTTATTCCTGCACTTTTCGAGGTAAATTGATTTTTTTAAGCCAGAGAAATAAAAAATACATTTTTTGATAACTTTGGTCCTTGGACCCTCTTAAAAGGAAAAATAAAGGGTGGTGTTAGTGTTGGTGTTATTTAAGACGGCCGATTATTTGCAGGGGGGATAAGGCCTGAGGGAGAATGTCCTCCGTAGGAGTCTTTCTAAAGTAACCTAACCCGTATTTACGCAAGGTTATCCAAGTAACAATAAAGGGGAAAGGAAACAGATTTGATCACGTCCGCGAGCGCATAAATTGGAAATTGTGACCATAATACCTCCACAATACTCTGTTTTTGAGAGATCCTATTACAAAAGTATTTTGCTATACAACGTATATATGCGTATGATATACAGGGTGATTCAGCTCGTCGGTGACAAACTTTAAGGATCGATAGAGCACACCTAGACGAACATTTTTGAATAGGGAATGTAGGGTCCCTGACGCGATGGTAAGGCGCTAGGCGCTTTCGAAAATTTGGGTGCCGAAATTCGAAACGTCATAAAAACTAGGGAAATGGTTAGATTTTCTTGCTTGTTGCGTCGAAATGATTCTGTTTGTTTAGACTTTCTTCAGTACCAATTTGATAAGCGTATCTCTTAAAACATGGATAGGGGGCGCTGCAGACTTTGGAGAGCTAGACAACAACTTTAAGCCCGTTATTTTGATAATTTAACACATGCTCGCCAAAGTTTATACTCTAACTTAAAGTTTGAACCCAAAAGTAGAGCCCTGCAAAAAGCGTAAGAGCCGGAATAAAATGTCAAAGTACAGGGTGGTCGAAACTCGAAGGCTCCTAGGAGATAAACAAACAGATTTCTTGACTTATGGCATGCATTTTCATGATTCTGTTTGCTGGGGCTCTCTGAAACTCAGTTGAACGGTACAAAAAGAAACATCGATAGGGGGCGCTTTGGGCAAAAAACATAATTCGTTGACATTTCGGACGCTAACTGGAAACGGGGCGCTACGATCAGTTAGAAACAAAACAAGAGAGTAATTTACTTATCATAAGAAGCTATTAAAACTGCAGTTTTTTTTTTTTTTTTTAACAAACATAGCTGGTTTCAATCATGCACAATGCGCGCAATAAAATTTACATAAGGTGCTTTTTGCTGATTTATGCAAAAGATATCGTACCATATCGATATGCAAAAGATACGTAATGCGTAGACGACAACGCGAGATGACGTAGTTGTATGCGCAGACACGTCTTTTGAACGTGCGGTACCTACTTAAGCTTCGGGTTACTTGTCTGCAGATCGGTAGTAGGATGGAACGGTACACAAACTCTGAATTGGCTGACATGCATTTGGCGTATGGCGCTGCTGGTTGTAATGGACGAGCCGCTCAGCGGTTGTACGCCGAGCGTTACCCCAACAGGCAAATCCCCTGCCATGCCTTCTTCGCTCGAGTACACCAGAGGTTGTCCACAACGGGATCTTTCGACGGAGGCAGGCCTGAACGGGAGCGATCAGTGAGCACCCCCGACAACGAAGAGGCTGTGCTTAACCTGGTTGAGGACAACCCAGGTCTTAGCACGAGAGATATCGCCAGACATGGTGGCATTTCGCAAGCAACTGCGTGGCGCATCTTACGTTCCCGGAATCTGCACCCCTACCACATCCAGCGGGTGCAGTTGCTCAGAGAGCAGGATTTTGGCCCTCGAGTGGAATTCTCAAGATGGTACTTGGCGATGAGATCCAGGGATCCCCGTTTTGTAAACAGCATTTTGTTTACGGACGAGTCCACCTTCAGCCGGGAGGGAATGTGGAACGCCCACAACAGTCATGTGTGGTGTGATGAAAATCCACATGAAACCAGAAGCCGAGCAGCCCAGGAGCGTTTCTCAGTAAATGTGTGGGCCGGCATTGTGGGGGATTGCCTCATTGGCCCTTATTTGTTACCTGAACGGCTGACAGGTGGAAATTACCTGATTTTCCTGGATCAAGTGCTGCCGCAGCTTCTGGATGAGGCGCACGTACCCGAAGGTTTGCGTCGCCAGATGTGGTTCCAGCACGATGGAGCTCCGGCCCATTACACGAACGACGTGCGTCTCCATCTAAACGCAAGGTATGGCCAGCGGTGGATCGGGCGTGGGGGTCCAGTTCACTGGCCTGCCCGATCACCAGACCTCACCTGCTTGGATTTCTTCCTTTGGGGTTACCTGAAGGCCGAGGTATACCATACACCTGTCAGCAGTGCTGAAGAACTTGTGGCGCGCATTGTGGCAGCTGCAGGGCAGATCAGAGATACTCCTGGCATTGTTGGAAACACACACTCCTCAATGCGACGGAGGTGCGAAGCCTGCATCATGGCCCAAGGTCGAAATTTCGAGCATCTTCTGTAGTGTTATTTTTTGTAAATAAATTTCCAGTATCATTGATGTTTTTGGTCTAAATTTATTCAGAAGTGTTGAGCAGAGGTAGAAAATGTGTTTTCATTATTACTAACTGATCGTAGCGCCCCGTTTCCAGTTAGCGTCCGAAATGTCAACGAATTATGTTTTTTGCCCAAAGCGCCCCCTATCGATGTTTCTTTTTGTACCGTTCAACTGAGTTTCAGAGAGCCCCAGCAAACAGAATCATGAAAATGCATGCCATAAGTCAAGAAATCTGTTTGTTTATCTCTTAGGAGCCTTCGAGTTTCGACCACCCTGTACTTTGACATTTTATTCCGGCTCTTACGCTTTTTGCAGGGCTCTACTTTTGGGTTCAAACTTTAAGTTAGAGTATAAACTTTGGCGAGCATGTGTTAAATTATCAAAATAACGGGCTTAAAGTTGTTGTCTAGCTCTCCAAAGTCTGCAGCGCCCCCTATCCATGTTTTAAGAGATACGCTTATCAAATTGGTACTGAAGAAAGTCTAAACAAACAGAATCATTTCGACGCAACAAGCAAGAAAATCTAACCATTTCCCTAGTTTTTATGACGTTTCGAATTTCGGCATCCAAATTTTCGAAAGCGCCTAGCGCCTTACCATCGCGTCAGGGACCCTACATTCCCTATTCAAAAATGTTCGTCTAGGTGTGCTCTATCGATCCTTAAAGTTTGTCACCGACGAGCTGAATCACCCTGTAGTATCATGAGCCAGGAATTTAGTTTAGGTGTTATTTGTTTGTTTCTTTGTTTTTGTTATTTTTTTAATTCTGGTGGTGGTGGTGGTGGGGAGGGGTATCGTAGACTTTAGGTGTAATAATAAAAAGTACAGAAAACAGAAAGTGTCTATACTTCGATTTAAGACAAACAAACACTGATTTCGGGAATACTAGATAATAGCAATAATTCTGTTATTCTTATGGTGCTGCCATCTGTTACCTAAAATTTATTGCTTTTTTTTACGTGTATATCTTTTTTTTCCTTCTATAACTGCAGAATCTCAATTTAATTAATTTATAGACTAAATTAAAATTAATGTAATAATTCAGTAAAAATTAATGTGTAATTTAGAAAGTGCGGGAAATTAATTCTTAAATGTTCAAGAAATAAATAGATTTTGTTTCAATAGATGGCAGCACTAAACTTTATGCTTTCAATTTTATCTCGGATTGGGAAATGAAACTGAGAAGAGATTGGATCAATAACTTGAAGAGTTTTTATAAACACTAGGGGATCGAACCCGAGCTCCTCGGGTTACAGAATATAGGTGAAAACCAATTTTTTTTTTTTAATCTAATTATTTTTTTACATGTAATATATATTTTAGATTGCCCACTAACGTCAAAAAGAATTTTTATATGAAAAATATCAATTATGCAATCAAGTAAAGTTTTGAAATTTATTAAAAGCGATACTTTCACGTGTCACCACATGCCAGGAATTATTAACCCAAGATTTTGCCACTTACGTCAGTCTTTCCGATCATTTCGGTGCATAAGCGGGTGGTTCAATCACATGTCTGTTAAATTTGTTTCTTATTTACATTAATTTATTTTTTTATAGAGGAAATTTTAACTTTGTTATGGAACATTAGACAGAAACATATGATGAACTTTTTACATTGTTTTAAAGGCAAGCGGATTAACCTTCCGTAATCGAGCTACACGTGATAGAGATAAATTAAAAAAATAATTTATGCTTGAAAATCTATATATATTTTACGCTATCGTACGTGACACAGAAATCGCGAATAATTGTTGGTTAATTGTTCAATTGGTTAATTGTAAACAACTGGCGGTTAATTGTTTAATGGCAACGCCCGAATGAAACCCATCTCATTGGTTGTTGTGTAATATTTTAAAAAAGTGAATAACAATAAATAAATAAAAAGTTTAATTAATAACTATGGAACAAAACAATTTATATAATTTTAAGAAATAAAATAAAAGTAAATAAACAATTTATTAATAAATAAACAACAGCATCCGGGTTACCATATCAAGCAAAATAACGGCACTTTGGCGCCAGTTAAGTACCCCGGTGCGTATATGACATTGGCATTAGAAAAAAGTCGTGCCAACGTAGTGCGTATATGACACCTGTGCCGTCTTTTATTCATCTAATTTAAAATACAATAAATAAAAAATTAAATGAAGATGCTTTTCCTGTATTGGTACACGGCGAAAGAGCGAAAAGGTCCATGGCGAGAAAATAGATTTTTTTTCTGGCAACCGATTTAATCAAAATATTTTTTTCCAAATAAAACTACATAAAAGTGTCCATAATCGCAAAGAGTTCATACTTTTATGTTAGCTGGGTGCAATTCTCGCCAATAGCATTTTTTAACTCGCCAGCAGCATTTTTTATTTTTCGAGGGGTAAATTAAAACAATGCTTTGATGTCGAAATTAAGGGTGTATTCGAAAAAATATTTTTCCACCCTCAACAGCTCGAAATTTTCTGAGACATTTTCAGACTCATTTTTAAAAGTAAAACCATGAAACTTGCTGGTGTGATTTCTGAAGACATGTATAACATGCCGTGCATTTTCAGCTCAATTAATTAGAATTTGATTTTTAAACAATTATTTTCTCAGTATGACCATTTTTTTCATTCCCAGATCTCCCGCTTCGGAAAATTCGGTTCAAAACGCCAACTTTGACAGCGTTTAATACAGTATTTTCTGCATTTATCAAAAAATTGAGAAGCACGGCACATTATGTAGTTTCTAAATAAGAGAATTTCCCAGTTTGGTGCGTTTGAGAGCAAAAACGAATTTTAAAATGAATCAGAAAATAAGCAGTTTGGATCGGAATACACCCTTAAATGGTTTATGGTATTATTTCTTTTTCTTTTTTTTTTCTTTTTTTAAAGAATTTTTTTTTTAAGTGAAAGCCATGAATTTTAAATGTTTTATTTTTAAATTAAAGTCATCCATTCTAAATAAAATGAGTGAAAGGATTATATTTTAATCTGAATTAACGAAAAAAACGGGTACAATGTTTGGCGATTTATCACCTGTGCCCGACTAACATAACTGTAGGGAGTTCTCGATTTCTCTATCAGAATCTTCAAATTTGGCGAAGGATTGAGCAAGGAAATTAAATTATGAATAAAAGTAACATGATACAATGCCTAGCATACATTTAAGGGAGACCAAATTGGTCGCCACGTGTGGCTAGTTATTTTAAAAACCCTAATAACTCAGTCAATTAAGATACAATTTTCAAACAAATTGCATTTGAAAGTAGATTTTTTTCTCTATTTGACGGTTTAAAAATTGAAAATGTGCGATATTTAGAAATTTAAAAAATCGCTGACATAGCACATATTTTAATTTCAATTTATTATTTCAGTTTTTATGAGAAAATGGCAACAAAAAGGTACAGTAATACTATATTATTTCCTTTCTTCCGTGATTAGTTTCCATTTACTTTCAACCCTCCACGACTTTCAACAGAAATGGAGTTCTTCAGTTGACACAATTACAAAAAATGTATTAAAAACTACAAAAAAATTAATATCTCAAAAATAAATTGAGATACAGCTTTCAAACAAATTGCATTTAAAAGAACATTTTTTTCGTTACACGACGGTGTAAAAATTTAAAATGTGCGATGGTTAGAAGTTTAAAAATTTGCAGTAGAAAATATTGCAAAACCAAAATTTTATTTCAAATTTCAAAGTGTTGCCATTCGCAGAATGACGTATGCGTTACGCACAGATATGTTTGTCCTTTATAATATAGATAGACTTTTTCAAATAAATATTTTCAACAAAAAGCTAAGAAAATATTTTTCACCTAATATTATTACTTAAAGCGGAGTTGGAACAATTATTCGCACTCTATCTGGGGTTGTTAATCTCACTGATTGAATTTAGACATTATTGTTAAGCAAGTATTTTTGAAGAGAGGGAAAGATTTTATGTGTGGCAATGAAATGGCAAAATGTGCTTATGCTTTAAAAAAAAAAAAAAAAAAAAGAAAAAAAAAAAAAAAAAAGAATTTGGAAATTATGAGATCATTTTAAGTGTCCACTGTTATTGAATCTCCACGAATCTGCTAATATTATATGAATGGTGCTTCCATCTCTTATCAAAAAGAAATTACATCAATGCATGCTTCATTATTATATTTTTTATGTTCCTTGTATATCCTTTTTCTCTATAACTTAAAAATCTCGATTTAATTATTACTACAGATTAAATCAAAATTGCATATTATTAGAGTTAAAACTAACTGTGTACAGAATTCGGGGATTATTCTTCCAATTCAGTGGTGATTTCCTTTTCGCCGATTGTGGTTTCATTTTTTACCTCCGAAGTGTAACTAACTGCTTCAAGATTTTATTTCTGTTAGAACCTTCGTAGACGCTGAGCAATCTTTAAAGATTTTTAAGAATACTTTAAAATTTATTAAGTCTGTCCTTTAAAATTTGTTGCAATTTTTAAATAGACAGAAAAATTTGTGCGCAAATAATTACCTTTTTTTATTTTGTTCTTTTTATTATTACTAGGGGGCTTGGCCCCCTACGAGCTACGCTCGCCAATCCCCGTTCAGACACCGCATTTTCTAAAAGCACGCTAATTTGATTGGCTTTAAAAAGATTTTGAAAGATTGATTTATAATTTAAAAAACAGTGGCGATCTCCCTATAAGCGGGTTTCTATTCATTTCTCTTTGATTGGGGAATTTTAAGGAAAAACCAGGTGCTGTCAAAAGATACAATGGCTGTTTTCGTCTTTGATTAAATAAAATCATTAAACATTTCAAAATAAGCTAACATAAAATGAATTAAGTAAACAGGGTTTTTGTCTCCGGGTATTTTTTAACAAAGCGAAAAGAAAGTTCTTTCTGACGTAATTTTCACCAAACTTTTCTTTCTCTTTTTAATATTCACGTGAAAATACTTTTGTTAGAATGAAATATTATTTGCGCTGTCCCAGCAAAAATAGTGGAAAAAATCATCTCGAAATATCAAAAAAATATCTCGCGCAATTTTTAAATTTAAATTGTTTTGCAATATTATTTTTTGTTCATTTTACATAATAAGTGTAATGTGACGTAATTTCTCCTATTTAAGACTTCTAACGCATGTTAATGAATTTATTATTTTACAATATCCTTTCTCTGTTGAAATTCACGTGTAAATATAGTTCTTATGAAGTAATTTTTAATAAGTTCCTGCTTTTTATACGCAATTATTTAATTCTAATTTGAAAGTATCTTTTCTGTTTATAATAGTCACGTGTAAATAAATTTTTAATTTGAAGCAAACATTATTGTTTGTATTGTTTATACTGTTGGCAACAGATTAAATTAGTACAATTTTCTAAAATAAGTGAAAAATATCTCTCGAAGTGCTGAAAATTTGAATTTAAAATAGAAATAAAAGATCAAAAAATGAGTCAAATTAAAAAAATAAATGAATTCTGCACACCGGGAAATTATAACGTATAAAATTATCTAAAAATTATTAAATTCCGATGTATAGTTTTTGCTCCTATAAAACTTTTTGGATAGAACAATTTTGTATAAATTTAGCATTAAATATCTCTTAAAATAACTCTTCGATTTGAATACTGTCTACATCAGAGTGTTTATTAAACATTTCTCTATAATACCGCCGATTTTCATATTTTTGTATGCAATATTTTTCTTAATATTAACTGAGAAAGACCTCCGGTCACAAAAAATTCAAAACCGGCGGCGGTAGCGGCAGTGACAGCGTAAGTTACTTTTTTTCAGAATAGAGAAATTATTTCAAGCAAATTTAACATATAAAAGTCCTTCCGGCCAGTGCCGGGAGGAAGAGGTAACTTTCATATTCCTTATTTTCTTAAAGCAAGCTTACATTATTCAATCACACGGAGCTCAAATTAGTGGAACCCGATTATAGAAGATTAAATACTAATTTTTGTCAATATTGAATATGAATGAGAATTTCGCGAAATTAGTCAGCGTTATCAAAACTGGTTTTATTAAAGTGATTTATATTTGTCGCCAAATTCGGTGATATCCCGAATTATATTAATAACTATATTAACCCGAATTATCGGTGATAGCCCGCCATTTTATGCAACAAAGTTCACCAATGAACTTGGTCGAGACCTTAGTAATTCCTGTGCACGTGCTCACTCATATCTAAATCGGTTGATATATGCGAGTGCTGTTGCAGGCAAAAAATCAGATTTTTAAAAATGTCACATACATTCGAAATTCAAACTGCTATATCTCGTTTTTTTTAGATAAAGGCAAACCAAAAAATAATCCGGAATCTTTGTAACAAGCTGAAACACATAAGAAAAAAATCTTTTTCAATTTCTAATTTTTTTTGTACTTTATTTTAAATTAATTTTTTTTTTAATTTTTAAATCGCCGCCGTTTTAAAACAAGATGGCCGATGAAGTTAGCAAACGAACTCGGGTGAGAGATTGCTATGTACTATGCACATGCCTTGTCACATCCTAATCGGTTCATAAATACGCGTGTTATCGCGTGACAAAAATCAGATCATTTCAAAATGTCAGCCATGCTAGAAATTCAAAGTGCTATAACTCAGCCATTTTTTAAGACATAGACGAAACAATAAATGCTCCGGAATCTTTGTATCAAGCTCAAACACATAAGGAAGAAGTCTTTTTCAATTTCTAATTGTTTTGTACCTCACTTTTAAATTTTAATTTTTTTTAATTTTCAGATGGCCGCCATTTTTAAACAAGATGGTGGATGAGATTGGCCAACGAACTCGGTCGAGACATTGCTATGTACTATGCACATTCCTTGTCACATCCGAATCGGTTCATAAATACGTGTATTATCGCGTGACAAAAATCAAATCGTTTTAAAATGCCATTCCATTCTAGAAATTCAAAGTGCTATAACTCAGCCATTTTTTAAGATATGGACGAAACTAAAAATGTTCCAGAATCTTTGTATCAAGCCCAAATACTTAAGGAAAAAAATCTTTTTCAATGTCTAATTTTTTGTGCCTCATTTTAAATTTAAAATTTTTTTTTTAATTTTAAATGGCCGCCATTTTGAAACAAGTTGGCGGATGAAGCTGGCCAACGAACTCGGTCGAAACATTGGTATGTACTATGTACACACGAAATTTTATCCAAATCGGTTCATAAATACGAGAGTTACAGTATGACAAAGATCATATATATATATATATATATATATATATATATCAACTTTTGAACGGAAGGTGGTTTCGGGGTATGGGGGTCATGATCGGTGAAAATATACCAAAAATTTTCGGAATCGTTTTCCTCCGAACGGCTGCAATAGGTAGCTTTTTGTAATGAAATGCTACCTAAAAGTGAACTTTAAAAAGAAAATATAAAATAATGTCAATTTTTCGTTAAATTTAAAATTAAATAAGGAAAGATTTAATATATATCATCCTGTGTTATATGTAACATCACACTGGTGAAGAAAGAGGTGTTTTTTGTATTTCATTTTAAAATGCCGCTGTTATTTCAATTATGATATAATAAAGTATGTTAAACTCTCATTCCTTATCATCTATTTATACAATCGAATGGATTTAGGCAGATCGCATACTGATTAGACAAGCGACAAAAAGCGTGAATCAAGAGACATTTTACCCTGTTAAATAAGAAAAAACCGGTTCGAATTCTAGAACGTGTCTCCTGTCTTACGCTTTTGTCGCTTTGTCTGCCCAATGTGGTGTGAAGTGCGATATGCCTGAAAGTGCCAATCAGCTTCCCCAAGAAGTGTAAGATTCATTTTTTTTGATCGAATCTTTGAAAATTAGCACATGGCACGGAAAATTAAATTAGTGTATTGCATCGGGATTTAGTGTGTCACATTCCACTATTGTAGTGTAACTCGGGCATATTATTTTTATATTTTTAGACGAATAGCTGTTGGATAGGATCTGAATAATTTTTTCATGCTAGAAACTTTTATTAAAATAAGAACATTTTGATAAAAGTGATTTCATTGCAGATCATCATTTTATAACAAAAAATAATGCTGTTGAAATGTTACCTGAAATTTATCTCCATTCAACGTCTCTTAAGCAATTAGTATTTTTTTTTTTTCATTTGAGACATACATCCTCTAAATAACGGGCAACGACATGAAGGAGCATGGTCGCTCTGAATTTTGAAATTTTATGTAAGTTTGGTTTATATTTAATGATTTAAAAATAATAATAATCGATTTACAAAATAAATATTAGATAGATGTGATAATATATGATAAAATAATGAAACATGAGTATAAAAAAATTGATTGAAGGTGAAATTGTTTCTACTTATTAAAAAATTACAGTTTAAAAATAAAAACAAGTAATACATAATATATATATTTTTATTATCCTTAAAAACTGTTTATCGAAAAATAACTGAAATATCCCCCCCAGCCCCCTTATCCACAGATGTCGATGCATACCACTAATTAATTAATTAAAATATACCAGCTTCGTAGCATCGACCCTGCCACCCAGTGCGAAGCTCTGATTATCCGAATACTGCGTAACATGCCACATATATGTACATGCTACATATATGTAGCGCCGTGGGTTTCCTATCTCGTTACCAGAAAGCAGCCGCGGAATTTTATGAAAAACATTTTCTGGAGCATTTGATTTCACTATTTGAACATTTCGATAAGTAGAACAATATGGAATTTATTTCGAACAATGGAACTCATAATGTAAAATAGCATGAACGAATCTCCTTATTTAAAAACGCACACCGTAAATTTTATAATAAACATATTTTTAGATATATATTACAATTGTTACTTTTGTTATTCTCTGATGCTTTTGTTGAATCTAGAAAATCGTCAGCTATTGCTAGCAGATGATAAAACGGAAACAAAGTAATACCATCTTCAACGTTGTAAGATGGTATTTTGTTAAAGAACGTAGAGGGTAAGAAGGGAAAGTTTTGGAAACCGTAAAGAATCGAAATAGTGAAACAGCACTGCGGGGAAACACACACAAATGGGAGATCAAATCATAGGCATGCTTCATTGCATTCGCCAAACTTCAAACTAAATCTAATGTCACGCCCCCGCGAAAATTGAAAACGACATTTCTTTGATAGTTCCACTTGAAACTTAGAGATTGTGACAGATATTTTAATGTAATCTGTTTATGTTCTGTTGTTATGATATATTTTCTGTATTGCAAGTAGATAGCCGATGAATACGTACAATGGAAAAATCTTCAGCGATGCAGGACTCCATAAAATAATAAATTTTTTGTATCGAAAGTTCCACTTTCACTCGAAAACTAGCATAACAACCAACCGATTCATCTAATCTTCTGCATCTAACGTATTATATGATCTTCGACCTAACTCCCAGGTTTTGACCAAGGCCATCTTGATATTATCAAGAAAGCCCTGATTTGACTCATAACGGAAGAAGGCGGAGCGCACTGCTTTCGCGGGTATAGGGGTGAGCACTCCTCATTTTGATAATTATCGCTACTGCCGATCACGCCAAAGTGCGCCAAATGAAAAACCCCGTTTTATCTTTCGCCCCTGTATCCTCTTGAGACCCAAGCTCACATTTTGCGCACAAATTTTACCATTTTTAGAATTAAGGCTCTTTGTGGGGTTAGAAAACTTTATGTATATTCATTTATTTTTTAAACTAAAAAATATATAGAGTTTTGGTGTGTCCAATATGATGGACATTGGGTCTTAGTCCTGTAAAATCCATATTATTGAATTACATGATTCTGAATGAAAAATTCTTAGTTGAAAAATATTCCCTCACTATAAATGTGTTTTTATCGTTCATATATCATCTTTAAATATTGCACGTTTTTAATTTTTTCATTATCGAAGAGAAAAAGTATTTTTGGATGAAATTTATTTGAAAAGTATAAACCAATTTAATGACTTTTTAAATAGTTTTTTTAAAAGAATTTTTAAAAATCTATCAATAAATATTAATAGAATTATAAGTTTAAAATTAAAAGAAAATTATAAATAGTTAGTGGCACGGTTATCACAATTGACATTTGGATGTCAAATGGAAATTAAAAAGAAACAAACCGCAGTTTATTTATAATCTTAAATTATTGTCTGCTGTTATATTTTCTTTGAAGTTTTATTTCTGTTTAAAAATTTTCTTTTATTATAAATGTGCTTTTATCGTTCATACATCACCTTTAAGTATTGCACAATTTAAATTTTTTTTATTATCAAGGAGAAAAGGTATCTTTGGATGAAATTTATTTGAAAAGTATAAATCAATTTAGTAAAATTTTAAATGGTTTTAAAAAAGGAATTTAAAAAAATCTATCATATTAATAAAAGTCTTTTTCTCAAAATAAATAAATAAATAAATAAATAAATAGTTAGTGGCACGGTTATCACAATTGACATTTGGATGCCAAAAGGAAATTAAAAAGTAATATGCTGTTTATTTGTGACCTTAAATTATTATCTTCAGTTATAGTTTCTGTAAATATTTATTTCTGTTTAATTTCGATTAAATTAATTTAATTACAAACAACATACGAGCAGTAAAATAATATAAAAAGCTTGCAATTATTTTTTTTTAGATTTAAACGAATATACAAATACAAGTTGCATTTCATGCACACAACCTTGCTATATTCCATACTTATCAAGTAAGATAAGATCTCTACACAGGCTTAAAAAACCAGATTTTTAGCGTCAAGTTCCTATTTCTTTCACTACAAATTTCGCGGACATCAGAAGTGTGTTTTTATCGTTTATACGTCACTTCCAAATATCACATAAATCAATTTCTGCATCATCAAATCGAAAAAGTGCATGTTAACTAATAAACGTGTTGATCAATTTAGTAATTTTGAAAAAAATTTAATAACATATTGTTTTGTTTTCTAACTCTTCTCAACACCAGTCATTTGTTTGTTAGAATAATGATAATAATTAGTGGCGCAGCTACCACAATTGGCAAGTATATGCCAAGCAGAAATTTATACGAAATCAAAATGAGTGTATGTATAATGTTATACTGTTATCTTTTGTTATATTTTCTTAAAATTTTTGCTGCTAATTAAATATGGTTAAATTTATTAATTCTGTTATAAATAGCATACTTACATAAAAAATCATACCAAAAACAGTTAATTGTAACTATTTTAATATCAATGAATAAGGATAAAAGCTTAATTATAAAATATCTATCTTTATCAAATACTGCAAAAAAATGTATATCTCACCGTAATCAAAAATTTAAAAATGTACTGATTTAGAACAGGCATTTTATCAGTAAAATTATACATTTTTAGGATAATATTTAAATATTCTTTTTCTTTATTTAAGAAAATATATTATCTACTTCTGTATCTATTATTTGTTTCAATACTGTGTTGATTTTTAAGTAAAAACTAATGCATCTCTTCAATATACGAAAACAGTCTAATATGAATAAAAACAACTGATGAAGACCCAACGTCCAATAGAAAGGACAGTACTAAAAATTTTGTTTATTCTCTAAAATATACATTAGATTACTTAAACTGCGATGTCATTTCATTGACACAACATTTAAAATTAGATATGTGTAGCATTAATATCAAAATACTTAAATATATATATATATAATTAGCGTTAAAAGTGTCTGCTTACCTTCAACAGAGTTTCTGTTGTTCTCTGCTACACTAAAATGATTAAAATACATATCTAGCTGCAATTTTTTTATTATTTAGGCAAACAGATAGCAGCACTGGACTATCTAGTATAGTGGACAGCAAGTATTTACAAGTTCCAACTGAAATTAAGTATTTTATATAAAAAATAAAAATGTCCAATAGAATGGACGCGGGGTCTCAGGAGGGTATGCAACTTCTACTGCTTAGCTGTTTGCATTGTTTCGCTGAGAGTCGAGGACTTACAGTACGTCTATGGAAGTTTCCTTTCTTCACGCTTCAATTTCTTTGGAAATGTGTATGGAAATTTTTAATACTATTATAAAGAAATTGAAGGCAATTACCAGTCTTAACTAGGCAAGAACACGTTCACTATGTATGTTGATGATGTTGTCAGATTTCAATATTTACTGCCAGTCAGAAACTGAAATTGTTACTCTAGTCGGGGGATCCAAAGAGTTTTTTCAATTCATCCTTTCATCGGTGCATAACAAGACTGTTTTTTCACTCGGTTGGTACCACTGTGTTCAGTGTAAATACGTCAATTTCTGAAAAACCTTGCCTTTAAAATATTTATTTTTCTCGGGTGATGCTGTTTAGCTAACAATAATTTTCCTCAAATGTTAGGTTATAAGAAAAGATATTTTTTTAATTTTCTAAAATTACACTATTCTCTAAAACTCTCCACAAAATTCGATTTATCTGAATGTATAGTGGAGTAGAGTTAGTGAAGTCTTTAAACCCACATAATACTTTAACCGCCACATATTGAGACGAAGTGACTTTTTTAGCAGAGATTTTGAGCGTTTATCGAGTCGGTTCCTAATCCCCAATTGCAGCATTGCTTCTTATTTTTTTACATATTGAATGTTAAAATATCAAATTTTAATTATTTTTATCAGTTGAACGGTAAACCGAAATCACTAAACATGCCTGGGGACACGGGATATATATATATATATATATATATATATATATATGTATATAAATAGATGACAACAATCAATTGTGCCAACTCATATCAATAATTTTTCTTCAATGAAAATATTGTAAACCCACGTATTCGTGTAGTTATGGCTTGTGTGCCGTGGGCAGTCAATATCTAAGGAAATTTAATCAAATCAGCCTACCATGTGCTATACCTAATATTGTCTATAAAGCATTTTATAGCCGGTTTCGAACAAAAAATGAAAAGTAAATAAAAGAAAAGGGCTTATTTTCCTGGTTTTTCTTTCAGTAACAACTGTCACAAACAACATTGTTATTATAAAAAAATGTATATGATATTCAGTTCTGAGAGTAATCGCCATTTCCTTCAAGTATGTAATATCGTAGCCTACTTAACCCATAAACCGCTGGTGTTGCGTTCACGCAACGGTGAAAATAAATGCACATATTTAAATTATTTACATACCCACCACTATTTTTCAATAACAAAATTGGCCTTATTCAAAGACACAAAATTTTAAGATCAAATAAAGCGAAAATTAACTTTCAGAGTTTGTGGTGGCAAACGACGTTCAGCTAAAAAGTTGAAAAACTCAACCTTATAGTTTTGGCGGTTAATGGGTTAATATATAACTCAAAATTTTATTTTTGGTACTCGCATAAATTTTTATAAATGTATGTGTAAAAATAAATTAAAAAAAAAAAAAAAAAAAAAAAAAAAAAAAAAAAAAAAAACGAAATTTTGAGTTGAGATACTGAGATCTTCATTTGAAACAATTATTATACTTTAGATTATTTTTTAAAGAATTGAGATATCTTCCAGAAGTTCTGTATAGTAAAAATCTGCAAAACTGTGAACACTGGTTGAAGCTTACAAAAACTTTTCTAGTTTGTCCATGATTATAAGTTTTTTAAGCACCTAGATTTTTTTTAATTGCATTATCTATTTGAAATCATCAGTATTTGTATAGATAACTTATGTATGCAATATTTATACAGGACCTACAACGCACTGCTCTCTTTGAACGCTATTTTAAATTATGGTTTTTATAATGAATTTTCCAAATGAGACAAATCGCAGTATATAATATGGTGTGCGCACCAACTGTATCTCTGTATAGGAACACGCACGAAATTCGAATTCCTTCCATACATTAGAATATATGGCATTTTATTCTTTGGAATATTTCTCAAGGCATCATTAGCACATTTCGCACCACTACTAAATGGGAACTGCAGACAATGGCTAGTCAAATTTATACTGTTAAACTGTATATGCTACTTTATAAAGAATTGCAAATTACGCTATTGGCAGAGTTTAGTTGAAAAAAACTGTGGAGGTAGCGTAAAAATGTAAAAAAGAGTATTTATTTGCCTTCTAACATAAATGTCTCTTTTTGTTTATATATATTACTTGTTTTTTATTTTGAAAACGGATAATTTTTTAATTTTTGCTCCCCACAAAAGCTAAATACCCATTTGTGAGTGAAAAATAAAATGAGAACTTTCATTCAATATTCAACAACATATTTATGCAAAAAGAAATTTGCCACAGCAATTAAAACTCGATTGCCGGGGTTTCGGATTAAAAAAAATAATTATAATTAAAAACCGACTCACGTGTTTCGGAAACGTCTTAGTAAACATATTTTCTGTTAATTTCCATGTATTACTCAATAATCTGAATTGCGTTACATTTTCAGAATGGAATTAGATGCAAAATGTCATTGTTCACATAATTATTGAAAAATAACATGATAACCAATCAAGCTTCTCGAATCTACTATTTATAATATAAAATGAAAATTGGGATTTCATTCCACCTAGTTTTAACTTGAGTTATGCTGAATGGATTTTGATAGGATTTGCACTGTTAGTTATATAATTTTTCAGGCAAGGTTTTAGTATACAGCATTTTCTTCTATGTCTCTTAGCTCTAGAATTATAGGGGAAAGTTCTATAATCAGATGACCCCTATTATAAAGGATTAGTTATTTAAAAAGATTCTACTGTATGGATTTTGATGGGACTTGCACTGTTAGTCGGATAATTATTCCGGAAGGATGTTAATATATACAAGGTGTGTATTTTATGTAATGAGATGGCCGTTGGGCGGTACGCCAATCGCTACAGCGCAATCTCCATGGGCGGGAATTGTGGTTGGGATCTAAGCTAAGGAAGCACGTCAGTTGGCTCCGAGCTGTGACGAGATGTGTATCAATAGTGGTGCGGAGTGCTTATGTGAATTTTGGTCTTGGAGAAAAGCGACGAAAATGGTGGTTCGCTCGATGCAACGTTACTCAATCAAATTTTGCGTTCGCTTAGGCAATACACCTACTGAGACGCTTTCCCTGATCAAGAAGGCCTACATGGAAGAAGCCCTATCAAAAGCCCTACCAAAAGCCCACGCACAATGAATTTCGGAAGGGACGGGAGAATGTCTAGGAGAGAGAGTTGCACAACCTTCAACAGTCACCACCGATGAAAATGTGACAAAAGTAAAGAATCTCCACGACACAGAACATCGTTTAACTTTAATGTTAACTTTAAGGATTGCCGACCGATGGAAGATTTATCACGACAACGTGCGGCACACATTGCCTTTGTCGTCACCTCCTATCTGACTCGAATCGGGGTTGCACAGCCTCCCTACAGCTCAGATATGAGCCAGATCAACTTCTTTTTGTTCCCCAAGCTGAAGGACTCCTTTGATAGGAAGCCGTTTTGAAGACGTTGCATTCATCCAAGCGACAGTGACCAACACTCTAAAGGACATGTATGAAACTAACTTACAGGGAGCATTCGAAGCGTGGAAATCTCACTGGCAGCTCTGCATTGACGCAAACATAGACAACTTTGAAAACTTTTAAGTTGCTGTAACGATCGGATCAATAAAACATTGTTTCCAGACCCTATCACATTACTCAAAATACAGACCTTGTAATATATTGTTGAAAGTTGCTTGGATGTAGAATTATAAGAAAAAATTCTGTAATCAGGTTAATCCGAAAAAATATTCTGCTTAATCAGTTTTGATTGTATTTGCATCATCAGTTAGATATTTTTATTCAGAGATGCTTGTGTATAATACATATCGCTCTATCGGCCTTTACCAAATCTTTCTATGTATGAACGGTCAAGTGCGAGTATTACTCGCTCTCTGAGGGTTCCGGACAATAGATATGTCAATTATTAACTGCATAGTTAAAAAAATCGTTGCTAAAATAATAATAAGACTTCTTAAAAACTATACAATGTAGGGTTGGGTATAGCTGTATATGAATCATTCTCTGAAAAGTGGCAATTTTAAGTCCCAGGGGTCTTGAAGACATATTTTTAAAATTACAAAAAGAAAAAGTGATTTAAACTATCAATATTCATCAGTTATACATATAAACTGTAATTATTTGCTTATTGAAATTAAAATTTGAAAAATGGCATTTGCAAATGCCATTGGCATTTCACCGTTGGCAGTAGAGATGAAAGGTACGCCTTTCTGACTCTCTGCCCCCCCCCCCCTTTTTTTACACAATGTTTTAATTTTACTTTTTATTTTAAGCACTGATGAGGAAATCTTAGAGGTTTTGAAACAGCTGTATACTTTTTAAACATATTTTATTTGTGCCTTTATAGGTTGATTCTCTTTCTTAAGAAGATCTAATCACAGGTATGCTTCATTGCATCAGCATATTCGCCAAATTTTTTTCTAGTAAACCTAAGCCAGTGACCCCGCAAGAATTCAAAACGACATTTCTTTGATAGTTCGTTTTGAAACATAGAGATTTGTGACAGATTTTTTAATATGATCTGTATTTATTATGCATTTTCTATATTGCAAGTAGATAGCCGATGAATACGTACAATGGAAAAATCTGCAATGATGCAGGGCTCGGTAAAATAATAAATTTTATGTATCGAAAGTTCCACTTTCACTCGAAAATTAACATAACAACAAACAGATTCATCTAATCTTCTGCATATATCATATTGTATGATCTTTAACCAAACTCCCAGAAAAGGGGTTCTGAACCCCTTCACGAAAGGTGGAGGGAGAGCGCACTGCTTTCACGCGGACCACAGCTACAGCATTACTCCTCATTTTGATAATTATCGCAACTATCGATCACGCCAAATCGCTGCAAGCGAACCCCTTTTTATCTTTTGCCTCTGCATGCTCCTTCAACTGCACTATTTGCACTGTTTCGCAGATAGTCTGCGATTTACATTACGTCTATGGAAGTTTCCCTTCTTCACGCTCAATTCCTTTGCCTCCACTATTTCGCTATATTTCCGTTTTATTTAATATGTAATTAAAAAAGCTCGCTTCACAGATAATAATAGACAGATTCTCATCTCGGGCCCAAATTTCGGAACTCCAATATCCTCGTCTCGGTCAATAGTCAAGGTCATCAAATAGCAGTGAAGCGTGGGCGAGTAGGGTGTCGGGGGAGGAGGGTCCACGCGTATCCTCTCTTCACCTTCACTTCGAACTTGTCAGTGGAACAGAACGGACGCGGGTGCTGGCTGCATGGCTGGTGCAGTTTAGTGGGATCCATAGCACGTGGTTGGGAGAATTTTAATATTGGGTAAGTCTTAATCAGTTTAAACATGCTTGTTGTATTTTATATTTATGATAATCTTCATAATGCACCATTTATTTTAATTTTTTGTCCAACAAGTATATGTAAAAAAATAACATTTTTGTTCTTATACGGATCTTTGACATTTTATAACGTAAAGATAGATGATTAAAAACACTTGCGATACTCATCAGCGTACAACATGAATAAAAACTATATTAAAACACTTTAAAAATACACCCAACGTTTCATGCTCTTTCTAATGAGCCATCATCAGGGGAGGGGCGTGTTCCTGATCTTCAAAGAACAACCGACTTATTGATAACCAAGAACCCCCGCTCCCTGATGATGGCTCATTAGCAAGAGCATAAAACGTTGGGTGTATTTTTAATGTGTTTTTAATATAGTTTTTATTCATACTGTACGCTGATGAGTATCGTAAGTGTTTTTAATCATTAAATTTGACAGCGTAAGTCCAAGCTTTTATTGTAAAGATAAATGTTAACATTGCTAGTTTTCACGTTTTAAATTGTAAAGCATTGAATATTTCTATGCTAGATTGTATGAACTAACGCGAATTATTGTAACATATTTTTTTTTGTTTGTTTTGATTTTTGGAAATGATGTTTACTCAGACGTGATTTACTTGCATTTCATTATACTAAAATTTTCTTTAAATCTGGAAATATTCAGATTTTTTCTATTTATCTTTTGTACTTTATCGCTTTTAATGAATAGTTTTAGCTAGAATGGTTAAACTGCAATAGTATATAATTGTTAAAGAGAATCTTCAATCTCACTTTAAATATTTTATTTAATTATGCAAAAAGTAATTAAGGCGACAGTGGACGTTCAAAAACATTTTCTACAATTTTTGCTCAATTGTTTTGAAATTTAATACACGTATAATTTGTGCAATAATTAAGAAAATTTCTTAATTTCATTAAAAAAAATTAATATGCAAATGAGTAATTAATTAATAATATGGTAATTAGTGATACAAATTAAAAATGCTCCATGCGCATTAAATTTTGTTTCAGAAACTTGTAATTTTTTTTTAGTATAGCTTTATGATATTATATCAAAAGTTGCTATACATTTTAAAATTATACTAAATTCCTTGGCAGAAAAAAATTAAAAATCTGTAATATGGATCATTTTGGATAAAATTCAATAATAAAATATTACTTTTTGATCTTTATATGAAATAATGTACACATTTTAATAGCAAGTTTTGTAATAAAGTATATCAACAACAATATTACCAAGTATTATGAAAATTGGTATAAAATTAAGACGCATGGAGCATTTTGAACTTACTCAGTCGGCGAAAATTCTCATTTTGAGAAAACTGGATTTAAAGTTTTATTTTAAGCGTAGATTAACGATTGTTTACGTTAGAAAAACAGCTGTATCTCTGCAAAAAATTATCGGATTTGAATAATTTTTATAATATTTGAAAGTAGAAGATTGCCAGAACATTTTTTTCCCAAAAAACAAAAAATTGATTTTTTTAATGTTTTTTGCGATTTTGAACGTCCACGGTCGCCTTAAGTTGTACGTTAATAATTGCTTTTGTAGAACGTGTCAAAGTTATTAACATTATATTGCCGAAATAACTTTTTTAATATTTAATTTGTTTTAGTGCAAGTTTTGTTAAGTTTTTTTTATTACTATTCGTTTGAATGCAAAAATTTAAAGTAATAAAAGTAAAAATTAATATAACTTTGAAAAATTAGAATAAGAAATAAAGCAAATTAAAAGTATTTATAACACTATTACTGGAAACAATCCTCTATATTTTTATATAATAATTGGATGAAGAATATATATTTCAAAATAAGAATGAGCTAGAAAAAAAAAAATTATAAATTTATTAAATAAGCAACATGTGCTGATAAGTCTTCCCAATAAGGAAAACACAGTGAAAAAAAAAAAAAAAAGAGAGAGACAAAATACATTTTCCATTATAAATTACACATTACACTATTTTTAATATTAGATGAAGTAACGTTAAAAGATTAAACAAAATATAATGCTAAATCATTTAAAACTGGTTATGTTATGTTATTTATAATAACTCATTTTACTTTATACATTGCAAATTAAGATTTTAATTAATAGGGTTATATATATAATTTTACAGAATTCAACATTTACGAAAGAGGTTCAGCTATTCACTTCTTTTTTAGTTTATTTTTTATTGCTAATAAAGCGATATGTTGCCAAATATGGAGAACTGCAGCAGATGAGGTTATAGGTTACCGCCTTTTATCACACCAGGCACCTGAAGCGCTAGCGAAATTTGACTTTCCATAAGACTTTTAGCATTAGTAGGAAATCCTGCAATTTCCTTGTCCTTTCCCTGATAGGACAAGTATAAGAGCAAAACATTGTGTAAAGCCGGCACATGGTATTTTGGTAAAAATAGCGTATGAATGATCTAGCCTAGAGGTTAAGACTAGGGCTAGTTAAGGTTTTGCATTTGTAATCCTAAAATTGCGTGTCCTGTCCTCGCCGTCCTTTTTAGTTTTTTAGAGTTTTGTTTTGATTTTTATTAAGTCAGTTATTAAAAATCAGTCGATCTTTATTACCAGTTACTTTGTAATTTTTTTTTTGTCAATTACATTTTTTTAAATAATTAAATTTAAAAATTCATTTAATCTCATTTTTGATAATTAAAGTAAACATTTATTAAAATGCAATAATAAATATCCTAGGGTTACATAAAAAGTATTTTCATGTTAGAACTTTATAAAGTTCCGATAATTTTAAATTTGCCTGTTACTATAGTAACAGATAATTGCAAAATGATCAGAGTTAATACATTAAAGCTTTTTTTTATTTTAAAATTATCTTTGAGACATAAAAAATCTTTATTAATTTATGATAGGGTACTTTATAAATAATTTTTATTCTAAATATAATACAGATAATTAAATTAAATTTTTAAATTCACATGAGTTATAGGGTATTTTTCTAATAAATAAATTTCTTTAATAATTAAAGGTTAATAATAATATTTTCTTAACTTATATTAAAAACCTTTTTTGTTGTTATTGTTGTTGTTGGAACTTTAATAACAGATAAAAAGTTTAAAATAACAGAATTAATTTATTATTTTTATCAGAATTAATATATTAAAGTTTTATCTTTTAAAATTATCCTTGATGCATATTTTTTTTATATATAAATTTGTTATCGGTTGCTTTGTAATTTTTTATTGTAAATAGTACACTACTTTTGATTAAATTATTATTATTTTAATTCACATGACTTATAGAATATTTTTTAATAAGTAAATTTCTTTAATAATTATAATGCAAAATAATATATTCTTAAAACTTACATAAAAAATATTTTTTTGTTGGAACTTAATTAATTAATATATATATGTATATATAATTAGCAGAAGTAATTTATTAAAGTGTTCATTTTTCAAAATTAAGTATTATCTTTCATATATAAAAATATTTATCAATTTATCAGCTGCTTTCTAAATTTTTATTGTATATTCAATACTACTAAATTCTTATCACTTATAAACTGTATTTTTAAATGTTTAAAATGAATATTTATTAAAATTAAATTGTAATATCTTCTAAACATTCATGAAAAGTACTTTTATGTTAAAACTTAAGTAACTTATAAATAGCAGGGATGAGAGCGCTCCGACCCAAATCACCGATTACTATCACTAAATTTTAATAGTATACTTTGCTTTCTTAAATCTAAAAAATTCGGACATTAAATAATGCAAGGAATACTATTAAAATTTAGTGGTACTAATCGGTCATTTTGGTCGGAGAGCTCTCATCCCTGATATAGTAATTAACAGAAATTAATTTATTAAAATATTCATCTTTAAAAATTAATTATCTATCCTTTACATATGAATTACATTAATAATATATGTTTCAATGATAATTTAACCATTGAAGGCAATAAATAGCTATACTTTAAGAAATTGAATGTATGGTAAAAATGTAACAAAAAAAAAAATATATTACCAATTTTTTCATATATTTGTGATTTCAAATTTATTATTATATATATATATATATATATATATATATATATATATTAGGGTGTCCCAGGATACAAGGTAAAAATTTTTTTTTGCAAAATCAAATACGCATACCCTCTATTTTTTTTCTATTTCACCTCAGAAATATAAATAAAAAATATTATTGCAATCAGATAACGGTAACCCGTGCCGACTTTAGGTCAAACTTGAACATGAAATCTTGTATTGGGAATACTATGGAAAGATTGAAAAATGTATGTTTCTTTGGTACATAAATAACTATTTTATTTAAAGAAGATATTTATTAGCATATTACAGTAAAAGAAACATTACTGAACTTATTTTCATTTCAATGTTGTTTTTTTTTTTTTTTTTTTACAATCCGGATAGATCTTCGTGTGTCCTTGTACGCAACATAACAAAAATTGTTTTTGTTCCTCCGTCACCGTTATTAAATCATGAAAGTCCTGCACCAATTTTACCGCTGTTTCAGCTGTATTGTTCATTGCTGTGAACATTGAGATCTCAGAGTAAAGATCAGAGATATATGAGAAGCCTATGATTGAGATCGTCTTTTTCGCATCGGAAAACGAAGCATTATTCTCCCATGAAAAGGGACTCTTCAAAACTATCATAAATTTTGAGTTTAGGAAACAATGAATGGCTTTTAACAGATATGAGATCATCGATGCTTTTTTCTGTAAAAATAAAAATAAAATAACAGGTAACAATCGCGTGATATAAATGCATAACTAAATAAACAATTACAAAATCAATATATGAAACTCGACATACATTCTCGATGAATCTTCGAAATGTATGTTTTTTCACGGGTCGAGAAATTTTCTCTATGTAAATTTATCATCATTTTTAATTTTGTTTCTTTGTCAACATCATAATCATCGAAAAGTGCTAATACTGCTATTTCATCAGTCAAATACCATAAATGCTGAAGAAATTTCTGTAAAGCAGCTTTCGAGATACTTTCATTCACATTTTCGCAGACTTTCAAAGATTTCAAAAAGAACAAATCTTTTTAGCGTTCTTTAACTGCCAAAATGTATTGAAGACATGTTTAACATAGATTGTCACGATAAACAAGCATACGTTTAGCAGTGATTTCGTATCCTTGGAGTTTCATTTCAGATGAGAACTAAATAACGAGAGTTTTAGGGAGTAAACCGCTCGGGCCATCCATCTAGCTTGGGACATAGCACCCAGAGGTCTGATTTAATTTTTTTCTGCACCTACACCTAAAAATATCACAGAAATTTTGATCAACTCTCGATAGTCCTCTCTGATCATAAGATTTTTAAGTTCAGAGCAGTAAAATTCAAGCAAATTGCCAAGTTCAGATACGGGTTAGAACAATTCCACTGTTTCTCTATAGTACTGTGTTTTAGTGGGATAGATGTTCTTCCAATTCTCTTTCTGCTTTTTAAAGAGTGTAATATCGGAACTTGTTGTCACTTGTTTAATGTTCACTTCGAATATAGCCTTTAATATCAGTTCGTATACATGATGGCAGCAAGCAAAGAAAAGCTTTTCCCTATCAATTTTTTTTTCGAGGAGCGCACAGGCACCGTTAAAACGACCTGTATTCGAAGCCATAGTATCACAACAGAGAATTTGGACTTTGTTTTCGAGATTTCAATCTAAAATAGCCATCCAAATAGCCTGCACCTGTTCTTTGCCTGTATAATTATAAAGTCTCGACGCAGCAATGAGGTGTTCTTTAACTTCATATGAAATAACTAAAAGCAAGCGTTCTTCTTTCGATTTTTGAGAAG
Source organism: Maratus speciosus (assembly GCA_963932465.1). Taxonomy (NCBI): domain Eukaryota; kingdom Metazoa; phylum Arthropoda; class Arachnida; order Araneae; family Salticidae; genus Maratus; species Maratus speciosus. The sequence continues at coordinate 122,410,823 of OZ010797.1, forward strand.
TCAAAGCAGGCAACAGTTTTCCATCCCAATATAAGATCATTACATCTGGTACCTCATTTTGGAACTCAATTTTTATATTTTCCGCGCGTTCCTTCCGTGTTTCTGTTCGGATTCTTTGAATTTTAGACTTACTTAACGGAAATTTGTCAATGTTAAATCAAGGGACCCCCCTACCCCCCAATAGTAGCTTCAAGAGTAAACACATAATCTCACATACTTAATTGACACCTGTCTAATGCAGCAACTAACTTTAGTAATAAAATCTTTCCTCATTACTGATTTACTTGTCTCAGGTTCTGAGCTTTCGATCAGTGTTGGGAAATCTTCTTTATCCATATTTTCATTAGGATTCGAAGAGGAATATTCTTGCAATGGTTCGTATGATGCTGAGGATGTTGAAGCGGTTTTTAAAACTACGCAATAATACTACCATCTTCTGCTCACTGATTAAAAACTATCCCGAAATTTACTAAGAAAAAACTAACTTGGAATTATAAGCACATTGACACATAGACGTGAGCTGTCCTGAGTAAACTGGTACTGACATGTTTCACAGGTTTCCGCATTGTCACAAGCATTCCAAAACCTTTCTTTTTAATTTTGTTTTATCTTTTTCATTTATAGCTGCTGGGTACTCCGCTACAGACACGTGATAGGGTGACATGTGTCAGCGTTCGCTTGCTAAGTACACAAGTACTGACTGAGACGTTTAGAGGCAAGTTGGCACGGGTTCCCGTGGTCCAAATTACATGAAACTTTATTTACAATTGTTTTGACATAAAAGGAAAAAAATGAGAGGGTATGCGAAAAAATAAAACGACTTTCATTTTTTTGGGACACCCTAATATATATATATATTACAAAATTTAAAAAAAATTCGCCAATGTTACAATTATTCTACATAAATTTCCCTTTTTCATAATATTCCATATAATATACCGGCTTGTTAAGTTAAAACCCTGGTCTATTAATCTTCATAAGATCCTAATCCATCTAATAATATTTATTCCAAAGTGCGTAAATCTAAAAATGGATCAAACTATTTATATTTCTTTAATAAAACCTTTATATTTAAATCCTTATTAAAATCCGCTATTAAACCCCGGTATATCAAATCCCCCTAAATTCTTTATTTAATTGCTAAAACATTATAACGCATAATTTATACCGTATGAAAAACTTATTTATCTAAATATTCATTTATTAAAAATTATCCCGGTGCCAACTAGAAGATTTCAATGATTAAAACTTATTCTGCGACAGTAAATTCATTTTCTTCATCGTCTGGCGAGGAGAAAAAGTTATTTTTAGATGCCATCTCGACGGTAGGGACTAATTTTTGTTTACACCGTGTGTGTCTGGGGCCAGGGATATGGAAAGTTCTAGAACAATATTTGGCGCCAGGAAACCTGGTTTCTTCCAAATCAGTCCGACCGGAAATATTAAAAACCCGTCTAAAGCGCGATTATGATTGGAAAATAATAATCAGCTGATCTATTGCTAACTTTGCGCCGATAAAGTATAATACTGATTGCTGCAGCCAGATACGGAGTCAGAAGTCAGTCAGAAGTAGAGTTAGTTAGTGTCAGTCAGAGTAGAGTGCAGTAGAGTTCGAAGCAGTGCAGTTAAGAAGATTAAAAGCGTAGATAGTGTGCAGATAGTGTACAGACCGTGTACAGAAATGTGTATAGGGCAGCGTGCGGAGTGTATGCGGAAGCCAGCGTGAGATGGGTATCGACGTATGTAAAACGATGTATTGCAGAATACAGAGAGAATAAGATTTCTAAAATGTATGTGAAAGTCCTTTTTTCTTCACAAATTTCGATTACCATTTGGAAGTAAATCATATGTTTTTCATTGGTCATTCTGAGCATTTCAATCCTGAGCATGTCAATAAAGCTGGATTACTTTCAATCGACTGCATTTTCTTATGTTCCTCGACTGTTTTATTCTCAACAGCCCAATCGGACTAAAACACCTATGCTGCTTAAACTGGAAACCCAAATATTTTCGATAAACGCCCACCGCTTTTGTTCATATCGTCACCTATACCAGGTGTCCCAAAAATGTTTGATGGATTTAAAAATTCAATAACTTGCAGATATTTGAAACTAGATAACTTGACAGATATTTAAAAAATTCTTGCAGGAGAGTTATGTATGATATCAGGAGTTTTTTTACTGTGATTCTTGATTTTAGTTCCAATTTCAAGAGAGCAACAGGCGCTCAGTCCAGACCCGATTTTTGGTACTTCGAGATCAATTCAATGCATTTTAATCTCCTTCTTTCGCATGGAAGAAGAGAGAGGCCGAAAAATCGAGACTGGATTTAGCGGTTATTGCTTTCAGCACCATCTATCGATGCTATTTATAACCAAAGCTGAGAATCGCAACATAAAAACTCCCGATATCTTACAAAACACTCCTGCAAGATATTTTATATATCTGTCACCGTTTGCAAGTTATTGAATTTTAAAATCCATCAATCATTTTTGGGACACCCGGTATATGTGTGCACATATATATCTGTGATTTAATAGTTATTACTCGCAAAAAGTTTTATTATATATATCTATATATATGTTGCGATAAAAGTGTAATATACCTCAAACATGAAAAATGAAAGATATTATGATATCAATTGCAATATATATATTTAAAATAGCTATTATTATTACTATGGAGATTTTCTTTTTCTTTATTTATGAATTTATTATCAGTTGCTTTACAATTTTTATTCGAAATCTAATATTGTGATTAAAACTACTTAATTTTACTACATAATACCACTTAGGAGCTAATGTTATATAATTAAAATAAAACATCCACTTAAATGCAATAAATAATAGTATCTCTTAAACTGACATAGAAAAATATTTTCATATACCAATATGGAACTTCAATTACTTATTTTTAGTTAAGCTAATAGAACTTTAATATTGATTGCAATCATCTGAGTAAACAATAAAAAAATTATAAGCAACTTATTGCAGCAATCTCATTATTTTATCATAATTTAACTAAACCAATATTGTTGTAGAGTTGTTGATATTTTTTTTACTAGAAAATTAAATCAAATTTAATAATTAATTATATATTATGTTATTAACTCTATAACATTTGATTTTGTGTTAAGTATGAGAAATACACACGCTTTTTTTTTTAATGCCTCAAGTAATTATTATCAAGAATTACAATTGATGAAAAAATCCCTGCCGGCCCGGCCTACAGGCAGAGGTAGATTTCGAAATTAAGATACTAATTTTACCAACAAAAACTAAATCATGATTGGATATAAATCCACTTTAACAGTTTTGTCTGTCTGCTTTTGACGAGTTTTTATTTCGTTTTTATATAATAGCTGGTTTTATCAGAATCATGTTAAGGCGGTATTAAAAAAAAAATACTTTTCCATGCTCAACAACTCGAAATTTTCTGGCACATTTTCAGATTCATTTTTAATAAAAAAAAATATGAAACTTGCTGACGAGATTTTTGAAAAGATTTATAAGCGACCTGTATTGTTATTTTTCTTTCAATTAATTAAAACTTGACTAATAAATAATTATTTTCTCAGTAGGGCAATATTTTTTGTTTCTAACACAATCGCTTCGGGAAATTCTGTTCAAAATGTCCACTTTGACATCATTTTTTGAAATATATTCTTCCTCTATTAAAAAATCGATCATTACTGTACATTATATAGTTTCTGAATCTACCAATTTGATGCGTTTGAGAGCAAAAATGAATTTAAAAATGAATCAGAAAATAAGCAGTTTGGATTTGAATACACCCTTAATGAGATGATTTTTTTTCTTCAACCGCTATGTATTTTTAATTCGTTTTTGCAATAAGAATTGGTCCTATCAATAACATGTCTATATAAATATTGAAGACAATATTAAGAAGATATATGATAAATTCATGGAGATTTTATATCTTGTGAATTGACGGAGTTATGAAAATTTTTCTTCTTCAACCCCTTTTTTTTGTTTTCGTTTTTAATTTTTTTTTCCGGTACGAATTGTCCTATCAAAAACTTGTGAATATAAAAGTTGTAGATAATAGTAAGGAGATGTATAATAAAATTAATTGGATTTGATATCTTGAGAATTGACGAAGTTAGACATTTTTTTTCTCCCAAAAACCCTCTTTTTTGCGCCCCTTGAGCCAGTTTTTAATTTTATCAAAAATCTGTGATACATAAATTTTTGGCCCTATTTTTAGAAGTAATAAAAACTTTAAACTGATTTGATATGTACAAAAATTAAGAAGTTATGGGGTTTTTTTCGGTTTTCACAAAACCCCTCCCTATTTCCAACTCCTTTTCCCGATTTTGCCCATTAATGAACTTGACCGAGATTTTATGTCCCTTGATTTTATGTTTCAGTTTGGAAGAGTTTTGTGCAGAATTGTGGAAGTTATCGTGTCCACAAGAAAGTGATATATATAGAGAGATATAAAGTTTTATACTGAGGGTGGTTTTGGGTTCTAGGGGTCATGATCGGTGTAGATCTGCAAAAAAATTTCAGAAATTCCAACACAGGAACGATTCCAGTAGATAGTATTTCATACGAAATCTACCTACAAATGAGCAGCACCGCTGTTACTCTTAAAATAATTTTTTTTTCCATTCAGGAAAAGAAGTTCGGTTCACCAATAGCCAATGAAATTGTCGGATTTTGCCCTAAGGCAAGTCTTATAGAAAGTCAAATTTCGCGCGCTAGTTTGTATTCGAATTCAATGTAAAGGAAAATTTACATTACGGCCAATGGAAGATGGCAATCTGTATAATATTTATCTCTGGGTCGCTCGTCAGAATAATGAGTTCCTTATTGATATCGTAAGGACAACAAGGAAATCTTACTACCATAAAGGTGCCTCCTTGTCATTCAAGTGGAGTTATCCGAAAGTAAAGATGTTAATGAAAAATTTCTTAAATTTTATTTATATATATCTTCTACATTTTACCGGTGTGAGTTTAATATATTTACAGTTGTATTCTTTTAACACTAGAACGGCGGGAATTTTTACTCCAGTTTTAAAAAAATATTTCACATCAGAATTTTTACTTAAAAGTATTTAAGTATTTATTTAAGTTATTTTTGTGCATCATATATTAATCTTATATTACAAAAATATTTCTGGTTCGAATCGACATGTATTCTTTCAGAAAGGGTCAAAATGACCCCTCGCCGCCGTTCTAGTGTTAAATGTTGAAATAACCTATTTAAGAAAACATAGATAGTCGGAATAGCAGTGAGAATTAGCACTTTTGTTTTTAATACATATCTGATTTTTTTTTTCTTTAAAGAAAAGGAAAGGGAATTGAATTAACAATAATAGAAGAGGTACAATTTTCTCAAAAAACAAGATAATGCATCTCAAAACAAGCTATAAAATAAGAAAATAAGAAATGTAGAAAGCACCACAGATGATAGAGTACGATGAGACGACTTACACTTTTTTACACATGGACAATGAGCTACTTATTTTTAGTTTTTCATATGTTTTACGCTTCCAGGTAAACTTGCATTTAACATGCTTCTTTCTCATGACTACAGAAGTTTTCTCTCTTTTTTTTAAGGACTTTTATGGAGGTATTTAAAAAGCTTTTAGTGATTCAAGTAGTACTTTCAAAATGTCTTTTCCGTCTGAAAATCTTAGGATCTTTTTCATAATTATTATTCTCTAGTGTGTAAGTAAATAAATGTTTTAAATAACAAAACTTTGCATGAATCACCATAAAACAAAAGAACACGCAGGATGCGTTTCGAACTGGACATTTTAACAGACCGTCATGTGCTAAAGTAAACACGTGTCCATGAACACAAAGGGCTGAGAGAGAGCTTTCAAAGAATGCGACAGGTTGCGCTAGCTGAAAGATAGACACCAATCGCAGAGGAGCAGATGTAAATGTGGAAAGTGTTTGAAAATGATAGAAAAAATAACAGAAAAAAGTAAAGGAAATAAAATATAAATTAAATTAAAAAATGAATAAATAAATAAAAGAAGTAAATTAAAAAAATAAAAATAAAAGATAAACGCAAGATAAACAGAATATATAAAAGAAATTTTTTCCACATAATAAAATGAAAAGAGGCAAGAAAAGAGGGTAAAAAATTACAAATCTAGTTACCAACCTGAAGCGAGAAAGGGAAAGGATGAGATATCATTGATAAGTTTTTAGGAATGAAAAAAAAATGCTTCTTGAAAATACAAGTGATTGGGAGAGACAGGCGGAGAAAAAAATCCTGCCCATCGAGAAATTAAAACAGTGATTTCAAGTCCAACAGTGAGAGGCAATCGAAGATTTTGAAATTTCCGTATTTGGTATATATCTCTGATGCTCGATTAATCTGAACTTTAACCCTTTGAAGGGCGGTGGTTCATTTTTGGACCACTTAAATTTAATGCCTAAATGGACATTTTCACCAAGATTTTGGAATGAAAATTTTTCTTTTATTAAATTCGTGAAGAAAAGTTTTACTTATTTTCATATTAATTTGTTTACAAATTCTGGTGTCATTCAATCCTTTCAGTACTTTGCGAATATAAGTACTTTGCCCCTGAAAGGGTTAATACTCACTTCGTTTGACCAATGTAACCTAAATTACAAAAACTAGAAATAAAATAAATCTCTCTCTGAAAGGTCCTACTCTTACTGAGAACCGGTGGGGCGTTTCTCAGCGGCCACCTCTCGCATTATTTGTAAGTTCTCCTCTCTGGCCTTTCTGTTAATTTGTGACCTTGTACCCTAACGGACACTTGTTTAATTTGTCTGTTAAAATTTCTACACCGAAACGAGTCCTATGTGTTCTTTTATTTTATGGGGATTGATATAAAGTCTTATAATTTTACTACTTTTTTATTGTGATTTATCGCCAGTTTTTCCGGTGCTGCTACATCTGTAAATAAATGTGTTGTTAAAATATCAATCTGAATAACACCGAATTATATTAAAATTTATTTGCCAAGAGCATCAAACAATATAACTGTAAAAATATTACTCTCATACCAATAAAATTTAGACATTAATTTTAATTTAGATATTTAGAAATTTTGCGGAAATATTCTTTCATTTAAAGTTCCCAATAATTTAAAATACCGAAGGTTTCCTTCGTTGTAATTGAATGGTGTATAAAAAACTTCCGTCACAAAACAAAAAATTACGACGTCAAATTAAAAGCAGATCTTGCAGAATAAATAAGACGAATGTTTTCTATGAGGAAATTGTTCTAGATATTTAATTAGAATTTCCATCTGATTGGCAACACTGGGTGAGTCACATGTTTAAGCATCTGTGCGATTAAAGAATATGAAAATTTTATTCGATTATTTGTCAAGTGGTACAGCGATTTTTTTTTTTTTTTTTTTTTTACTAGGTTAACATTTTGTTATATACAGTTTTGCCGCTTAGAAAGTCTGATACAAGGTTTCGAAATCATTATTAAAGAGATAAATCGACACCAGAGTGTAAAATGCGAAGTATTAGAATTCATTTTGCTACAGTGGGCGTGGTGTTCATTGATTTTAAATAAAAGACAATTTGGTAATCACTGGGATAATGTGATCACTTTATTCCCGTTCGTAAATGAAAGAATTTTCTTGGTACCTTGTAGTAAATAGACTTTACTATCCCTTAGAAAACCTCCCACATATTCAACTTACTCAAAATTGCATATTTCGAAAAAGAAAAAAAGTGGTAAAATTTCCGAGTTAATTCTTATAAAAAACATGTACAAATCAAATAAAATATACGTTATCTTTCATTTATTGTAAAAGAAAAATACTAGTAGGGTGTCAACTGTATAAGTATAATGTGCAACTGAGATATGTCATTAAAGAAATATTGATGATTTGTTTTTGATATTCCACTGTTTAAGGGAACAATTTACGATAAAACTGGCGAAAATTCGATTTTTCTTTTTTTAATATTAAGTGAAAACCTGTTTAATTGTGAATATTTTGACACTCCATTTTTACCCATACGGCTACTATATCGAGATCTATTGTAAATTTTGTTAACAGACTCAGCGAAATTATCCACACAAATTGAAATTTTTAATGGCTTTTTCTCCATGTTCATATTTTATTCACTTTCATGATTTCAAAATGCTAAGGTTTTTCTTTTTTTTTTGTATTTGAGATAGAGATTTAAACTTTTTTGTACATGTTCTTTATTATGTATGTGATATGTCTGCGCATGGAATTAGCCTTTAAGATTTTTATTATTTAAAAAAAAAGAAAAAAAAACATATATGAAGATCTGTTAGATTGCATCGTTTTATACTATACATATCAGTAAAAAAATTATATTTAATATAACATTAGATGTATCTAGTAATCCGTGCGCAGTCTTGTGTAATACACAATAGAAAATCTTTAAAAAATTGGACAAAAATATCAATTTTTAAAAATTTCAATTTTTATTAAAAATAAATTAAAATTTTTAATTAAATATGCAATTAATATTTTTTTTCAAAATGTACTTTTAATTGAACATTGAAATGCATTGAGTTCACCATTTGAACTACATTTTTAAAAATAAACAAAATTGTTGAAAAGGTAAACTCCCTTAGTAATATCACATTTCTCTAATTATTATTATTTTTTTTTTTAATTAAAAGAAAATGTTTTTCAAACTACACTTTACAGCCCTGCATGATATTAATACATGTTTTAGAGATATTATTATATTACAATTATTATTTCAGTAAAGTTGTAAGAAAAATAAAAATAATAATAATGTTAATGATATGTTTCTATTCTTTTAAGCATAAATAAGGAATTTAATACATAATTTAATTTAGACGGCAAGGATTTTTTTCACTTTTTTTATGCATATGAATGTTTACAAATACTTCCGAAATAATACAAAAACGAATTAAAAGGAAGAACTTTTGACGGCGTTTCTTCTAGTTTGAAATGGCAGAATTGGGACGCTCTGCGACAGATTATGTTTGATTCATCAATTCTTCAATCGTAACGCAAATTTTTGCTTTTTCCTAAACGTAATTATTAGTTATTTTTCAAAAATATCTTTGACTCTATTTTAAAAGTAGACGTAGCATATACAAATGCACGAAATTTCGTAAAGATTTTTATTACGACTATTTATAATTTTATATTCCGAGAGCAAGAATAAATCTTTTTGGGGGGAATAAATGCTTTTTCGTGATTAAATTCTGCTACAGGATTTTAGATTGGTTCAAGAAGATGTATACAAAAATTATCGAAACATACACAAGCTTTCGTAAATTTGACAAATGCTCCATCGGTATTCTATATTATATTTGTGTATGCGGTAAAAAAAATAAATGCACCGTTCACCTAAAATAGATAGTCAAATTGTATTCTAAGATCATAATGAACACATAAAAAAAATCCAAAACTTATCTTATATCCTTTACTGTATTTGCAGCAATAAAAAATGACAATCTGTTAAAAAAGGCCGGCACAAAACACATCAACTGTTTCACAGATAGCCTCCTTCTTCGTTAAAATAACAAACCTAGAACTATTGCTGCCATGTATCCGGATAAAGTGGAGTTAAAAGAATGTTTTTGCAAAGTATCATTAAAATATTAGTAACATTCACTATAGGATGAAAGTTTAAAGTGAGTGGTACTTATAAGTACCGTTAGTAGATAAAGGGTTAAAAAAATAAGCTTGTTTTTTATGTATAACATCTTGCTTCTGGGGGAAAAAATGTACCTCATCACCTTTTCCCGTTTTAAAGCCACTTTTCATTTTTTTAATATAAAAAACCGGATACGTATGAAAAATAAAAATGAAAATTCTCAATTTCATTCTAATTTAATATCCGCATTTCTTAAAATAACTTACTGAATCATTGCTTGATTCCCTTTGTTAGAGAACGTTTCTTAGTGAAAAACTACCCCGCTCAACAATACGAAATTTACTAATACATTTTTAAACATAAAAGTTGTTAGCATGATTATTGAAGTGATTTGCAAACGAACAATTTTTCCTTTTTTCGATAAATGAATTATATCCTGAGTTACAGCTTCTTATTTTACCAGGCGGCAGTCCTTTCTTTTTTTGCAGCCCTTTCGTCAGAGAACTTTGCTCGAAACGAGAACATTGTCAGCATTTTTGGAAAATATTTTGCCTTTATCGAAAAACGGGAAATACAATTCGATTACACAGATCCCAGGGTTCGTACGGGTACCGCTATTTTCAAGACCAAATATCAGTATTCTTTTTTTTTTTTTTTTTTTTTTTTTTTTTTTTTTTTTTTTTTATAGAAAAATAAATCTAGTTTAAACGCGCAAAATTTCGCCTCATTTAAGGAGAGATTTTCTATTAAAAAAAAAAAAAAAAACTGGCACCGAAGAATTTCTCAGTCTTGAAATTCAGGGACCCGTACGAACCCTGGTTCCGTATTAGGAGTACTTACCAATTTAATACATTTGTGAGCAAAAATACATTAAAAAATGCGTCAGAAAGTAGCTAATTGGAATTTGATAACGGCCTTAGGAAGATTATGCAAAAAAAAAAAAAAAAAGATATTTTTAATACTCTAATAAGGAATTTCAAGTTAGTAATGCATGAAATGGCATAGCATAGGTGTCTAGTTTTCCAATTTTTTACTACCCTAATTTCTGAATAGTTAGACTTATCTTCCAAAAAAAAAAAAAAAAAATTTCGATTCGGAAACGTTTAAAAATTGGAAGACATTGGAAGACAAGCTCTACATTGGAAATGACGATCTGAGGTCTAACTCATAATAGCCTTAAGATCATTTCAGTCACGGCAAGAAAAGAAAACGCTAATTTAAAGTCTAAGGGGGCGTTACATTAAAATTTCTCGCTTTGATTTTAATATTTTTGGATGATTATTTTTTTCATAGGATAGCTGATTACGATCCATAACCGGGATAGTTTTTACTTTTTCGATTTTGGTTATAGTTTTTTTTATTAGGATAGTTTCAATTTGAGAACCGGTTACAACCGGTTCCGAAAGTTAAAGTAATTTTCTAAAAAAAAAAAAAAAAAAAAAAAATCTGAAACCAAAATCTGAAAAGTAAAAACTAGCCCGGTTGTAGATCGTCCTCAGCTATCCTATGAAAAAAAAAATCATTCAAAAATATTAAAATCAAAGCGAGAAATTTGAATATAACGCCCCCATAGACTTATCGTTCTAGTCCGGTTGTAGATCGTCCTCAGCTATCCTATGGAAAAAATCATTCAAAAATATTAAAATCAAAGCGAGAAATTTGAATATAACGCCCCCATAGCATTATCGTTCGAGTTTATCTGCTGACTAGTGTGAACTCTTAAGAGTCTACATTAGTCACGGAAAGAAACGTTCAGGCTAATGTTAATGCTATGGAGTAGTTCTTTACAGACTTCTCGCTCGCATTTTAATATTTTTTAACGTTTTTCTTTGCATAACATACTTGAAGTCGATATCCATTGCTGTGTGTTTTTACTTTTTTTAATTTTGCTAGTTTTTCCTATATGAGGATAGTTTTAATTGTGGAACCGGTTCCAAAAGTGAAAGTGTCTTTATATAATTTTTTTTAAAACCAAAATTGAAAAAGTACAAGCGCACAACAATGGATATCGACTTCAGATATCCTATGAAAAAAAAAAAAAATCATTCAAAAATGTTAAAATACAAGCGAGAAATCTATAAAGAACTACATCATAGCATTAAGATTAGCTTGAGCGTTTCTTCCCGTAACTAGTGACACGTGAATCTTAAGAGCAACAATTTACTTGTAAACTTTTTGCGTTATTTCTCATGGAAAAACGCATATAAATAAACGTATCACTCTCCTCTTTAACCCTTTCCGGCACGGGCAATTTTTGTTGTAAAATGATGAAATGATTGACTGACAATGGAATTTTTAAATGACTTTTTTAGAAATTAAAAACATGTTACTTTAACTATCCATTGTAAAAACAAAATTTTACTAAAATATTCTTGGCGCCGTTCGTAAGTTTGGAATTAAAATTAGGTATCCCGACCCGTGCACTCTCTGCCTTAAAGGGTTAAAGTGTTTTCACCCCAGCTTATAAAATTTCATTTTATTTATTCATATTTATTATTCCTAAATGCTTATATCATTTAAAAAGATTTAAAATAAAACAGGTTTAAATTCGACACAGCTTTTAATCACAGTCCGATTTTTAGAGTTTTCAAATATTAAAACTCAAGATTCCTTATTTTTTTCTTTTTGTTTGTTGTTACCAATGTTACTTAGTAACCGTTGCTCACAAAAAGTTAAATTTATGTAGGACAATTTAAACTCACCTTTTTTTACGTCAATAACGACCCTTAGCGAGATTTATTTATTTATTTATTTAGTGGGGGGAGTGTTTGAGCCCACTAAGCAGCAAGGCTGTTGGCCCGAATGATCCAATAAAAAGAAGCACAGAGAGCATAGAGAAGAGAGTTAGAACCGATTTATGCTATGCAAAAACTTGAGAGTCGAAGACCGAAATACAGAAGACTTGCAGAATTCCTGCGAGAACTCAAGGAAGGAACGAAAACATGGACCATGCAGCACCGAACTATCCCAACACAAATTTCGCTGCGAGCGGTACTTTTGACAAGAAAACAAAATGTGTTCCAAGGAGTCAGAAACGAGGCAGATGCAACATCTATCGTCCTCAACGAGACCGAAACGAAAAAGGAGAGCCAGCGTGATCAGCATCTTGCATAACAGCCGCGAGATAAGAACATCATCTCTTCTATTAGAAGACCAGGCGTGCGTCAACTTGACACTGAGAATTTCACCATGTGAGATCAGGTATTTGCTTAAACTGTACTGTTGTCGGAGTTGTAGATAAATATTCCTTTTCTGATGCTGAATGAGATCTTCGGGAGAAATCCAGTTCAAAAGAACATCAGAATCACAAACGCTTCTAGCGAGACCGTTAGCGAGATGTTGATTAACCGAATTTAAATACAAATAAGGTTTTTTTTTCACCGTATCATGGCCATCCTCATAATATACATAGTTAGTACAAGTTCCAATCATTTTTTTCTGGGTATATAGCCCCCTACCCCGCTCCCACATGCACTAATGGCGAAAGAGTTTTATCAAATTTAAGTAAAAGAGATTTTTTTTTATTTATGACCAGCTGACCAGCCCGGCGTTGACCGGGCGCTCAAATAAACACAAATGAACCTCAAATTTGTATGATTTTATATCATTAAATCCATTGTCTGAATTTATATTTTTTAATGAAAAAATCGCGAAAAATTTTGAGTTGAAAGTACATCCTATTTTGCATAATTTAATTTTTGGAGTCTATACGTACCTAAAGCGAGTGACACCGCGACAAATTACTCAGGTTTTTATTGACTTCTTCGACATTTTCATACATTTTATTTTGTAAAAAAAATTTCTAGCCGTCCGAATGTTCAAAATTTTTGCAGGTGATGTAAATCTAGTCTATTTAGATACTCTAAAAAGATTGTGTTAAAATAAGGAAATTTAGTTACTTTTAGCGTAGAAAAAATATCGTCTTCGTGAGGCGCGAAGTGACCTGCGTTCTTCGGTGTATTTGAAAGGGTTAAAATTCATATTTTTAAAAACCGATTGCATTATCGATTAGAAGAAGGTTTTAGCTTTAACAGCATATTTTTATTATAATAAAAATATAATTTTCCCTTTTACAACTTGATGTAAATTTTTTTCTGTTTGTTGAACTTTACACTTTTGTATAACTTTTATGTTAGGAATTAGCTGATGAGGGATTCGGAATGAATCCGAAACGTCCTTTTAAATTGTTTTTAGTGTTTTTATCTTTTTTATTTAATGTAATGTGTCTGTAATTTTGATGATTTTTTATAATTATGAATGTATTCAGACGTAGTTCTTTTGTGTATATCAAAGCATATTTATGGTTTGTCGGTACCCCTAATGTTGTATCCTGGAGAGGCGTTGGAATAAAAGGGGAAAACATTTTCGGAAAAACAACCCTTTTTGAATGTTTTTTCAAAGGGCGTTAAAATTGTTTACGGTATTTGAGACATAAGAGTACGATTTTTCGGAATACGTCTTTGAATTTTAACTGTAACGAGCGGTTTGGTGGATTTGGATTAAATCCAAGCAATCAAAAAACAGAAATAAAGTCAAAAAATATTTCATAGCTTGCTTCAGATGCATAAATGTTTTCGTGTGCATGCGCAAGTGCTTTCCTTGACCGGGGATCAAAGAGATGACTTTTTGATGAGAGTGAGTTACGATGTTTAATTAATAACTCAACTAATTATTAGAAATTTAAAAATCTGAGTCTCAGGTGTACCAGGGCACTTTGGGCTAGCCTCACAAAAATTTTCATCATCGTACGTCCCATAGATTGTTCTAGCCACCGCACACAGACACACACACAGGCAGAGCGAAACTTTCTTTTATTAATATAGTAGTGGACATCAGAGAGATATTGTGAAAAAGGGGGGTTAACATTATGTAAAAAAGTAGTACAGTTTATAATATGTAGGCAACCTCCATACTTTCTTTTTATACAACCATAAAATTTAATATCAAACATTACTACCAACTGATCGCAGCATCCTATTTATATACTCCCCCCGTCCCAAATTAGTTGCGACATTTAGGTCGAAAATTTTGTCCTAAATTAGTTGCTGCCTTTCAAGTGGGTGGAGTCATAAATAACTTCCGATGCAGTTTAGTAGATCGACACCATTTTGTAAGGACTCTACCACCAGTGTACCATGAAGATCATTTTCTTCCTAAAGAATTAACGATTCATTAGCTCGAAGGTAGTTTTATGAAATTACTGGTGGTAGAATTCTTACAAAATGGGGCGTAGGTTAAGAGCGTGTGAACCCTGGATTTTTTAAACTAATTTGGTACTTATTTAAGCAGAGACGGATGGAATGGTTGGTAAGTAAATGTTATTGATTGATAGCATAGCACCGTGAAATCTCTGAAAAATGTTCAAACAAAATCATAAAATCATCAGCATCAATAATCAGTATAAAAGTAATCAAACGTAGCAACTAATTTGGGACAGAGGGAGTATGTAATTTGTAGTAGAATTATGATGCGTTAGAGTGACTTAACCCTTTCCGACACAGTGGGACCATGTCGGGATACCTAATTTTAATTCCAAACTTACGGCGCCACCAAGAATATTTTAGTAAAATTTTGCTTTTACAGCGAACCTTTAAAATAACACTTTTTTAATTTCTAAAATAGTCATTTGTTAATCCCGGTGTCAGTTATTCATTTCATCATTTTACAAAAAAAAATTATCTGTGCCGGAAAGGGCTAACATATAGAAACTAAGTACGGTATCTACTTAAAAGAAATTTAATTACACTCACAACGCTAAATTTTAAAGACAACATTTAATAATAAAAAAGTGCTGTCTTTGGAATAGGGTCTCTGTTCTTCTGCATGGTCATAGTAACTCGAGCTATTTTAATTTTATCATTCGGGATTGAAAACAGGTTTGAGATGGACTTTTCGACTCGTTTTACGGGTTCTAGTCCCGACTTACCTGCAGAAGTAGGATTGGTTGGTTGGAAAGAATTTGAAATTAAGATTTATGAATAAACACTATGTCTTATACTTAATAAAAATCAGCAAATCACATTTTCACACATCTAGTATAAATAAATTGTATACAGAACATATTCTTCGAAAACAGTGATTCGCAAATAGTATTGAAACTTCCCCATCAGAAAAAAGCTGGTAGTGATTCTAAATCGCCCCATTAAAATACAGTAAATACTATTAAAAAGGAATCTATCTTAAAAGTAAAAAATTCATGGTCTCCGGTCCGACGGTCTCTTTCTTTCTTTCTAACCGATGACCAGGCCCCTACCTGCCGGGAAGCCCCAGCTAAACGGGTTTGATACCTGGTATCGGGGCGGGTGACCGCCTAATCGCCGCATAGCGGCAATAAACCTAACGAGCGCCTAGAACGTATCGGCATGCCTTTTGCTTAGTTGTGAACGGTTGCTTAACATTTATATCCTGTTGTTCGGAATCTGAACATTGCTACTCATGTTGATCTCGTAATTTGGAGCCTTGGTCAGGTAACGGGACCTTCACCTGGCCAGGTACCTCCAGAGGTATAACTTGGAGGACTTTGCACACACGGCGGATTTTACATGCACCAGGCGCCATTAGCGTACATGGCGGATTATAGACAGCAGTATGCCTCGATCCCGCGGACTTAGCTGCGGATTCGACGCTCTGCCAACTGGGCCACCGCTGCCCGAACTACTTCTGATTGTTGTGGAATTTTGAAGCCGAATTGTTGGTGCAGACTTGTCGACAATGAGACGTCGGTCTCATGGTCTGACGGAAAAAGTAAGATACGAATCGACTTGCTAAGAAGAACACCTGTATTAAACGGAGTTTCCCTTGTTTTTTTCGTCTTAGTATATTTTAACATGTTATATAAAAACTATAATCTTGCACAGTAAATTTAGTGAAAGATGAATCGTTGGGGATCGAAACGAAATTCCGCTTTTCGAGCGAGCAGTTATAACTATAACGGTGATTTTTTTCCGCAGGGACATAAATTTTTTGCTTTATAGACAGAATTCCGTATAGAATAAATTCCTTTATAGACAGCTTGCATTTTCACGGGATATTAATGGAGAAAGTATTGCAAAACCAATCTTAAAACAAAATCGTTAGATATGGGGAAATTTTCGTTTTAGACAGGTTTTCATCTAATCAATTAATTTTCCTTCGATGGGACGGTAAAAATTTTTCGTTATAGACGAGTTCTGTTAAAACAGAATTACTGCATAAAATTGTACTCGATGCAGATTACGAATTGCATTGTAATAAAAGAAATTTAAAAGAATTGGTTCATCATGAAAAATCGGGGCTGTTGGAGTTCTGTCTCGCGCATTGGTAACGTGGAAGGTTTCTTTGAACTTTTGAGAATCAAGGCAACACACCTAAGTTGGGACATCTGCCAACACTATTCGCAAATAAAGCTCGATAGGAAGGACTCATATAACATTTCATAAATAAAACTAAAATGTGTTCTAAGAAAATGTATCATCTGATTGTCATTGTTGATATTTTTGACACGTTTACAAGATGAATTTCTTTCCCACATCCATAAAATTTTCGAATATTCGCAGTGAGCAATAAAGATTCTAATAATATCTTTGATTTTCTAATAAATGTAATATATACTTCTTTTTTGTCGAATACTGTGTGATGAACCCTTTATTGTAATTGTCATAACCTGAAAATTAGCATTACACATCAATTGGTGGCTGTATTTTACATTTATTTGTATTTACTTATTTTTAATTTGCATTGCTTTTATTGAAAAATGAAAACGCTGTTTGATCCGCTGAAGAAGAATATCTGCATTTATATATGAAACTGCTTTATTGAATATAAGAAATGTAAGGCTCAAAAAAAGGTGAATAATTTTTTTTTAATGTACCCATTCTCCGATCGGGGAGATGGAAAGGGGACGTATCGAAATATCGAAAAGAATCTTCATATCTGATCTTCATATTTTGAAATTTACCCAATTCTTAAATTTCAGCTCTAAAACCGTAATAGATAATGAGATAAGTTTTTATTACGCTCCTTTCCGGACGGCCAAGGGGGGTCGAATTAAAACAAAAAATCTGAATCTTATGTTTATATCTGGACACTTAGCATCTTTCAAAATTTCATCACGAAAGAAGTAATACATTAACTTTGCCTCCACAAACCAACCCACTTACGGTGGTGATGGAGGAGGGGACCAGGAATAGAACGCAGACAAATTCTTCGAATCAGACGCTTATATTCTGCAATTTTTCCTCTTCCAAAATTTAATATCTGACACCGTGATAAATTCTCATTTTACGTCTCCCCTTCCGGGAGGACCGAGTTTCTAAAAAATCATCGGTATATTGAGTTTATATTTTGACAATGAGCATCTCTGAAAATTTAATTACTAAAGCCATGAGAGATCCTAAGATGTGTTTGAGTGGCACTTATCTTCCCCCCCCCCCCCCACACACACACACATTGTCCGCAAACACAGCAATACTGAAATAAAAGAACGCCTAATAAAAAAGAAAAAAAAATCCACATATCTGTGTTTATATTCTGCAATTCACCTCTTTTCACAGTTTCATTACAAAAAACACCATAGATCCTGAGATACCTTTTCAGCCCCTCCCCTTCCCCTAAAGCCCTGTATGAGGAAAAGAACGGGAAAGAAGTATTCTTAAAATATTCGCTCTATCTGATTTGAAATAGGGAACATTATAAAAAAAATATATATATTCGATAAACTTTTTAAAAATTAAACATAGAAAACACCAAATTTAAAGTTACTTGGGAACAGATGTCATAAATTCCCAGGGTCGCCATCTTGTAATTTTTCTTGGCGTGAAAACCCCTTTTCCGCCAAGTAGTAAGTGTCGCCAAGCACCGATTTATACGCATGTTAGGCTTAACGAAAATAAAATGTAAATAATAAACAAAACTTGTTAAAGTGGCAATCAGTAATCGTTGTATGAGCGCTCCGCACTCATTAACCGAAATAAAATACATCACTGGATTCAGCGGTTCTCGCTCTGTAGCAATCTCAAAATGTACAAAACTCGTAAGGCAATAAAATATACATAAAATTATCAGCATACCATAACAGACATCTGCTTTCTTGAAAGCTCAAGCACGAAATACCTGCTAGCATCACCATCATTTTCCAAAATAGGCTTATGAATACGCACTGACGCACTGTAAACAAATTTCTTTTATTCGTCAAAATTTCCTCATATTTCTTAATTACTTCAGCAAGAGCGTTTAAACGGACTACAGATCCCATATTCAATCAAATACATCCAATAAATATATAACATAAAAATAATTGACAGAAACATACAACAAGATATCACAAGCAAAAACTGCCTTCTCGCGCACTCGCAACACAATCTCCATAAAAAAACGGGGTTGCCAGAACACACACCACACACGGATTCCATATCGATAAAGATCGCCAAGAAATCTCAAAACATCCAATATAGAACTTTGATTAAAATGACAACTTTTAAATTCGAAATTCCTCCGCTTTGCGTACTCACTCGTTTCTATAATATATTGAAGAGTTAGAATGAGTTTACAAAAGCATATAAGAAAACTATTAAACCTAATTATATAAGTTTAGTGGTTTCATTTGAGTAAAAGGTTTTTATTTGATTTTTTATTTTAAATGGGCGATTCTCAAAAGGTGGGCACTGGACACACGTCATAACTTTAAGCCTTTCAAACATAGCTTTAATTATCATTGACTTCATTTTTTTTTTTATTTATTTATTTTTCTTTTTTTTTTTTTTTTGTACACTGAGATTTTAATTCTATTCAGTGACAGAAAATGACATAATTTATTGTAAAAGCTTTGCATAAATATCTTAAAATTTTATTATTTTATGCTAAAGAGGCCAATTTCGGACATTCATAACGTTAACTGCTCCAATGTACCACCAAGAAAAAGAGTTTTAACATTTTCCCAGGCGGTTCTAATGGTAAACAACGAATGCATAAAGAAAACGGATGATTTTTTGATAATTTCGTTAAGAGATGGCAGGCTGATTTATTGCTTTTTTGAAGATAGAAGGACTTTTCTATAAAGAATTTTTCTGTATTTTGTTATGTCCGAAAGTAACGTACGTAACAAAGCATTTGATTTTATTATTATTATTACTGGATAACAAAAAGTTAATTATACACATATATATATATGTATACACTCACAATTATCGGACACATTTACTACATTCTTAGTCTTAAGAATTTTTTAAATACTAAGAGCAACGTCCAAAATCTGTAACGTACGTGCGAAAAAATGTTCAAAATTTGCAACGTACACAACTGCTAATTAAATGCTTTAATAATTAATTTTCCAGAATAGTTGCTGTCTTTTAATGTTTGTGTATAATTTTGTAGATATACTATTAAATATATATATATATATTATATTTATAGACAAAATACTATACTATTAAAAATAATTGGCCTTAAATTTGAAAATTTTAAAAATTACATATAGTTAAAGTTTAATGATCCCACCTTTTGAGAATCTCCCAAATAAGGGCAGTTGCGTACAGCATAAGCCTATTTCATTCGTTTAACCCTTTATCTATTGACGGTACTTATAAGTACTACTCACTTTAAATTTTCATCCCATAGTGAATATTACTAATATTTTAACGGTAATTGGCAAAAACACTGGTACTTTGAAAAAACACTCTTTTAGCTCCGCTTTACTCGTATGCATGGCATATAGTTCTAGGTTTGTTATTTTAACGAGGAAAGAGGCTATTTTTGAAACGGTCGATGTGTTTTGTACCGACATTTTGTGCATATTGCCACGCTCGTCTTTTTATTGCTGTAAACACAGTAAAGGATATAAGATAAGTGTTGCATTTTTTTTATGTGTTCATTATGATCTTAGAATACAATTTGACTAGCTATTTTAGGTGAGCAGGGAAATACACTGTAAGTGATTCAACAACTGAATTACTCGGTAGTACTTATGGGTATCGTCAGTACACTGGGTGTTCGAGAATAACTTCTTGTTCATTACTTATATTAATTTAGATATATTAATTAATTCTTTTTCATTAGATATATGAATAAT
This sequence comes from Maratus speciosus, assembly GCA_963932465.1. NCBI lineage: Eukaryota > Metazoa > Arthropoda > Arachnida > Araneae > Salticidae > Maratus > Maratus speciosus. The sequence continues at coordinate 122,431,449 of OZ010797.1, forward strand.
AATAAGCATTTTGTTTTTTGTAAATGTGATTTTTCAGATGAATAATAGCAAGCAAAATAATATCAAGCATTATAATTTGCAGCTTTTGTACATAACTTTTTAAAAAAATTACTAAAATTCCTCGTTGAGGTTTTCCATTTCCAAAGTCCCACTTCTTGTACAGTGTATGTTGAACAATTCAGTTTTACATTCTTTGTAATCCAATTATTTTCAAAAGTACTTTAAATTCTTTACAAGTACAAAAAAGTACTTCGCGTTACTGCATTCATCCACTGTCCAGTTCTACTAATTCCATTTATGTTTTTCGAAAACTATGTACTTCTATTTCTCAACCTGACAGCAACACTCAAGTACCCACTCCCCTATCGTCTGACTTCACATTGTCAGGACAGTGGGGAAGCGGAAAGCCAGTATTTTCATCCCAACTGCGTTTTAACTCCTCACTGCCTCATTCTATGCAAGTTTAAAATTAACTCACTAAAATTAGGGTAAGACGAGGTGTTGCCACAACGGCGCTCACATGTTTCTCAAAGAAGTGACTAGCTGCGTTCACAACCGCTGTTACACAAGGCACTTGTATTACATAAGACTGTTATTATTAAAGTTTATTGTTGTTTGTGAAATATTCTTTTACCTTTATTTTTTAGTGTTGATGGAAGCTTTTAGATTCTATGTTCCACCCAATGAAACTTACTTTAATATATTAGCAGTTGATTTTAAAAACTAAATCATGCTAAGCAGAGAAATTCTTACAATTTACTTAGATATGTCTACAACTTATGTGCGTAATGAAAGGTGTGTGAAAGTTTTTTTTATCGTTATGTTACCCCCCCCCCCCCTACCAAAACGGTTCAGAAGATACGTAAAATTTCTTTTTGAATATCATCTCAAAATTAGTAACGTTGTGATTGTTAGGAAATAAATTAATATTTTTTGGATAAATGGCTTTTTGATTTTTATGATTGTTTTACATAAATTACAAACAGAATATTCAGATTTTTATACAGTAATATTTTTTTTTATTATATGCATAGCGGTTCTAAGTGAACAAAGTGTTGGGAAGGGGAAAAACAGACGGCGTGATAGTTTACCCTAGTAAAATCGTCAGTCACGAACTTATCGCTATTTCTATCTGTCGTACGGTAGATATTAGCTTGCATTTCACAATTCAGACAGCTCTAAAACTATAGTTGTTTTTAGGTCTTGCACTCTGTACAGCATTTTAAAACACTTACAAGCAGTTACTCGGCAAAGATTACAAGCATTAAAACATTAATATCCATTAATATTTTATATTATTTCTGAATATAAATAAATAAATAAATCAGCCTTTTTATTTAAAGATGTTCTCAAATCCAAAAGGGTAACTTTCTGACATAAGTTTTAATTTATTTTTGTTCGAAAATGCATAAAACTAGCTGGTGTTGTTGTTCAGAGACTGTGCAATTGAGCTGTTTTCTCCATTTTTTTTTTTTTTTTTTTTTTTTTTTTTTTTTGCAAACGCAATAGATCTGTCAGAAAAGAGTGTCAAAGTAGGCGTTTTGAACCTAATTTCCGCGCGAAGGAAGAAAAAGCACTCAAGAGTGGGCGAAAAATGTGTTTGTCATGTGATCAAAAACGCTTATAAATCAATAGGTAATTGATTCATCAAAAAATGGAAAAAAGCAGTTCCATTCCAAATCGCTTCCACTACCAGGCTTTCCAATTTTATATCTTTCCGTTGAAAAATAAATTTGTAAATGTGTAAAAATTTTTGTAATTTGTAATGTAAATTTGTAAATGTGCGCTTGTTGAGCAGAGCAGTTAAGAACAGCCTTAAGGAATTCCGTAGCCCCGGAGAAGATATTATATGGTTTCGAGGGCGAAATTGCACTTTTTTACCATCAATAAGAGCAAAATTTCATATCTTCCGCGATGGCATTTTACCAACACCCACTTGACATAAAGCCTTTGGGCGATTTTGTGACGTCACTCTTAGACGACCTACGTTCTTTTCCCTCGGTGGAAGTCTGCTCTTTTCTTTGAGCTTTGACAAATTGTTATGTTTTTTAACTTGTAAATTTTTCCACTGCATAGTCTTTTTAAATAGAATTAAATTAAACACTTATTTTTTCATGTCCTTCCTACTTTGTAAACAAAGGTTAATTTTTAAATACATATATAACAATTTATTTAAAGATTTTCCTAATCAGTTATATTCCAATTTTACGAAATACACATTAGTAAATAAAAAATTAAATATTTGGCTAGAGATTTTTATTTACACTAGGTAAATCAGATTAATTAAAAAAAAAAAGAAAATTAATAAAACATTAATGCATTAATTTTATATTAAAAAGTAATTATCGTGCCAATTTGTCAATTAATTATTAATAAAAAATATAACTCAGATGTATCTCATAAAAAATCACTTTCAAAAATCATCTTTTAGTGAAACTAATTTGTATTTGCAATTTTTTTTTTTTTTTTTTTTTTTTTTTTTGTTCTCAAGTGTTGCTTAACATTTTTTATAGATAATGTTGAAATCAATTTATAATGAGGTAAGTACTTTTTATCTTGATAAATCTTTTATGCATTTACTTATTTATATGTTTTATCTGCTTTTGATGTATTGTTTACAAAGTTTATAAGTTATTTTGATAATGTTGAATATAAGGTAGCTTTAAATATAAAAAAGCATAAAGTAATATTGCTATGTTTATTACTCTTAATTCTATAGATAATAATAATGTTTAATAATATGAAATTTGTTGGGCATTATATTTTTCTTTTAACAATCAAATCAAGCTTCAAAATACATTATATATCGTAAAAAAATATAATTATTATTTATCATTCATATTCGATAAATGTTAAAATACGTCCAGAACTGAAACATAAGAATTAAAATACCAACAATTTAAGAATTAAGCGTTTAGTGAAATTAAAAAGTAATAAAGTAAACAGCAATGCTGAAATTATTCATTATTTAATGTAGTTTAATTTAATTGAAAAATATCATGTTTTATTTACATATATTGTTATTATTTATCCTAAAACTTAAAAAAACAAAAACAAAAATAGTATGCCAGATGAAATATTCCCTTAATTTTCAAACCATTATTAAATACATCTGAAAAAACACATACGTGAAATCTATAAAGATTCATAAACGTGATCCATATACAAATTGGCAATAAAGTCAATATTATAGATTGGGATTTCTAGGGAAATTCAAGATAATTTTGTCAGTATAAGGCAACTAATAAAGTTAATATTTCATTATCTGAAAACAATATGCATTTTACATAAGCTATGATATTAAATTTTTAGATTTGATAAATTTTGAAATATGTATGGTACCAAAAAATGTTAAATTAAAAGACAAAAATTAAATATCAAAAGTTTTAATCAGGCCCCACCAGTGGCCGAGAGGTTCTGCTCTCGAAGCTGGTAGACGGAAGGTGCTGGGTTCGATCCCAATCGCGCCCGTCGGCCTAATCGTTCGGAGTTTTCGTGGTTTTCTTCGAGCCTTGGTTCTCCAAGCGTTAATACGGATTAGGTTCCCTTAGAAAGACCTCCACGGAAGGCACTCCCCCTAGGGCCCATATCCCTCGTGTAGATAATTGGCCGTCAACAATCAACCCAACCCAAAAATTTTAATATTATGGATTATTCAAAATTGTTTAAAACTCTCTTTAATTATTGAAATAATAATAATAAAAAAATTAACATTAGATTGACACATCTAACTTTAAAAAAAATGAACATCAATTTTACCTATCTGACTTAAAAACAAGTATTAGTATTTATTCTATAATTTAAACAACTGAAATATATAAAGTTAAAATGTATATAAATTGGCAATAAAGTTATCATAGTTTTATCAGGGTTCGTACGCATCAGGGGATTCCTGGGATTTTAGGTGTTTTAGTACCAGGAATTTCCTAAAATACTGGTCGCTATATCTGAAGATAGATTTTTTTTATTAAATCACTTCATTAATATCACTTTACAAAAATTCTGGTGCAACGTCCTTGAAGCGTACGAACCCTGTTTATACATGGTCTAAAATAATAAATTTTATTAATATTTCATAAGTTTTAAAATACATGCAATAATAAAATTCGGGAATTAAAATAACAATAACTTTAAAAATGAGCGTTTAGAAAAATTAAAAACTAAGAGAAAAAAATAAATTGTAATAATGGAATTATTCGTTATTTTATATAGTTTCATTTGAATAATGTCATATTTTTTTTAAATCTGACTATCATATTCATTATAAAATTATATTAAAACAACAAAAACAATATGACATAAGAAATTCATTAAATATCTCATTAAATGAAATATTCCTAATCTTCAAAGTATTGTTTAAAAATACCTAATTAAAAACATAATTAATATTTATAGTAATCTGTAATTTGTTGGACATTATTATTATTATTTTGACGAATGTATTGTTATTATTATTATTAATTATCCTTATTTTTTATATACTTTTTACTGTATATTTTTTTACTATATCATTATATTTGCATGTATGACTACAATATTATTTTCTGTATTTTGCTAAGATTTAATTAAAATTTCGAAAATAATATGTCAAAGTAAATACAATTCGATTAATCCTTAAACCATTAAAATAATAATAATAATAATAATAATAATGTAAGCAAAGCAATGCTTTCTTGGTAACTATGACTATATATTTCAACCGAATAAGACATGCTTTATACATAATGGATATTAAATATTTTAATTTTATAAAGTTTAAAATATGTCGGGGTACATAAATTATTAACATAAAGACAAAAGCTAAATCATTAAAAATTTAATAATAATAATAATAGAATAGAATAAATAAATGACAGCAATAAATATATGCGTTATTTAACGTAGTTTAAAGTGTAAGAGCAATTGTATCATATACACATAAATGCTTATAGTTAATATATACAATTATTTTAACATAATAACAAAGTAGTGAAGTTGCTTTTCTTTTCTTTCGTTTTAAAAATCAGTATCATGACCTAAACGATAAGATTTCAAGAATTCCGCACTTAAGGTAGTCCAATAAATGAATGATTAATTAATAAATGAATTCAACCAATCTGATTTCTTAAAATAAAATGTATAAGGCTGCTATTTTATATTAACAATTGTTATTATTACTACCACTAAATGAAAATACACTTATGCTTCAGTCATGTTTACGTATACAAATATAAGAATATTTGAAAAAAAAAAATGAGCCGGTAAAAAACAACATAGCATAATTGCATTCCGAAATAATGAAATATTACATATTAAACGCCTACCCCCCCCCCCCCCCCAACAAAAAAAAAACAAAACACTCACATAAGTTACAGAACACGTGGTGACTTGTAAATCTTATATTCAACATATCAAAAGCAGGTAAAAATTACTAGAGGGTTCACATATAAATAAATAAATTTATGCAATATTTAAGATTAATCAAGATAAAAAATCTTACCTTATTATCAAATGGTTTTCCTATTACCCTACAACGCTTTGGAACAAAACATTCAATTTCAACATCGATGAAATACACGTTCAAGCAAGCAACGCTACTATGCTATTGCTATAAAAAGAAGGGAGAAGGAGGTGAGGTTGAAAACCAGTTTAGTTGGACAAATCGGACGGTCCACCCTTCCACTGTTAATGACGTTAGTGGAATCCCGGAGGAGCGCCAAATTGCTTTGTAAGAGTTCAAGTAGGTGTTGATTTTACATGTTGGAAATGCCGGTGGGAATTGCGCTTAAGCTCCACCCCCCTTTATTCGTAATTCAAAATAACACTACTTGCAGCACGAATGCAGCTGGAAACAATAGTATATAATTCAGATCATATAATTACGTATGATTAAAACTTGAATAATTTCTGTAACCTAAGAAAAGTAACTAATGCTGTCGCCGCTAGAAAAATGAATTTATTTTGTGACTGGGAGTCTTTCTTCATCAGCATAATGAAAACTACTACATACAGAAATATAAAAGTCGTAGTATTATAGAGAAACGTTTGATAAGTGCGCTGAAGCAGACCGTTTTTAAATCGAATAATTACTTTAAGACTTAAAATCCGTATCATTCAAAAAGTTTTGCAGGAACAAAAACTATACCTAGGAACTTAATTGTTTTCTACAGATATGCATCATAATCTTGTAGTGTGCAGACTGACTTTATTTTTTTAACCCTTCGGACTCCGGTGTCTCTTACTTAAATTTTATTCAGTCGGCACTTTTTTTTTAATAAAGTTTCCTTCAAGTAGACAATTTCAAAAATGCTCTGATTAAATAAGACAAATTTTATTTTCCTTTTTTACGGGTGCCAAAAACAAATTCTGCAATGAAGGATGATGTCGCCGCAGCGTCCACAACGGAGTGCAAAGGGTTAATTTGACTAATTTTAAGGGAGTTTTTTTTTTAATTTTGTATTCCAATTTGCAGCATTTCAAGTGATATTTTTTTCATATTCAGAAAAAATCATTTTTTTTATATTGATGCCAATTTGTAAAACAGCGCAAATAATTATATTACCTCTCATATAAAAAATGTATTTACACGTGGCTATTAAAAACAGAAATGAAAGTTTAAAATAATAATAAAATGATCGCGTATTAAAAGCAGGAAATAGGGAAAATTACATCATAAAAATTGTATTTATACAGTTAACTCCCGATTATCTGGCATAATGTGGCGTAAGGGTAGGCCGAAAACAAAAAATCCGGATATTCCGGAGTTCTATAAATATTTGCTCCCTTCTTGCCCTCTTCCCCCCCACCCCCCCGCCGCCATGATATTAGAAACACATATTACAAATAAGTATACATATACAATTTCAAATCAAGCAGAATATTAATTTAAAACGTGAGCCTAATTCGTAAAAAAAATGAATAAATCTTATTTTACTGTTTATTAATAAATGATTACACAAATACAGTCGGACCTCTATTTAACGAAGTAGCTAGATCCCGAAAAAAAGTTCGTTATATGGAAAATTCGTTAAATAGAGAGTCACTTTTTAAAATACTTTAAACTACATAAAACGTAATTTAAGTCCATAAACACTAAATATAATTTTAAAAAGTAATTAGTTACACTTTTTTTTTATAAATTATATCTATTTGTTTTATTTATTTTATCCATCAAAAAGAAAACTGCAAGGGAAATAAGAATGAAACAAAACATTGTCTGGAAATACATTGTATTTTCAGTTAAAAAAATAATTTTACATTAAAATCACGATTTTTTATTGTGGTTAATAAGATGTTTGGAGAAATACCAAATTTTAAAGCAGTATTCTTTTTCTTCACGCCTTTATCCACCTCATCAAGAATAATGTTTTTTTCTTTGATGCTCAAGCACTTTCGCTTTGGCATTTTTAAGCTACAAGAACTGAAATTATCAACACGATTGATCATGATCAACAATCTAGAAAACGGGAAACTATAGTTTACGGATATGGGGCAGCTCTATTGAGGGTTAAAAGGGAATATTGAAAGTTTGCACTTCTTGGATGAAAAGCATAGAATCACTGCAATTTTACTGCTCTCGGTGAGTTAGGTGCATGGTAAGACCTGTTCATGGTCATTGATCATCATAAAATGTGTTAAGAGAAAGAATAAGTTTGAAAAGTCCAGTAATAGTTTAAAAAATAGGGAAGAGAAAAAATTAGATCCCAAGGAAAAGTTCGTTAAATAGAGAATGCACTTCGCTATTTGGAGGTTATTTTACGAAGAAATTTGCAAAATGTTCTTCGTTTCAAGAAAAAGTTCGCAAAATAGAGAAATTCGCAAAATAGAGGTTCGTTAAATAGAGGTCCGACTGTATGTATAGTTATGTATAAGATAAAAGAGTCAAAACTTACAGTTTTTAGTTTTTGAAAAAGTCCATGATAGATTACTGTTTCTTTCTGTTAGCCCTTTCTGTTAGGGCAATCTCCCTCCATTTACAGCTGGCGTCGCTTCCTCCTGCTGACTAATGTACTGTTGTGCTGTCTCGATCGTCTTGAACCCTCCCGAATGTGGAATGAGATTTTTCCTGCCATCCTCCTTCTCCTTTTCTTCTGTTACTTCTCCTTGTGTCACCATTTCTAGAATATCGCTGTCGGTTAATTCATTAACTTCGTCGTTTGCTATCCATTCTGTAATGTCTTCTGCATTGACATCGTCAGAGCACGGTACATTTTTCATCAACGAAAGGATCTTATCGCTCTCATCTTCCACAACAGTTTGCCACACGAGTTTATATCCACCTTTATGGTCCAAAAGAATGTTCCAACACCTTGCAATTACTAAGTTTGGAATTTTCTGCTATTGCATTTTGCAACCCCCTTTTGGTCCTTCCTGTCGTGAGTCAGCACTTTCCCACGGACAGGAACCGGCCTGTCTTGGGCGCTTGCAGCCAGGGCTGCGGAGTCGGAGTCGGTCCCATTTTTGAGCGATAGAGTCGGAGTCGTCCATTTTACAAGCAGGTATGCGTTGTCGGAGTCCGAGTTGGCCCATTTATGAGCGGAAGCGTTGGAGTTGGAGTCTGAGTCGAATTTGGGGAATTCAGCTATTGAGCGGGTATAATTATAAAAGTTTTAAGTCTAAACTTCCGCTCTAATGGGAATTTCAAGGACGAAATTATATAAAAATGTTCAGAAAAAATAGCAGTTTAACATCTAAAAAAATTAAAATTTCGAAAATTTTGAAGCTATAAGAGTCCTTAGACCCCTTAAATATTTTTAATTTCGTCAGCTAAAAAAGGGGAGAAAGTGGCATTTATTTTTTATTTTATTTATTTATTTTATTTTTATTTTTTTTTTCTTGGCGAAGGGGACGTTTGATTTAACAATTTATTATTTATTTACTCTTACTATTAAATCACAAATACAGCAGAAAAAAATTAAAAATTAAGGGATGTTGTTTAATTATTTTATATTATGAATGCTCAGGTCGGGGGGTGGGGTGGGGATAGAAATTGGTAATTCCGGAAGTTGGAGATTTAAATAATTGATTATTTATTGTGTCAATAAAGTAATAAATGTGCAGAAAAGTTAAAAAAATATATACATCAATTTTACAAATCCGAAACTTTTCGGTTTTAGAGGGGATGCTGGAGAGGTAAATATGAAATTAAAAGAAAACGGAAACGCGGAAAGATCTCCTTCCTTATTCCGTATTAAATTATTTCCTTTTTAAATTTTTAATAAGAGGTTAATTTACATGCAACTAAATCGTAAAAACTGGATATTTAATTTACGAAACTTATTGCATAGAATATTAACATCTGAAGTTTTTTCTTATTAATAACAAATTATATAATAATTTCCTAGTAAAAGTAGCCCCACCAGTGGCCGAGAGGTTCTGCTCTCGAAGCTGGTAGACGAGAGGTGCTGGGTCCGATCCCAATCTCGCCCGTCGGCCTAATCGTTCGGAGTGTTCGTGGTTTTCTTCGAACCCTGGTTTTCCAAGCGTAAATACGGGTTAGGTTCCCATAGAAAGACCCCCACGGAGGGCACTCCCCCCCTTAGGGCCTATATCCCTCGTGCTGATAATTGGCCGTCATAAACACAACCAACCAACCCAGTGAAAGTAATAAAAGAAGTGTCCAATGCATATGAATGTCTTTCTTAAAATATGCATGTAAAAGAAAAGATATCAATAGACATTAGCTGATGAAGTTAAATTTTAATTCTAATATAGCATTCTACGAAAGCATAACCAAAGAATATAGAGGCGAATTGTGTAGATTACTGAAACCTGAAAATGAGAATTGTAATTTCAGCACCTACTTTGTACAAGGAAGTTTTTGTCACATATGAAATTTTTTATTTGCAATGTGCATTAATTTTATTAAATTATATTATTGTGTGCTCTTGCAATATTTCATTGTTTTGAGATATTATGTATAAATAAAATATAATTATTTATGATTTCCTGAATTCGTTTTACTTTGTTAATAAATTTATTTGTATACACAGAAAAAAGTGGGTGGGGGGAGGGATTATTTCAGACGATTGAATTATCTTATTTTTAAAGAAAATGGAATTTATTTGATCCTAAGATGCTATGCTTTATTAATTTTTATTTCAAACACTGTATAAATTCCTTTTCAGTCTTTTACAGAGTCGTCTTTGAATTATACTTAATTAGAGGAGGGGGGGGGGGGGTGAGTGAAAACCAGCTAAAACGTATGTTGTGGAGAGAGAATGATTGTATAAATAACAAGGATGAAATCATTCGTCACGAATGTAATGAAATATCTTTTTCCTTTCATGAACGATTCTTTACTTATTGGAAAAAAATGTCAAAATATTTGAAATAGCTCTTTTAAAAATATAAAACAGCAAAATATTATATTTTCGCTTGCAACTGAAGGTAAAAATAAACCTATGCAGGGGTGTAATTTTCTTTCTTTCTTTTTTTTTTTTTTTTTTTTTTTTTTTTTTTTTTTTTTTTTTTTCCAATTGAATTGTCAAAGAAAAAAAAATCAATTTTATTGATACAAGTTATTATGTGTTTATAAAGAAAATTGAATTTGTTTGATTCCAAATTTCTTCTTTGTGTTATTAATTTTTTATTTAAAATAAGTGCTAAATTTATTTTCAATGTTTTACAGGCATCTTTGTACTGTGTTTAATTATAATTACGGGGGGGGGGGGGGGGGGGAGGAGAAAGGAAGGATGGAAAATTTAAGTGTTTGATCACAAGATTATTCTTTACTTTATTTATTTTTATTTAAAACAAGTGATAAATTCATTTTCAATCTTTAAGAGAGGGGGGGGGGGTGAAAAAAAAGAGAAAGAAGGATGGAAGAAAAGTAAACAAGTGATAAATTTTTTTCAATATTTTACAGAGTCATCTTTGAATTACACTTCATTAAAAATTTGGAAAACAAATTTAAAGGTGTGCAAAAATGGAATAATGGGATCAATAACAAAGGTGAAATTATTCACTTCAGAAATTCAAAATTGAAATATGCTTTACTTTTCATAAATCATTCTTATTCATACAGGAAAAGGTATCGTTAAAATATTTGAAATTGATCTTTTAAAGATGTAAACATTGCAAAAGATTATATTTCCACTTGCAATAAAAGAGAAAACAGACAAACAAACAACAAAAAAAAAAAAAAAAAATAAAAAAAAAATTCACAGTGGTGTAATTATTTCTTTAATTGAGTTGTTAATAATCAGTTTAATGCAACTGGAGAATTATGTTTCTTTTCCATGCAAAATATTGCAATTGATACAAGAGACTAAAATTTTAGCTATTAATGGTATTTTATAAACGTATCTTTTAAAAAATCCGTATAAAGGTTTTAATAATGTTAGAAATCATTTCAAAACATCACTTATATAAATTGCTGAACTTCCTTTTTAATATGTGTGAAATGAGTATATTCAGAATATCTACTAATAATAAAAAGTAGATTTGCAAATGCCTTGTTTTTAAAAACAAAAAATAATTTCCCTCATTTCGAAAGAAAGAAAAAAAAACAAGTTGGAAATTGCTCGTCAAACGTGGCAAATGTTGTGCGTTCGTACTATAACTAGTTTTATAATTATTTTTTTCACCCCATATTGTACTGAATGTATATTTTTTGCGCTTCATAAGTGCATAGTCTGTAACATCATTAAAATGCACTTACAATAATTTTTTCCCCATTCCCCGTAATGTAACGGAAAACTTTTGGCTGTCCCTGTAATTAAACTATACATTCGATTTTCATAAAATTTGAAATGGCTCGACAAAATTTTGCAGCAATTATATTTAAAAATTTCAGACCATTCGGAAGGTTGTAAAATCATTAAAATGCATTTGCTATAATTTTTTCCCATTGGCCGTAATGTAACGGAAAACTTTTGGGTGTCCCTGTAATTAAACTATACATCCGATTTTCATAAAATTGGAAATGGCTCAACAAAATTTTGCAGCAATTATATATTAAAAATTTCAGACCATTCGGAAGGTTGTAAAATCATTAAAATGCATTTGCTATAATTTTTTCCCATTGGCCGTAATGTAACGGAAAACTTTTGGGTGTCCCTGTAATTAAACTATACATCCGATTTTCATAAAATTGGAAATGGCTCTACAAAATTTTGCAGCAACTATATATTAAAAATTTCAGACCATTCGGAAGTCTGTAACATCATTAAAATTCACTTGCAATAATTTTTCCCATTGGCCATAATGTAAAGAAAAACTTTTGACTGTCCCTGTAATTAAACTATACATCCGATTTTCATAAGATTGGAAATGGCTCGACAAAATTTTGCAGCAATTATATATTAAAAATTTCAGATCATTCGGTCGGGTAGTTTTTGCTCTGTTATATGCGGACGGACAGACAGACGGACAGACAGACGGACTGAACGACGACTATAGGTGCTACGTATTTATATAATTACGAACGCACCTAAAAACAAGCTTTCACAGTTTCTTATTGTTTTATGATACATATTATTTAGCTGATAAAAAAATAAATACCTGTCTTTTTTAATAATATTTTAACGTTCATATTTAAATTGCGTATACATATAAATATCTGATGTTTTGAAAATAGTTTCTATTTAAAATATTAATGTCCGCGATTTAGAATTACAGAATAAAAACTGACGCTAAACTGAAAGCAAAAGGACCGGGGGGAAAAATAAAAGTAAAAATCACGTGTTTGGTTTGCGCTACTCCACTGTAAACTTGTCTATCGCGCTTTACATATTGAGGAACCAAGCATTTTCCACGCATTTACATCACGCCTACGGCAGCTAACCTTCTTTATTTTTAAGTATAGTTTCTTTGTTTTGGGTACAAAAGTACAACGAGGTGCTACCACAGTTACAGTAGCGCTCACTCGCTCGTTTTTACAATAATTAAGAATAAAATTCTGAGGACTTTGCAAATAGGCACTTGTATTAGATAAAACTGTTCTCATACAATTTTATTGGTGTGAATACAATATAATTATACCTTTATATAATTTTAAGACAATGTTAAAAACGCCAGAATATGTAGACTTTAAGCAGACTAGTGTCGGTATGAGGACGGTACGCTAAATGCTACCGAAACTAGTCTGCTTAAAGTCTACATATTCTGGCGTTTTTAACGTTGTTTTAAATTTATATTATGCTGCACCAAGTTGCATCTTAATAATTCATTATACCTTTATTTTTCAGTGTTGATTAAAGCTTTTAGATTCCATGTTCCATCCAAAGTAGCTTACTTTAATATAGTAGCAGTTGATTTAAAAAAATAAATCAAGCTAAACGGATAGTTTCCTGCAATTTATTTCTATATGTCTGAAACTTATGTCAGTAGTATGTGTGAAAGTTTTTTTTTCTTTTTTAATCAATGCGTTATCCCCAAAAACGATAAAAAAGATAATTAAAACATGTGTATGCATTATTCTCTCAAAATTGAGACGTTGTGATTTTTAGGAAATAAATAATTATTTTTTTTAGATAAATGACCTTTTTCATGTTTTCCCATTATCTTACACAATTTCCAAACATAATATTCAGATTACTATACAGAATTATTTTTTATACATATTACACATACAGTGAACTAAATGAACAAAATATTGGTAAGAGAAAAAAAAACAGTCACAATTGGGTTAAATAATACAAGTATTTTTTTATATCTTTATATGTACATATATATATATATATATATATCTTTATTTTATATCTACATTTTTATATTAAATTTACTTTTCCAAAGTTCAAACTCGTGACGTGGCTTCAATTAATTAATTACAGTTGATATTTATAATTATTATGCTATTAAAATGTGAAATTTCAAAAACAAATCTGCAAGACTAGTTTAGTGGTATGTTTGGGTTATGCTCAACCTTTTACAATTGACACCGTAAATTTAATATTAGAACAGCTTGCATATTCGCCCGGAGTCGTAATATATTTCACTTTATTTTTCGGAATATGCATTCTTCAGTAAGTCGAATACGCCTTCCGGTTGAATCTTTCGAAGGGATCCTGACCCGTATTTACGGTAAGGTTCGGATAAAATTGCCTACATTTATGGGAATAAAGTAACCCCTAGTCAGTGGTGTTTTCGGGAGGTCAATAATAACAACGCCCACTGCCTAAACATTTATGATCCCAGTTGATTTTTACCAAGGAAATGGCAAATTTTGTAATTGAAAAAACAAAAACAAAAACAAAAACTATATGTAAAAAAATAATTATAGTACCTTATATAAATGAAAAACCATTGTATACCATTAGAAACAATCGTGTAAAATTTCCTTTTCCTCGTATAAATGCTTATGTGACCTGAGACCGGTTTATCAGACTCACACAAATAGACAGAAATCCTAGTAGCAAATCCTGCTCTATTACGGGATAAAGACATTCGTCTTAATCTATTATTGCATAAGGCAGGGCTTGGAGCATATAGGACAAATTTTATTGCTCTTACCAGTATCTTTTATTAATAATGTTCATCATATATCCTATTCCTATGGCATATCTTATAAAAATACTTCTTGAAGACTAATGATAAAAGATAGTGGTAAGAATAATAAAATTTGTCCTATATGCTCCAACCCCTGCATAAGGCGAATATTTCATAGCATCAGAATTGGGCAGTATCGAAAATACAATAAACTCTCTGTAAGGCGGACTCTGTGTAAGACGGAAATCTGTCTAACTCGGAAAGAAAATCAAGTCTCTGCAAATCCATAGAGATAGAGTAAAATTTGTGCAAGGCGGAATATTGTCTACTACGGAAAATTTTCTCGGTCCCGATCTAATTCTGCCTTAGACAGAGTTTACTATACATGTATTTGAGATACATTTTGAAAATACAATTGCATTTTATGTATTGAAATTTGAAAAGTATTTTGTATTTCAGGTTCTAAAAACGAAGGTATTTTGAATGGAAAATGAGTTTTGACGAAAAGTCACAAAATTTGTAAATCCCCGACTGTCAGCGAAACAGTGCAAACAGCTAAGCTGTTGGTCTAATGGGGAGTTCTAAGTCACGTGTATAAGCATCTGAACGAAGAACAAGAGAAAATGAAATTTTTATATGATTAATTTATAAAGTCCTAGATTTTTCCTTTTTTATTAGGTACGATAACATTTTGGGGTGTTAGAAAATCTGCTATTACATTTTCTAAAGTTCAACTGGAATCATTATGAAAAAGATATACCAAGAACAGCACATAGTAAAATGAGAAAAATGTTTTACGATAGTGGGCGTGGTTTTCTTTGACTAATGGGGAATTTCTTGGGTGAATAGGATACCCCTTTTTTCCATAAATGTAGGTAATTTTCTTCTGACCTTGTGTTACGCGTTAGGATCCTTTAGAAAGCCTTCCACAAAAGGTATATTGAACTTAATGAAAAAAATGCATATACATGTAGACGATGTGTGTGTGTGTGTGTGGGGGGGGGGTGTTGATAACTATTCCGAGTTTAATATTATAAGAAAAATACGAGTACTAAAACATTAAGATATATGTTATCTTTCATTTATAAAGAAAAAAAAACACTGGATATCAATGTATAAAGATAGCGCATAAACCAAAACATGGCAATAAACTAGCTTTGCCGTTTTTTTCTTTTAAGTTAATAAAATTAAAATAAAATAATAAAATAAATGAAATGTTTTATTTTTTTAAACATAAAAAATAATAATACACATAATTTAATTTATTGCTCAAGTTTTTTTTTATACACGTAAATGTTCACAAATATTTCGGAAACTATACAAAAAGAGCTAAAAGCCTGGATTTAGGGCGGTGTTTCTTCTAACTTCAAATGACAGAACTAAGACACTGCGACAAATGAGTTCGATTCACGAGATCTTCAATATTAATGCAAATTTTAGTATTTTCTTTGAAATAATTTTTATTTGCATTTAGAGAACCTTTTTGATTCTGTTTTGATAGAAGATGTAGCACATAACATTGCAATGAATTTCGCGACGAGTTTTTATTATTACTATTGTAATTTTATATTCGGGCATAAAACTAAGTATTTTCACTGAATAAATTTTCTTTTGTGATTAAATTCTGGTATAAAATTTTGTATTGATTTAATACGATTTAAGCGGTTCCCGAAAATACGTAAGCCTCGGGATCGTAAGCCTCGGTGGATATCAATTCCAGATTTTTCTTAAAGTAATATTTCCCTTATTTAACCCTTTGCACTCGAGCGGTGACTCTCACTCACAAATAGTGTTGTCATGAGTCCCGCGTAAATCAGGGCTTCAAATGCTCTGGACACCACTAATTTCTTACAGTTTTTTCACCATGCTGAATCGCAGAATATTCTGCAATTAGATAAGGCGAAGAAAATTACTTTAAAATACTGGTGTCCTGAGCATTTGGAGCCTCGATTTAAGCGGTACACCTGGTAATATCAGTGGTGAGTGAGATTCACCTCTCGAGTGCAAAGGGTTAAATAAAGGAATTCTTTGTTTAACCCGGGAGAATGCGCGCCGGGCCTGATAGGCCCGGCGTACATTGTGGAATTAGCAAAATGTTAAATTAGTTGGATTGTTAGTTGTGATTACAGTGATTAATGTGTTAAATTAGTTGGATTGTTAAATGGCATAGCTTTTTCGATTGTACAAAGCCAAATATTTTAGTTAAAAAAAAGTGGTCCCGGGTCCTTATTTTTAATTTATTGTGTCAAAAAAAAAAAAAAAAAAAAAAAAAAAAAGAAACAGTTAAGGTGTTAAACTAGCAATTTGCTTTCGAAACCGTCATTTTAAACGCTTACGTCTAAGAATTGTAAAACATTAATATATTGACAGCTGTTTTTTTTTTTTTTTTTTGAAAAAAGTCGATTTTTTAAAGTGAGGTCTGAAGCACTGAACCGACTATATATTTGTATATATGTTTATAAATATATTTGCAAAAATTAGCAACGTCTTTACAGTACATTTTAATCTCCTCATATTTGTTCCACTGTTTTTTTCGACCATTAATTATTTATTTAAAAAAACATTTTTATCTCATCAAAAATTAAACGGCTCAAAATTAAAGAAATATATATTTAAATACAAAGCATCATTCAGTGCTGACGGCTTTGGATATATTTTTATTCAAATTATGTACCAATTTTTCCCTAATATTTATCTTCGAATTGAATAGCAACAGAAATCTACCGTTAAATAAAGCAAAAATTGCGAGTAGTATATATCTTGAATAAAAAATTGTTTTCTATTACCCAAAACTAGCAATACCTTCGAAATAAGTGAGCGCAATTGGTTCAAACTCTAGTTATATAACATTCTTATTTTATTACTGTTACTTTTGCTTAGAAAGGACGAAACTACTTACTCTTATTAGTCTTAGAAGTGTGAGAAAAATGTTTAAATAAAAGCCATTATAATAACTGTCATTATATTTCGATGTCTGAGAATGTTGTTTTCCAAGCAAAAATATTTTTCTCTTTTATCTCCGATACAAAACGCTAGTTTTCAATATCGAATCAGTATCGATAGTGTTGAAAAAGATAGACTATATACTTGTTGAAATCTAAAATGCAGCAGTTGACACATTGTCTGCTGACTGGATTGAATTCTTCGGATGTTGAATTTGAGTAGCTCCGCCCAAATAACGCTTTTAAATGGATTTATTTATTTTTGCACATATTTTTTGTAAATATTTATATGTTATACCCAAATGCACACTTTCTGCATTTGTGTATAATATAGGTGTACATATGAGGAATTTTTTGCAAGAAAATAGTAATTTTCGTAGTGCGAGGGTCACTCTGAAATTTTTGAGGTACAACTAGGTTTTTAAAGTTATGCTTACAAAATTTTAGGTGTGTTCAAAGTAGTCTCCTCCAGCATCAATGCACTTTTGTAGACGAATTTTCCAGAGATTAAATGCCTCAAGCCATTCATTTCTTGGAATAGATGAAAAAAATGCATTTATAGCCACATCAATCTGTTCTTCTGAATGAAAACAAAGTCCACGTAAATTCTTTTTTAGATTAAAGAATAACCAAAAGTCACACATAGCTAGATCAGGTGAATACGGCGGATGTTCTATCACTTTAATTCGTTTTTGTTTAAGAAACTCAATTGTTAATCCGGCTGTATGTGAAGATACACTGTCATTCTGAAGCATTAATCCCCTAACATTCACTTCTTGTAGAATTTCTGGAAGACATTTAGTGGTATACCAGTTTGCTGTTACTGTCTTCTGTCCTTCCAACTTGATGGCTTTGAACAATCCCGTACTTCTGAAGAAAACGGCATACATCACTTTTTTCAGTGCCCGTTGTCTTTTCACCATTGTCGGCGTGGGATCATCTTCAAAGACCCATACTTTGCTTTCTTGACGTGTTGGAACGTCAAAAAACGGTATGTACGTTTCATCACCCGTTACAATTTTAGAAATGATGCGGTGGCCACCATCATTTAGCAATTTAAGAGTTCCTTTACTGATTCTGACACGCTCCTCTTTTTAGTGCTCAGTTAGATTATGGGGAACCCAACGGCAAACTACTTTTTTCATATGCAATTCTTCATGAATAATTTTGTGTATGGCTGCGGATCTAACGTTAAGTTCCTTCTGTATCATTTGATAGGTACAGCGATTATTATCCATTAACATTTTTCGTATGGCAGACACATTATCCGGGATTACTGCCGACGGCGGCCTTCCTGTGTGTTCTTCATCCTGAAGAAAATTGCGACATCTGCTAAATTCTTTAAACCATCTGAATACAGTAGCACGAGCTGGCGATTCATCACCAAATGCTAATTTCAACCGTTGAACGCATTCTTCTTGATTTAATCCTACTTTAAAATCGTAGAGAATCATAGCGCGAAAATGTTCTCACGTCAACTCCATTTTCTCATCTGTTTAAAATTTATTCTATGCTAAACAAGTAGAAGTAAGTCAGTAAAAAATCATCTGCTGTGTTAAAATACTTTGTATTTTAAAATTAAACCGTAATTTTTATTTTGTAAATTCTCGTATGCGCGTATCTCAATAATTTCAGAGTAACCCTCGTACCATGAGATACGGTATTTATTTTTGTAATTTTTTTTTATCGCTATTTCACAAAGTTCTTATAAACAGAAAATTATACAAAAATTCCCAGTTATGCATCTTTGGTATCTATATAATCTCAGTTAATGACATGAAATGCGGTGCAGTAGTTTTTGAGAAAATCAGTTTTTAAAAAATTCGAAAAAACATTTTTATGTCATAAAATATAAATATTTATAAATTGATAATAGGGGAAATATAGTGTCAGATAGGTAGTCACATTTGGGAGGTAAAAATCAGGAAATTGATTGAAAGGAATATTTCTAATACTTATCCGGCTATGCCCTTTGGGCCTGAGATGAGAATCTATCTATTGTGGTCTGTGCGTCTCCCTATAGACGGCGTATACCCAATATTCCGGAAATGTTTGTAAACATTAATATATATGAAAAAGGAAACAAAAAGTACTTACCATCTAAAAGAAATTTTTTTTTAATTCCTTTAATGCCATTAAAAAAATAAATGCATATCAAATTCATTGTTATTTTATTACCATTTTATATGATTTAGAACTTTACTCAATTAGTAATTATAATTTATTAGTATCTCTAAAATATATTAAACATATCGCTAAAGCTGTACAACCGTGATAAAAAAAGTTGCCACCCCCATCTTCCCACAGACTAACTCTACTATAAATCATCATATAAAAAATTATGCTAGTACTAATCAATTGTTAATAATGTTTGCTATAAAATTTTATGCATGAATAAAAGTTTAAAAAATATTTAAAAAATATATATAATTTTTAGATGAAGCATCTAATCTGTGAAAGACATGTTAACATTGATCATATATTAAAGAAAACTCCAAAGTACGGAAATATACTATAACTACTTGCGGGTTACTCACGAATTCGCAAAATGTTCTTTTTTCTTCAGAAAACTAATAAAACTATTGATTAACGACATTTTAAAAAGCATTTCTGAAAAAAAAAAAGGTTTTATTTTGCTGAACCAATTTTTTAAAAGTTTTCAGTATATTTTTTAAGTGTATTAATCAATTTCCTGAATTTGAAATATCGTTTTTCGTATCTTTTCAATTTTCAAGAATGTTTCCAGCTGAGTAGCAGAAATTTTACTTGCATGAGTATCAAATATATGTTAAAATAAATGTTGTTAAATTCTTATCTTTGTATGCTAAACACGAAAATTTTTGCTAGGGAATTATTAGCATCTGAAATCTGATAATCCGTGTTGAAAAAAGTAATCAATACACAGTAAAACTACAGGGAAACACTAGAGAATAAAGGGCAGCAAAAGAAACTTTTGATTCAGAAATGGTTCTTTAAATCACAGAAAACTATTGGTTTCTGAGGTTGTGGAAGACAAAGAAATAGTTTTAGGAATAGTAACAACCCGGAAAAAGTTATATTCTATTTTCACAAACAGCATTCAATTTCATAAAATAATCGGAAGCATTTGTCTATTTTATAACGCGCATTTGTTCTGAAGTACAGTTTCTTCTAAGTAATTAGTTTCGATGGTTAATTAGTAAGTTTCCATCTTAGCGCGTAGATTCGTATGTTACTTTTTTCCGTCGGGACGATCCATTTTTTACATTTAAGGATTGGATTTATCATACTAAATATGTAAAAAGATGTTGCTGATTAAAAAGTATGTGTTTGCTGGTTTTATTAAGTATAACTAATATTATTTCATTATAAATGTTCTTTTAATTTTTTACTAACCAACCAACACAACTTCGAAAGTCGACTTACTATCTCGACTCAGATACAACTGCTTTATATGAGTCGAGATGTCCATCCCTAATTTGAAATAAATAAACATTAACTTTTTCAAGGGTGTTGGTCACACGGCATGCCCACCTAATTTTAATTCCAAACTGACAAACGGCCCAAAGAACATTTTAATAAAATTCCGCTGCTATAATGAAAGCTTAGAAAACAACTTTATATTTTCTAAGAAATTCGTTTGTAAATTCTAGAGTCAGTCAATCATTTCATCCTTTTACGAACAGAATTTGTTCTGTCATTGAAAAGTTTCATAACATACACTTCACAGAGCAATCACTATGCTAATATTTAAATGTAAATACCGCCAAAAGATCAATTGTAATCTCGAACCCACGGCGTGCGCATAAGGTCCATTTACATCATAGATGAACATCATTTTTGTCTAAAATACATTACAAGGAGGACTTACACCCCGCTGAGCACTGTGATGGTAAATCGTTTTTTTCAATTCCATAATAAAAGTAAACTGCAGTAGCAAAAGTACGTCAAAAAAGAATAAAATATAACTAAATAGTTTTAGTGATATGCGTAACGTAAATGTTTTGATTTGGTTCTTTATTTTAAATAAAGGGCAATTGTGCATAGTGTTGCCAGTAGACTACCTTTTTTAAATAAAGATTTCTTGATCGGCACCACTTTTCTGAAATGGTAAAATTCCCCTTCTTTTAGCCTTAATTAATATGTCATTAAATAACGCGAATTTTACTTTTTCAAAAAAGTGGTGCCAATCAGGGAATCTGAATTTTAAAAAAGTAGCACACTGGCAACACTGATTGCATATAGCAGCAGCATATTTTGTAAATTTAATGAATTTTAATATAACTGTTTTTATTTGATCCTTTCAGGCGCAGAAAAATTTTGTTCGTCAATTGATAAAATGATTGACTGACACCAGAATTTACAAACAAATTTCTTACAAAACAAGAACTTGTTTTTTTAAACTTTTATTATAAGAGCAAATTTTTATAAAATAATGTTGGTGCAGCTTATTAGTTTAGAACTAAAATTAGGTGATCATGCCGTGTGACCATCGCCCTTGATAGGGTTAAACTGTAGGATCCAGTCTTTAAATTTTTGTGAGTAAAAAAAAAAATAAATGTCAAAATACCACTCAAAAAAATTAATCTACGCCCATTCAAATTACGCATTTTAAACTGTAAACGTGAAAACTGAATAACAATGTTATAAATGAATAATTTATCATTGGAAATTGTGCTTTTTTTAATCAAATATTTATTATATTTTTTTATTTATTGCCTTCAAATTTTTTATGAAGCTTATTAGAAATCTGCATTGGCTTTTAAGCGTTAAGAAGGACAATACAGGGAAAAGGCAAAAGATTTTTTCACGTCCATGAGCCCATAAATTTTAAATCCTACCCTTAGTACATCCTCACAAAGCATGCTAGCATTGAAAGGTCCAATTAGAAAAATAGTTTTCAATAGAACGATATGAATGATATAATATAATGAGCCAGGAATTTGTTTCTGGTGTACATGTGTGTGCGGGATTGGGGGTGGGAATGCATCGAGGACTTTATTTGTGATAATGAAATTGTATGAAAGTACCTATATTTAGTCTTAAAACGAACAAACGCTGATTTCGGAAATACTAGAGAATCTTCATTAGTCTTTTGCCCTACCAGTCTCTGAGAGGTTCTGCTCTCGAAGCTGGTAGATGGGAGGTGCTGAGTTCGAACCCAATTGTACCCGTCAGCCATGTCCAAATGTGCCCCCTGATGACGTCCCTTGTGCAGATAATCGGCCATCATAAATAACACCAATACCAACACTCTGTTTATATTATTCTTATGGTGCTGCCGTCTATCACCTAAATTTAATTACACTGTTATTTATTCCATTCAACCATTCTTTACATATATACCCTACTTTACGTCTATAACTTCAAAGCCTGAATTTAATTATTACTATAAGTTAAGTTAAAATTGAAGTAACATTGTAGTTAAATTGAACTATAAGCCTAATTTAATGAAGAGAAACAAATAATTCTCTAATGTTTAAGTAACAACTAAATTATTTTGCAATAGATGAAAGCACTAAACTTTATGCATTTAGTTTGGTGTTAGGTTGGGGAAAGAAATTTAGAATTAATTGGATCAACTGAACAGCCTTTATATCCACAATTTTTCGACTAAATAATTTTAACAAAGGGCTCCGAAAACATTTTTGCACTTAATATTAATTGTTAAAGAGGGGTTGGAATAAATATTTGTTGTAAAGCAGGGGTTGATAATCACAGTGTTAAACTCAGATACAGTGGCGTAGCCAGGGCGGGTGTCCAAATGCTCTGGATACCACTAATTTTGTAAAGTGCTGTTCACCTAATCTTAACGGAGAATTTTCTGTAATTAGTCTAGACGAAGAAAACTTTACAATATTACTGGTATCTATAGTATTTGGACACCCTCCCTGGCTACGCCACTGCTATGATATTTTTCTTTGGGAAATATTTTTGAAGCTCTGAATGAAAAAAGGGGGTTTTACGTGAGGCATTGAAGTGAGAAGTATGTGTCTTTGCCTTGGTTTATAAAAGAGAAAAGAAAAAACACGCATTTGGGGAATGGGAGATCATTTTATGTGTTCACTGTTATTGAATATCCGTAAACTGTTACTAGTATTGTAATTACATTGCTGCCATCTGTTTTCAAAACTCAATTAAATCAACATATGCTTCCATTTACTATTTTTTTTATTTTACATGTACATCATTTTATACCATAACTTGAAAATATGGAGTTAATTATTAATATAGTTTAAGTAAAAATTAAATATGCTTTGAATAAAATAAAAAAAAAAATCTGCACAGAATGGGATTATTATTACAACTAGCTGACTTTGTCCATTAGCGGCCACCTAATTACATCGGGTCATCGAATTTATGTGAACCTCGAAATAAAAACCCGCTTGATTTTTTTTTTTAAAATAAAATATATGTATCAGTTAAAAAAAAACTTTCTTAAAACAATGATATTTAAGGCAGCAAACGGTTTTAAGTAATTTGGTCGCGCCCCTTCCTCAAAATTTACCCCACTTCCTTGAAATTTTTATATGTTATAAAAAATATGCATCCGAGTTATCTATGAAAAAACTAATGTTCAAAAATCTCTCCGAAACGTGAAAAAGTGCTAAAAATCGCATTAAAAAATTAAAGTTAAAAAAATCCAAAATCGGGAAAAACTACATTTGTAGAGGCACCTTCCTCACAAATCTTGTAGCTTTACGCGCAGCGGTCTCTTCAGAACAGCATCGGCAGACATACATACACAAAAATTTGTTTCTTTATTACGAGTATTATAGCTACTTTTTAGTGCTATATGTAAAACGACACTTAATATGCCCTTTTCCCTTGCTTAAAAAATTATCTTTTTTATTTAACATGCTTATTAAGAAACATTTTAGTAATTGACAGTACATTTAAAACAAATGTGTTCTTTTGGAAATGTGCAGTGTGATCAGCATACAGTCGCAATATGGAAAAACTGTGTGCTAGAAAAACAAAAAAGTATAAGTATAAATATATTAAACTCACACCAGTAATATTAAAAGGAAATTGTATAAATAAAATTTAAGCAAGTTTCTTATAAATAATACTTATTGAGTTGGATCCATTCAAATTCCGAGGGAACACCTTTATGGTAGTAAGATTTCCTCGTTGACAATAAAATATTAAGAAACATACCATGTATCATATTCTGCCTAGCGAACTTTTATAATTACAATGGAATGTAAAACGGAAATAGTGGATGTGGGAACGTGCATTGTTACTCTTGTGACTGTCAGAGCAAATTTCCTTAAATATTTCCTATTCTTTCATTGAATTCATTCTATAAAAAATATATTTAGGATAAATTTGATACAACCACTTAAAAATACATGTGCTCTACTCTTATAAACCACATGCAATTTGTGACAAAAAGCATTTTATTTGTCAAGATAATGAATGAAAATTTTGTTACTCTTGTGACCACAAAAAAATGCAATTTTGAAAAATTGTGTTTGACGCAGAAATTCTGTGAATTATACGAGACTATAAAAATAAAATTTACAGAATATAGCAGAGTAATTATATCTTTTTACAAAGTATTAATCATTGAACTCATCTGATAACACATGAATCAGTTACATTTGATTTTGCAAAATGCTAAGTGTTACTTTCGTGACATTTTTGTCCATAAAGCAATTTCCAGCAAAAATTCAGTTTAAATACGAAACAAAATAATTAAAATAAGTTTAAAAAAATTACTTTTCCATAGAAAAAAATTTTAATGATGGTTACATTTTGAAATAACATAAAAAATGTAAAAAATTCTAAAATGAATTAGAGTTTGTTCAAATCATTGAGAGTTTATTAATCTGAGAACATTAATGTCAGCCACAATTTGATTCTTTTTTGCCAAATATTGTGGTCATAAGGTTTATACTTGAGAATTCCTTATGCTTTAAATAGCAATTAGCACTTTATTTGATAATTTCCGTTTACCACTTCAATAGTAAAATCACGAATCTTTAAATCATCATATTTTAGAATCACTCAGTATAACCACATAACAACTTCCCAGTTTCTGCTACTGAACAGAATAAATCATTGTCTTCATTACCAATAATATCACTTGCAACTTCTCCTGTATCATTATTTACTTAATAAAACACAAATTCTTTGTACGAATGAGGTTAGTGTATGGTTTGTAGTGTGTCATTTTCATGGTTTGAACAAATTGTATTTGTTGAATGCCCTTCGCTGTTGGTATTTTCTCACAAAGTAATGAAACATTATTGTTTTATTTCTTCGTGTGATGTATGGAGTATGCTTTCTTTTGTTTTTTCATGAACAATTTTGACAAAATAAGCAGTATTTCTTAAAAGTGATTTTTTAGCACGCACTAACTTTCACATATATCATCACACAACGGCACAAAATAAATCTACAGCATGTATACCAGGAGTATTTGAAAAAAAATATGCCCACTTAAGTTAATTGTGAAAGAAGTCTGATTCATTTCAGGCATATTTCATAGTTATATTTTTGTTTAAATTGGAAAGCACAAACATCATATAAAAAAGCAAAACAGATACACTTTAGGAAAATGTGAAACCCTTTAAAGGTGCTATGTTGAAATTTTACATGCGTGAGCATTTACAAAAAATTGATTATGAGTTACATTGTCTGAAATAATAGCATAAGATTTTACTATTTTGGGATCATACTAAATATGGCTGGAAAAACGGTCGCTTATGCATTTTACCAATATGCAGTATTTTGTACCAAAATTTCATCTTGGCATAAAAATGTACAGTTTTCAGAAAATCCACTGGCATAACGATTCTTTGAGAAATGGTTATTATTTTGGCATTATCAAAATAATCCTGCGCACAAGTTTGAAGGAATGTTTGCCACAGAAATGGATTTAGTTGCACTCGAAAATTTTGTAAACACTCAGAAAATTTTCTTCAACTGTTACTTTTTCAAAACGTTTATCAGCATTTTGAGAAAGTAACAGTTTTGGCAAAATGTTGATAAATGTTTTGTCAATAACGAGATGTTTATCATCGTTTTGTTATTTACAATAACTTATAAGAAGTTCTGTATTATGAACTTCCTTTTCAAATAATTCTTCGATGTTGTCTTCGCAAATTAGACATTCTGAATTAATACATTCTAATTATGATTTTATCTCAGCAGGCAAAGTCATTACATTTTTCACAAGAATGTTTAATGCAGAAAATACACAAGTCACTGCATTATGAATTGCTTGAATGTTTTCGTGAGAACCACAAATGCAGATATTTTGATTTATAATTTTATATTGTTTTATGAAACTAGGCTTTAAAGGTGCAAAGGAATTTCCAATTTTTCAATTTAGGAAAGCTTCTTTAAACAAAAAACTTATTCTCTTGGTAAACGTCACCTAGGATTGATGGAGTTATGTGACCTTTTTCACACCTAATTCAGATTTAGCTGAAGAATGACCTCTTCTTAAATCTTCATTGACATAAAATTCCCCAAAGATGTGGAGTTGGATTTTTTTTCGTTACAGAATCTGAGGTTAGCTAGTTCTCTACGTTTTCCTTTTCTTAATATTTTCATTCTCTTGCTGAAGCTTTTGCTGACTCTAAGACTTTTCTTCATTTTATCATAATACATTTTGTTTCGTTTCTTTCTCCCATCAACATATTCAATTTCATTCTTATTTTTTCTCTACAATTTTTAGCACTTAGCAGGATTTTTCTTGCTCTTGAAAACAATGTCATATACAGGGTGTCCGGTCTCAACGGTGTCCAATGGCTAATTCCTATACCGTTAGTCATAGACATATAGTTCCAATTACAAAAATGTTTTAAATCAGGTAAAGAAACATTTTTAAAGCGATTTGGGGCCATAAAAACATTTCTTAAAAATTACGAAATTTAAATTTTTATACGGTCCCCCGGTCCTATAAGTTATATTTAGTAATTTTTTCCTATTACACTGACAAGTAAGACAAAAAAGTCCCATTCATATAACGCTAAAATTGAGCGAGTTATGAAACTTTAAAAATGCATGACTTATGCCACTTTTCTACTCTGAAAACAAATGATTTCGGCTTGGCTTTGAGGGATCATATACCAAGTGTTTAAAGTATTCGAAGATCTTACTTCATGTCTATCTGCGCTTTGAGAAAAAATCCGACAAGTATTAGGATTAAGTCTCAAATTGGCTAAAATAACATATGTTTTATTTTGTCAGGGTTTGAGACTGTTTCTCTTATGATTTCTTTTAACAAAAATTATGTTTTTTTATAAGTTTTTATGTTACCTCAACAATCGTATGTATGTTTTCCAGTTCAAAATTTGTACTGGAACTTTAACCCACTTTTAAATATCCGATCGAGACTGCATTTTACATACTAGCGCAAATCCGATAACAATCTAATATTATTAAGATGTTCGGTGGTTACCATTTATACTTATTTTACAGGATAACACAAAAAATTTCGGATAGATTTCTGCCAAGGAGTTTAAGAAAAAGTTTTAGATTAGATAATACAAGATTGCGATTGTTGGGTTTTTTAACTTTTATGTATTTTTAGCACTGAATCCGAAAATTACCTTAATTTTTAAACATCATATCAGGATATTTTGCAAATCATAAATTTTCAAATTTAAAGAATAACAAAAATCGAATACTATAAAGTAGAGGAGATGGTTGTGTTTCTTAAATTTTGATAATTGATTTTTACGCACTTTTTAGCACTGAATCTGAAAAGGACCTTCTTTTTCAACCATCACGTTAGAATTTTTTTGCAAATCAAAAATGTGTAAGTTAAAATATAGCAAAAATCTCATACTATAAAACATATGTAAAACATTTTTCATTTTATTTTATTTTATTTATTAAAAAATTTATTCGATATTTTTGCTTATCCTGGGATTCTTACAGCTAAACAGCTGAGTGGTCCGATGAGATTGGGGAGGAAATTCAATTTTAACACTGAACTCCTTAACTTTGAAATTTGCAATTTGCGAAAAATCCTGATATGATAGTTAAAAATGAAGGTCAATTTCGGATTCAGCAGTACAGAATATATAACAATCAATTATCAAAAGCTAAAAAACATGACATACCCCAATATTTGCAGACTTGTGCAATTTAATAATATTTTAAAATACGTATCATTTTGTAAAGAATTGAGGCTGTTAATTTAGAATCATTTTATTTAACAAAAATTCTGTTTTTCTTTCTTCTTAAATGTTTATTACAAATTGTTTATTTTCCATTAATATGCCAGAATGATTAAAGATTTCAAATTTATATTGCAATGTTAATTTTACTCCCAAACATTTTTTATATCTGACGAAATTATACTTCGACTAAATTTGTGAATGACCCCCAATTTGCAGCAAAAAATATGCTCCAACTTTAAACAGCTATTAATCGGTCAATTTTAATCGTAGAATAACGGGACTTTTTTTGTATTACTTGTCAGTGTAAAAGGAAAATTTCACTAAATATAACATATAGGACCGGGGAACCGTACAAAAATTTACATTTCGTAACTTTTAAAGAAATGTTTTTATTGACCCAAATCGCTTTTAAAATATTTCTTTACCTGATTAAAAACATTTTTGTAATTGGAACTATATGTCTATGACTAACGGTTTAGGAATTAGCCATTGGACACCGTTGAGACCGGACACTCTGTATAAGAAGCAATATTAAAATCTTTCCTTTAAAATTTACTATCAGAATCCTTTACATAAGAGTTACTATAAGAATCTCTGTAGGTCATACAGCAGAATTTAGAAAACGAAGCTTTACAAAGCCTATAAAATATTTGATCAAAGACCATATGCTTCAAACAAAGAAAAAACACAAAAATGACACGAATTGAGTTGTTTTAATCTATCTTTAATTACTTGTCATTATTGTTTTATAATCTTCAGTAATAACAAAAAATGAATAAAAATAAATCCATCCATTAAAAAAAACACTAATAAAGATAATTTATCTTCCTTAAAATTTACAAAATAACTTTAATTATGGCTAAAACTATTTCAAGAACTGTTCTAATAATGAAGAAATCAACTAAAATTTAAGCATTCTGTTTGTTTTGGTTGTAACACAGTTTTATGTCAAACAATGGACAAAAGTATTATGTGTTACTTTTGTGACACAGCCGTTAGTTATTCTTGTGACAACACCCCAGAGCCTATTCCATGCATAGCATAAACAAAATATTTACTGTAAAATCCTTCTTATACCTCGAAATTAGAGAGTTAGGAGTTTTGGGTAAAAATTTTTAGCAGTTTTTATAAATTTAAAACTTTAAGATGTTTTCTGTTACTCTTGTGACATTTAATTGTCAACTAATAAATAAAGTTAAAATTGCATTTAATACCTTAGATGAAACCTTTTAACTGTGTAGATCTAACAAATATAATATTATCTTGTTATTTTTAATCCATAATAATTTAATTTAATGAACAGAAGTAAAAAAAAGAACTATACTACTCAATAAATTGATTTTTATGCTCAACTGTAAATGAATTTTAGTATTGTCAGTTCCAGTCCAGTTTCGGTGTAGACTAATTCTTATGAAATTAAAAGTTACAAATTCTTATACTGCGACTCTTTAGCTTTAAATTGATGTATAACACTTACTTATATTTCCGTTTAAAATAACTTTTCAGCAAAAATTTTCTTCTGCCGTGGACGTTCCTATATTCGGCAAAAATCAAGTTTTGAGAAAACGCGACTTAAAGTTGCAGTTAAATGGGTGCGGCTTTGAAAGTTATTGTTACATAAATGCTTATATCTCCGTTAAAAATGCCAACATTTTTATGCGGTTTTTTGCACTGTGTTTAGAATTAAATTGCATAATCAAAATAAATACAAAAAGAAAAAAAAATCGATTTTTTTTTAATTTTTCAAGCCCTGAGCCCCCTTAATTTGTCTACTAATAATAATAGATTACACTTTTCATACAAAACAATTTGCTCAATCTTGTTTAGAAAGCATAGTGAAACAGACGAAGCTACATATTTTTAACTCGGTTATTTTCTCAACCAATTACCTAGGTGTAGATTTTACTCCATTAAAAAATGTTATACGAAAAATTTGCAACTTAAAAACATTTCTCTGTTACAGATGGGATATCACAATACATTCTGATAAGAATTGTGAGATTTCCATAAGAGTATTTTTTGTTGATTAATCTAATTATTCTTGTAAATATTTTGCAATAATAGATTTAACTACCGATTTACTAAATCAGATTTAATTAAAAAAAAAAAATCTAAAAATCAAAATATTATTTTATGTGTTCTTCTGGATATCTTAGACATCAACGTAAATAATTATTCAGGTGAAGAAATTTTATTATATGAAATTCAGGATATAAAAGTTTAAAATTGTGACCTGGTTTTAGTAGGTTTTCAAACTTTATCTTGCCTAGGAGTAAATAGGAATCTTGCGTAGGAATTGTGCCTAAAATGGAAATATTTTATACTACTGGCTAAATTCCCTTAGATCAAGGTATAATACAAAATCTAAAAATTTATTATCGAAAACTTTTCATAATTGTTCAATTTTTTTTTTTTTTTAAGAATGATCACATATCGAGACGTGAATGGCTAAAATCACGAATATTGGAGTTACGAATACTACACTGTGTAATAATTTTTTTTTCTGTTATAACTTGTTTTATAACATAAAATATGCATATATATATATTTTCAATGATGCTTATTTTTACAAGAGGATATAAAAATAAGTATCTCGCCGATTTCTCGTCGAAGCACACTTCTCTCTGAAAGATCACAGAATTCTGTTGATGACAAGAAAATAGCAGTAATGCCCAATCAAAAAAAATAAAATAACGCAGAATGTAGGAATATTGGTGGTATGTATATTAAACGGAGTAATAAGTGATGTTTTTCTCTTATGCCTTGATTCGTTTTGAGGAGTGCTTTTATTAACAAGAGGAACTAAAAATAGTCATATTTCCGATTTGTGGATGACAAGAACTCTCCTCTTTGACTGACCGCCGAAGAAGACTGTGAATTACGACCATGAAAGAAGCAAATAATAGTATGAATACTGGAAGTACGTATATACACACTGATTATAACAAGTTAAATTTTTCTCTCTGATTTTGACTAAAACTTAAGATATATTTATTTTAAATTTCTGGAATGATTATTTTTACAAGAGGAACTAAAACGAAATATCTCTGCGGTCTGTAGGTGACAAAGGGTTCTCTTTTTTGAACAATCACCGAAAAAGTCTGTGGATGATAGGAGGAGAACGACAACACCCATGAAAGAAACAGAAGAATTTACGAATGTCGATGGTACGTACTCGGAGGCACTTTGAGTAAGAGGTTAAAAATTTCCCGTGTAACTTCATTCCTAAATGATTTTACTTTTCAGGAATGCCCTTTTTTACAAGAGAAATTAAAAATAGAGATAGATCCAATTTGTGGATGACAAGAACTTTCCTCTTTGAGTGAGAACCGAAGAATAGGGTGGATGACAGTGGCAATGCATTCGCCATGAAACAAACAGAAAGAAAGTTCAAACATCTGATGTACGGTGTACGGCACTGGGTAATAATACGTTCATTTTTTTCTTTCCTTCGATTAATAACTGAAAATAATTTTATACTTAGGAAAGCCTATTTTCAAAAGAAGAATTAAAAGTAGCTAAATCTAAGTTTTAAGCATAAAACTTGAGTTTTAAAATCCGATGAAGCACCTATTCTAATATTGTAATTGTTTTGAATGAAAGGTAACGTAATTCCATATGGATATATTGTCAGAGAGAGTGCTACCCCATAACAGATTGCTAAATTCTAATTATAATAGGAATTTCAACATGTCTTAGAATATTTCTTTCTCTTACCATTGATTAATTAGCACAGATTAAATTTGTGTTTAAGAGAGGGTTCAATTTTTTTGTTAGTGAGAGCAATTTTGGAGATTTTTCATAAGAAAAAAAAAATATAGTTTTAGAAGAATTTTTTCGATCTTAAGCGTACGCAATATTGAAGATTTTTCCTACGAAGTAATAAAATATAATATACCTTATGCTGAAAACCGATACCGCAAGTAGTGTAAAGATATAATCACTAAAAAAGTTATTTAATTTTATTAAATTTTGAGAAATGTTAATTTTACATTCATTGCTACACTTTGATCTTAACTAAAAGGCCGAGAAGCGATCGTTTTATTTTGTCTATCTTCGAACAACTCATCCGTCGGCTGAAATCGCAGAAATAACTTTTATAGGTGTTTTTAAGTTTTGGCTGGCGGTAAAGCAAGCCGGTGTAAAATCCCAATCGCTAGTCTCCGAGCACGGGCACTTCCTATGAGGTGTCCCGCGATTACAAGTCGATCATGCGACGGAGCCTCTGCATCGAGTCCAGCCTGTTCCAAACAACTCTTTAGAGTTTTATTGAGTCGGGTTCTGTCGTGATGTTCGGACCTCAGTATTATAAAGGCTGGTTCGGGTCAAAGCGGCGTCCCTGGTGGACGCCGTGGCGGCTCTTTCTTGGATCTCGTGTGGTGACCAGTAGTGGTCAAGAACACGTAACCGGATCGTCTTACATCCATTTCAAATAAGATTTACATTATTTTTATTAATCTATCGAAATCGCCAGTATTATGAGACAAATATTAAAACAAAAAACGGCTTAAGTTCATCAAATGTCCACTGAAGCTGTTTTTAAATTAGTGTTTCAAAGTAATATTAAATCTTTTTTCACTTATCCTAGGAAATCGTGTCTGGTGTTAAGAATATATTAAAAAAAAAAAAATTACTATAGTTCATTAAATGTTCAGTGATGCAAGATCATTGATGCATAAACTTTATAAGTTGACGATGAGGTTTAAACTTTTTGCCTACAACATTATACCAGTTAGAACACCAATGAATTAATAATGCGCCAAATTACGCTCCCTGAAATAGACCAATGTCTGTGAAAGTGCATCAATAAGTACTTTAGACATTAAAAAGTAGAAAATACTTTAAAAGTTTTTTTTTTTTTTTACTTTATAGAAATGTTTTTCTCCGGATATACTTTCCACGCTTTTTTGAATCAAAGAATTCAAATAAAGTGCAAAAAGTTATTACTATATGGAAAATTAAAATTAGAATATTTTTTCAATTTGTAATCGTCCAATATTTTAACATTTATTATGAAAACATTATCACGAAGGGGTCATTACTGTGCCATTGTTGTTATTTTACGGAAAACGATATGTGAATAAAAATGATAAATTCATTCTCTCTCTCACTTTTTTTTTTTTTTTTTTTTTTTTTTTTTTTTGGTAGACACATCTAGGATTATTATTAAATTTTTTCCACAAAAGTAAAAACAAAATGCATACAACAATAAAATTGCATTTTCTTACGCTCGCTAAAGTACGCCAACAATATAGATTCAGTTGTGTAGCAGGGATCCTAGTTAAATCTATTTGTTGTTACTGGTAAACAAAAACAAAGCTGCGAAACATTACGTCCATTTCTTCATTTAACAACAATGGGCTTCAAGCATTCGCAACAAACATGTTTCTTGGAACAGTTTTCATGTTCCTCTATTGTTGAAATAATGTTTTATTGTTGTCAACAAAGCACAACAATGAGTTCGTTCTGTAATGTTCAAGTATGTAACAACAATGAACAATTGTTAAAACCTTTAATATTGAAACAATTAAGAAATTTTTCATTCTCACAAACAATTTGCGACCTTGTAGGTTGGATTGCTATAGAACGGATTTCAATCAACATTTTTCTGTGAAAGAAAGATAACTATTGCATAATTTTCTAAATTTATCAGTTAATTCGAGTGTGCACATCTTCATCTTCAAAATAGCCTATTTTTGGTCATTTTATTCACTTTTCTTTCGTCGTTTATCTTCATCTATGCCATTTGTACTGTTATGATGAAAAAATAGACGTCTCTTCAATTTATGGGTGAACAAGAACACTCCTCTTAGAACAATCACCCAATTCTGTGAATGACAAGATTATTGTGGCAACGCCCATAAAAGGAAAAATGAAGAAAGTGCGAATATCGGAGGTATGTATACTACATGAACGAAATTAATTTTTTTCTCTTATACCTTGCTTAATAACTTAATATGAATATATATTTTTTTCATTTCAGGAATGCGTATTTTTGCAAGAGATACAAAAAATAGACATCTCTCCGATTTATGGGTTAACAAGAAAACTCCTCTTAGAACGATCACCGAATTCTGTGGATTACAAGATAACTGTGGCAACGCCCATAAAAGGAAAAATGAAGAAAGTGCGAATAACGGAGGTATGTATACTACATGAAAGAAATTATTTTTTTATCTTATACCTTGCTTAATTACTTAATATGTATATATATTTTTTTTCATTTCAGGAATGCCTATTTTTACAAGCGGACACAAACAAATAAACATTTCTCCGAATTATGGATAAACATGAACATTCCTCTTAGAACGATCACCGAATTCTGTGGATGACAAGATAATTGTGGCAACGCCCATAAAAAGAAAAATTAAGAAAGTGCGAATATTGGAGGTATGTATGCTACATGAAAAAAATAATTTTTTGCTCTTATACCTTGTTTAATTACTTAATATGTATTTTTTTTTTCATTTCAGGAATGCCCATTTTTGCAAGAGACACAAAAATAAACATTTCTCCGATCTATGGGTGAACAAGAATACTCCTCTTAGAACGATCACCGAATTCTGTGGATGGGAAGATAACTGTGGCAACGCCCATAAAAGGAAAAATGAAGAATTTGCGAATATCGGAGGTATGTATAATACAGGAACGAAATTATTTTTTTCTCTTATTTCTTGCTTCATTACTTAAGAAGACAGTACACTTTTAAAAGTCGCAGAACACGCAAAATTGTGTCATGTGCTTTACATTTTTTTTTTTTTTTTTTTAAAGCAATGTTTCTAGAAGCACAAAAATTTCAGAATATCTTTATGTAGTATTGAACTATGTTTAAAAAAAATTAGTTTGAATATAATATTTAAAAAAAAAAAATCTACGGTTAGGTTTCAAAATGATATTTAAAAAAATTTATACCGAATAACATTTCACTGCGCGCATGATATCTCACGCAGATTTCATGTTATTTACATAAATTTTATTTTAAATTAAACAGAATACCCTGTACTATAATTTGAACTAAAATGTTTATAAATGGTTAATTAGATAAAGAGAAATTACAGTTTAATTATAAAAAATTGAAAAATCATGTATATTTACATACATTCAACCTTATAATTTTTTTGATACTGATCACAGCTGCATAATTCTAGTTTATTTTCATTGTTATATGCACATTCAGATAGAGTAAAAATTTTGAAGCTATACTTCAAACGGTTTTGGAAATATCACGCGCGCAAGCATAAAAAACCTGATTTTGATAAAAAGCTGTTTAAAGATTTAAATGTATTTTACATATATAAAACTCACAATAAAAGAAACAAACCTACTAATAAAATAACTTATTCAGTATTAAAAACAAAATTTGATGCTTTCTTAAATTGATAAATAAAAAATAGTTTGTAAAATGCAGTAAAATATAGGAAATTGCGTACAACTTTTTTCAGTCGTAGAAGATGTGAAATTCTGTCATTTGCTTTGGATTTTTTTAAAATACATAACAATGACTCTAGCAGCACCAAAATTTCAGGAAATGTTTACTTGATATTAAACTATGTTTATAAAATTTTAATTTGGATATTATACAACAACAAAAATTCAAGGGATAGGTTTCAAAATATTTTTAAATTTTACGTTGAATAACATTTCATCGCACGCAAGATATCTCAAGCAGATTTCATGCAATGTACATAAATTTTATCTTAAATTAAATATAATATTCTGTACTATAATTTAAACTTAATTTTTTATAAATGGTTAGTTATATAAACAGAAATTACTTTTGAATTATAAAAGAATAGAAATCATGAATTTTTGCACACATTCAACCTTATAATTTTTTTTCAAACTAAACACAGCTGCCTATTTCTAGTTTATTTTCATCATTATATGAATATTCAAGCATAATAAAAATTTTGAAGCTATATTTCAAACGGTTTTGGAGATATCATGCGTGCAAGCTTGCAGAATTTCATTTTGAGAAAAAGCCGTAAAATTTTTGCACCCAATCAACCTTATAATTTCTTACAAACTATACACAGCTGCATAATTTTAGTTTATTTCCATGTTTATGTGAACATTTAGGTAGGATAAAAATTTTCAAGCTATATTTCAAACGGTTTTGGAGATATCATGCGCGCAAGGGTGCAGAATTCCATTTTGAGAAAAAGCCGTGACATTTTTGCACACATTCAATCTTATAATTTCTTACAAACTATACACAGCAGTATAATTTTAGTTTATTTCCATGTTTATGTGAACATTTAGGTAGGATAAAAATTTTGAAGCTATACTTCAAACGGTTTTGAAGATATCATGCTCGCAAAATTTCTTTTTGAGAAAAAGACATACATTTTGCACACATTCAACCTTATAATTTCTTTCAAACTATAAAACTCATAATAAAAGAAATAAAACTACTAATAAAATAACTTATTCAATATTAAAAATAAAATTTGATGCTTGCTTATATTGAGAAATAAAAAATAGTTTGTAAAATGCAGCAGATTATAAAAAATTGCGATAAAAAATGGAGTAGAATACAGGCATTCCTCGATTAGTTTGTAATTAATCGAATAATACCTGTAGTAAAAAAGAGAACACTTACCTCGATAAAAAAATTATTTATAAACCAGAAAGCAGCTAAAATTTTATTTTCCTTTAATTTCAAAGTGAAGTATGTCGTTATAACGAATATGGTTTACATATTTTGCAAAAAAATTATCAAAATTTACCACTTTCATAAATAATCCCTTCCCTTTCTTTTATTTTTTTCTAATTTTGAACAATTGATCATGTGTCTATTTCTTCGCACTTCCAAACTAAATTGTGTAGAATTTCTTTCAGCTTCTGCGATTCGTTGCATGTCAATTTTATTTGCCGCTTGTAAAGCGAACTGTACAACGCGGAAACCTAAACAATCCATAATTTGGAGTCTTCCTTTTCTTCCTTCATTAAATGCCACAAGTGCTTCATTCGCAGCAATGACAGCAATTATTCTGCTTGAACCACTAATTTTGGGACAGAATTTCCATACTAATGAATTAAAAGATTCATTAGGATTCTGTGTTCGACCCCCGAGGTAACGATTCAAAAGTTTAGGATCAGATAAATCCTTAAAAATTTTCTTTATGGAATCCATTACTGGTGCTGGTATAACATTTTTATGGTGAAAATTTTTCAGTTTCCCTTCTGCTTTTGCCTTTTGGTATTTACACCACGAATGCG
This sequence comes from Maratus speciosus, assembly GCA_963932465.1. NCBI lineage: Eukaryota > Metazoa > Arthropoda > Arachnida > Araneae > Salticidae > Maratus > Maratus speciosus. The sequence continues at coordinate 122,469,145 of OZ010797.1, forward strand.
TCTCCTTGTGGGTAAAAATCATGGAGCGGCTCTTGATCATTTGATCGTTTATGAAAATAAATCGCCCATATAGCTTTTCGCATATCCATGACACTGTTTTTATTGTTCCTTATAGCACCTCCATTATAAGTGGTTAACTCAACGATTAATTTGTCAGTTAAACGTCCCTTGCCAAACAATGATTTCCCATCTTCTAGCTTTTTCCCACGCATAGAATTCTTTAATTCTCTAAGTCTGCTCCCCATTCTTTTCTGGATGTGACCTAAACGTTCCACCTTCTTTAATCTTTATCTGCTCCATAAAAATGACTTTTTTGTAGTTCAAGGAAAGTTTTTGTGTCTCCATCACCAATGTAATTTAAATACTGAGCATTATATTTGTCTTCGGAACGGCAAAAAATCTTTTACATGCCGTTAACTTCCATCATCGCAGCCAATCCAGAGTGATTTTTCACACACTGCTTTTCATGACTTTTCTTCCAGTCTGCAAGTTCTTTCCTCTTTTATTCTTAATTCCTATTTCACAGCGTTTACAATAGGAAGACATTACTTCTATATACAAAACTGTTCCGCTTTCAACACCAATTACGCTGATAATTTCGATCTTCTAAGAGTGACCGCGAGTTTTCCACGACCCGTCTCCACCGGCAGTCAATTGTGATTGGCCTGTCATTTCAATTTCTTGCTGTGTAGCATTCAGCATTGATGTGCAAGCAACATTCGACACTGAATTTGCTATCTTTTCCAATGATCGATTATATGCAGACATTTGCACACGTGGTGGCAAATCCATTGCACCAAAAAAATTTTCATGCTTCATAAACCTTGACCGATGCATCTCATTGTATAGGTAAATCGCATGTTTATTTCTGGTATATTTGATTTTTCACCCATCATGCGTGAATTTCTAAATGATTTAAGTTCATTGCACTTCTTACAGCTTATTTGGAAAACAGATGAGAGTCAATGTACACGAGTCTCTGACAGTTCCAAATCTGAGCCACACATTTTACAGCACAAATTATTTGATATTACCTTTGATAAAATATCAATAGCAAATATTCTATATTCAACGTTGTCTGTCTCAACAAAACTGTTATCTAAAAGGCTGCTATTTAACTTTTTAGTTTATGTACTAGCACCTTCAGACAAATCGCATTTTGTGAAGCGATTTCCTTCAAACTTTCGCTTCCTTGGACGTTGTCCTGAAGCACGTTTCGCGTTATTATTCATTTAACGTAATAATAAATGAAAGAAAACTAATATTAATTCAGAAAGATTTTGTTCTAAAAAGAACAGTTTTGTTTTAAATTAAATGCTTACTAGCGAAAAAAAAATAAGTAAAATGTTAAGAAAAATTTTGATCACGTTTCAGAGCAAAGTCATGAAAGCAAACAAGCTCAGTCGCAAGTGGAAGTGGAAGTTAATGTTTTAAAGTTTTTCTCTTATTATTTACGATATTCAACTAAAAACGTGTAGAGAATTTACGCATATTTCGTCAGTTGTGATAGTGTGAAAGCGCGACAGCAAAATGTAAACAAACCGCCATGAGTGATCTCGCAGGGCATTTAAACCGGAAATTAAGGAGTGATGTTAACATTTTACCCGATATCTCAGTAAATAATAATCGCACAGTTAAAAGATTGGTATCGATTTATTCAGAATAAAATTATCTTTCTAAAAATCGAAAAATCGATTTTCTTACCATTTTAAAAGTGTACTGTCCCCTTAATATGCATATATTTTTTTTCATTTCAGGAATGCCTATTTTTACAAGCGGACACAAATAAACAACAATCTCTCCGATTTTTGGATGAACATGAACATTTCTCTTAGAACGATCAACGAATTCTGTGGATGACAAGATAATTGTGGTAATGCCCATAAAAGGAAAAATGAAGAAATTGTGAATATCGGATGTATGTATACTGCATGAAAGAAACTACTTTTTTCTCTTATACCTTGCTTAATTACTTAATATGTATAATTTTTTTCATTTCAGGAATTCGTATTTTTACAAGAGACTCAAAAAATTGACATCTCTCCGATTTATCGGTAAACAAGAATACTCCTCTTAAAACAATTACCGAATTCTGTGGATGACAAGATAATTGTGGTAACGCCCATAAAAGGAAAAATGAAGAATTTGCAAATATCGGAGGTATGTATAATACAGGAACGAAATTATTTTTTTCTCTTATACCTTGCTTAATTACTTAATATGCATATTTTTTTTTCATTTCAGGAATTCCTATTTTTAAAAGCGAACACAAAAAAATAGACATCTCTCCGATTTTTGGATGAACATGAACATCGATTGATAACTGAAAATAATTTTATACTTAGGAAAGCCTATTTTAAAAAGAAGAATTAAAAATAGCTAAATCCAAAATTTAAGCATAAAAATTTAGTTTTAAAATCCGATGAAGCACCTATTCTATTATTGTATTTGTTTTGAATGAAAGGTAACGTAATTCCATATGGATATATTGTCAGAAATAGTGCTACCCCATAACAGATTGCTGAATTCAAATTGTAATAAGAATTTCTACATGTCTTAGAATATTTCTTTCTCTTAGCATTGATTAAATAGCACAGATTAAATTTGTGTTAAGAGAGGGTTGAATTTTCATGTTAGTGAGAGCAATTTTGGAGATTTTTCATAAGAATGAAAAAATATAGATTTAGAAGAATTTTTTCGATCTTAAGCGTACGTAATTATGAAGATTTTTCCTTAGAAGTAATAAAATATAATATACCTTATGCTGAAAACCGATACCGCCAGTTGTGTAAAGATATAATCACTAAAAAATTATTTAATTTTATTAAATTTTGAGAAATGTTAATTTTACATTCATTGCTACACTTTGATCTTAACCAAAAGGCCGAGAAGTGATCCTTTTGTTTTGTCTATCTACTAACAACTCATCCGCCGGCTGAAATCGCAGAAATAACATTTATAGGAGTTTTTCAGTTTTGGCTGGCGGTAAAGCAAGCCGGTGTAAAGTCCCTATCGCTAGTCTCCGAGCACGGGCACTTCCTATGAGGTGTCCCGCGATTACGAGTCGATGATGCGACGGTGCCTCTGCATCGGGTCGAGCCCGTTCCAAACAACTCTTTAGAGTTTTATTGAGTCGGGTTCTGTCGTGATTTCCGGACCTCAGTATTATAAGGGTTGGATCGGGGTCAAAGCGGGGTCCCTGGTGGACGCCGGGGCGGCTCTTTCTTGGATCTCGTGTGGTGACCAGTAGTGGTCAAGAACACGTAACCGGATCGTCTTACATTCATTACAAATAATATTTACATTACTTTTATTAATCTATCGAAATCGCCAGTATTATGAGACAAATATTAAAACAAAAAACTGCTTAAGTTCATGAAATGTCCACGGAAGTTGTTTTTAAATTAGTGTTACAAAGTAATATTATATCTTTTTCCACTAATCCTAGGAAATCGTGTCAGGTGTTAAGGATATATAAAAGAAAAAAAGAATTACTATAGTTCATTAAATGTTCAATGATGCAAGATCATTGATACATAAAGTTTATAAGTTGACGATGAGGTTCAATCTTTATGTCTACAACAGTATAGCAGTTAGAACACCAATAAATTAAAAATGCGCAAAATTACGCTCTCTGAAACAGACCAATGTCTGTGAAAGTGCATCCATAAATACTTTAGACATTAAAAAGTAGAAATTACTTTAAAAGATTTTGACTTTTTTTTTTTTTTTTTTTTACTTTATAGAAATATTTTTCTTCGGATATACTTTGAATTCTTTTTTGAATCAAAGAACTCAAATAAAGTGCCTAAAAGTTATTACTATATGGAAAATTAAAATTAGATTGTTTTTTCAATTTGTAGACTTCTTTTAACTTTATCCTGAAAACATTACCATGAAGGGGTCATTACCGTACCATTGTTGTTATTGTACGCAAAACGATATGTGAATAAAAATGATTGATTAATTCTCTCTCTCTTTTTTTTTTTTTTTTTTTTTTTTTTTTTTTTGGTTGACAAATCTAGGATTATATTAAATGTTTGCCACAAAAGTAAAAACAAAAAACATACAACAATAAAATTGCATTTTCTTACGCTCGCTAAAGTACGCCAACAATATAGATTCAGTTCTCTAGCAGGGATCCTAGTTAAACCTATTTATTGTTACTGGTAAACAAAAATAATGCTGCGAAGCACTACATCCATCTTCATTTAACAACAATGGACTTCAATCATTCACAACAAACATGTTTCTTGGAACTGTATTCAAGTTCCTCTATTGTTGAAATATTGTTTTATTGTTGTCAACAAAACACAACAATGAGTTCGTTCTGTAATGCTCAAGTATGTAACAACAATGAACAATTGTTAAAACCTTTAATATTCAAACAATTAAGAAATTTCTCATTCTCGCAAACAATTTGCGAGCTTGCAGGTTGGATTCCTATTGAACGTAAGTCAAACAATATTTTTCTGTAAAAGAAAGATAACTATTGCATAATTTTCTAAATTTATCAGTTAATTCGAGTGTGTTAATCTTCATCTTCAAAATAGCCGTTTTGGGACATTTTATTGACTTTTCTGTCATCTTTTATCTTCATCTATGCCATTTGTACTGTTATGATTCAAAAAATAGACGTCTCTCCGATTTATGGGTGAACAAGAACACTCCTCTTAGAATGATCACCGAATTCTCCGGATGATGAGATAATTCATGAGATAATTCATAATGATGAGAGTGTGAATATCGGAGGTATATATAATACATGAACCAAATAATTTTTTTATCTTATACCTTGCTTAATTACTTAATATGTATATATTTTTCATTTAAGGAATAGCTATTTTTACAAGAGATACATAAAATAGACATCTTTCAGATTTATGGATGAATATGAAAACTCTTCTTAACACTGTACCGAATTCTGTGGAAGACAAGATAATTCTGGCAACGCCCGTAAAAGGAAAAATGAAGAAAGTTCGAATATCGGAGGTATGTATATTACATGAACGAAATTAATTTTTTTCTCTTATACCTAGCTTAATATCTCAATATGTATATATATATTTTTTTCATTTCAGGAATGCCTATTTTTACAAGAGATACAAAAAATAGACATGTCTCCAGTTTATGGAAGAACAAGAACACTCATCTTCGAACGATCACCGAATTCTGTGCATGACAAGATAATTGTGGAAACCCCAATAAAAGGAAAAATAAAGAAAATGATAATATCGGAGGTATGTATAATACATGAACGAAATTATTTTTTTCTCTTATACCTTGTTTAATTACTTAATATATATATATTTTTTTCATATCAGGAATGCCTATTTTTACAAGAGATACAAAAAATAGGCATCTCTCCAATTTATGGGTGAACAAGAACACTCGTCTTAGAACGACCAACGAATTCTGTGGATGACAAGAGAATTGTGGTAATACCCATGGAGAAAAAAAATTAAGAATGAGCGAGTATCGGAGGTATGTATAGAACATGAACGAAATTATATTTTTATCATATACCTTGCTTAATTACTTAATATATATATGTTTTTCATTTCAGGAATGCCTATTTTTACAAGCGGACACAAACAAATAGACATCTCTCCGATTTATGGATGAACAAGAATACTCCTCTTAGAACGATCACCGAATTCTGTAGATGACAAGATAATTGTGGCAACCCCATAAAAGAAAAAATGAAGAAATAGCGAATATCGGAGGTATGTATATTATTGAACGAAATTAATTTTTTTCTCTTATACCTAGCAATATCGGAGGTATATATATTACATGAACGAAATTAATTTTTTTCTCTTATACCTAGCTTAATGACTTAATATATATATATATATATATATATTAACTTATTGTCTTAATATATATATATATATATATATTAAGTCATTAAGCTAGGTATAAGAGAAAAAAATTAATTTCGTTCATGTAATATACATACCTCCGATATTCGCTATTTCTTCATTTTTTCTTTTATGGGCGTTTCCACAATTATCTTGTCATCCACAGATTTCGGTGATCGTTCTAAGAGGAGTGTTTTCTTCACCCATAAATCGGAGACATGTCTATTTTTTGTATCTCTTTTAAAAATATTTTAAAAATAGGCATTCCTGAAATGAAATATATATATATATATATATATATATATATATATATATATATATATATATTTCATATATATATATATATATATATTTCATTAATATATATATATATATATATTTCATTTCAGGAATGCCTATTTTTAAAAGAGATACAAAAAATAGACATGTCTCCGATTTATGGGTGAAGAAAACACTCCTCTTAGAACGATCACCGAAATCTGTGGATGAGAAGATAATTGTGGAAACGCTCATAAAAGGAAAAATAAAGAAAATGCGAATATCGGAGGTATGTATAATACATGAACGAAATTATTTTTTTCTCTTATACCTTGTTTAATTACTTAATATGTATATATTTTTTTCATTTCAGGAATGTCTATTTTTACAAGAGATACAAAAAATAGACATATCTCCGATTTACGGATGAACATGAACACTCTTCTTAACACGATCACCGAATTCTGTGGAAGACAAGAGAATTCTGGCAACGCCCGTAAAAGGAAAAATGAAGAAAGTGCGAATATCGGAGGTATGTATACTACATGAACGAAATAATTTTTTTCTCTTATACCTTGCTTAATTACTTAATTTATACATATATGTTTCATTTCAGGAATGATTATTTTTACAAAAGACACAAAAAATTGACATCTCTCCGATTTATGGGTGAACAAGAACACTCCTCTTAGAACGATCAGCGAATTCTGTGGATGACAAGATAATTGTGGCAACCCCCATAAAAGAAAAAATGAAGATAGAGCGAATATCGGAGGTATGTATATCACATGAACGAAATTAATTTTTTTCTCTTATACCTAGCTTAATAATTTAATATGTATATATATTTTTTTTTATTTCAGGAATGCCTATTTTTACAAGAGATACAACAAATAGACATGTCTCCAGTTTATGGAAGAACAAGAACACTTCTCTTCGAACGATCACCGAATTCTATGGTTGAAAAGATAATTGTGGAAACGCCCATAAAAGGAAAAATAAAGAAAATGATAATATCGGAGGTATGTATAATACATGAACGAAATTATTTTTTTCTCTTATACCTTGTTTAATTACTTAATATGTATATATTTTTTTCATTTCAGGAATGCCTATTTTTACAAGAGATACAAAAAATAGGCATCTCTCCAATTTATGGGTGAACAAGAACACTCGTCTTAGAACGATCAACGAGTTCTGTGGATGACAAGAGAATTGTGGTAATACCCATGGAGAAAAAAAATCAAGAAAGAGCAAGTATCGGAGGTATGTATAGAACATGAACGAAATTATATTTTTATCATATACCTTGCTTAATTACTTAATATATATATGTTTTTCATTTCAGGAATGCCTATTTTTACAAGCGGACACAAACAAATAGACATCTCTCCGATTTATGGATGAACAAGAACACTCCTGTTAGAACGATCACCGAATTCTGTAGATGACAAGATAATTGTGGCAACCCCACAAAAGAAAAGATGAAGAAAGTGCGAATATCGGAGCTATGTATATTACATGAACGAAATTATTATTTTTCTCTTATACCTAGCTTAATGACTTAATATATATATATATATATATCATTTCAGGAATGCCTATTTTTAAAAGAGATACAAAAAACAGACATGTCTCCGATATATGGGTGAAGAAAACACTCCTCTTAGAACGATCACCGAAATCTGTGGATGACAAGATAATTGTGGAAACGCCCATAAAAGGAAAAATAAAGATAATGCGAATATCGGAGGTATGTATAATACATGAACGAAATTATTTTTTTCTCTTATAGTTTGTTTAATTACTTAATATGTATACCTTTTTTTTTTCATTTCAGGAATGTCTATTTTTACAAGAGATACAAAAAATAGACATATCTCCGATTTACGGATGAACATGAACACTCTTCTTAACACGATCACCGAATTCTGTGGAAGACAAGATAATTCTGGCAACGCCCGTAAAAGGAAAAATGAAGAAAGTGAGAATATCGGAGGTATGTATACTACATGAAGGAAATAATTTTTTTCTCTTATACCTTGCTTAATTACTTAATTTATACATATATTTTTCATTTCAGGAATGATTATTTTTACAAAAGACACAAAAAATTGACATTTCTCCGATTTATGGGTGAACAAGAACACTCCTCTTAGAACGATCAGCGAATTCTGTTGATGACAAGATAATTGTGGCAACCCCCATAAAAGAAAAAAAATGAAGATAGAGCGAATATCGGAGGTATGTATATCACATGAACGAAATTAATTTTTTTCTCTTATACCTAGCTTAATAACTTAATATGTATATATATTTTTTTTCATTTCAGGAATGCCTATTTTTACAAAAGACACAAAAAAGAGACACCTCTCCGATTTATGGGTGAACAAGAACACTCCTCTTAGAACGATCACCGAATACTGTAGATGACAAGATAATTGTGGCAACGCCCATAAAATGAAAATATAAAGAAAGTGCGAATATTGGAGGTTTGTATAATACATGAACGAAATTATTTTTTTTATCTTATACTTGCTTAATTACTTAATATGAATATGTTTTTCATTTCAGGAATGCCTATTTTTACAAGCAGACACAAACTAATAGACATCTCTCCGATTTATGGATGAACATCAACACTCTTCTTAACACGATCACCGGATTCTGGGGAAAGAAAGATAATTCTGGCAACGCCCATAAAAGGAAAAATGAAGAAAGTGCGAATATCGGTGGTATGTATACTACATGAACGAAATTATTTTGTTCTCTTATACCTTGCTTAATTACTTAATTTATATATTTTTTTTTCATTTCAGGAATGCCTATTTTTACAAAAGACACAAAAAATAGAAATCTCTCCGATTTATGGGTGAACAAGAACACTCCTCTTAGAACGATCACCGAATTCTGTAGCTGACAAGATAATTGTGGCAACGCCCATAAAAGGAAAAATGAAAAAAGTTCTAATATCGGAGATATCTGTAGTACATGAACGAAATAAGTTTTTTCTCTTATATCTTGCTTAATTACTTAATATGTATATGTTTTTCATTTCAGGAATGGCTATTTTTACAAGAGATACAAAAAATAGACATGTCTCCGATTTATGGGTGAACAAGAACACTCCTCTTAGAACGATCATCGAATTCTGTGGTTGACAAGATAATTGTGGCAACGCCCATAAAAGGAAAATTGAAGAAAATGCGAAAATCGAAGGTGTGTATACTACATGAACGGAATTATTTTTTTCTCTTATAACTAGCTTAATTACTTAATATGCATATTTTTTTTCATTTCAGGAATGCCTACTTTTACAAGCGGACACAAACAAATAGACATCTCTCCTACTTATGGATAAACATGCACATTCTTCTTAGTATGATCACCGAATTCTGTGGATGACGAGATATTTGTGGTATTGTCCATAAAAGGAAAAATGAAGAATGTGTGAATATCGGAGGTATGTATACTACATGAACGAAATTATTATTTTCTCTTATACCTTGCTTAATTACTTAATATGCATAGATATTTTTTTCATTTCAGGAATGCCTATTTTTACAAGCATACAATAAATAGACATCCTCGATTTATGGGTGAACAAGAACACTCCTTTTAGAAAGATCACCGAATTCTGTGGATGACAAGATAATTGGGGCAACGCCCATACAAGGAAAAATAAAGAAAGTGCGAATATCGGAGGTACGTATAATACATGAACGAAAATATTTTTTTCTCTTATACTCTTTTTAATTACTTAATATGTATATTTTTTTTCTTCTCAGGAATGTCTATTTTTACAAGAAATACAAAAAATAGACATTTCACCGATTTATGGTTGAACAAGAACACTCGTCTTAGAACGATCACCGAATTCTTTGGATGACAAGATAAGTGTGGCAACCCCCATAAAAGGAAAAATGAAGAAAGAGCGAATATCGGAGGTATGTATATTACATGAACGAAATTAATTTTTTTCTCTTATACCTAGCTTAATAACTTAATAAATATATATATATATATTTTTTTTTGTCATTTCAAGAATGCGTATTTTTACAAGAGATACAAAAAATAGACATTTCATCGATTTATAGGTGAACAAGGACACACCTCTTAGAATGATCACCGAATCCTGTGGATGACAAGATAATTGTGGAAACGCCCATAAAAGAAAAATAAAGGAAGTACGAATATCGTAGGTATGTATAATACATGAGCGAAATTATTTTTTTCTCTTATACCTTGTTTAATACTTAAAATGTATATTTTTTTTCATTTCAGGAATGTCTATTTTTACAAGAGATACAAAAAATAGACATTTCTCCGATTTATGGGCGAACAAGAACACTCGTCTTAGAACGACCACAGAATTCTTTGGATGACAAGATAAGTGTGGCAACCCCATAAAAGAAATAATGAAGAAAGAGCGAATATCGGAGGTATGTATATTACATGAACGAAATTAATTTTTTTCTCTTATACCTAGCTTAATAACTTAATATATATATATTTCATTTCAGGAATGCCTATTTTTACAAGAGATACAAAAAATAGACATGTCTCCGATTTATGGGTGAACAAGGACACACTTCTTAGAACGATCACCGAATCCTGTGGATGACAAGATAATTGTGGAAACGCCCATAAAAGGAAAATTAAAGGAAGTGCGAATATCGGAGGTATATATAATACATGAACGAAATTATTTTTTTCTCATATACCTTGTTTAATACTTAAAATGTATATATTTTTTTCATTTCAGGAATGTCTATTTTTACAAGGGATACAAAAGATAGACATTTCTCCGATATATGGGTGAACATGAACATTCCTCTTAGAACGATCAACGAATTCTGTGGATGACAGTAGAATTGTGGTAATGTTCATGGGAAAAAAAGGAAGAAATCACGAATATTGGAGTTATGAATACTACACTGTGTAAATTATTTTTTCTCTTATAACCTGTTTTATAACATAAAATATGCATATATATATATATTTTCATTGATGCTTATTTTTACAAGAGGATATAACAATAGATATCTCGCAGATTTCTGGTTGAAGCACACTCCTCTCTGAAAGATCACAGAATTCCGTGGATGACAAGAGAATGGCGGTAATGCCCAATAAAAAAAATAAAATAACGCAGAATGTAGTAATATTGGGGGTATGTATATTAAACGGAGTAATAAGTGATATTTTTCTTTTATGCCTTGATTTGTTTTGAGGAGTGCTTTCTTTAACAAGAGGAACTAAAAATAGTCATATTTCCCATTTGTGGATGACAAGAACGCTTCTCTTTGACTGACTGCCGAAGAAGACTGTGAATTACGACCATGAAAGAAGCAAAAGATAGTTTGAATACTGGAAGTACGTGTATGCACACTGATTATAACAACTTAAATTTTTCTCTCTGACTTTGATTAAAACTTAAAGTATATTTATTTTAAATTTCTGGAATGATTATTTTTACAAGAGGAACTAAAAATAAATATATTTGCGGCCTGTAGGTGACAAAGGTTTCTCTTTTTTGAACAATCGCCGAAACAGAATGTGGAGGATAGGAGGAGAACGACAACACCCATTAAAGAAACAGAAAAATTTACTAATATCGATGGTACTTACTCGGAGGTACTTTGAGTAAGAAGTTAAAAATTTCCCGTATAACTTCATTTCTAAATGAATTTATTTTTCGGGAATGCCCTTTTTTACAAGAAAAATTAAAAATAGAGATAGATCCGATTTGAAGATGACAAGAACTTTCCTCTTTGAGTGAGAACCGAAGAATAGTGTGGATGACAGTGGCAATGCATTCACCATGAAACAAACAGAAACAAAGTTCCAATATCTGATGTGCGTTGTACTGCACTGGGTAATAATACGTTAATTTTTTTCTTTCTCTAGATTGATAACTGAAAATAATTTTATACGTAGGAAAGCCTATTTTTAAAAGGAGAATTAAAAGTAGCTAAATCTATGTTTTAAGCATAAAACTTGAGTTTTAAAATCCGTTGAAGCACCTATTCTATTATTGTATTTGTTTTGAATGAAAGGCAACGTAATTCCATATGGATATATTATCAGAAAGAGTGCTACCCCATAAAAGATTGCTGAATTCTAATTGTAATAGGAATTTCAACATGTCTTAAAATATTTCTTTCTCTTACCATTGATTAAACAGCAGAGATTAAATTTGTGTTTAAGAGAGGGTTGATTTTCATGTTAGTGAGAGCAATTTTGGAGATTTCAATTTTGAAGATTTTTCCTAAGAAGTAATAAAATATAATATACCTTATGCTGAAAACCAATACCACCAGTAGTGTAAAGATATAATCACTAAAAAAGTTTTTTAATTTTATTAAATTTTGAGAAATGTTAATTTCACATTCATTGCTACACTTTGGTCTTAACCAAAAGGCCGAGAAGCGATCCTTTTGTTTTGTCTATCTACTAACAACTCATCCGCCGGCTGAAATCGCAGAAATAACCTTTATAGCAGTCTTTCAGTTTTGGCTGGCGGTAAAGCAAGCCGGTCTAAAATCCCAATCGCTAGTCTCCGAGCACGGGCACTTTCTATGAGGTGTCCCGCGATTACGAATCAATACTGCGACGGAGCCTCTGCATCGGGTCGAGCCTGTTCCAACAACTCTTTAGAGTTTTATTGAGTCGGGTTCTGTCGTGATGTTCGGACCTAAGTATTATAAGGGCTGGATCGGGGTCAAAGCGGGGTCCCTGGTGGACGCCGTAGCGGCTCTTTCTTGGCTCTCGTATGGTGACTAGTAGTGGTCAAGAACACGTTACCGGATCGTCTTACATTCATTCCAAATAAGATTTACATTATTTTTATTAATCTATCGATATCGCCAGCATTATGAGACAAATATTAAAACAAAGAACTGCTTTCGTTCATCAAAAGTCCACTGAAGCTGTTTTTAAATTAGTTTTTCAAAGTAATATTATATCTTTTTCCACTAAACCTAGGAAATGTTGTCTGTCCTTAAGGATATATTAAAAAAAAAAGAATTACTATAGTTCATTAAATGTTCAATGATGCAAGATCATTGATACATAAAGTTTATAAGTTGACCATGAGGTTTAATCTTTATGCCTACAATAGTATACGAGTTAGAACACCAATGAATTAAAAATGCGCCAAATTACGCTCTCTGAAATAGACCAATGTCTGTGAATGTGCATCAATAAATACTTTAGACATTAAAAAGTAGAAAATACTTTAAAAGTTTTTGACTTTTTTTTTTTTACTTTATTGAAATATTTTTATCCGGATATACTTTCCATTCTTTTTTGAATCAAAGAACTCAAATAAAGTGCCTAAAAGTTATTACTATATGGAAAATTAAAATTAGATTGTTTTTTCAATTTGTAGACTTCTTTTAACTACTATCCTGAAAACATTACCACGAAGGGGTCATTACGGTACCATTGTTGTTATTGTACGCAAAACGATATGTGAATAAAATTGATTATTAATTCTCTGTCTCTCTTTTTTTTTTTTTTTTTTTGGTAGACACATCTAGGATTATATTAACTGTTTGCCACAAAAGTACAACAATAAAATTGCATTTTCTCACGCTCGCTAAAGTACGCCAACAATATAGATTCAGTTCTCTAGAAGGGATCCTAGTTAAACCTATTTGTTGTTACTGGTAAACAAAAGTAAAACTGTGAAGCATTACATCCATTTCTTCATTTAACCCTAGAACTACCGGAAATTTTACTCAAGTTTTATAAAAACATTCTACACCAGAATTATTACTTAAAACTATTTAATTTGTTTATTTAACTTATTATTGTCTGATTTATACATTTAGTTTGTTTTGAAGAAATTTCTGGTTTGAATAGATATTTTGAATATACATGTCGGGTCCATTGGACCCTTCTGGTAGACAGAGGGTTAACAACAATGGACTTCAAGCATTCACAACAAACATGTTTCTTGGAACTGTTTTCAAGTTCCTCCATTGTTGAAATAATGTTTTATTGTTGTCAACAAAACACAACAATGAGTTCGTTCTGTAATGCTCAAGTATGTAACAAGAACGAGCAATTGTTAAAATCTTTAATATTGAAACAATTAAGGAATTTCTCATTCTCACAAACAATTTGCGAGCTTGTAGGTTGGAATGCTATTGAACGTATTTCAAACAATATTTTTCAGTGAAAGAAAGATAACTTTTGCATTATTTTCAAAATTTATCGGTTAATTCGAGTGTTCACATCTTCATCTTCAAAATAGCCGGTTTGGGACATTTTATTGACTTTTCTTTCGTCGTTCATCTTCATCTATGCCATTTGTACTGTTATGATGCAAAAAAAAAGTCTCTCCGATTTATGGGTGAACAAGAAATCTTCTCTTAGAACGATCACCGAATTCTCTGGATGACGAGATAATTGTAACAACGCCCTTAAATGAAAAAATGAAGAAAGTGTGAATATCGGAGGTATGTATACTACATGATCGAAATTATTTTTTTCTCTTATACCTTGCTTACTTACTTAATAAGTACATATTTTTCATTTCAGGAATGCCTATTTTTACATGAGACACAAAAAATAGACATCTCTCCGATTTATGGGTTTACAAGAACACTCCTCTTAGAACACCTAATTCTGTGGATGACAAGATAATTATGGCAACACCCATAAAAGGAAAAATGAAGAAAGTGCGAATATCGGAGGTATATATAATATATGAACGAAATTATTTTTTTATCTTATACCTTACTAAATTACTTAATATGTATATGTTTTTTTCATTTCAGGAATGCCTATTTTTACAAGCGGACACAAACAAATAGACATCTCTCCGATTTATGGATGAACATGAAAACTCTTCTTAACACGTTCACCGAATTCTGTGGAATACAAGATAATTCTGATAACGCCCGTAAAAGGAAAAATGAAGAAAGTGCGAATATCGGAGGTATGTATACTACTTGAACAAAATTATTTTGTTCTCTTATATCTGGCTTAATTACTTAATATGTATATATATTGTTTTTCATTTCAGGAATGCCTATTTTTACAAGAGATACAAAAAATAGACGTCTCCGATTTATGGGTGAACAAGAACACTCCTCTTAGAACGATCACCGAATTCTGTGGATGACAAGATAATTGTGGAAACGCCCATGAAAGGAAATATAAAGAAAGTGCGAATATCGGAGGTATGTATAATACATGAACGAAAATATTTTTTTCTTTTATACCTTGTTTAATTACTTAATATGTATATAATGTATCTGTTAATTTTTTCTTTTCGACATATAAAAGGTAATATAAAAATGTTCAACGCTCCAAAGATCAGTATGACAACATAAACTTTTTTAAAAATAAACAATAATTTATTTATTTTTAATTTTTATTATTATTATTTTTTAGTACTACATGTAAACCAGCATTCAATATGCCTTTTTTGCAATGCCAACAAAAGTTTTCCTTCTTTACTAACACGTTTACTAAAGCATTTAGAAACATTCTAGCAATTAAATTTCAAAAGAACTTTTTACCCTGGAAATATAGAAACAATGCATTGGCAAAGTATGAAGCCGAAATACAGATACCGAAATAGTATTAAAATGCCAGTGCTAGAAAACGAAATTTATAACTATAGAACAATACAACAGTAAAATTTAAAATTTATATATGAATGAAAATTAAGCAAGTTCTAATGTGCGTTTTGTATTTACGTTCGTTTCATTTAACTAGCGAAGAAGCACCTGTACGGTGATAAGTTTTCCTCGCACGAAATGAATTATGAGTAGGAAACATGCATTTCGTTGCATGCATTCACAACTTTTACAAAACATTATAACATTTTTAATAACACAATAAATAAGACCACTAACTCTATACGGAAATAGTGAATGTGTCTAATTAGAAATTCCTGTAATTAGCGACACTGAGGTCAGCAAATCGTGATTTCCAGGTCACATGTATAAGGGGGTGTGTATATATTACGTTATCACTGTCGGGGGAGGCGGAGTGTCTGGCACTTATATCGTAAGATATCTCTAGAGGGAGGTGTGTTTCGCTTTTGATATCGTTATCATTTTTTATCAATCAAACTTTTCTTTTTTGGGTAACTTTCCTTTACGTACAAACAGTCTGTTACCTTTTATTTTTTATTATTTTTATATGCCTTTATCAAAATACAAAGCTATTATTAATAATAGCCATTAAATGTTTATAAAATAATTTCATTTCAAAATTTTCAATACCCCAACGTTTGGCATTCCTGTTCTTCTGCAATGTGCGCATATAATTCACTGTTAGAGAAATCAGGAGCATAATGTGTTGGAAATTATACTTGCGCTTACCAGTAAAGAAAGAGAAATAATGTTAACCACTGTTTTGTTGATACGTTCTGCATTCATCCTTCCCGGTCAAGAAGACAATATTAATGTTCAATGCATTATGAAACAATATGTTATTATTAAATACGTTTAAATAGTAACTAACTCCTTTAGATGTTATTTGATATAAATTTATTTGATATATTGATATTTTATTGAGTCCTTGAATCTTTAAACTATGAAACTAATGAATGTATAATTATATGTGTATATCACTGCAAACGTATAAAAAAAAGAATGAGAATGTAAAAAAAAAAGAAAAAAAAAAAAAAAAAAAAAAAAATTAGACATTGATAACGACATTATCGGGGGGAGGGGGGGTGGATGGGCCAACGAATGATAACATATGATATCGTAAGGAGGGGAGGGGGTCCAAAATGCTCATAAAGTTATAGATGTATAACCTCTAAGCAAATGAAGGGGGAAAAAAAGGTACAGGTAAATTTTATACAATTAATTTCTAAAGTCGTATAGTGATTTTTCTTAATTTTTTAGGTACGATGACATTTTGTTATATATTTTTTTCAGTTAGATAATCTGCTAGTACATTTTTAAAAACTCAATAAGAAACATTAATTATTATAAAGAAGAAAAACATAACAATGTAAAATGTGGTGTATGAAGAAACCATTTGAGTGTAGTAGGCATGGTTTTAACCCTCTGTCTACCAGAAGGGTCCAATGGACCCGACATGTACATTCAAAATATTTATTCAAACCAGAAATTTCTTCAAAACAAACTAAATTTATAAATCAGACAATAATAAGTTAAATAAACAAATTAAATAGTTTTAAGTAAAAATTCTGGTGTAGAATGTTTTTATAAAACTTGAGTAAAATTTTCGGTAGTTCTAGGGTTAATTGATCTTCCTTGATTTTCCCGTAAATACTTGTAATTTTCATTGACCTTGCCGTAAATACGGGTTAGGACTCTTTAGAAAGCCTTCCAAAGAAAGCATATTCAACTTACAGAAAAATGTATATTTCGGAAAAGGGGAGGGTAGTGAGAAATATTCCTGGTTTAATTTTACAGGAAAAACACGCTACACATCGTAAAAGATATAGGTTATCTCTTATTCATTACAAAAATAAAATTATATTTAAGGTGCCAACTGTATAAGAAAGGGGTATGACCGAGATATGACATTAAATAAATGTCACTGATTTTTTTTTTCTTTCACTGTTCAATAACAATACATTTCTCTAAATATCAACAACAAAAAAAGATTAATTGACAATGTTTTTTCTTTAAACTTAAAACTTTTTTGAAAATTTATCTCATTGCAAAATTCTAGAATATGATTTAAAGATATTAATAAATTATAATTGCTGATTAAATAAAGTTATAAGGCAAATAAAAAAGTAATACAATAAAATAGTGAATGATATGTTTTTATTTTTTTTAATTATATAAAAAAGTATAAATCATAATTTAGTGTAAAGGGCGACATTTTTTGTCATACATATAAATGTTTTCAAATATTCCCGCGTTATGCGAAATGAAGTAAAAGGCAGGAATTAGGGCGGAGATTCGATAACAGAATTTAGACGCTCTGCGACATATTACATTTCTTTCACAAGGCTTTTAGCATTTCCCTAAAAGTAATTTTTAGTTAGTGCGGCTTTGATGCTGCTTTAATAGAAAATGTAGCATATAAAATTGTATTGAATTTTGCGAAGTTTTTATCAATACTGTTGTAATTTTATATTCAGAGAGTAAGAAACTTTTCACTATATGTATGTGTGTGATTAAATTCTGCTATAAAATTTTGGATCTATTTAATGAGATTTGTGCAATTGTTGAAGCATGCACAGTGTTCGCAAGCCTCAGTGGATATAAATGCCAGATTTTTTGTAAAGTATATTTTCCTTATTAACCCTCTAATTCCTGGGGTAGAATACATTCTAGAAATTCCGTAATTCAGAGAATCTCAAATTATATAACTAAATTTCAATAAAAATATTTGCTTCATTTAACCCTTTAAGACCGGGAGATTTATTGGTAGAAATTTAAAGTTTGGGTGGTTTCCCCTTACCGATAGAACCGTATTTGATTGAAAAAAAAATATTTTAAAAATGTGTGGGTTCGGGCTTAATGCAGCCGATTTGGGGCTGTATCTACACAATTGTGTAGTTTGGGATTACGTGTGCAAATATCTAAAAATAAAAGTTTAAGCAAAAAAAGTTGTTGTTTATTGAGATAATTTTCACCAGTCACAATGAAAATGTTTGAAACAATTTTTGTTTTTGGACAGACCTCTACAATTTCATTTTCTGAGATGTGTTCAATGCTCACGCCCCTCTTAAGAGGCGTTGACAAATGGTATGCCCTTCACTCCGTTTGGATTGTGCCTGATCCTTCAAATTTCTTTTTTTTAGTTTTCCCAACAGCGGTATTTTGTTGAAATACCGATCGAAGTACATAAAACTAGGTCTGAACCAGAGTAAGGACTACAGCATGTCCTAAGCCCAGATCCTTGTGGACTAGGTCTGTACTTTTCCACTGGTACACTACAAAATTTAAAACTATCCCAGGTGATACTGTTACAAGGCTCCCAAATGGTCCGCCAACTGTATACCAATATTGTTTTAGAAAATTTTTCTTTTTAGATTTTTCTTACAAACCGCTCAGGAATCACCTTTGAAAGTTAATTCTAGCGCAAACCTACCATACAATTTTCTGTTAAAATTTATTGGTATTTAGTTGGCGGACCATTTGGGAGCCCTGCTGTTACAACAGAGTGTGGTTTATTTTTATATACTGCTTTACTGAAGCACGTCCTAAAAAAAGAATCGTCTGCTCATCTATGGAAAATTTTCCCTGATCTCCTGGTAAATTCAAGCAGATACTACGGAATCTGTCGAGCATTTGCTGAACTTTCTATAATTTATTATTTATTCCTTGCTGTGTCGACAAAATGGAATGAATTTATCAAACTTGAAAATCTATCTCGTGATATGCATATAACTCATATAAAACTTATAAATCATATATGACATCTATAACTCAGAACTGAAACATACCGTTCGTTACATGTGCATATTATATATCTAATACTATCAATTTTAAATAGAAATCATTAATATTTTAAACAGAAATCATGAATAGTACAAACCTATTTAAAATTAATCCGGTTTGAAAATATAGTTAATAAAAAATAAATTGCTAAAAACATAATTAAAAAAAAATCACTTAAAAATAAAAATTTTATATATTAGGAATTGTACCCATTTTGGAAACGGTAAAACCCGGACCATCACAATTGTGTGGGTAATTTGTTTTTCAACATTTGTAAAGCCTAATTAAATTTATCAAAGACAAAATCAATTAAAATCATGAATAAAGTATATGAAAAGGAAAATTAAATCTAAGCAAACATTAAAAATCATATTTAAAAGAAATTACGACAATACGTACTTTTTGTCTATTGCTGTCAGATGATATAGTCTTTTTAAAAGTACAAAATCTAACCCTGTATTTTAGTTAGTGCCCCCTAGTGGTGTCTTATCAAAACATCTGAAGCCAATTAACTCATATAAATGTGCAGATTTGGTTTTAAATCTCACAAAAAAGGAAATAGTCATTCGCTTTTACTTTAGTATCACTCCCACAATTGTGTTGGTCAGGGATGACAATCTGCTATTTTAAATAAAGCGAATATTGCTATTTTAAATTTCTGGTGTGATTTTGGAAAATTTGAATTAAAAAGTCCACTAAATTGGAAACACTGGTGATAGCATATATGCTGCCATGGGCATTAGAGGGTTGATGAAGAAATTCTTTGTTTAAGTATGGTGACCGTTACTTAGAAAAATATGGTATTCTAATCCTCTGAAGCATTCGAACTTTTCTTTGCCAGTTAAAAGTGAACGAATGAATCAGCTTTTCATAATTCATAAAATAGTGGCCTTTTATATACAAACATTCACATACATGTGTAAAGCAATACATATTTTAAGAATAAGAGAATTTCAGTACATTTTACTGATTGGCCATTTTATTTATACTCATAATTACTTTTTCATTACTGAGAATTGGAAAATTATCAGCATTATTTACTGATAATTTAAATATTTTGTGCATTATTTACTGATAATTTCAATATTTTGTGTATGCGCGACAATTTTGTTAAAAATGCGGGAGGTTTCAAGTGACGAATGCATAATTTTGACTCTGGACTCTGAGAAAAACAGTTGAAAGGAAAGCAAAACACACTTCGCGAAAATATTAAAGTTACTTAATTCTTTATTTTAAAAATCCGGATATTAAAACAGAATCAAATTTAAAATTTACACTTTTGTTTTCTTTTTATAATTTTGATAATAGATTTAAATAGAAATATTAATAATATATTTTGCAATACGATTTTCCTAAAAATAAAAATACAAAATAGGTATTAAAAGCTTTTATAAAAATTTACAAAAAATTACAAAGCTCCACGGATAAATTTCAAATACGACATAAATTTCTGTAAGTGTTGAAAAATATTTTTATTTTATTTAAAATTTGTTGATTTCATTTTTTAGTGTTCCATATACGACTGAAGTACAACTGAAGTTTATTCTTTTTTAATCGTTAAAATACAAATTGCTTTGCGAGTATTTTGTAAGCATAACTTAAGACCTCGGAATGATCTATGATTTCTGATTGCAGATACTAAAAATCGAGTTATGTTAAAAAATATGTAGGTTGCTATTCATGTATTTTATTTCGAAAATTAATTTCAAAATATATTTTTTCAAGGTTAATTTCTGAGAAAAATTTTAAATGTAACCTACAGAGTTTTAAAAACATAAATTAATTTTTAAATGTGTGAGTAAAGAATTATAGCTCATTCCGCAAAGTTGCTTTTGAGTTATGCTTGAAAAACTGCCCACATTTGAATCTGTTTTGCAACAATTACAAATTATTTTTAAATTTAGGAGTATCATAATTTAAACTTGCATACCTCTTAAACCACTTGACTAAATGCTTTACCATTTAGTATTTTCTTTCCTGTTAGTTAATTTTGAATGTTTTACTACATGTAAGCAGGCATCTAATATACCCTTTTTCCGTGCCTACAGAAGTTTTCTCTTTTTATTAACATGTTTATTGAAGTCTCTATAGAAACATTTTAGTAATTGAACGTACATAAAAAAAAATCTTTTCCCCTGCATATGTGCGATCAATTGACATTCAAATTGTGAAACTGGAACTGCAAACCCCTTCACGGTCGCTTAGTATTTGGAAAAACCATAAAAAATACCTATTTATTTTATTACAGAAATTGAATAATTAAAAGGTTTCTAAATAAAATATGCAATTAGTTTTTTTAACCCTCTGTCTACCAGAAGGGTCCAATGGACCCGACATGTACATTCAAAATATTTATTCAAACCAGAAATTTCTTCAAAACAAACTAAATGTATAAATCAGACAATAATAAGTTAAATAAACAAATTAAATAGTTTTAAGTAAAAATTCTGGTGTAGAATGTTTTTATAAAACTTGAGTAAAATTTCCGGTAGTTCTAGGGTTAAAGGTCCTGTCCCTGCCGGCGAAGACACTCACGAGCTAATGCTAATCCTATGGGGAGGGATTTTTCTAATATCTCGTTTGCATTTCGACATTTTTAAATATTTTTTTTTTTTTTTGCATTGGATAGCCGAGGTCCGTCTCTAGAGCGCACCTTGGTTACTTTTTCGATTTTGGTTGCAGATATTTTTTAGAATGACACTTTCATTTTCAGAACCGGTTTTGAAAATGAAAGTAACTTTATTAAAAATATCTGCGACCAAAATCGAAAAAGTAACCAAGGTGCGCTGTAGAGACGGATCTCGGCTATCCAATGCAAAAAAAAAAAATATTTAAAAATGTCGAAATGCAAACGAGATATTAGAAAAATCCCTCCCCATAGGAGTAGCATTAGCTCGTGAGTGTCTTCGCCGGCAGGGACAGGACCCTTAAGGAGAAAAAAAAAAAAGATGTTACAGAACAAATTCATATTTGTAGAAAAGCCATCATGCGAGAATCTGTCTTTTTACACCGTACAAATTAATGCGAATAAAACCTTTATTTTTTACATCTTAGATCTTTATTTATCATCATCTCAAACATATCTACAAATAATATTTGAAATATATATACATTAAATTTCGATTATTAATAATTTTTTTAGTGTTACATATTTTGAAACATGCAATACAGAGCCCAACATTACAGTCAGCGCAAAAGCCTTCACACCGAAATGCCTGTTAAATTTTTATGGTTTCAGAAGTTTTTTCCAGCACTAAATCTCCAGCCCGGAAATATGACGGGAGCGAGAAATAACGAACGACACCTCAGTCCGTGATATCGACGGGAGCGAGATGTAAGGGGTTAAAACCCATGTACTAGGACTAAGGAAACAAAAGAGTACAAACAGAGAAATATCATACTTACAACGGTAAAATTTTAAGGCTATAGAGACGTTGAAAGATTGAGGATGAAAAGTTTCAGTTCGGAATTATTCCTATATTTCTATTGTAAAAGCCATTTATACAGTAGAACCCCGTTTATCCGAATCCCGATTATCCGAAAATCGGCTTAACCGAAAGACCTTAAAATACCTTTAAGTCTTTTTTAAATGTGAAAAATTTTATTGTCAACACTATTTTTACCAATGTCAAATGACACCTTTAAACATATTTTGATTTATGATTACTATTTTATTTGTAAGTTTTAGATCAAAACAATTCCGAATCATTTTTAATACATTGAACAGTTATTTTAATGCTTATTGGCTATAAAAATTAGAAGCGAAATAAGCAAAAATCAAATATTTAAAAGGGGTTATGGAACACTGGTAGAAATAATCTTAAAAAGCATGTTCTTTATGAAATAAATAAACAGAGTCAACTTATTTATTTGGTCCATTGCGCAATTTCGGGCACTTTATTAGACAGACACGTATATCACTTCATTTTTAAAAAATATATATATATTGTGATTTTTAAGCTGTCGGAGCAACTTATAATTTTCGTTTGACATTCAGGGTGCTTTGAATACGGTACCACAACATTTTTATTACTGCGATGTTCTAAATTACGATCACAGCTTTTCATCAAACAAGTTTTCACCATGAGCCTATGAAACCCCGATTATCCGAATATTCCTATGGATTAACCGAAAATGCTTTGATCCCATGCTTTTCGGATAATCGGGGTTTTACTGAATTTGTACATTTCTTAATTCTAAAAAATATTTAAAAAAGTATTTAAAATAAAAGATTTGAGTGAAGTTATAAATATTTCACAAAATCCCAATAAATACCAATTTAATTAATTAACTTTAAATGGCAAAATCATTTTAAAACTTATTAAATGATGGTATAAATTTTCTAATTTGGTTTAAAAAAAATCACGAAAAATGCGTTAGAAGATGTAATTTTAAGAAACTCATAATTTGGGACATAAAGGGTTAAATAAATAAATAAATAGACGTGACATGTTTAAAAATATTTAAAAATGGCTATTTGCTTTATATTTTTAGTTTAAAAAAATACTAAGCAAATAATCATCAACAGTCAGTTTCTATTAAGGGAAATCCGGTCGTTAATTTTATGAACCATGATTATTGTCTATTTAAAAATCGAGTTAATTGAAAAAACATATCGAAGTTTTAGCATTTTAATCACACTGATATATATATATATATATATATATATATATATATATATATTCATTTAATATCAAATAGATGCAGTAATTTAAACAGGAAAATTGATATTTTTGTCCTTTATTGAAATTCAAAAAACTAACCCGAACTCCCCTCCCTCTTCTCCTACTTAATCTGCCAAACGTAATCGCATGGTTCGTACGGATACCGTTATTTCTCCAGGAAAACTACCAGTATCTTTTTATAAAAAAATAAATCTAGGTTAGACGCGCAAAATTTCGCATTCTTTTAAGAAGAGATTTTCCATAAGAAAACATTGGTACCGAAAAAAATTCTGATCTGCAAAATTCAAGGAAGCGTACGAACCATGAATCGTTAAAAAATGTGTTATCTCATATCTCCTTCACAAAATCATTTAATAATATATTAAAATGCATTGTAAAATATTCAAATGGAATTCCCAAAGCTGAAAATTCTAACATAAGCTTACAAAAAAAAAAAAAAAAGAAAAGAAAAAAAAAAGGTAGGATACGATGATTATTTTAAGGCTGGTGTTAATCTTAACAAAATATTAAACATTTACGGCAATTCGCCTATTTAAAAAAAGGATAGGTAAACACACAGCAAAGTAAATCATTAATATATAAAACTTAAAAAATGAAATGTCCGATGGAAAAAAGAAAAAAAATCAGTATTCCGTGGACACAGATTTCTGAATACAGTTATAGATAATATTTAATGCCAAATAACTATATTATATATAACTAAAATGCAGAATTGACAAATCTATTTATTTTAAATATGTATATATATAGTAAAATATGAAGCTATAAAAATTATTTTTACAGATTCATATAACAAACGATTTTTATATAAATAATACCCATTCTTCTTATTCTTTTTAAAATTATATTACTTATTTTTTAAAAATTCAAATTTGTCTGAAAATCAAATTATAAAATTCAACTTTCTACTTTGTTTATTTATAATTTTAATGTTCCCATAACCAAATAATAAATGCAAGCGAAAAGGGAAAGTTACACAAGGTTGAGGGAAGAACGCAGCACGGTTTTCTCCCTTTCTCCACTGTTGAACGGAAGCCGGATCTTTTCAAAGTGCTGCTGTTAGAAGTCGTTCCCTCCCTAGACGGTCGTCTCGTGAATCAATCACAAGGAGGGAATCTTACTACCATAGAGGTACAAGCAAAGAACGTAGAGGAAAAGAAGGGAAGGCTTTGGAAACCGTAACTAACCGAAACAGTGAAAACAGCTCTGCTGGGAAACACACTCAAAGGGGAGATCCAATCATAGGCATTCTTCATTGCATCTACCAATTCGCCAAACTTTCTTGTAGTAAACCTAAGATAACACCTTCGCGCCAACGCCCCGCGAGAATTCAAAACGACATTTCTTGGTCAGTTTGGCTTGTGACTTAACAGCGATCGGGGCAGATTTTTTAATGTGATCTGTTCATGTTCTGTTGTTATGATATATTTTCTGTATTGAAAATAGATAGACGATGAATACGTACAATGGAAAAATCTTCAGTGATACAGCACTCTGTAAAATAATGAACTTTACGTATCGAAAGTTCCACTTTCACTCGAAATCTAACATAACAACTAATACATTCACTGTTTCACTGAGGGTCGGGGATTTAAATTGCGTCTATGAAAGTTTCCCTTCTTCACGCTTCAATTTCTTTGGTACAAGCACTCCCATCTCCCAAGGTCCTTGGAGGGTTCAAATTAAACAACCATAACTGTTAAGCAACGAGGTGCTACCAATATGGCGCTCGCTCGTTTTTTTTTTTTAAACACGTTTTACGATCGCAACGGTTCTTAAGAGGTACTTGTATTACATAAAACTATTATTATTAAATTTTATTGATGTGAGTAAAATATTCTTTCACCTTTATTTTTTAGTGTTGATGGAAGCTTTGATTCTATGTTCCATCCAAGGAAACTTCCAAGATGTGTGGAAGTTTTTTTTTTTTTTAATCGCAATGTTACCCGTTTCCCCAAAACGTTTCAGAAGATGCGTAAAATTTCTTTATGGCTATCGTCTTAAAACAAGTATAATCCAATTTTTAGAAAATAAAATAATATTTTTTAGATAAATGCTTTTTTCATTTTTTATGATTGCTTTACACCATTTACAAAGAGAACATTCAGATATCTATATAGTAATTTTTTTTTTTTTTTTTTTTTTTTTTTTTTTTTTTTTTGTTATATGCATAGCAGTTCTAAGTGAACAAAATATTGGGAAGTGGAAAACGGACGACGTTATAGTGAACTCTAGTAAATTCATCACGAACTTATCGCTATTTCTATTTGTCGAACGGTATATATTATCTTGCATTCCACAAATCAGAGAGCTCTAAAACTATGGTTGTTTTCAAGTTATGGAATCTGCACAGCTTTTTAAAACACTTGCAAGCAGTTACTCGCCAAAGATTGGAATTATTAAAACATTAATATCAATTAATATTTTCTATTATTTCTTAAAATAAATAAATAAATAAATCAGACTTTTTATTTTAGGGAATTTCGTAGCGCCAGGAGAATATATTATAGGGTTCATAGGGCGGAATTGCTCTTTCTAAACATCAATAAATGCAAAATTTCATACCTTCTGGGATGGCATTTTATAGGTTGGAAATGCCGGTGGCAATTTTGTCTAAGCTCCACCCCCTTAATTTATCATTCAAAATAACACTACTTGCAGCACGAATAAGCTGCAGGAATGCGACTGGGAACAATAGCATATATTTCAGATCGCATTATTACGTATGATTAAAAGTTAAAAAATCTCTGTATTCTAAAAAAAGTAACTACCGCTGTCGCCTCTGCGAAAATGAATTTTTTGTGACCGGGGATCTTTCTTCGCTAGTATTATGAAAACTGCTACATACTAAGTATAAAAATTCGTAGTATTATAGAGAAGCGTTTGATAAATGCGCTGAAGCAGACCGTTTTTAAAACGAATAATTATTTTAGACTTCAAAATCGTTCCATTAAAAAAGTTTTATAGAAACAAAAACTATACATGGGAATTTATTTGTTTTTTTTTCCTAGGGATATACATCATAAACTTGTAGCGCGCAGACTGAGGTTATTTTTTTAATTTGACTAATTTTTGGTGAGTTTTTTTCAATTTTGTATTCAAATTTGCAGCATTTCAAGAGATATTTTTTTCATATTCAGAAAAAGTCATTTTTTTTTATATTGATGCCAATTTGTAAAACAGCACAAATAATTATATTTCCTCTCAAATAAAAAAATGTATTTACCCGTGACTATTAAAAACAGAAATGGAAGTTTAAAATAATAATGAAATGATCACATGTTAAAAGCAAGAAATAAAGAAATTTACGTCATAAAAATTGTATTTATACGTGAATATTAAAAAAGTAAAAAACTTTAAAATAAATAAATTATTACACATGAAACGCCTTTTATGATGACAATTACGTTATATGCAAAATATATATTAAATATCGCCATATGTAAAATGTCTAAAATAATTAAATTATTACGCGAGAAAAACTTTTAATGGTCAAAATATGTTTATATTTAAAAAACTGAAAAAATAATTTTGCAAAACACTTTTAAATTGAATTATAGTAGAACCTTTTTTATCCGAAAATCTTTTAACCGAAACTCTCGGTTAACAAAAATCAATTTTTAAAGTTTTTTTTTTTTTTTTTTTTTTTTTTTTTTATCATCACATTTCTTGTATGCAAAATCCATTTTGAAAGCTTTTTTCTTTTTTTTCTTTTTTAGTTATCATATTCCTTGTGTGCAAGCGGTCCTTTCCGAACTAACTACGAGTACATATAAATATTTTCGAACCGCTTTCTTAGAGTTCCTTTGAATTTAACTTGAGCTCCCATAAGCTGCGGAGTGGAACGAAGAAAATGAACAAATTAGCAATGGACTTTCCCCAGGAATGGAAAAAGCCACGCCTCTGTAGGTATATTGCTTCCGAAAATGACTCTTTATTGGACGAAGGGGAAGCAGCATTAAAAAAATTCTGCACACTTATTCGTGTTTTCCTTTTATATACGTACTTTGACGTCACATGGGTAAATCCCATTCTGAAGCTTTTTAATGTTTTGCAAAACTTTTGGCATGACTGCAGCAGCAGAAAGACTGTGATACTGGTGAACTAATTATAATATTAAAAAATCAGTAACAGAGCTAAAAAAAAAAAAAAAAAAAAAAAAAAAAAAAATGCGAAAAAAAATATTTTTTCAAACCTTTGTGATATAATGGTGATATATGTAAAAGGTACTTAATTTCTAAATTAAAATTCAGGTGATTTATTCTTACTTCTATTTTGCTATTACTTTATTTTTATTAAGCACTTGTTACAATAATAAGAAATATTGCATATATTTCTCCTTAATCTTAAAATTGAAGCATTCTCGGTTATCCGAGAATTTCGATTTTCCGAAAGATGGTCGGTCCCAATTACTTCGGATATTCGGGGTTCTACTGTATATATTTCCACGAGAATCTTAAAAGAGGAAAAAAAAAACCCTTTAAAGTAATTAATTACATACGCGAAACGAATTTAATGGTGAAAATTACGTCATATATATTAAACCGATGCATTTAAAACTGTTTTGTTATGGACACTATTCGGTTCAAATGACATCAAATTGGGAATAATATGGTGTAAAAAAAAAACGCCGGTAGCAAATTTGTTTATATATTTCATAACTTGATACAGCATAAATACAGGTAAATGCATCCGCAAAATATTTTCGATTTATTTTGTGAGACTTACTGGTCGATAAATAGCATTAGAAATTTTGTATACACTTATTATTAAAATAAACAATTTTCATTTAAAAAATAACCTGAAAGAATGCAGGGTGATGCATTAAAATACAGAAAAGAATCCATGCATAAGCTACTGTTTCTGAAAATATCTAAAATTCGATCGAAACATAAAATATAAGTATAAAATTTCAAAACACTGTGCTATTCAAAACCGTGGTTGTGAATGTTATTTTTAACACTAGAACGGCGGTAGGGGTCATTTTGACACCTGAGTGCTTTCGTCCATTGATTACATTTGTTTGCTTGGGCGAAATCGTTTGAAATTTTTTGACTTTTCCTAAATAGATAACATATATTTCTAAAGAAAAATTCAGCGTTCTAGATTTGTTAGTTTTTGAAATATGGGCTTGTATTCCTAGAACGGCGGACGGGGGTCATTTTGACCCCTTTAATAAAATACTCTTTGTACTCGAAGCTGCTTTTGTTGCTATACTATATGTTCGAGGAGCAATAAAAAAAAAGGGTTTAGATTTATATTCATTGTCGTCCAAGGCATGAGGAATGCTATTTTGCAAAGAAACTACCTCAAGAGATAGATTCAAAGAAAGAAAAAGATTTTTTAGGTTTGATGAAAAGACAACAAAATCTAGCAGACTACAGACTGTTAAATTTGCTCTTGCATCTAAAATGTGGAATAAATTTATTGAAAATTGCAAAACATGCTACCGACCAGGACAAAATATTACAGTTGATGAACAATTGTTCCCATCTCAGGATAGATATAAATTTACGCAATATACGCCAAATAAATCGGATAAATTTGGAATAAAATTTTGGTGATCTGTTGACATTGATACTAAATACCTCTTGAATGAATTTATTTATCTAGAAAAGGATGAAGCAGCCAATCCTTAATTACGTTTATCGGAAAATGTTGTCATGAAATTAACAGATCCCCATCTAAACGAAGGGAAGAATATTACGACAGATAGCTATTTTACTAATATCAAATTAGCAGAAATGTTAAAAGCTAAAAATACAACTTTGGTTGCACAATGAAAAAGAACAGAAGAGAAATTCCTATATCATTGAAAAATATGCGCAGTACTCTCTATTCATCGAAGATAGTGGAATGAGATAATATGACACTTACCATCTATCAAGCCAAAAGAAAAAAAAGTGTTTTTCTACTTAGCTCATTACTTTCTACTGTAAAAACTGAAGACGGTCTCAAGAAGTTGCCCGATTCAATAGAATATTACAACGCAACAAAGTATGGTGTGGATATCCATGATCAGATGTGCCGAAAATACTCCGTGAAATCGGCTTCTAGACGATGGCCTGTACATATCTTTTTCAATATTTTGGATCATGCAGCTTTAAACGCCTGGATAATTTATAAAAGTGTAACAGGCAAGCCTATCAGCAGAAGAGATTTTCTATTAAATTTAGGAGATGTGTTCAGAATGGATCTTATGGTTTCAAATCTCCCAAAGATCTTTCCTGAGTCTTCAGAAAAAAAAAAAACCACGAAAATAAAATAGATATTAAGAGAAAAAATGTCAAGTACAGACATGCAATGGAAACAAATCACAAGAATTTTGCGCACCATGTTTCAAAGTTGTGTACGGAAAATGTACTGAAAAAATTGCTATTTTTTTTTTTTTTTTTGATACAACTGAATTAATTCCTACTGAATTAACTGAATTAATTCCGTGCGTACAATTTGGAGTATTATAAGCATTAAATAAAATTGAAACAGAATGCTTAACATATTAACCATTCAGCTACACTTATAATGAAATAACGGAAACAACAGAACACATTTCTCATTGATGGATTTAGAGAGTGAATCATTCGGCGAGTAAGTAGATGAAAATATAAATATATATTATTTTATAAATTGTGTTTTATTTTAGTTAACATTAGTTTTAATTTGCGAAAACATTAATTTTAAATCGATTTTTATATCAAATTAATGAGTTTTTTGAGAAGTCGTAGTATGATCCAATTAATCGCCCTGTAGGCGTTACATATACAGTGCTTTAAAAATTCAATAAATTATCGAATAATATTAAATATAAATTATGAAATACACGTAAATTACACATTTTTGCCAATGTATGGCTTTTAAAATTATTTTAGCGTTGTTATTTCAATAGTTTCATCGAGGGGTCAAAATGACCCCTTCCCGCCGTTCCAGTAGGTAAGATTTTCCCGCCGTTCTAGTGTTAAGCAGACTGTGATTTATAAACTCGATGCGAAAGGAAGGGTATTGTCAATAGTGTCATTATGAAAGTCCAAGAGGCAGCGACATTTTTAAACCAACCATTATGCAGAAGCTGATATTCAAATGTGTAATTGATCTTACTTATCGATCAGAATTATCATATCCCCCTCCCTCTCTCCTGTATAATTTTAATGGTTTATTCCATTTTCCAACAGTTTAACGGCATATTTCACTGATTTCATTTTGTATTTGTGTTCGTTTGTAATCCTGATGATGAGCAAATGTTTGCTCGAAACCACTCGGTTTTTATGAAAATATAGTTTTGTACGCATAATCTCCTGATACCCAAGAACATTTTAAGCACTTTACCTTTTTCTTTACTGTTTTATTTTCATCAAGAGGGCAAAAGAAATATCATTTTAAAGCTATTTGTTTTAATTTTTTAAATATGTTAAGTATATATACATATATGTTATGCATATATACATATTATCATCAATGTAATTTTTTAAGTAATCACGTGCTTTAAATTTTATGTGCATTTGTGCTTCTTGTTCTAGGTATTGTGAAATATCAGGAGTATGTGGAATTCTTGAAGTAAACGTAAAAGGAAACATTATTAAAATGAGATTCAAGATATTTGTGAAAGTACATTATTCTTAATTGTATTAAATTAAATTTTTTGTTTATATTTACGAATTTCTACCAAAGAAAAAAGTTAGCTGAAATAATGATTTTAATTTACATATAAAAAAGTTTTATATGTACATAATTTATAACTTGAACTTACTTCAATGTTCTCTTACAAATCAAATTGGGTTTTTGATATTTCGCTTTATCACTTCCGTTAGTTTGGCTTACTGAACCGCCAGAGAAATTATTGGCTATTTCTTTAGTAGCCTCATTTTTAGCTTCAAAAGAATCTTCATAAATTTGATTAACATTAAAATGTTCATCACTAGAATAATTAAAATCAAGATCAGAATCATCCGATTTGCTATTAGTTCTTATTCTTCTAATGTTATTAATTTTTTGGATAAAATAAAATGCAAAAAATATATGTAATATTTATTGTCTTTTTTTTATATAAAAGTAAATAAAACATTACGGAGAAATTAAATAAACATCAATTATACTTGGAAATCTAGCACATGATTAAAACCAAAACTAATACTAAAATTAGCTATAACTTTACTAAGTACTTACTAACTTTACTAAGTAAAACCCAACACCCATTTTAATTATTTTAAATTGAGCATTAAAGCAGCAAAAATATCAAATTATAGTCAAAAACTAGATAGGATACTACAGAAACATTAAAATTATCTTATACAATCTAAAATGTGCTTAAAAAAGAAAATAAGTAAAGAAAAAATGGAACTTACTATCACCTGGTCGAATACCACGTTGACTCACACACTCCGTCATATTTCAACGAGAAATCGTTAACAGATTCTAAAATCTTAAAAGTAATCTTTGAAAGGTATATTATACTGGGGCATCAGGATTTGCTTCCAAAGAAATATTTCATGTGATTAGTAGGTTAGGTGCGTTCGTGCTTTGACAAGTTTCATAAATATTCAGATCTTGGTATAATAGCTATTGCACTCCGCAGCACTTTATTCTTTGGCTTATTCCGATTCTTTTGCGGAAGCTGGGTTCGTAGGTCGCCAGCCACGTCCCGAGCATAAGAGATTCTAGCGGAAGTCAGGTTGAAAAAAAATTCAAAAATTGATACCGGACGAATTTAAAAGGGAAATTATACAAAATAAAGGCACTGAAAACCGAGAAGGTAGGCCACGGGTATTAAGCGAAATTCACTAAACGTCGTATTTACGCTTACGAGTTCATTAACCGAAAAAAAAAACATCACTGGATTCAACAGTTCTTGTTGTGCAGCAATCTCAAAATTCAGCCGTTCTCGCGATGTAGCAATCTCAAAATTCAGCCGTTCTCGCTGTGTAGCAATTTAAATTCAGCCGTTCTCGCTGTGTAGCAATCTCAAAATGTACAAAATTCGTAAGGCCAGTACATATCAAAACGCCCAAAAGCCCAGTGATGGACACGCTCTGTTCTAGTAATGGACACCCCACAAAAATAATAGATATAATTGATTTTATAACTGTATTTGATATCGGAATTCAATAATTTCGGGCTTTAACCGACCAAGATTGGTTAGACCTAGCTTTAACCGGTTAAAGATGGAAGCGTTTGGAACTCTTCGGGCTTCATCCGCAAGGCCTGGTTAATCCCGCACTTTAACCGCTTAAACATAGGTTTACCCTTAATTCTTGCTTTAGCCGTAACATATGTTATATATGTTAATGAATTGAGATAATTATTATTTTACTCTTTTTCATCTTTATTTGAAAAAAAAAATTCCCAAGTATTCTCATTCAAGTACTTTCTTAATCAAAAAGACAATTAAAATAGTCAGATAAGATTTTCTCGCATTTTTTTTTTCTAGATGATTTCTTTTCTGATTAATAACACAATAGATAATGAATGTATTTTCCACTGCTCACTTTCAAAATATTAGCTTTAAAAATAAAGCTTTGAGTAATTTATTAATAAATGTTGATAATTCCTTACATTATAACTATGCAAAATTATTACCTATTTTATTCAGCATAACACAGTTAATATATTATTCCTTTTAAATGTTCGAAATGGTCACCATAACTTTTAATTATTATTATTAAAAGTGATATGAACAATAAAACAAAGATATTCAATATTTAATTTTTTATTTATTACAATGCAAGTAATTACAAAAACATGCATGTTTACTATAACTGGTAGTCATATATTAGTGCTTGTATTAAGTAATTTACCATCTATCATACCTTAATTTATAACTTATCATTAGAAACAATAATAATAGTCTTGGATAATAATAATGATGCAATTCAAATATTTCTCGGAAACTAAACTACGGAAGTTCTGCAATTTCATTACCAATATGTTAAGCATTTTCGAATTTATAAATAAAAGAGAAAACATCGAGGGGAGAATGACGGATTTTGTATTCGCCTGTTATTTTCATTTGGCGGATTTTTATCCTAGGCGTCTTCAAACGAAGAAATAATATTTTGGACAGAAAATTGAGAAGGGGTCGATTTCAAATGAGTTTCATGTACTGAGATGTGTACTTTTTTGCATAAATCTTTTCATATAAGTTTCATACCGTAAGATCAATGTGGGATTTGGTGCAGAACGAATCACACAAAAATCTTCGTTACATAATAGTATAATATAACTTTTTAATTTTACTTCAATGTGATATTCTGAGAGTTACATCGTGCTTTTCAGTGCAGTTCTAATTACAAGAAAATTTCTTACTATTCTCGTATAACAACAGCAAAATTTAATAAGATTTATTTATATAAGAATAGAGCGATTGCTATTGAATTTTCAAAACTAATTACTCAGAATCTTCTTTGTGTGCGATATTCACTCGACTTTTTGTACTTTTTCTTCATACGATTTGACAATATTTCTACGATAAGAACTAAGAAGGAAATAATGTGTCTAAATATTAAAAATATAAAGGAAGGAGCAACATCTGTAAGGGTTAATACTTTTTTGCTTGTGTCTTTTTCCTCATATTTTATTAGTCTTCGTATACGTATTGAAAATGCTCTATCATTCTGATACTTCAAATACAACCCCGAAGCCATAAATCTGTAAACGAACTTGTCTATCAATTTCTTGCAACAAAAGTCTTTTCGGACAGGCAATGCATAAATGCTTTCAAAGAAACGATCTTGAAAGGCGAATTTTTGTCCTACAGTAAAAACATGAATGTCCAACGCATTGACTATCAGAGCGAGATTTTGTGAGTTTCTGTCATAAAAAAAATCTAGTAAAGTATTTCCGGTACTTAAGTTATTCGTCCGCATGTCTCGTCCAATTATTTTTACAGTTTCATCTTTAGATTTTAATAACATTTCAGGAATTGATGAGCCAGGAGCCGTTAGGCAGTGACAGTGTCCTTCTTTTACAGCCTTGGCTAACTGTGATACATCTTTAATTTGATTGATAGGAGGGAAAGAAAGAAAGGACAGGAATACGGAATCGTAAGCCAGACAAAGAGACATTGCTCCTACAATCCACGAAAAGACGAGCAACTTTTTTACTATGGATGACGTATTTAAAACAGAACTTTGCCTTAACAAAACCGCAAAAACATGCAGTAACATTTTATGAAAAGAGTGCCTTCCTTTGAAGGTGACGTAATGGACCAACGACATCGCCATTAATGTTGAGATGATGGCTATCCAAAGAGGCATTGAAAATGTTTGTAAAATACCAAAAAACTGTGGTTTATACTCTGCTTTTCGAGTTATAAATGTAGAAGTATCAAGTTGATATGGGAAAGCGAAATCCACTAAATCTGTGGTTACTTCATTCATAAGGAGTGGATCAATACCAATATCAATTTTTGATCGATTTACCATCCCTAGTATTCCTGTCAATGTACCATTCGGAAATCTTAAACTTTCTTCATCTGAGATAAGATAACTAACTCTATCGAATTTTTTTGTATATTTTCTAAGATGATCTATAAGAGTAAATAGCATCCTACCATCGATATTGATTTTATGTGAAATGAAAGCTGTTAAATTTTCTCCAGATCTATGAGATGAAACATTCTTATCAACATGAATTCCAATAACTGCGACTTTATCTGTTTCCATAATTTTGTGTTTTGAATAAGA
Source organism: Maratus speciosus (assembly GCA_963932465.1). Lineage (NCBI taxonomy): Eukaryota > Metazoa > Arthropoda > Arachnida > Araneae > Salticidae > Maratus > Maratus speciosus. The sequence continues at coordinate 122,505,024 of OZ010797.1, forward strand.
ATTATAAGCCTTTAATTTTCAATAGCTATATTACCCAGACTAAATTAAAAACTATTTGGTGTCTTTGTTTATTATGAATCATATATGAACTATACAATACACATTTCCTTAAAGCGATTTAAATCTGAATCGTATGTTAGAAATTACAGGCAGTATATTAATTCAGCGTGATAACATTCGTAAATATAAATCATTAAAACAACTAAGCTTTAATTATTTCTTATATTGAATCAGGCATCAAATAAAGTAAAAAAAATGCTTTATGGTTAGAGTACACTCTCAGAAATGGATACTCAGATTTCACGAAATTTTCTTCATTTTTGACGAAACCATTTCCTGGGATATGCTCCGAGCGAATATTTCATCATATTGAGAAAATTACTTTCTTCGCTTGTTTGAGGATAACAATTTCGTCAAAAGTGCTTATTTGAAAAGTGCAATCAGAGGGCTGGTGGTGCCACCTATTGAACAGTTTGGAAGCTCTTGTATCGACAGGAGAAAAAATAATAGCTTCGGTCTTCGGGTTGATTCGAACTCACGACCTCCTGTGCGGGAGACGGTCACTCTAGCTATTACGCTATTGAGTCCTCGAACAGATACGATTTTACATGCATGTAAAGGATTCTACTGTATATTTTTATAAGGTTGGTTGTAATTTTATCGATGGTGTTATACTTATAATTCTTGCAAGTTTTAATTAGTAAGACTAATTTATTATTATTATTTCCTATATGGTTAATATGAATAATTATAATATGAATAATTATAATATGGCTTGATTAATATAATTTATTAGGAAAATTTTCTTTGCTCGATGAATGATTAAAATATGGTCTGGTTAATTTGTTGCTCAGAAATAACGAATTTTAAAGTACATATGGGGGAGATTTTATCAATTTGAGTAGTTGGTTAAGATTTTAACACTTTACTGTTACAGAAGAGAAGGGTTGGGTTGGGTTGATTTTTTGACGGCCAATTATCTACACGAGGGATATAGGCCCGGGGGGAGTGCCCTCCGTGGGGGTCTTTCTAAGGGAACCTAATCCGTATTAACGCATGGAAGATCCACGGCTCGAAGAAAACCACGAAAACTCCGAACGATTAGGCCGACGGCGCGATTGGGATCGAACCCAGCACTTCCCGTCTACCAGCTTCGAGAGCAGAACCTCTCGGCCACTGGTGGTGCCCCGAAGAGAAGGGAGAGGGATCAATTATGCATATTTAATTTGATAGTTATATGACTATATTTCTTAAATGAAAAAGAGATCTTGGAATTTTGAAACTTTATTGACCAAATTTTCTTTTTGAACGATTTTGTAAAACACAGGAAATTTATTCTTTTCGAATTAAACCATAGCGAGCAAAGTAAAATAATAATAATAATAATAATAATATAAATAATAATAAACATTCTTAAAAACTTTAACAGCTAAAAAAATAACTAATGCAGAAACAATAACTACCTGTGTTTCAGCATTTTCTGAGAAGCGCTAAAAAGTGCAATTTTTTAAATAAATTATGACAGGAATAACATAAACAAGCAAATATTTGCTTGCTAAAGTCGCAGGATTTGAGGAGGTACGGTTTCCTTAAAATGCATTGAGTCTGGCCGTGAGTGAAGAAACACCTTCGTCAAATATTTGAGAGTTTACGTGTCGTTAAAAGTCACGTGATTTTGATACGAAATGATTGTCAAAAACAACGAAATATAGCTCGAGGACTGCTGAATCGTCAAAATTGAGAGTTTTATTTCTGAGAGTGTAATTATATATACCTTGTTACACCATAAACACGTTCATTTCGTGAAATTCAATTTTTAAAAATCACTTTCTGTTTTATTGCAAAATTCACATCTGAACTCAACACATAATAGATATTCATGTGTGGGCAGTTTAATAAAAGAAAACTTATACACACATAAATCAACTACAATCAAATTTTAATGTAAGCTATATTTACCATTTAGTACGCTTCAGCTATTACCAATTAATCAAACTTGCAATTTATGAATTTATCACTTTTAATTTCTGCAGATGTGGTCTTTACCATAAAAATTGAATTAAAGAAGGATTTTTCGGAAAAGAATTGTTCAGTTTAGAAATTTTCAACATAATGAACAAGTTCTAATTCAAATACGAGTTTTTGATGCTAAAATTCAAATTAAAATATAAACTAATTGTTTTTTAGTTTATTTTAGTTCTTTTATCGGATTTATCTTCTTTGTATCTTGTTGTTTCTATTTATTATACAGAAATAACACTTTCCAGAGCATAGTTGACCTTCTATCTGCTCCCGATAAATTAATAAACTGGTATGCTTGTTGATTGTATGTTTTCATTCTAATTCAACTAATACAATAATATAATAAAAAACTACAGTATGAAATATTTCCAATGGGATCAAAATGTTTAAAATATTATCTGTTTTTATATATATTACTTTTTACTGAAATTTTGATAATTAAAAATAATAACTTACTTAGAATAATATGCACATCACTCAGGTTTGTTTCTTAAAAAGTTATACGGTAAGTATCGCGCAATTTAAAATGTTTCAGATCTGTTCTCCTGGAATAAAATAAATGTCAAGATATAATTTCTGATTAGTAATTGTCAAAGTTGGTGTAAAGTAAACAGTTATTTCCTTGTAAAATGTTTCTTCAATTTATCTTTTTTCAAATACATTTAGATATTGCTTTTCAATCTGGGTTTTTGTCAGTAAAATCTAGATTATAATATAAAAAAAAAATTTGAATTCTCCTTTCTTTAAGTTTTTTAATTAATTTATCTCTAATCCTGATTAATTTTAAAATATAAAATTTAGATATATACAATTTATGGATTTGAGGGTTTTTTTTTTCAAGTTTTCATATTAGTTTATCATTTTTAACCTCTTTAATTGTGTCTTGTTGTTTCTTCTAATTAAAAAAAAAACACACTTTTCGAATCATATTTGTCTTTCTGTACACCCAAGATCAAACTGTTATGCTTGATGATAATATGGTATTCCTAATGAACATCAAAATGCTCAACTACATTAACAACTTAAAAACATTTTACACCAACTTTTTCACTTTTTTTTTATAATATTATAAAACATTTCATTCTATATCAACTAATACAATAATATAATAAATACAATAATATAATAAAAAAAAACTACACAAAGAGTTGTTTAAAATGTAGTTCAAATGGTTAAAATGTTATGCACATTTATATATACGATATTTTACATTGAAATTTGGATTTAAAAAACAGTAATTTATTTAAAATAGTATCTTCATGAATCACGTTAGTCACTCAAAACGAATTACAGTAAATAACTCGTAATTTATAAAGTTTAGGCTTTTTAGCTGATTTCTTGGACAATAAAAAGCAAGTTCGTATTACTTTCTGATGAATATAATTATTTACCTGTAAGTTAAGAATCATACCATGCACATGTACATTTATAGATGTTCATAATGCTTAATAAAATCGCAAAAACAGCATTATATCTTCCAATACATGTAAAAAAATCTTCGAATGCAACTAACTTCAAAGAAATTTCAAATATTGAAATTTAAATCCAACTCACTTCAAAGTTTCAGACATTAAATTCCCAATCTTTAGACTGAATCACAAGAATTAAAAACATTCCACAGTTAAAATTTAAATGATATTAAAACCTCAAATCAGTTTTTTACTTTTTAGCTAAACCAGTTTCTAAAAAGTTATTTAATAAAAGGTTAATTTATTTATCATCAACGAACATACGAAGAATCTTCGTTAAAGTATGGATCTCTGAAATGCAGATTAAGCGTTTATCGAGCTTTCACCAATTATAGCATAGTATTCAGTTAAATTTAGTTTTATTCCATAAATATTCGGCCTTTGCAAATCTGAATAGTGTTTCATGTGATCTATATCATGTCGTTTATTTAAAAAATAATATTTAACTACGCATGACACCTATAACACAGGACATTGGATATGCTTCAGCCAGTGAAACTCGGGTAAAGTTAAAGCGCAACTTCAAGAGCTATTGTAGCATATTTTAATTGCTTTACACCCCAGCAGTTTTATATGTATCCAACTTTTTTTTTTATATGAATAAATATTTTTATGCATAGAAAAGGTAATCACTGATGTTGTTATCTGCGACAATACACCTTTAGTAATCGAACAGTTTAAATATATTTTATACCGCTAAGCTAATGATCTTTTTAATGCAAAAACTTCGTAACATTAATAATTATGTTATACACTAAAACGTAATATATATTTATTGATTTGATTAAATGTTGGAAATCCCATGCGCCAAGTAATAATTTTTCTTGGAAATGGATTTGTTTTCATTTCGCAAATGTATTTTTGTGATCATTTATGTATCACCTTTTTCATAGAAAAAGACTGAAATTCAATCAAATGTCTTTATTATTACGAAAAAGTTAGATAAAAAAAAAAAAAAAAAAAAAAAAAAAAAAAACCATGTTATTTAAGCAATTGAAATGAGTTGTTACTGCGAGATATTTTCTGCGTGATCCAATATAAACTAAAAGCAATCACCGTATTGTAAATTGTCGTCTGCGAAATGTTAAATATGAATTTTTGTGAATGATTTTCTTTCAGATTTTTGAGTTACTTTCAGAAATAAAAACTGATAATTTATTTATTTTAATACAGTCACATTGATTGACAAAGGAAAATTACAACGCATATTGATAATCTATATTATAAAGCAACTAGAACGAAAAATCATACCTTTGACATAGATTATGAAACTCTTTTCAACACATTCAGAATACTGTTACAAAACTGTGGAGAAAGATGATGTCTAAATGAACAATTTGGGAAACCCATTTTCTGCTATTACCATGGATAGCCGGGAAAATATACGATTTTTGTGTGCAGCCCTGTATAGGTTCTATAGATATATATGTATACTACAATGTATACTACAATTTAGCTCAGTTAAACGAATAACACTGTTGAAAATTTCCATTCAGCAATTTCCTCCAATAAACGGATGTTGTTGAGAACTTTTGTGCGACCTTGTATATGATCTGTTGAATTTATACCCACCAAGTAATATTTAAAGAATAATTGAATTTAAAATCGCATACCACAACTGAAAACTCACTTCCGGAAATTATCGTTCGTAGGCAATTATTGTCCAGTTTCTACTGTAGCCAATTTCTTTTGTGTATCCCTGTAAAAGAACGAAAAATTCTATACTCACCCCGTTCTATAGTAAGAACCACTTCAATGTTCTATATCCATTTCAATATGTTTTAAATATTATAATATCATAGTCCGCAAACGATTTCTCCCCATAGACCCTTTTGAGTGTCTCTGTCAATCAACCGTAAATGCTACACACATCATTTTCAATACCGAACATTCCATAGTGATACCCAATAACATATATCAATTTCGTGGCAATCGGACTCTATTTACGTGAGTTAGAGCACGGACAGACAGACGGACGGACAAACCAAATTCATAAACACTTTCCAACTATGTTGGAAATTGTTAAAAAACTACGAATAACGCTGATGACGCCGTAACGATGGTGCCAACAACACTGAGCAAACCTTTTCCATTCTTTTGAAATTTTAATTACTTCTAAACATCGCAAGATATTAATTTTTAAAGGAACAAATGGTACTTTCAAATAAAACTTCTTTAAAAACTGCATGTCAATTCTCTCATTTTTTAGGTTGGTTAAAATAAATTTGAAGCATGGATTTTACAAAAAAACTGTTCGTTGTGCATCCCGAATACAAATGATTAACCTATTTGCACTTAAAACAATATAAATTGATCAAAGTTCCTTTCTGGCTCATATTTCATGCATAGCAGCTTCCGAAATTTGATTATTGAACTATATTGGATAACTGATATAACTGATTATTGAAATACGGTGAATTTTTTTAAATGCTTCTTTAAATCTCAAAAATATACTGGTTTCTTAGATTTCTAAAACTAGAGAAAGTCTTTTCGGAAAAGTGAGTAATTTGGAAGAAGTTATATTATGTTTCCGTTGGTGGACATTATATTAAAATGCACTTGTATTTTTTTTTTTTTTTTGTATTTTTTGCGATATACGCATCTGTAACGTAATAGTTTATCAAGTTCTAACTAAAAACAAGTTGGAAATTGCGCGTCAGACGTGGCAAATGAGGGACATTCACATTATAACTAGTTTTATAAAGATTCAGTCCTTGGTGCAATAGCTATTCCGCTCTTTTGCAAAAACGTATGAATACAAAGTATATTATGATTATATATATACAATTCAGTAATTCGAAAATAATAGAACGTCATCAACATGGCAACATAGAATCATTACCTATCACGGGATAGCATTGAATTAATGATGTATGATAGGATTTAACTGAATGAAGACAACTTTTATTAATATCTTTTAAAATTTTGATTGAATTTTCATAAATTTGAAATGACTCGACAAAAATCTAAAATATATATTAAATTTGAATCAATTCGGTTAGGTAGTTTTTGCACTGTTATATGAGGACAGGCGGACAGACAGACAGACGGAAGGACCAGAAGATGATTATAGTTGCTACGTATTGATGTAATTACGAATGCACCTAGAAAACAGTTCTGTGTGAAAAATAACAATTAATTTTTCAAATGAAATTTTGCAATTTTTAAACAAGTTGGAAATTGCTCTTCAAACGTGGCAAATGGGTGCGTTCGTACTATAACTAGTTTTATAAATATTTTTTGCACCGCATATTGTACTGAATGTATATTTTAGTGCACTTCATAAGTGCCTATCAATTTCATTCTGTTCAAAAGGCTGTAACACCATTAAAATGCACTTGCAATTATAAAATTGGAAATGGCTCGACAAAATTTTGCAACAATTATATATTTAACATTTCAGACCATTCCGAAGGCTTTAACATCATTAAAATGCACTTGCAATAATTTGATCCCATTTGCCGTAATGTAACGGAAAACTTTTGACTGTCCCTGTAATTAAACTATGCATCCGATTTTCATAAAATTTGAAATGTCTCGATAAAATTTTACAACAATTATATATTTAAAATTTCAGACCATTCGGAAGGCTGTAACATCATTAAAATGCACCTGCAATAATTTACTCCCATTGGCCGTAATGTAACGGAAAAATTTTGACTGTCCCTGTAATTAAACTACACATCTGATTTTTATAAAATTTGAAATGACTCGACAAAATTTTGCAACAAATATACATTTAAAATTTCAGACCATTCGGCTGGGTAGTATTAGCTCTGTTATATGCGGACAGACGGACAAACAGACAGACGGACTGAACGACGACTATAGGTGCTACGTAATTATATAATTACGAACGCACCTGAAAACGGTACTTTGGTATAAACCACATATTGAGAGAGAGATAAAAATCACTAATAACAGCATCGTTTATATTTCAAATGAATTGGGTTACTTCCTTTACATATCGGTTAAACTCGTGTTTATTTATTTATTTGGTGAAGTTTTTATTTACTTTCGAAATATTAGCCGGAAACAAATAAACTATTTGCATTGTTTTCGGTGCAAACGGGTTAATAAACCTCAATGGCAAATACCAGTGTTCCAATCTTGAGAAAGGTAAGGCTATAAAAAGCGGGTGTGTAGTATGCAATACAAGTTTCTGAAATATGAAACAGTATATGGTAATTGTATATAGGTTTTTTTGTTAATATTGTTCTATTTCATAAATTATTTTTTTCAAACAGAAATTTCACTTCTTGAATTGCGGAAAATTTCTATCTTGAACACCTAGGAATATCAATACGGAAGTTTAGTGAAAAAAAGGGAAGAATAGATTGCAATTTTGCTGTCAATACATTTCCGTTTTTTTTCATGGAATTTACTGTGTATGCGTCAAAACCTTCACCATAACCCATTATCTACTGACGGTACTTATAAGTACCGTTAAAATAACTTGTTATAAAATTCATTTAATACATCGATTAGTTGTAATACAGTTTCCGAAAACTGATTATTGAACTATATTGAATAACTGATATAACTGATTATTGAAATTCGACGCATTTTTTAAATGCTTCTTTAAATCTCAAAAATATATTGGTTTCATAGATTTCTAAAAATAGTCTTTTCGGAAAAGAGTAATTTGGAAGAAGTTATATTATGTTTCCGTTGGTGGATATTAGGTTAAGATGCACATGTTTTATTTATTTAATTTATTTATTTAATTATTTATTTTTTGTATTTTTTGCGATGTACGCATCCGTAACCTAATAGTTTATTGATTTCTAACTAAAAACAAGTTGTAAATGAATGGACAAGTTAGAATGGGTTATAGATACATTACTTTATCTTGTTCCGAAAGCATTATGGGTTACACAAAACAAAAATATTTTTAAAAGTATGATTTCTTTTGTCTTTGCATCTTTTCAGCTTTCTTGGCTTTGGGGGAAATGTTTCTATATAACTACTGTAAGAACATAATATTTTTGTACATTTCCTAATTCTACAAAATACTAAGAAAAATGTTTAAAATAAAAGATTTGAGTGGAGCTATAAATATTGCATAAAATCCCTATAAATTCAAATTTAATTAATTCTTCTAAAATTTATTAAATGATTATGTAAATCTTCTACTGTAGTTTAAACAATTCACGAAAAATGCTTTAGAAGATAAAATTTTCATGAATTCATAATTCAGTACATAAAGGGTTAAGGAATGTATGATCTTTTTGAAAATATGATATTTTATTATCTAAAAATATTTTTATGCGTCATTTCATATATCTATTATACACGTGTGTGTCTAAGTCAAATTTTTAATGTAATAACTGTATGTTTATCGCTGCTAACGGATTCTGTTCTTTATTTTCCAGTCTAAAATCCAATATTTGAATTATCTGAAGATATCAAAATGACGTAATTCAGATAACTCAGTAATTTTTTTTAGTATTTTTCCAGTTCATTTCGCAAAATTTTAAAGTGATTTTACCAACAAATTTGAAAAAAAAAAAAAAAAAAAAAAAAAAAAAAAAAAAAATCAGGCACAAATGGGTTAATTCTCCTTGTTAGAGAACGTTTCTTAGCAGTTTGAATAAGTAAATATTTCTACAAAATTGTACTTATTTTTATATTTTAAGTTTTGAAATGTTGGCGAATCTGGTGGGAAGAATGATATTAGTACAGGCAATAGAGACCATATAGGGGCTCTACCTAGCAAAACTCATGGTAGTTCTGAGAAAAGGCTTACTATATGTTTTTTGGGTCGCTGAATCCGAATTTGTAACGTCCCACCAAAATTTCCCCCGGTAACAACCCCAAATTTTGGTAAAATGCCCCCAAAAAAGGTTTTCATTAAAAAAATCAATTTTTTATTGTTTTAGGGGAAAAGTATCTAAAAATTCAGAAAGTAGACAAAATTTGTAACAAATAGGATATATGACATTGTAACGTAGGATGAACGGGGAGGGGGAGGGCTGCCTCTGAACATGCACTGCGGCGCTACGTGCACTAAGTTATGCAAGTCCAGGCAATAGGGGATTTTACTGGCAAAATTAATACTAGTTCTGGATTTCGATTAACTTTATGTTTTTTGGGTCGCTGAATCCGAATTTGTAACTTCCCACCCAAATTTCACCCGGCAAACTCCCCAAAAAATTGATTTTTTGAAAAAATTTGGTTTTAAGAACAGCGCGCGGGGAATATGTTCCGAGGCAGCCCCCTTCTTCCCATTTATCCTACGTGATATTGTCATATGTCCTATTTGTTGCAAATTTTGTCTACTTTCTGAATTTCTACACACTTTTCCCCTATAAAAATAAAAAATTAAATTTAAAAACAACTATATTGAGGGGTTGCGGGAGTGAACATTTTGAGGGGAAGTTAAAAATTCGGATTCAGCCACACCCAAAAAACAAAAAGTAAGCCGATTTCCAGAACTACCATTAATTTTGCCAGGTAAAATCCCCTATTGCCTGGACAACACTTTATTGCAACACTTTAAATAAATCATACTTTGTAAAAAATGTGTTGTCAATTAGACAGCAAAGAAAGCATCATTTAAGGCGGTTTCCTGAAAGAGCAAAAAATTACGCCGCTCAACAATGGGAAAGTTTCTGACATATTTTTAAACATAAAAGCATGATTTTTGTATGCATGATTATTGAAGTGAAATTCCATTTTAACAGACTAACGAATATACGGAAAAAATGGCCTACTTTATTTATAAAATACTAATTATATAATTCAGAGATGGCTGCCAATAAGCTTGTGCTATTAGTAGATAAATTAATATAGTCATTGTGAATAAAATATTTAATGTAAATAATTATGATTAAAAAAATGGTATTGTAACAGACAAACAGGAATTACCATCCTTTCCGGATACCTTAATGTTTATTTATATTACTTATGAAATAACATTTAACATATTATGACAAAAATGTATTTTCATAAAGAAGGAGTTCAGAAACATACGTCTTTCACAAAATTTGAATGTTGCTACAGTATAGTTATGAAAAATATTATCTTACAGCTCATATTCAAAATATTAGAATAATTGAGAAAAAGTAACAAGAAAAAATTATTTTTAATTTATTTGCTTTGGATACTAAGTAAATGCAATTAAATTTCTTAAATATTAAAACTGGATCATTATGATAAGATTTTAACATTTACAAAATATAAAATACAGTGCAATAAATTAGGTATACAGCTTTCTGAAACACATCAAAATATTAGAATAAAATTTAGATTTTTTCAAAATATTACAATATGTTATTTTACGCAACAATATTACCTTATGAATATGAAGTAAATGGTAGTTAATATTTTGTAGCATCCCCTTTAGTTTTCATAACAGCGTACAATCGATCTTGCATACTATATACAAGGTGTTTACAAACATTTCTATCAATATTAGCCCAAATAGACTGTATACGTGTCACTAACTCAGTTTTATTTAAAGGAGAATTTTCTTGGAGTTTTTCCTTCACTATTCACCGTAAGTTTTCGATGGGATTCAGGTCTGGTGAGTTTGGTGGCCAATGAAGTACCTTAATGTTGCGTTTGCGGAACCAATTCTCAGTTGACAACGAGGTACGCGGTACGCTAAATCTTGTTGAAAGATGAAATCATCTTCAAATAAATCTTCTAATGATGGAATCATGTAATATACCAAAATTTCTTGATATATCTGAGAGTTAACCTTTTCGTAGACGATGCATAACTTTCCAGGTCCTTCTGCACTCATGCAACCCCAAACCATGACACTAGCAGCAAATTTTATGGAACGTTTAAGGAATTCTTTATCAAATGCTTCTGGCTTCATTCTCCAAACTCGAATACCTTGATTACCATATGAAACACAAAACATACTTTCATCACTAAATAATATATTTTCCTAATCTTCATCGCTCCATAAACGTCTTGACTTACACCAACTCAATCTTATATGCTTTTGTTTTGCAGTAATGGGACGTTTTGTTTTCGGTACACGAGATTCAAACTTACATTTAGGAGACGTTTTAATGTTGTAGATGTAGAAACTTCAACTCCTTCTTCCATTTTCGGTGCAAGAATCGCACTCTTAGAAAACGGTTTTTCTTAACTATACGCTTCAGTTTCCTGTCATCTCTAGCAGATGTTTTTGGTTTTCAGCCGCCATTTCGGCAATTATTTAGAAATTTTCCATTTTTTTTAATATTGTGTTAGTATTTTACTAACGCTTGATTGCGAACAATGTAAATAATTCGCTATATAACATTGATTTTTACCGTGCCAATACAAATCAACCATACGAAGTTTAATAGATTCAGGAATATCACTCACACGACCCATTTTAAGACGAAAAAGCAAACAAACTTAAAAAAGAATACTGATTTTAAATAAAATCGTCTGAATTTAATCAATGATGCCACCAGTTATGAATTGATGATAATTAAAGGAGAATTAATGTGAAATATTCTAATATTTTGAACCACTTGAATAAATATTCTAATATTTTGGCTTTTCAAAAAAAAAAAAAAAAATTCTCAATTAATCTTTTCAAAAATGATATTAATTTTTAAAATAATAAACAAGTTTAATCAACAATAAGTTCTTAATAAAATATCGTTTGCATATTTGGATTAAAATTTATTAATTACCAAACGATATTTTCAGTTTTTTTAAAAAAAGTAATTATTCTAATATTTGGAATATGAGCTGTACCTGTAACAGACTAGCATCCAATATGTAACAAAAAAACAAATAAACGCATAAAATGTAGGTATGCTGATTATAATGGATTTTATTGATTTTGACTATTCAAAATATTATAAATTGCATTGCAAATATAAACCAGTCGGAAGTGGCAATCCCAAAACGTCCTTCTATCTCATACATGTTAATACTTCCTGAAAAATGCAGCATATCAGCGCAACCGGTTAGATGATTTACTCCAATATCTAATCAGCAACAACTTAAGTCAATTTCTATCTTCAAATCTGAAGTTTCGTTAAAACCCGTGCATTTGTTTTTGAGTAGAGCTATGGTGGAAATTGTAAAACAAATCTGCGTAGCAGCGCCACCTGTTGGGCGATATAGAGGCGGAAATCGTGAAAAATGCTGTATAGCAGCGCCATCTGTGTGACGATTTATACCAAAACGTAGTAAACACCAACTAATATCAACAGGGCCGAAACTAAGGGAGGGCAGAGGGGGCATGTGCCCCGGTCGCCAGAACGAAGGGGCGCCAAATGAAGGATTACACCTTTGGAATGGATCATTTTTTTCTAATGGACTGATGGATTCCATTATTATGAAACAGCCATTATAAATGAAGTGTTAGGTGAAGATTAACGAGCAGTCGTAAAAAGTTAGAACTCTGACTTTCTGGTCAGAAGGGGGGGGGGGGGAATGGCCATAATTTTTTTTTAGATTACGTAATTCAGTATTACATGTTTTATGATTACATATTTTAAATTTTAAAATAAGTCGGCTATTAGAAAATTTCTAAAATTCTCTTTGGAAATATACTTTGCGGAAGGTGGGAGAGGGCAGCGCAAAAATCCATGTTTGCCCCGGTGCAAAAAAAAGGCTAGTTTCGGCCCTGAATATCAAGGACTAACTGAATCTGAAGTTTAATAAAAATCCGTGCATTAGTTTGTGAGACAGAGACATGGCGGAAATCGTAAACAATGCAGCATAGCAGCGCCACCTTTTGAGCGATTTACACGAAAAACTAATCAGCACCAATCTATATCAGGGACTAACTGATTATAAATTTTTATTAAATTCCGTGCATTAGTTCTTGAGATAGAGCGGCAAAAATATTTGTGTCACACACAAACACACAGACCGGCGAACAGACAGATTCACCAACAGACATTTTCTAAAAACATGTTTTTCGGGATCTCTGACCCCTAAAACATGTAAATCCGTCGAAAACCGGAGTTCGAAAATTTTCACGAACCCAATAATTTTTGTAAAGATAGAAGAAAGTAAAAATATAGGTTTAATACTATCAGAATATCTACCCTATATATATAAAATCCTAATGAAACGAATTTATGAAACGATTTTATGAAACGACTGATTATGTTTCACGGCGATTTCTCCTAAAATATGGAATATCATGCGGTGAAGTTAAGATTTCTTTGATTTCTTTATTTAATTATTTCACATATTTCTTTATTTATATATTTAAATTATGATTTCTTTAAAATAATACATGAATTTGGCTTACTTTTTATTTATTCTATATTTATATTTTATTTATTTATTTATTTATTTTTAATTGCATGCAGGGATTTCAATCAAATTTTGTTTGTTTAAAAAAAATTGACAAAATATAATAGAAACAACACAGTACAATTAAAATATAAATATATTAAATATTTAAGGAAACATGAGTAGTTGCATGAAATAATTTTTAACTGCAGCCAACTTGAGCAATTTTTCTTCGTGATTTAGAGGACAACTTTATGTATATAGCAACTAACATAAAAATACCAGTTGAATAATTTGTAAATAATTTCGTGGAGAAAAATATTTTTTGGGGGACAAACACCCTTGATTGATTTTAAGTAGTCTCTAAAACCTTGATAATTCGTCATCCACAAAAACATTGTTTATATTTACAAAAGCCATTATTATTTTAATACTGTACAGTAAAACCCGCCATCCTCATTAAAGTACGTTTTTTATTGAGTGGAATATTAATAATTCCGTATTTATTTGGTGCACTGAAAAAAATATGTTAATTTTACGGTGTAATACTGGCACCCGAGCTGCCAGTATTATACTGTAAAAGTAACAATAATAAACCGTAAATAAATATTAGTATACTGTCGTAACTCGTACGCAAAATGAGCAGTAACTGGATTTTTTTTCAGAACTCAAAACTCTTTAAAAATGTGCTATTTTGATGATTTTTTTTTTATATAATTGTACATGTCACTAGACATTTCTTGTTAAATTTCTGAAGAAGCGCACGATTTGGGGCTAGCAATGGAAGTCGAAAAAATAAAAACAACGTAATTTCAATGTACTTTCATCATGCAGTTATTCTTTAACTAATTAAAAAACTTGGAACATGCGGAAAAAAGGAACACTTTATAGAGGCGCAGTGCAGAACTGAGTCTATAGGGTTTTACTCTTTGTTTTGGTTTCTGCAGTACTAAAATAATTCGAAATAAAATGCAATATATTAGTCCGTAGGGCAAGCGAGAATATCGTTCAAGTTCATTTACCATATCACGCATTTAAGTGATTTTTTGAAAATGAGTATATCTTAATATACCTTTTTTAAATTTACTATGTTCCTCCAACCAAAACGTGCACATTAATTTTTAATTCTTAAAGAAAAACATACATTCCAGCTGATATTACACGATAATTTGTGTTAAACAAAACTGCCAAGAGATGGTGCTGCAACAACGTTTTAACTTTCAATATAAGAAATAAAGGCTTATTTGTGATGTTATAAATGCATTTTTATTTCTTTTTTTGGACCAAATAAAATTATTTTGAGATGCAGTTTTCAAGTTGCATGGGTTTTCCTCATAGGAACTCAATAATTTGAATGAAAAGTATTCGCAAAAAAGGAATGTTGGACATTTCACAATCCACAATTTAGAATTGAACGATAGCTTTCATTTCATATCATATTACTCCTCAGATATTTCACAATAACATCTCATTATAATACAGAATAATGTGATAATGATAATGTGTTTCAATAATGTGACTTGATTTTTTTTTTATCGTTATTTAGATTACACTGTTTTTTCTTTAAAGTGTTGATATGCCTAGAAACGTACGAAAAACACCTTCATGAAATAAGACTAAATGTATGTTCAATTAGTTCGATTGCTTAAGATGTATTTAATGCCATATATATTAGCGCAAATACTAAACATATTGATCTCATTGACAATAATTCCCCCAGCATTTTTTGATGATATTATTAAATGTGTTGAAATAGAATGAAATGTTTTATAATGTTGTAAAATAACGTAAAAATTGTTTTATAATACTTTAGTTGTTAATGCAGTTGAAAATTTTGATGTGATTTGGCATACCATCTAGCAGAAAGCATAAATGTTTGTTTATCTTGAGTGTACATGAAGACAAAAATGCTCTGAAAAGTGCTATTTACCTTAAATTTCTATGAAACAACAAGACACAACTAAAGAGGATATAAAGCGATAAAGTAAAATGTGAAAATTTAAAATAAGAAAAATCCAATATTGTTATAAATTTTTGTTTGGATTTTACGAACAAGAATTTATATGTGGACTAAAACAGGTTATTTATATAAAAACAGCTATATTGGACCAATACATTTTTTAGTCGTTTTTTATTGCCAAGATCATACCTAAAGCAATTAAAATTGATAAATTGGTAGACTACAATCTTGAATAATCGTTAACTAAGAAAGCGTAAAAAAAAAAACTAGTAAATATTTAGTCTTAATTAAAATTGGACGATAGTTGATTTATATGTGTATGTCTAATTTTCTATTAAGGTGATCCCACGCAAAAATCAAGAATGCAGCGATTTCAGAAGTGATGTTTGCAGTGAAATAGAAAGTCATGTTTAGTAAAGGAATTTCATGAAATAAATATGTTTATAATATAACAAAAAATATAGGTATGTTTTGTTGTCAGTATATTACAGTATGACAGTTCGGACCCTGGGCTCTGGGCAAAGATAAATTAGGGAGCCCCATTCGAATCGTTTCAACATTATTCAAATAGAACTGGTGATCAGTCATATTAGACCAGTGGTAAGGGGGTTTAATTCGGAATTAATTACGGAATTGACGGAAATTGCTTTAATGCCTTCAGTTTAGGTCTAGAATGAATATGCTCATGTTTTCCCGCTCCTACTAGGTAAGAGTGAGGAAATATGTATACATTTATAGTAAAAAAACATGTTTTTTTAAAATACCATAACAATATCGAAAAACAACTAACGCCATCAAAAACATTGTCAATACAAATGTTGCAGATCTTAAAATTCTGAGTAAAATGAGTATCTACATTTAATATTTTTGTTGAAGATTAAGGTCACAATTCTACTTCAAAGTTTTAGCCCTGTGGTCAGGGGATTGGACCCAGAATTAATTAGGGGGAAATTGGAAATTGTTTTAATCCCTTCAATTTAGGTCTAAAATGAATGTACTATGTTTTCTTCCTCCTACATGTGCACGTTAGAAAATATGTACATATCTAATTTCAAAAAACACGTTTTTTTTTTTTTAATTACCTTAACAATATCTCAAAACAGCTAACTCTATCAAAAACACTGTCTATACAAATTTTGTAGAGCCTAAAATTCTGAATAAAATGCGTACCCACATTAACATTTTTGTTTAACATTAAGGTCGCAATTCTATTTCAAAATCTTGCCTTAATCGCTTATCAAGAGCTTGAAGCCAGGAGAAACCAAGTTAACTTAACAATATCTCAAAATAGCTAAATCTATCGAAAACATTGTCAGTAAAAAATTTGTAGAGCCTAAAATTCTGAATAAAATGTGTACCCACATTAATATTTTTGTTCAGTAATGAGGCCGCAATTCTATTTCAAATGTTTTCCTTAATCGCCAATCTCAGACTGAAGCCAGAAGAGACCAAGTTCAGTCCACACTGCTTCCGATTTTTATATACATGTATTTTTGTTAATTTCCGAGCTATGTCGAAGGGATTAAAAAATTCCTAGCTTTCCCCAAATCAATTTCGAATTCGGCCTTTTTTTCATACCTTATCACTGGTCCCGTAATCAGGAGGTTAAACCATATTCCTCAAATTATCCAAAATAGAGAGCTAAAATAATTACTAAAACATCGCAAATGCCTCAATAAATTAAAAAAAAATAATACATCTATGTAAAAATTAGAAGCATGGTGGACTGATAACCGGGTCTGTTCTGGGTTCAAACTCTTGATTAGCGATTAAGGGAAAATTTTGAAACAGAAATGCGACTTTAATGTTAAACAAAAATGTTAATATAGGGACTCATCTTATTCAGAATTTTAAGCTCTGCAATATTTGTATTGACAATGTTTTTGATAGAGTTAGTTTTTTTGAGATATTGTTATGGTGATTAAAAAACCTGTTTTTCGACTATAAATCTGTACATATTTTCGAACGCTCACCTACTACGATGGGGAAAACTTAGTATATTCATTCTTGGCATAAACTAAGTGGATTAAAACAATTTCCAGCTTTCCCCTAATTAATTCCGAATTCGGTCTTTTTCTGCTCTTTTACAACTGGGCTATATGTGTATAAGTGTAATACATAAACAAGTTTTTCGCGCCTTATATTTTAAATAGATTTTTTTTTTTTTTTTTTTTAGCTCCGTCAGTTCTAAATTAAATATCTTAAATAATAAAAAGACTCTTTTTTTTACCACAGAACAAAACTCTTTTTATACAACTTTAACAACATGTTATATTACTTTAGGATGAATTTAATAACTTCAACTCATGGAAGAGTTGGAATTGGAATTAAAAAAGAAAGTAAATATATTATAATTTAATATATGGATTTTGGGGACCCTTGAGATCCGGGGCCCCTGGGCAAAGTCCCGATTTGACCATGCGATAATAAAGGCCTGATGACAATTAATATGTTGGCTGTTCCCAGCCCGGTCATTAAAACATTGTGTGCGGGACACGTACTAGTACGTTTTCTGACAATTGATACTTGAGCGCGGGACACGTGCTAGTACGGGTTAACTAAATTTGTGCGCAAAACCCCCAGCACAATTCCGCCGCGAAATGTACCCGTACACAATGTGTTAAGGAAGAGGTTTTTAAATCTATTAATTATTGCTATTCAATATTCTGTAACGAATTCTGACATTTTAATGATGCCATGACTTTTTTTTCGCGTAACCATTAAGTTGTTTACAGTCAAGTTTTGTCGGATACTATCTAGTAATTATTTTCATGCATTTTTCTTCTATGTTTTATAACTTTAATGAAAAATAAGGCAATACCTGGTACTAGCCAAAAATGTCCCCACGATAGCTTGATCATTTTTTCCACAGAAATATATAATTTGAGTACTAAATTGTAATGAACTACGATGTAAAAAAAGGCTTCCAATCTCATCAAATGATCGTTTTGATGACTCTTCATATATATTTTGCATGTTTATTTAGAGAAATAGTCGTAATATTTCAGGAAGGTCTCGGATATTTAAACCAATAACTCATTACGCTCAGAACATGACATAAATCGTAGGCAATCAGTCTTACATATATATAACCACAAATTTCCTCTCTAATGATAGGGAACATTGATTAGAAAAAACGAAATAACTTTTCATAACTATTACATGCAAATATAATTACTCTTTTGAAACTACAGAAAGATTTAAATGTGTTTTCTGTTTGAAAATTGCATTATTTATTATAAATGTTAGAATGCAGTAGCGGAGAAGCGATTTTCGTGTATTATAATGTAAAAATAATTTTATTGCAACGAAAGTTTTAACATAAAATGCATGTGTAAGTACTGTTTTGATTGTAAAAATATGTAAATGCGCTTGTCATTTTATAAATTATTGTATTTATTGGGATTTCAACGATTTTAGTGATGTCGTTCGTTATGTAATATATTTTTTTATAGTAATAAACTAATTTCAACAAATTCCTTTTTCTAATTTAAAGATGTTTGTTGTCAAATCTAAACGCGCTACTTTCTGATATTCTTCTTAATTTATGTTTGTTCGCATACACATGAAATTGGCTGGTACTTTTATTCAGAATTTACATAATTCAACAGTTCTTGCAACTTTTTCGGTAAAGGAAGAAGATCTTCTAGAAAATGCTTTCCAAATGGGCAATTTGAACTTAATTTGGAGATAAAATTGCGTAGAAATGCAAATAACCCGCCGTCGTGAGACACTAATAGCTTATAGCTCAAGATGTAATTGATGTATCGAAAAATTAAAAACTCTTCTATTATAAATCACTTCAATAATCATGTCTGCATTCTTGAGCGGATTATTTTTTATCACCTTAAATGATATTGCTTTGGGTATAAATTGATGAAAGTAGTTTAATTACTTTAATTCTGAGAGTTTGTTATAAAGTCGCAGAATTTTTTAAATGTCGGTAACTTTCCATGTTACCATTGTAATGTTTCTGGCAAAAATTAGAAAGTCATGCTTCTTGTAATGATACCCTAACCACGGCCAAACTCGATCGCCTGCCTTATACGGCCTTCACAATAACCGCTAGTTTCGGAATCGTTAAAGACTACAGTCCCCGTAAGATGGCACGAATACCTACCGTAAATTGTATTTTCTCCACTGTAAATAATGCTTATTAAGTACTATTTTCGTACATAAAAATACGAAAAACGTCTCTGTATTGGCGTTGTAATAGGTATACATAACATACGTATATTTTGCCTCTGCGTTTTTGATACTGCAAACAGGAAAACTGAAGGATTTGGAGATAAAATAAATAAATACAATGCGTTAAACATAAGCAACTGAAAATATATTAAATAACGCCCTACTATAACACGGAAAACAACGATTATAAGTAATTTTCTGCACTTGTTTTTTTTAATTAAAATTAAAATTAAATTAAATTACAAATTAAAATTTTTAAAATATTATTTATAGTGTACGAAAAAAATAAAAATATATTTACATGTTTTATAATAATAAAAAAAAAAAATGAGCTGGTCTTTTGACCAATATCCGGCAATCAAATCATATCGATTTTTTCCTTTTCTTAAAAAAAAAAAAATAAATAAACATGGATATTTACACGATTTTTAATTTAGAAAAATATAGGTATGTGTACATTGTGAACAATTTTCAGTAAATTCAAATATTGTAGGTGCTGGTCATGAAATACGGGGAAGCAAAAAACTAATAATCAATAAATAATACTTTTTTCATGTTTCATTATTTTAAAGAATCAACAAGTCTCTTTTTTTTTCTTTCAACAGTTTGTACTCCAAATTTGAAGGAAATTCATAAAAAGAAATTTCTGGTGTTTTATTTTTTTTTATTTATTTATTTTTTTTTTTTTTTTTTGTGTGTGAATCGTAAGTGCAGTATAGAACACAGCAATAAGCCGGTTTAAAAAAAAAAAAAAAAAAAAAAAAAAAAAAAAAAAAAAAAAAAGTATAAAATAAATAAAATAAAAATAAAAATGAAAAATCACAATTCCAGTTAAGTTATACCTAAGAAAACACAAGCCTTGCAAGACAAATTCTTCATTAGACACGGTAGGTAAAAGCGCCCCCTACAATTTTCCGACGAGAAACTCTGATTCACCGAAAACAAAGGGATTTGGACTTTTTGTTACGGCCGTATAAGGGGAATCGAGTTTGGCCGTGCCCTAATTCAAGCCCCATTTGAATGGAAATGATTACTAATTACTTCAGAATTACTGATGTGAAAGAGTTTAAAAATTGGCTCACGGGTTTAGGCTGATACTGAATTGAAGGTATATAAATTGCGTTTTCTTTTTTTTTTATTCCTAATCACCGATAAAATTACCAATTCTACAATTATACATATATAGGAATTAGAAATAAATGCATCACAATAGTTTTATGTCTAGATTTTTTTCTTACATAACTCTGCGAAATATTTGACAGTGTTTGGTCTATAAGCTGAATAGATCAACAAAATTAGAGTACATACTTTGTTATAGAGTTATTACGGCAGATAAAATAGCAGTCTAGTTTTCTTTTTACAATGGGCCTGTTCAGATGTGCAGTAAACGCCGCACGCGCGCTCAGAAGTTTTTGCCATGGAGTAAGTCTTATCGAAGAAAGGAATTTTAAAATAATTCAATTATTTCATTAGTTTTATAGTTCAAAACAGGTAAAACCAACGACTATACTTGTTTATCCTCCCAAAACATGGTTTTCGTAACAGAAATACTTGCGTATGTTCACTCAGATAAAATCCAAAATATTCGGGAAAAACATCACATGACTTACTTCATCTACTTTAGCCCGTTCAGCATTTAAAATCAATTAACCAACCGCACACAAACTTGACACGGGCGGCTCAGAAAAATTTATGTGGGCGATTTGATCACGTAATTGTGCGTTTTGTGCTTATGTTTTACTGGTTGTGCTGTGTTTGATAGGTTGGTTGATACAATTTAACAATTCAATTGGTGCTATATTTTTTTTTTTACTTTTTAACAATTTTCTTTTAATATATTTAAAAATGATTTATCAGTTGCTTTACATTTTTCGTGATAAATAGAAGGCTGTTAATAAACGAAGATTGTGATATCACCATATTACGAAATTTATGTGTAATCTACTATTTTAGCTAATGGATATCTATGGAATTTGCACTGTTAGTTAGACAACTTTCAGAGGAGTTTTTAGTATATATATTTCTTATTTTATGATTGGATATTTTAACACCGTATGGATAACAGACCAAAATACATCATAAAACATGAGAAACAAATGGCACTCAAAATCATGTTAGTATGCAGGGGCCGATTAACCTCTGAAGTTATGGGAAGCACAGTTTCATTTCGGGGGGCCCATTTCATTCGAGAAGTGTTTTCTATTCGACATTCCGAAAACTGACCAATGCTAAAAATATTATTCACTGGTTCAGTTGAATTCCCAATAAAGAAAGTTTCTTTTTTTATGTTCCACTTACAAAAAACATAGAATACAATCAGTGCAAAAATGATTTTGCATGGTATTAGCGTAAAAATGTAATTTAGATAAAAAGTTTGAATTCAAAATGCATGCACAACATAAAATATTAATATTATACGTTTTGCATGCAAGCTAAATTCAATTATATATAATTCAATATGTAAAATAAATAATGCATCTAAAATAATGGACAGACTGCAGAATTGTGATCATGTGGTTGAAACTGACCTACTAACGAAAAATTAATTTGTAATGAAAGGTATTTTTATGAAACGCTTAAAAAAAAACATATACATATATATGTGTGTAAATAAGTTAATAATTTGAAAAGAAATTAGATAGAATTTTGGAATTAATTCGATTTAAAATTTGGGGAGCCTCTGTTTTCTCAATTTCGTGTCCCTTCTAATTTTCTAAAAGAAGCACGTGCTTTTCGTGCTTATTTGATAATCAGGGCCTTTTAGTATGAGCAAAGTACTTCTTATACGTTCAGAAGAAAGTTTATAAACATTCTAATTATACTTTATTCACCACAAAACTAGATGCAAAACGCCATATATTTTATATCTTTAAAAATGTATATGTGCAGATATTTTTAGTTAAAATAACGTACATCGATTACATTTATTTTTATAATATTTTCCATGTTGATTTTAACACCGTAAAATATAATTTGCATCCTAGTCTTGACAAAAATTCACTCCTAAAATACTCAAAGAAGAAGGGGGAAAAAAGTAAAGAAAAACATCAAGAAATTATCCTACGCGCAAACGTATATTTTCATTTGCTTATAATACAGGCAATAGGGAATTTTACCTAGCAAAATTAATGGTAGTTCTGAAAATCGGCTTACTTTATGTTTTTTGAGTCGCTGAATCCGAATTTGTAACTTCCCACCAAAATTTTCCCCGGCAACACCCCCAAATTTTGGTAAAAAGCCCCCCAAAAAAGGTTGTTATTAAAAAATGCGCTTTTCTCAGAAACAAAATTTTTTTAAAATATCAATTTTTTGGGGGGTTGCCGGATGAAATTTCTGTGGGAAGTTACAGATTCGGATTCAGTGACCCAAAAAAACATAAAGTGAGCCGAAATCCAGAACTAGTATTAATTTTTCCAGGTAAAATCCCCTATTGCCTGGACTTCATAACTTAGTGCACGTAGCGCCGCAGTGCATGTTCAGAGGCAGCCCTTCCCCTCCCCGTTCATCCTACGTCATAATGTCATATATCCTATTTGTTGCAAATTTTGTCTTGTTTCTGAATTTCGTAATGCTTTTCCCTTAAAACAATAAGAAATTTAAGTTAAAAACAACTATTTGGGGGGTTTCAGGGGGGAATTTTTTGGGGGAAGTTAAAAATTCTGATTCAGTACCCAAAAAACTTAAAGTAAACCTTATAGAGAAAGTTCGGAGGGGAGATGGGAGGGCGAATGTAAACGTGTGAGTGGTTAAGTGGAATTGAGCAACTTAGTTCACGCAGCACCGCGCTCATGTTCCGAGGCAGATCCGCCCCTTTCCCTTCATCCTAAGTCATAATGTCATATATCTAATTTGTTGCAAATTTTGTCTACTTTCTGAATTTCTAGATACCTTTTCCCTAAAACAATAAAAAAATTGAATTTTTTAATAAAAACCTTTTTTGGGGGTCTTTTTACCAAAATTTGGAGGTGTTGCCGGGGAAATTTTGGTGGGAAGTTACAAATTCGGATTCAGCGACCTAAAAAACATAAAGTAAGCCGGTTTCCAGAGCTACCATTAATTTTGCTAGGTAGAGCCACTATACGGTCTCTATTGCCTGGACTATTAATATCACTTTGAATATCAAAAGGCGTTCAAATGTAAAACTTTCATCGCGAAATACCTTATTTTCTCGTATTTAAATAAGTATTTTATTATTATAATAGAAATACGTATGCTTCTGTATTATTAATATAAAAATTTATCTTTATCAAAAATATCTTATTTATTATGAAAAATATAAAGCAACCAATAAAAAAAAAAAGAAAAAATTATAACACAATTTGGAACGCGAAGGATTCAAACCCATACATACCCCTTGTCACGAGTTCAAAGCACTATCCATTCAGCCATCTAGCTCGCCTTTCATTTGCAACAAATTATCTTTATGATTTGCACAATTAATCAAATCGTGATTTGTTCCTGAACGCGCTGAACGTCTATTGCACCCACGATAAAGACCCACTCCATGTTCCTGTCTCCTGAGCTCGCGCGCGCGGCCGCGTGCTTCTTGAATAAACCCTTTGATTCCTGAAACCATGCGTCAAACTGACTGCTTAATGTTTAGTGCTGCCATCTATTGAAGTAAAGTCTAGTTATGTCTCAAACGTTTGATTTTTTTTTTTTAACTTACTGAAATTACGTGCGTAGTTAATTTTTATACAGTTGTTGCTATAATTTTATCTATAGTAATAATTAAATTCATATTTTCAAGTTAATGGTTGAAAGAAGGATGTACATATAAGATAAAAATTTACAAATAAAGCACACAATATTGTATTTGATTTTGGTGCTGTTTTATGACAGCCAATTATGAACACGATGGATATAGGCCCCAAGGAGGTGACCTCCGTGAAGGTCTTTCTAAGTGAATCTAACCCATATTTATGCAAGGAAATCCAAGGTTCGAAGAAAACCACGGAAAAATCTCCGGACGATTAGGCTAACGGGGTTCGAACCCAGCACCTCTCGTCTACAAGCTTCAAGAGCAGAACCTCTCGGTTTTGGGTTGGGTTGATTTTTGACGGCCAATTATCTACACGAGGGATATGGGCCCGGGGGGAGTGCCCTCCGTGGGGGGTCTTTCTAAGGGAACCAACTCCGTATTAACGCATGGAATATCCACGGCTCGAAGAAAACCACGAAAACTCCGAACGATTAGGCCGACGGGCGCGATTGGGATCGAACCCAGCACCTCCCGTCTACCAGCTTCGAGAGCAGAACCTCTCGGCCACTGGTGGGGCCCTCTCGGTTTTGATTCTGGATGATAGATGGGAGCACTGTCATGGAACTATAAACAGATTGACTGAGGTTTTGTTAACGGGAAGTTACAAGGAGCTCGAATGCATAAATTCAGTGTTCTTTCCTTTAAATCTAAACATGAACCTATTCTGTTTTTGTTGTTGTTGTTGTTTTGTCGCGGTCAAAGTCACCCCTAGTCAACGCTCATCCCCCTTCATTGGAAACAGCATTCTGGCCCATTATTTCATACAAAAATATCTGTAAATAATGGAATGTTTAAGAGCTGGATTTCAAGTTTAAGTGCCCATAGGCCTTATTAAATCAGCTCCCTTTCCTTTGTTGTTCCTTTTATAGTATATTAAAAGCCAATGCCAATTTTTAATAAGCGTCACAAATTTTGAAAAGTAATAAATAAAAAATATATAAATGTAAATGTAATAAAAATGAAATGTTGTTTTGAATGTTCTAATTTTTTAAAAATATCACAGATAACTCTTTTCTCTTTTATATCCATCAGCACTTCATACATAACAGAGAAAAATCAAATCATAGTAACGAGGTCAGGATTAAAAAAAAAAAAAAAAAAAAAAAAAAATTCGCTAACCGTCTTATGCTTTCATGTCCACCAGCATTAATAACCTACAGAGTAGAAATTATTCCTCTGTGATGCAAAAACTCATACTTTTAACGAAATTATCAAACTCGTACAAGTTACTTATAGTGCCAATAAATAGCGCTTAACTCTATTTAAATTCTGAATAGGGAAAATCTCGAAGCTGGTAGATGGGAGGTGCTGGGTTCGAACCCTATCGCGCCCGTAGGCCTAACCGTTTCGGAGTTTTCGTGGTTTTCTTCGAAACCGTGGATTCCCATGCGTAAATATGTGTTAGGTTCCCTTAGAAAGACCCACATGGAGGTCACTCCCCCTATGGCCTATATCCTTCGAGTTGATAATCGGCCGTCAAAAATCAACCCAACTCAACCCTGAATAGGTAAAAAGTTTTTACAATTAAAAAAGTATAACCATGACATAGAATGCACTGAAATTATTCCTCATAATCTTAAAATATTTATTGCTCGAAATGTGTATGTAAATGCTTGTAAAACAAAAGGTCATCATTTTATGAATTATTAAAAGTTTGTTCGTCCGTTCACTTTTAACTGACAGAAAAGCTTGTATGACAGTTCGTATGCCTCTGGGGATTTTAATGCCAGATTTTGCGTAAAGTAAAGATAGCCACATTTAAACAAAGAGTTCCTTCATGAAATGAGAGATATGTTACTTTACGAAAAATTTAGCATTTATATCCCCCGAGGCTTAAGAATGCCGTGTATGTTTCAGCAATTTCATAAATCATATTAAATCAATTAAAAATATTGTAGGAGAATTTAATCACAAAATATATATATATTTCGCGAAAAAGATATTTAATCAATCATACTCTTCGAATATAAAATTGTAAATAGTAATAATAAAAATGTTCACAATATTCACTACAATTTTATAGGTTACATATGCTCTTAAAGGCACATCAAAGAGATTTTTTAAATGCAACTAAAAACTAAGTTTATGAAAATGCTACGATGTTTATTTATATTGTAGAACTGAGGAAAAAAACGTGATTTGGCTTAGAGTGTCTCAATTTGGTCATTTCAAGCGAGAAGAAACATCACCTAAGACCTAAGTTCTTCCTTTTATTTTGTTTTTGTATTATTTCAGAAATATTTGTAAATGTAAAATCTGTGTATGAAAAAAGTGTTGTTAGTGATGACGGCCAGTTATCAACGCGAGGGATATGTGTCCGAAGGATGGGGAGTGCCCACCGCGGAGGGTCTTTCTAAAGGAACCTAACACGTATTTACACGTGGAAATCCACGGTTCGAAGAAAACTCCGAACGTTTAGGCCGACGGGTGCGATTGGGTTCGAACACAGCACCTCCCGTCTACCAGCTTTGAGTTGGGTTGATTGTTGATGGCCAATTATCTACACGAGGGATATAGGCCCTAGGGTGAGTGCCTTCCGTGGAGGTCTTTCTAAGGGAACCTAATCCGTATTAACGCATGGAAATCCACGGTTCGAAGAAAACCACGAAAACTCCGAACGATTAGGCCGACGGGCGCGATTGGGTTCGAACCCAGCACCTCCCGTCTACCAGCTTCGAGAGCAGAACCTCTCAGCCACTGGTGGGGCCTACCAGCTTTGAGAGCAGAACCTCTCGGATACTGATGGGGCGGTGCATGAAAAAAGAAACAAACAATGCTTGCCCTCTAAATTATGTTTTAAATTTCTTATTTAAGTTAAAAATAATAAAAATGTACCATTTAAAGTACTATTCTATTATTTTTCTGTATGATTTAAAACTTTACTTAATTAGAATTGCAATTTATTCGTACCTTCTAAACATATATTCGCATTGTGCAGAATTATTATTCTTTTCTAAATTAAAAAAAAAAAAAAAGACTTTATAGACTGACTAATTTTTGTCAGTTGATATTTAGGGAAATGCATTGTCATTAAGCAACGAAAAAGAAATGCATTGTTATTAAGCAATGAAATCTAAACGAAAAAAAAACCCCAGCAAATAAGCAAATAAGTTTAATGTCATATCTCGGTTATATATTATTTGACACCTCAGTTGACACCTCAACTGTATTTCTTTTGCACAATAAATAAAAGATAACGTATGTATTTTTTGTTTTGCAAGCGTGTTTTCTTACAAGGTTTAATCCGAACGAATTCAACGCCCCCCCCCCCCCCCACCCCGAAATAGACGTTATTGAAGAAGTGACCTCTGTGGGAGGCTTTTCAAGGGGTTGTAATTATTATTTACGACGAGCTTCTAAGTAATTTACGAACATTTACGAGAAAAAAGTGAACATATTCTCCCAGTGACTACGGCCCCACCAGTGGCTGAGAGGTTCTGATATCGAAACTGGTAGACGGGAAGTGCTGGGTTCGATCCCAATCGCGCCCGTCGGCCTAATCGTTCGGAGTTTTCGTGGTTTTCTTCGAACCTTGGTTCTCCAAGCGTTAATACAGGTTAGGTTCCCTTAGAAAGACCCCCACGAAGGGCACTCCCCCTCGGGCCTATATCCCTAGTGTAGATAATCGGCCGTCACAAAATCAACCAACCAACCAATCCAGTGACTACGAAATGGTTTTTCCTAAAGTTCAAAGAAAACCACGCCCCTTTATCGTAAAATGAATTACTCATACGTCACATTTTACACTCTGACAAATATTTTGAATAATAATTCCAGTTGAACTTTCCAATATGTGGTAGAAAATTTTCTAATTGAAAAAAATATATAACAAAATGTTACCGTACCTGATAGAAATGAAAGATAAACTGTACGACACATCGCGTAAAATTCTCATATTCCTTTTTGTCGTAAATATTTTTATGCACTCAACTCTGTGAAAAATTTACATTTTTTTTTTTTTTTTTTTTTTTTTTTTTTTTTGCGCGATCAATAGACGAAATTCCCGATTCTTTTGAGCAACCGATTATTGAAATTTGCGATTTTTTTTTTCAGCGATCAATTGAAGAAAATTGCTATTTGTTTCTGAGATCTTAGACGTCATTCACGATCATTTCTACCATCATTTGAAGAAATTCACGAAATAATATTAAGAAATTCCTCAAAAGAGAAGAAATGGCGGGTTTCATCGAAAATTATAATAAATTCGCTTAAGAATCTTATGCCTGTAAAGAATTAAAGGAAGTAAAATGCGACGCAGCATGAGGAATTTTCCTATTTTGTGCGCGATTCGTGTAATTGTGCACTCAATTGCAAACTCTGTACACCAATGAAAAATGTACGCCCCTTCCACCCCCCACTAAAAAAACCCCTTCTTTAAATGGCGCCACTGCACCCAAGGATGGAAATAAGTGATGTAAATATTCGCAAAAATACTATTGTCTGGTAGTTAATATCCATTATGAGGTTTTTATGTAAAGGAAAAAATTTGAAGAATTTTTTTGTGACCAAATTTTCGGACTACTGATACATTTTTTTTTTTTAAAACTGAATGCCTTAAATTTTCGGAAATTTAGGAACAGAATTATTCTCAGCTCATGGAAAATCGCCGAGGCGCTCTCAGAGAAACGTCAACGAAATTAAAAAATAGCAGCGCACATAAAAATAGCATGGCACATCTAACAATTTCATGGCGCACATAAAAATAACACGGCACATCAAAAAATCCGCCGGGCCGTGCTAAATATGCCTAGCTTAATTTCTAAATTAAGACATTCAGTATCGCTTTTATTTCCAAGTATACGTCAAAACTCAAAATATCATCTCATTCTGCCTTCGGGAAATACTTCGAATGGCTTCAAATTTGGTAACCCAATCGCGCCCGTCGGCCTAACCGTTTCGGAGTTTTCGTGGTTTCCTTCGAAACCTTGGATTTTCCATGCGTAAATACTGGTTAGGTTCCCTTAGAAAGACCCCCACGGAGGGCACTCCCCCTAGGGCCTATATCCCTCGAGAAGATAATCGACCGTCAAAAATCAACTCAACACGCTTCAAATTTGGAATATTTTGTCGTAGGCACTTAATACTCAACTAACTTTGACTTTGACCTCTGCTACAATGCTAAATAATATATCTGATGAAATGATATATACAGGGTTATTCTAAATGATGACCCATTTTCAAAAAATTGTATTTTCTAAAGTACAAATTCAATATGAACAATCTTTATACCAATGAAAAGAGGAAGTTTCAAAGTTTTTTTGAAAGACATTATAAATGTTCAATGTGTTCACCGTTTTCTGCACGGCAAACATCTATCCCATAGCCAGACTCTTCCCACACACGAGAAAGCATATCTGCTGTGCCAGGCAGATGTGTGAAAGCGTGCCCGGCTTTCAAAGCGGTGATAGTTCAGAAGCGTTTGCTAGAGTCATTCAGTAGAGATTTCGTTTCACTGTCAGTTGTGAGTGAGATGGCTACTGTGGAGCACAAGGTTTTCTGCGTTCTTGAGTTCGCAAGAAGTGAGTCGCAAATTGCAGTGCTGCGATTTTCGTACCAAATTCGATATTAACGGTGGACTTATTGAACATTTATAATGTATTAACCCCTTCGCGACGAGCGTCTTTTACAGAATTTTTAATCTTTCATCACCGGTTTTTCAAAACAGAAATTTTTGCCTAATTTAATCTGAGAAATGCTTTGATTAAATAAGGCAAAATTTACAATAAAAAATAACTGGTGCGAATAATCCAGGATTCTGAACAGTTTATGCGGCCCGTATACGTGACGCTCGTTCTCAAGTTGTTAAAAAAACTTTGAAACTTTCCCTTTTCATTGGTACAAAGATTGTTCATTTTGGATTTGTACTTTAATAAAAAATTTTTTTTTTTTAAATGGGTCCATCATTTAGAATAACCCTGTACTTTTTATTACAGAGATACATCTAAAGCTCAAATATGTTATCATATGCTAAGATAGTTATTTGAATACTTTATACAATACTGCATGATGTTTAGTTACGGACTTAAAAAAATGGAGGTCAAGAGCCATTTCATCCAAAGTCGCTTACCTAGCAATATAGGCAAGTGGAGCCAAATAGAGAGGTCTTTTATCAGGTACAGTACTTTGATAACGGCGATGCATTACAGTAAAAAATTATAAAATGTAAAATTAAAAAATAAATAAATAAATAAATAAATAAAACTAATATGTTGTAGCTATCACAAAACATTCTTCTATATAAGTTAAATCGTCTGCAAAAAAAATTAAAGGATATTCTATTCGTTCTTAAGATATAGCTAAGGAGAAAATCTTAGAAAACAGAGCTTAGCAGCGAATCTGTTGGGCGGTATACACTCAAACTTAATCAGCGTCTGTTTATGACAAGGTCTAACAGAATGTGGAGTTTGATTAAATTTCTTTCATTAACTCTTGAGATATGGCTATCACGGAAATAGTAAAAAATGCGGTAGAGTAGCATCACCTGTTGAGCTATTTACACCATATCAGCATCAATTTATTTCAAGTGCTAAATGTATTCGAAGTTTGATTAAATTCTGTACATCAGTTCTTCGGGTAGACCGCCCACAAAATTTGCGTCATACACAGACAAAAAGACACGCAAATTCAAGTACAGACATTTTCTAACGAGTATGCTGTGGCCATCACAAAGCTTTCGTCTATATAATTGAAATCGGCTGCAATCAAAATTAAATGGCAATCTATTTGTTCTTGAGATATAGCGGTAACGGAAAATAAAGAAATATTTGTAAAATTAAACGAGCCATCCGAAATATCATAAATAATAATTGTTTAATTATTACTTATTTATATATAAATGAAAATTCATTCAAATTTTCAATATTATCACTGATAATTTTTTTACTGTATCTTTATCCATTTTTAGATCTTGCATGCATGTTTTAAATACATTACGCATCGGAAACGCACAGTTTTACTTTTGTTATATGGCTCCATTCACTATAAAATTTTGTGACATCACTACTAAGCCCTTCAATTTTTTTTTCTTTACCTGATTGCCAGTGTGATAGACATTTTAGACATTTGTAATATAAGCATTATTGAGAAAACTTAATAGTATAAAGTGATTGAAGCATTGCCTTCAGTTTATCTTAAATGGCTCCTAGTAAAGTATATTTACCGAAAATTACTTAAAGAAACAAATAGCCATATATCCTCAAAAAAAAAAAAAAAAAAAAATGCGAATTTTATGTGTTACCATATATAGGATTCGCATTTTTAAGGATGCCTTTATTTGAATATTTGATAATGAACACCGACACATTAAATAATACAATTTGACTCGAATGTAAAATTCATAATGTATTCCAGAAAAAATTTTCAATTTTTTTTTCTTTTTTTTTTAAAGCCTAAAGACGTATTTCTTTCAGGTCTTATATAAGCCCTACGCATCTCAATAACATACTATAAATATGATTTGAAAGTGTATAAAGTCATAATAAAATTCCAATTGTAAGCGATAAGCAAAGCTTAGGGCAGAGTTTCTTCAAATTCAAAATTGCAAAAATAAATAGCCCCGCCCCAAAATCGAATTTTTCCTCCTTTATGCATTTTCACAGCTATATATCTGTAAATATTTATGTGGATTCTGACAGATCAATTTTGAGTTATCTATTATATATATTCACTCGTTAATTATTCGACAAAACCAAAACTGAATGCTCAATGATTTTTTTAATATCACTAAATTTTGAAGAAAATTGCAGTTATAATTCTTTATATTGAAATCTAGCACCAAGAGCAAGTTGGTTGGTTGTGTTTATGACAGCAAATTATCAATACGACGGATATAGGCCCAAAGGGGGGGGGAGGAATTCCCTCCGTGGAGTTTTTCCTAAGGGAACCTAACCCGTATTTATTCATGGAAATCCAAAGTTCGAAGATCCCCACCAGTGGCCGAGAGGTTCTGGAAGCTGGTAGATGGGAGATGCTGGGTTCGAACCCAATCGCGCCTGTCGGCCTAATCGTTCGGAGTTTTCTTCGAACCTTGGATTTTCATGCGCAAATACGGGTTAGGTTCCCTTAGAAAGACCCCCACGAAGGCACTTCACCCCCCTCCCCTTAGAGCTTACATCCCTCGTGCTGAGAACAGGCCGACATGAAAACACAATCGAGGTTCGAAGAAAACTCCGAACGATCAGGCCGACGGGCACGATTGCGTTCCAGCCCAGCACCTCCCGTCTGCCAGCTTTGAGAGCAGAACCTCTCGGCCACTGGTGGGGCCTATACCAAGAGTAGACAGCGTTTGTCTGAGTGTCTGATAAGATTCGGCGATAGATTTCCTCCTTCAAAATAACGAAAACGTATTATAGAAATTTTTTTATCAGAATGGAGGTCTACCAGAGTATATACAATTTTACAAACATTCAATTGTCCTTGTATTTTAGCCCCACCAGTGGCTGAAAGGTTGTGCTCTGGAAGCTGTTAGACGGGAGGTGCTGGGTTCGAACCCAATCGCGCCCGTCGGCCTAACCGTTTCGGAGTTTTCGTGGTTTTCTTCGAAACCCTGGATTTTCCATGCGTAAATACGGGTTAGGTTCCCTTAGAATGACTCCCACGGAGGGCACTCCCCCTAGGGCCCATATCCCTTGAGTAGATAATCGGCCGTCAAAACCCAACCCAACCCTCGTAGTTTAGTTCAGCGCTTGCGCATACCGCTCCCCGCATAACTTTTTTTTTCTTTTTCAGATTTAGATTTTGTTACATTTTCCGCGTTTATCACATGGCGAATGATCTAAAACAAAACTTTAAAAAACAAGTACCCTTTTCAGGGCCATATTTATTCAGAATGACCAGTCTTCAGAAATTTTTTTGCGTTGTGAATTTCAAAAAACGTTCCCAAATAAGAGTAATTTAAACAAACATGCTAAACATGCTCCGAAGAAGTCTCCGAAATCGCGCCGGCAAACAATAGCGAATTTCAATGCACTGATTACAACAAACAATTCAGTATTGAGAATAGTCTGAAATAACACTGCTGTGAATGTCAAAAATCATTCTCAAATAAGAGTAATCTAAAGAAACATGCAAAAAACACCATAAAAGTTTCTAAGAAGGTATCACAAGGAACGGGATAAAGTCCGCTTTAAACAGGTTTTTATCACATCAGGTAACGCATCTACACTATATGGCCAAAGGTGACTGATCACTTGCGATTTTTGACGTTTTATTAAATATCTAAAAAAATATATGAGGAATCAAACTGAAACTGCAGGTGTGTAAACAGTATAGAATAGGTCATATATTTCCGCGGAGATTTTTTCCCGAAACTCCATAGCGGACCGCAACAAATTGAAAAAGAACGAATATCTTTTGGATAAATCTGTAAAAACTAATGTAGCAAAAGCGTTCAAACTCGAGATTGTTAATAAGTGTCTTATTGTAATGAACTGTCTTCATTTCTATGAGGATAGCATTTATACTCGTAGAGAAATTAAGGTTTTTATAAAAACAGTCCCAAATTTCGCCAAGTTTTTTGCTTATAATTTGCAGAGTTCTTAATATAAAATAATGTTCTTTTCAGAAAATATGACAAACAGTATTGTACATAATATTCTGTAATCAGAATTAACAAATAATAAAAATTGGATGAAAAATGAGCAGGTTTACTAAAAATTGTTTCGCTGCGCATGCGCGAATACAATCAAAATGTAATATGCATAATTTATTAGCTAAGTATATAGAGCAACTTTTGTGAAAGTCTCAAAATCATAGCTTGAAAGGTCTGAAAATTATCGTCGATAGAATAAGCTCGAAATCCGTTGTTCCCAAAAAGAAGCAAAAAGATGAGAGGTTGTATTACAGTGGCTAGAATAGATAGTGTGCTGTTCATTGGTTACCATAATGCTTTTTTTTTTTTTGGTCGTGAAAGGAGGACGCCGCAAGGTGGCGCGCATGTTATCACCGACTGGGAATTTTGAAAGCTTTTAGCGCAGTGACAGTGAAGAATATTGTAAACAAACGCGAGTTTTTCCTATAAAGTTTTAATTATATCTGTTTAAGAAACAAAATATGAGTGAAAAACTAACAAAAAATATCAGAAAAGGTATTGTTTTGCGCCTGGTTGTCGTAATTTGTTTTTTAAACAAGTGTATAAAGCAAAATGTATCTGTTTTCAATTAGTTGATCTCCAATTTTGTTCTAAAGAAAAAAAAATGCATTTTTAGAATATTGTTTGATTAAGTTTTCATGATAAGTGCAATATGTTTTAGTTTCTAATTTATATTATGCTTAAAAATATTTATTGTCAGCAGTAAGTTGACTATTTTGAAAATATCGGATATAATATCGAAAATATCGGATATTTTTTATATTTTCGAAAATATCATGTTATTAACGAACCCTGGGCCCAGGGGAAGGAGATTAATCCACAGAGCAATGAGATGTCCCTTCGGAAGATTTGATATTTTGCTTTCAATGGTCAAAAAGTGTAATCCCCCCCCCCCCTCCCCCCGGAGCTACAAAAATCCCTCCCGGAGAAAAGTGTCTGAATTCAACACTGGTTTGCACAGTTTTGGAAGTAGTGAACAGTTGTTGGTATTTGTAAATAAAACTAATGCGAATATACCCTTTGAAATTATTTACTTTTCATACATAATTCATAAAGAAATTTTTTTCTTATAATTTTCTTAAGAATTTTAATACATGATTTACAGTGTGAGAAACATTTATTTAACAAATGTTCCTTTGCTTTGAAAATAACACTAAATTTTGCTATTGGGAATTTATTTTTATATATTCATTGCATGTTTGTACCCGTGTTGAATTCAGGGGAGACATTCCTCCCCCGAACAATGAGATGCCACACCCCCCGGAAGATTTGAGATTTTGTGTTTTCAATGGTCAAAAGGTGCAATTCACCCCCCCCCCCCAGAGCCACTGAAATCCCTCCCGGAGAAAAGTGTCTGAATTCAACACTGGTTTGCACAATTTTGGAAGTAGCGAACAGTTGTTGGTTTTTGTAAATAAAGCTAAAGCGAATTTAACCTTCGGATATTATTTTTGAAACTATTTACTTTTCATACATAATTCATAAAGAAATTTCTTTTTAATAATTTTTCTTAATAATTTTAATATGTGATTTCAAGTGTAAGAAAGATTTATTTAACAAATGAGGCTTTGTTTTGAAAGTAACACAAAATAAATATTGCCATTGGGAGTTATTTTTAAATATTCATTGTATGTTTGCACAGTTTTAGAAGTAGTGAACAGTTGTTGGTATTTGTAAATAAAGCTAAAGCGAATTTAACAATTGAATTCATTTGCTTTTCACACATATAATTTTTATTTAAAAAATATGTCTCTGTTCTAAAAGTTTGTAAATAATATATTTATTATTGAAATATTTCAGACTTGTTTTCATCTAAATATCAATTTCTAAATTTAATGTCTTCTTACATAATATTAAAATAAGTGTCTAAAAAGCATTAATTTATCCGATCTGCTTTCGGAAATTTCCAGTCTATACTGCAGTCAGCGCCATCTATTGGAGGATTACTTTCCCGGTCATTTTTTTAGCGTCGAACGACACACTATATATTCTAGGCACTGTAGTTGTATCAAATATCTGTTGATTAGTGCTAAGATAGCGTACACAACATTACATGTATTGCATATTTGGATGCATATTACCTTTTGATTGCATTCGCGCATGCGCAGTGAAACATTTTTTAGTAAACCTGCTCATTTTTCATCCAATTTTTATTATTTTTTAATTCTGATTACAGAGTATTCTGTACAATGCTGTTTGCCATATTTTCTGAAGGGAACTTTTTTTTATATTAAGAACTCTGCAAATTATAAGCAAAAAACTTGGCGACATTTGGGACTGTTTTTATAAAAACCTTAATTTCTCTACGAATATAAATGCTATCGTCATAAAAATGAACACAATTTATTACAATAAGACACTTATTAATAATCTCGAGTTTGAACGCTTTTAGTTTTTACATTAGTTTTTACAGGGTTATCGAAAAGATATTCGTTCTTTTTTAATTTGTTCACGGTCCCCTATGGGGTTTCGGGAAAAAATCTTCGCATAAATATATGACCTATATTATACTGTTTACACACCTGCAGTTTCAGGTTGATTCCTCATATATTTTTCTAGATATTTAATAAAACGTTAAAAATCGCAAGTGATCGGTCACCTTTGGCCATATAATGTATTATACAATCAAACTTGCTAAGTTGGAATCGCACGGGACTAGGACAATTTCGTTTTAGACAGGTTTTCGTCGTAGCATGTATAATTCCATGGTTATACCGAATTTTTAAAAACGGAATACTGAAAATTATTTACTAAAAGGAACCTCAGTAAATGGTAAATAAAACCGAAGTAAACAGCAAATTTAAAATTATTTAAGGGCGTTCTCGCTACAGCTCATAATCCGTTAAATTTCCTTTTTTGGCAAACCGTTCGGTAGCGCGATCGGCAGCACGCTCGATTTGAGTTTTTTGGTCCGGGTTCAAATCCGGCTCGGAATTTTTATCAATCATTTTTGAACTGCAATTGAAAAAATGTGTAAAAAATTAAAATTTACGAAAAATATGAATTAAGTGTATGTTTTGTAGCATATAAGTGTTTTTTTAACTACGAAATTTTGCATGTTTAAATAGATAAAGAAAAGTAAAGAAAAAAAAAAGAGAAGAAAAAAGAAATGAAAAAAAAACCCGCATATTTATGTCTATAAACCAGAAATTTTTTGTTGTTATTTAAAATTATTTACAGTTATTTCAATGAATAATCTACTATTTTTCACAGAGAAAAAAACTAAAACACGTGATATAAATGCGTGAATAATTATATTATTTTAATTTTGTTTCTTTATGAAAGTATTTCGAATATTTGATGATTTTTTTAATATCCTTTTTAAAATTCTTAATGTGACTTTTTTTTTATTCGGATTTTTGGTTTTGTAATTATTACCTGCGTAATAATTATTACAGCAATTCAATATCTTTTTAGAACTTATTTTTAAGCACAAAGACAGTTATTCTAACTATAATCATAAGAATCCAAGATTTAAAAAATTCATAAGTTAAAAAGCGAGTTGATAAAAAACGATACATTTATTTCACTGTGAAAAATAGTAGCTTATTTATGTAAATAATAGTAAATAAATTTTTAAATTAGCTTAATTTTATGTTCTATAAAAGTTCCAATTGACTTTTTTTAGTTTGTTATTATTATTATTTATTTATTTTATCTTTACTTTTCATTAAATGTATAAACATGCAAAGGTTCCCAGTTAAAATTGCATTTATATAATTAAAACTGCATTATATAAAAATATTAAATTAAAAAATGTATTTCCGAAAGAAATTATTACGTAGATATTTATCCTAATTAAAAATCAAGATTCCCAGACTTTAAAAATCATATTAAAAATATAAAAGATCATTTTTAATAAACCATCAAATATTTCAAGTATTTGAATGAGGAAACAAAATGAAAATAATATATTTGTTCACTTATTTTAATAACCGTAAATAATTTTAAATAACAACAAAAAATTTCTGGTCTGTAGACATATAAATATGCGGGTTTTTTTTTTTTTCATTATATATTTAAACATGCAAAATTTCGTAGTTAAAAATGAACTTATATGCTACAAAACATACATTTAATTCATATTTTTCGTAAATTACAATTATTATACATATTTTTTCAATTGCGGTTCGAAAATGATTGCTAAAAATTTTCATTCCGATAAACAAGTCCGAGCCGGATTTGAAACAGGGCCGAAAAAACTCAAATCCAGTGTGCTGCCGATCGCGCTACTGAACCGCTGACCAAAGCAGCAAATTTATCCGATTATGAACTGTAGCTTAAACTTTGCGACTTATTTTCTCAAGACCCCCTAAGGGTTGCGCTGTATGACGCTTACATAGTTATATACTAACTATACTCTATCGATATACAAATGTTCATCGTATACGACGAGACCAAACTCGGACCCTCTCCTCTTGAGTTCTTAATCTTGTTATTTTACTATATTTATGCCAAAGCCCACCTATAGCCTGGATGTAAAAGGCGGGGTTTTCTTTCTCTTTCTTTTTTTTTAAACTATTCTTAAGCAGAGTTGAGCAAATTTGTAATATTAATTATCCGCGGTGCAATAACGGGTTAATTGCATGTAATTGATTATAGTTACACGCATTCAAACAAAGAAATTTTTCTCAAACAATGGGATGGGAGCGGTTTCGGTTACAGTGCTGCAATAATTTTTTACGGCATATAATTTTAACTATAATTAATTACATACAATAAAACTGTAATTACATTGCATACAATAAAACTGTAATTACATTGCAGATAATTGGAATTACAAATTTTCCCAACTCTGGTTGAAAGGTTATAAACCTTTATTTGGTACCATCAAGTCATTTTCCACCAAGTTTTGACGGGTACCACCTAGTTAGTTAGTTATTAAGTTAATAGCATTTTAATTTTGACTCGAATTTATTAATTATTAAAATCTAAAATTAATATTAGAGTATGAAAAAACTATTGAACTATGATTAAAAAAAAACTGAAATTACTAAATCCTTTTTAAATTCAAAATTATGAAAGAAAAAAAAAATATTATTTGATTAAACATTTTGAAAAAACATTGGATTTAAATTATTAAACATAAAATTACTAGAAAAATATAAAAAATATATTATATTCAAAATTTAAAGTGCCTATGATAAAAAAAAATTTAAATTACTAAATCATTATTAAATTTTAAATTACGAAAAATAAAATACTTAATTATTATGTGATTTAAAATTATGAAAAAATATTAAATTTAAATTATTAAACATAGATTTAAAATTACTAAAAAAATATTAACATTTGTTATTTATTCAAAATTTAAAGTTCTTTTAAAATTATGATAAAAAATTTAAATTATTCAATAATTTAATTTAAAATATTAATTATTATTTTTAAAATATTTAATTATTATTAAATTTAAAATTGTGAAATAAATAAATAATAATTTTAAAATACTACATTTAAACTAAATTTAAAATTATTACAAATTATTACTCCTCTTATTATTTTAATTTTCTAAGGAGTGATATTTATCAGACCTTGTCTGCATAGTAATGCACTAATAATTCGTTCAGTCACCGATTTTTTAATATTTTGTATTATTTGCTAGAGTGCGATGCTAAATCGCAAAAAGGCAGGAAATCTGTTAAAACTACTATAACTAATATTTAAAAAATTCACATTAAAATAATAGTTAATATTGGTACAATTATTGAAAAATAAAAATTTTCCATTTTCCTCTACAAAATACATTTATTTTAAAGCAAACTTGACATTTATTTCCGGTTTGCTACGTAAGGAATCGAACTTAAGCCGTCTGATTTGAAGTTGCACGCCATACAACTACACCATTACGTTCTCCGCTTAGAATATTATTTTAAACAAAAGATCGCCATGTCATGCGCGGAGGGGAATTTGCAGAGAGTTGATCCCGCAGGCTCAGAGGAACAGTTGAAAGAGTGTGATTACTAGACGCTTGTGAAATTATTGTAATCGCTTTGCTCATGTAGAGGAGTGACTATTTTTCTTCAAGGTAAGGTGCATGTTTTCTGCCAATTCCTAACAACGAGGGATTACCAAATTCGCAAACCCTCGGTATGTTGTTTTTTTTTTTATTTATCATACAGCACCTACGGAAATTTGCTTATTCATTATTTCTATATTATTTTTTAAGTTTTACTGGTATCGTTGTAATATATTTGTAGTTATAGTTCTTGGTATTCCCAGCATACGGGTTTTCTTAATTTTAATCCCAAAATGGCTCATTCACACCAGAATTTTGGATAGAAAATTTTAATTTTATTAAGTCACTGAAGTAAAACTTTTACTTATTTTCAAATAAGTATGTTTGTAAATTCCGGTGTCATTCAATCATTTCAGTATTTTACGAATAAAAGTACTTTACTCCTGAAAGGGTTAAACAAAGAACCTATGCTTTGAAAAGTGCAGTTGTATACTACAGTGTAACATTATTTTGTTAACTTATATATATATATATGCTTGTGGAGGAGATGAAACCAGAAAATTCGGGAATCACTGATATAAATGAAGCAGATTCCAGCAAAATTTTTAAAATCTTGTTTATAAACTAACTTGTTTATAAATTGATGTACAAGTTATTCTTTTTCTTTAAAAATGGATGTAATTTAATTTATAACGTGTCTAACACAAAATACGTGCTATATATCTACATATATTCTTTGAGTAAGGATTTTTAATCATTACTCACCTTTATCCAAATGTTTATGACTTTGGGTCTGTTAGACACACATTTCTAAAAATGTATTGCAGATGTCTTCTTTATATTTTACATGCATGTTAAAAATGTGTCATCCAATCATCAGAAGAAGTATTTTCATCAAAAAGAAATGAATAAAAAAAAACTGTCAATGAAGATCCATAGAGTTACATAAATTTAATATATTCTTGCATATGTTTTATAATACAGGGTTGTCATAAAGTCTTTCCGTGATTACTATAATTTACTGCAGAAAAACTAATACAGGGTGATTAAAAAAAGATGGGGAAAATTTTAAGAGGTGATAGTACACACCCAAACAAACATTTTGTATCAAAGAGTGCATGGTCGAAAACTAAACGTAAAAAAGTTAGAGGGCGCCAAAAGCTATGTTCTTATACGAGGCAAAAACACACAATGAACGATTAAGTTAAGTTACGAAAACAAATTTAATGGAATTTGATTGCAATAAGTGCTCAAAACATTGACCGGCAGCTGTTATGCACCCAGTACAACGGCGAAGAACAGATTGGCGAATTTTCTGAAACACACCAGGCATATCGCGAACTTCCCCTACAGCAGCCGAAAGCTTGGCGACAAGTTCTTCTGAGGATTCAATGGGAGTCTCTTACACAAGAGCCTTTAGCTGTCCCCACAAAGAAAAAAATAAAAAAATCGAGACATGAAAGATCTGGCGAGCGCGGTGGTGCCTGGTGTGTTTCAGAAAATTCGCCAATCTGTTCTTCGCCGTTGTACTGCGTGCATAACAGCTGCCGGTCAATGTTTTGAGCACTTATTGTAATCAAATGCCATTAAATTTGTTTTCGTAACGTAACTTAATCGTTCATTGTGCGTTTTTGCCTCGTTTAAGAACATAACTTTTGGCACCCTCTAACTTTTTTACGTTTAGTTTTCAACCATGCATTCTCTGATACAAAAGGTTTGTTTGGGTGTGTACTATCACCTCTTAAAAATTTTT
This sequence comes from Maratus speciosus, assembly GCA_963932465.1. Lineage (NCBI taxonomy): Eukaryota > Metazoa > Arthropoda > Arachnida > Araneae > Salticidae > Maratus > Maratus speciosus. The sequence continues at coordinate 122,546,932 of OZ010797.1, forward strand.
CCATCTTTTTTGAATCACCCTGTATAAGTCGGCATATGCTTGTTTGAATACATTGTAAAGAGATTTAGTATGTAGTTTTTAACTTTTTGCACTCGTATGTCCAGTCTGATTGAACATCAACTTTCTTTGCAAAATTTGTTTTCGGCACCAGAAATAAAGGAAAATAAAATTTGCTTATTTAATTAGAGCATTTTTAAAATTGTATTCTTGAAGGAAACTTCTGTTAAAAAAATCGTGCCAATCGAATAAAATTTGTGTAAACGAAGCAAGAGTCGAAAGGGTTAATGCAAGTACTGTCAAGAATATCAATTGCATATTCAGCATGTTTGCTACAATCATTCTGCTGCAGAGCTTGTACGATTTACTTTATCAGCATTCAAGGTAAGATGGTTATGAAGAATTTCCATAAATGTTGTTAGAGGTATTTGCAGTTCACGTGACGCACGCCGAGTAGACTTCGTAGGAGTAAGCTGATATGTAGGGCGAACGAGATTCACTGTGGTACATACATATTTTTGTAATCAGGGAAATACTTTATGACCATCCTGTATTACAGTTACATTAATAGCAGTAAAGAAGCAAGTCACCATTGCCAGCATTGATAAAAAAGAAAAATCATGCATCACGCACAGATTATGAAATACTTTCCAATACTTCAAGAATTCCTCAATGAAACTTCTTTGTTGAACACTTTAGCGGGCGGTGTCCACAAAAAGGACACATAACTTTAATTGCAAAACTGACAAACGGCACCGAGAATAATTAATTAAAATTTTCCTTTTATAAAGTAAGGGAAAGTACTTACTTTCTAATAAATTTGTTTGTAAATTCAGTACATCATTTCATTATTTTACAAACACATTTACTCCCTAAGTAAACATTTTACAAAAACCATGACACATTTCAAAACTCGATTTCCTCAATTATCGCCCAGAGCCGGAAAAGTTGTCCAATTCTTTCTTTCTGCCCTGCATTTAATCTACAGACTTGTATATGTTCTACATAGTGTGCCAAAACTTAGCTTAGTAAAAATATGCATAATAGTTTGATAATTCGCCTTGAGCAATTTCTATGAATATACGGAAACCTACTTGAATTCTTTTGTATAGCCCTGCATATTACCAACAGATTTTTATATGCACCACATATTAAGTTACAATTTATTTCAGGCTAAAACGTGGTTAAAACTACTGAAATCGCACTTCCAGACATTATCATCTGTAGGTGAGCATGCATTCAGTTCTTTGCGTGGACCTACTCATTTTTCTTGATACAAGGATACATGTAGTCCAGTTTAGACAGCCAGATTTCCAAGTTCAACAGACGCGTTGCAGGGAGAGCAAGTCTTTCTCAACAATCAATAAGAGATAGGAGGAGTCGGAGGTGTTGAATTTAGGAATCCCGGTCAAATTTTCAATAAAAGTCCCAATCGGTTTTGCTGATTTTACATTCCCTAATTTGTGTAAAATTCTGAAACAAAATTATCTGAAAAGTTTAAGGTTTAAGCTACACCTGGATTTTTCAGATAGATTTCATAAGAAATAGTACCTATTACATTCCACCCCTATGTTGGAACTTCCGAAATTTTTTTGTAGACCTACGCCGATCATGACCCCTGAACACAAAACCACACCCAGTTCAAAACTTTATCTATCTACCTATGGACACGATAACTTCCATAATTCTACACAAATCTCTTCCAAACTGATACATAAAATCAATGGGTCGAAAATCTCGGTCAAGTTCGTTAATGGGCAAAATTGGACCAAAGGTGTGGAAATAGGAAGGGGTTTTGTGAAAACCGAAAAAACACTATAACTTTTTAATTATAATAACCTATCAAATCAGTTTAAAGTTGTTATTACTTCTAGGAATAGGGCCGAAAATTTATGTACCGTAATTTCCCACGTATCCGCCACGGCTTAGTTAAGTCTTTTTGAAACTGGAAATTTTATTGAAAAAAAGAAGTCAAATATGTTCTAAGCAGAAGCAAGTCACATTTTATTTAAAATAAATTCTGGTTGGAAATCGAGTTATCTGATGTGCGGCGGATACGCGCGAAATTACGGTATGACAGATTTTGTATAAAATTAAAAATGGGCTCAAGGGGAAAAAAAAATTGTTTTAGGAAGAAAAGAAAAATCATAACTTCGTCAATTCTTAATATATCAAATTCACTTACATTTATTATAAATCTTCTTAATATTATCCACAGCTTTTATACTGACAAGTTTTTGATAGGACCAACTCTTAACGCAAAGAAAATAAAAACAAAAAATATGGGGGAGTGGCGTTGAAGTAGAAAAAAATCATAACTTTGCCAATTCACAAGATGTCCAATCCGCTTAATTTTTTTACATATCTTCGCAATATTATCTACAACTTTCATATTGACAAGTTTTTGATTGAACCAACTATTAAGCAAAAATAAATAAATAAATAAATAAAAAATAGGGATTGACGAAAAAAGTAACGTATTAAGGGTGTACTCAAATCCACACGGCTTATTTTTTGACTCATTTTTAAATTAATTTTCACTCTCAAACGTATCCAATTGGCAGGTTCTCTTATTCACAAACTATGTAATGTGCTGCATTGGTCAATTTTTTGATAAAAGCAGAATATATTTCGAAAAATACTGTCAAAGTGGGCATTTTGAACCGAATTTCCCGAAGCGATAGTACTGGAAACGAAAAAAATGTTCGTACTGGGAAAAATAATTGTTTGTAAATCAAGTTATAATTAATTGAACGAAAAATAAAAACACATGTCGCTTATAAATCTCTTCAAAAAACCACGTCAGCAAGTGTCATGTTTTTACTTTTAAAAATGAGTCGGAAAAATGTGTCAGAAAATTTCAAGTTGTTGAGCGCGGAAAAATATTTTTTTGAATACCGCCTTAACCCCTTAACCTTCGCAATGAATTACGGTTTAAAACTTCAGTTTGCTTATTTGCACCACTTTTTTGAAAAAGAAATATCCACCTTATTTAATGACAATTAAAGTGATACCATAATAAAGCCAATTACACTATTTTATAAAACTGGTTGGAATCAAACAATCTGAATAAAATACACAATCCGTGAATACCGCTGGAGCGAGAATTAAGGGGTTAATATGATTCTGATAAAAAAAGCTCTTACAGAAAAAATGAAATTAAAAATTCGTCAAATGCGGCCAGATGAAATTGTTAAGCTGGGTTTATCTCTAATCTTGATTTAGTTTTTGTTGGTGAAATTAGTACTTAACTTCGAATTCTACCTCCGCCTGTAGGCCGAGCCGGCTGGTTTTTTTTTTTTTTTTTTTTTTTTTTTTTTTTTTTTTCAGGATCTTTTATGGATAAAAGTTTACAAAGCAGTCGTGAAAAAATGCCTCCGTTTTTCGCGTTCCAAAATTATAAGTAATATAATAATCAAACAGCAACAAGAATTGAAATTTTAAGCAACGGCAAATATTTATTATAATCTCAAATATCATGTACAAAAAAGAAACATTCAAAAATACGCAAATGCGAATGAGAAATCGGCGAAAAGGTCTTTCATAGGTTTAACATTAACACTGTATTCCCCAGCGCTTGTTCAACGGGAGCCTTAAGCTTTATGAACGCATTATATATATACTATAGAGCTTTATATCTATATTACTTTTTTAAAAAATATATTTATGTAATTTTAATTATTCCAATACTGAGAATAATCAAACACAGTTAATGGCTTCTTTTAATTATAGTTAATTTAAATTACTATGTGTATATCCAAATATTACTTCTATAATTCATAGAAAAAAGTATATATTTTTTTTTGTTTTTAAATAGATTCTTTCTTTGATTATTATACTTAAAATCAAAATAATAGTGATAATACCCAATCTAACCACTGTAATCTGTACAGAAGTCAATAAAATAATTCATAGATGTAAATATATATATTTTTAATAATAATAATAATGTTATCCACTTAAATTAATAATAAATACTGCGTAATATACTTGTTATATTTCAAGTAATGATAACGGAGAACCTTTTTATTTTATCAACTTGCTTTTTATCAGCGTTGCATCAACTAAGCTCATATAAAAATTGCTAATGTAACATAAATAACAATTGTAAATGCTATTATTCAAATCATAATTCATAAGAAAATTAACTATTGCACTGAATTTAATAAAAATTGCTTCGAAAATGTGAAGCAATAACATTTATATCTTTAAGTTGTGTTACACTTATATAGAATGTGAGAGTGAGATTTTTTATAATCTACGTTCGTACAGCTAAAGTAAAATATTCAGCTGAATTGTACTCGATTATTTTTATTTGAAACAACACGAATGATAATAATAATACGCAGTATTTGTTATCGTGTTAAGTGTCTAACAAGTCGTTGTACTATTAACTATTACTTTAAAATTTTATAGGAAAGCATTTACATTTGTAAATTATTTTATTGATCTCTGTACAACTTACATTGATAAAAATAAATGGGAAATTTAGCATCATCACTATTATTTTAGCATAAAATTTTAATAAAAATAAGTTATTTAAAAAACAAAATTAAACATGTTTCAACAAATGATAGAACTTAAATATGAAGATATATGTATATATATTAATTTAAAGCCCCTCTAATTAAAATATTCGTTCATACTTATCCTTACCTGCAACTGAACTTCTTAGTTAAAAGCCGAAACAATGACGCCGATGTAAACTCTCTACCACACGATCACTCCCAATCAGATCCAGGTTTCACATTACCTGACCATAATTACAATCAAACCAAGATAGCTAGAAGAGAGAAGGTAGGTCCGTCCGAGAGGGATATTCTATCTGAGGGAACAGGGGTGTGGGATGTGACGTCATTGGTGCGATGTGTTCTGTGAGTGTCATTGCTTAGTATGCTACTTTGCTTGTTCTTGTCTTAAATTGTCAGTTTAAATATATAGATATTGCATTTTATTACTTTTATTTAATATAATTCTAACATGTAGTGATTTCAGCTGGACGATCTCAAAATTTTAATATCGCAACATGTTGGTATTGGTGAGATATCACGCTGCTGTGATGGAGCGTAAGGCCATTTCCTAATTTTGAGAGACAAATTATGTAGTACCAGAAATTTAAACACAAAACAAGGAAGAAACAATGAATCAAAGTTTTTATATCTATTTGCTCATACAATGTAATTTCATTTTTTTAAAAACAAAATATAGAAAAAATGAATCATGCACCATTGCTTTCATAAAGCTTTTCTCTAAAGATAGTATTTTCCTATTTATTCTTATTTTATTGTATTAACCTTTTTTTTTTACGTCTAATTTTCAGCGCTATTTAATTTTCGTGATATGATTAAATATATGATTTAAAAAAATTTCATTTAATAAAATAAAATTCAAAATAATCTGCATAAAAAAGTATAAAATATCCTTTTCATAGAATTTTAATTGTAGACGAGTGTTTGTTAAAAATATCTTTTTTTTTTTGGGGGGGGGGGGTCAAATTGGATTTAACTCGACTGAGTCTGATTTCAATTATTTTGTACACTGCCTGTGCAGAGTAGAGTCCTGCATCAGGTCGAGTAATCTGACTTTTCTCAAACTCGGCCCGGTCAACTCTATTTATTTTTCAGTTTAGGTTAGGTTTTGATCCTAGCGGGTCGGGTTCGGGGCCGAATTAACTCGACGTTTAAAAAACAATCCAGTATATTTTTCAGATGAAAATCTATTTATTTCTATACTAATTAGTATATATACGTCCATTTTTCTGTATAAAAAATAAAATCGATATGAAAGATATAGCAGTAGACTAGTTTTCATAATTGCATTCAAATATGGATTAACTTTCTTTTATTTAAAACTCGGGTCGGATATACGAAAATCATCAGGTTCGGGTTGACTTGAAATAAAATTTGCTTGTGTAGAAACCTAGAGCAAACCTTTACTTTGAATACGTTTAAAATATCAAGATGAGAATCAAATTACTTGAATTGTTTTTGACTGGTATTGAGCTTTTTAAATTAATATTTTTTAAACCAGTTTTTCAAAAGAAAGTCCAAAATATTTTTTTAGGTGAAAAACGTAAAAAAATTTCATATTAAAAATAAAATTGTGAACTATTTTCCCATGAATGCATTGAAAAAAAGATAAATTGTTAAGAATGTTATCTTTATGATCGTGAATATAAATATTCATTCACTTTAAAAATTTAACTAAAAAGTTTATCAAGCGAAAGAAAACGTAAAAAAAATATAATTTTCAGTCAATATTCCTTTTAGCAAGCAACCTTGAAATGTAACGAAAAAAAAAATATTTCGTTTAAAATTGTTCTAATTTTTTCACCCGCCCAAAAATGTAAAATACTTATAAATAACTTATACACAAACTCATTTTGGCCTCTAAATTCATGAAAATTTCATGTAATTTACATGGAAAAAAATGGTACATTTACATGGAAAATAAGGGTGCGTTTACGTGGAAAATAATAGTGCATTGACATGAAATATTAAGAATCGCGTAACTTTTTGATTTTAACATAAATGAAATAAATCTTGAATCATAATTCACTACTCCCCGATGACGATCTCTCCCCTACTGTCACGTCATTATAATCTGCTTAAAACGCTAAATTTCTTAACATTTTTTGAAAGATCATTTGCTTTTGTAGAAAAGTAGAAAACGCTACTTGACTTCTTAGTATCTCAATAAGAAGAGCTGCAAATTACACTAATTTACAAATGAAAATATATTTGTGAATGCGTTAGAAAGTAGCGAGATTGGATTTGAGAACATATCGCTCACCCGCAAGAAAAGTGACACACCTTGCAAAAGTTCATTTTGCGTTTTATTTCACGAATAGGTTTGCCGTAAGTGCGGCTTGCTACATAAAAATTTCATAACTGTAGTTATACGGAGAATCACTTTATTACGCTATATATCCATTTGTGACCACAGAAGAGGAGGGGATTGTGTGGGAGGTAAAATTACCTAACCCTCCAAACCCCATCCTACGTCTTCATTCTTAAACGTTTTATGCTTTTATGCACATTTTTATTCCTGAATGCAGAGCTAAGTGCTATAATTTCATGTTACAGTAAAATATAGGAAAATTTTCTTTATCTTCTCCTGTGAAATTTACCTTTGTCGAGATGTGTCACTTTTCTTGCGGGTGAGCGATATATGCATACCATAAGGGATATGGCATGCTTCATATGGTATGATTCATATGTTGATATTTCATAATTTTCTACCACACATCATTTGTTTATGCATGAATACTTAGTTTTTATATGATAAATTTAAGTGTCATTTTATGTTTTGTTATTTGTTTCTATTTATTAATTCATATATTTTAAATACACCATAAAAATGTTTTTGAAAATTACTATAGGTTTGTAACTATTTTCTATATAATTATTGTATCGGTTCTATATTCATAATTTAAAAAAAAAATGTTCTAAAAGTTCTAATAATAATTTGTCATACCTTTAATCAGTAATTTTATTCTTTAATACTTTCATGATTTTTTTTTAAAGTGTTTATATACCGGGTGTCCCAAAAAGGACTGACTGATTTTAAAATTCAATAACTTGCAAACGGTGACAGATATTTAAAAAATTCTTGCAGGAGGTTTATGCATAAGGTCAAAAGTTTTATTACAGTGATTTTCGATTTTAGTTCGAATTACAAGCAATAGATGGCGCTGTAAGCAATAGTCGCTAAATACAGGCTCGATTTCTAGTCCTTTCTCTTGTTCCATGCTGAAAAAGGAGATGGAAATGTATTATCCGGGCCACGAAGTACCAAAAATCGAGCCTGAATTCAGCGTCTATTGATCGCAGCGCCATCTATTGTTTGTAATTCTAACTAAAATTGAAAATCACTGTAAAAAAACTTTTGACCTTATGCATAACCCTCCTGCAAGAATTTTTTACATATCTGTCACTGTTTGCAAGTTATTGAATTTTAAAATCAGTCAGTCCTTTTTGGGACACCCGGTACATATACATTATATATATATATATATATGAAAAAATAGTTCCATGTAAATAATCCATCGTTTATAAAAGAAAAAAAAATATTTAAACTTTATATGGGAAGGAAAGTGTATAAAAAAGAAGTACATGATTAATAAAAATTAGGTCGTTTTAAAAGAATAGATAAGAAGGGAAATCCCCACAAGTTTTAATCTTTAATGCTTATAAAACTGTTTCTGTTACATTATTTTATCTATTTTTATTTTCCATTCTTGTTTTAAATACAATGTGTTAAGTTCAAAAGAAAAGGGTTTTGTTTGTCTCATGTAAAATACATATTAACCATTAATTAACTGAAGGTTACATTTTATTTCGCACCTATTTCCTTGCTAAACTGAAGAGCGACAAGGTTCCACTTCGCACCACTGACGTCAGAGGGGAGAGTTCCTATCAACCAATACACGGAGACCTGCGGATGGACCTACCTCTTTATTCTACGTATCTTGCAATCAAACGAAGTGCTACCACAACAGCGGCCACGCGTTTTTTTTAAATTGGGCAAAAAAATAGCAATTCAATTTTGTCAGAGGCACTCGTATTACATAAGACTATTATTACTGAATTTTATTGGTGTGAGTGAAATATGTTTTCCCCTTATTTTTTAGTTTTGATGGAAGCTGTTAGATTCTATGTTACACTGAATGAAACTTACTTTTAATGTATAAGCTGTTAATTTTAAAAACTAAATCACGCTAAACAGAGAAGTTCCTACAATTTACTTCGATGTATCTCTGACTTATGTGCGTAAAGAAAGAAGTGTCAAACTTTTTTTTATCGTTGTGTTAACCCCTCCCTCAAAACGGTTCAGAAGATGCGTAAAATTTCGTTATGCATATTGTCTCAAAATTGGCAAGTTATGATTTTTAGGAGATAAATTAATTTTTTGGTTAAAGGGCTTTTTTTCATTTGTATGATTGTTTTACACCATTTACAAATAGAATATTCAGATATCTATACAGTAATGTTTTTTTTTTATTATATGCATAGTAGGGGTGGATTATTTATCAATATATCGACAGATATTGATATTTCTTAACTATTGCAATAACAATATCTAAACTTTGACTCTACTGATATATTCCAATACTATAACAGTGTAAACAAACACTGCAATTACGAACACGATCACCGAAAAAAATATCGTCACATAACTCAGAACGCAATAAAATAATAATATATTGCGCTCACCACCAAAGCCCTGAAAAAAAAAAAATTCTATTCCAATGTCTTCAACCCCCTGCCTCATCCAAAACAGAAAATCTAAATCGATAATCTTCCTGTCCGCTGATTATTATCTGCAATAGAAACTATCCCAATCTTTGCAATACATCTGTCCCCTTTCTGTAAACCTAAAGTTCGTTTGACACTCTGCGTAATACTGAGTAACACTTATCGTCCTTTCTCATCTCTACTGTGATAGCCTATACCTATTCTAATAACTCCAGATAATTGATCCATTATGAATAATAACGCATGAGCATTTGTTATTCATTGTCGCTTGTCGCATTTGATACGGAAGATAGCAGGTGATCATCGAGTCTATACCTAAGTAGATGGAATGCTCGACTTGCAAGCAACCAATCAGAGTCCGCTAAAGTTTCCCCTTTTGTATAGCAAAGTTGCAATGAAAGTTGGCGAAAAGCCCAAGGTCAAAGCAGTCTTTCACAGTGGTGATTGGTTACTTTTAAAAAGAGCTTCCGAGTCAGTAACGCTTATTCATATTGACTTTCTTCTTCGTCGTATTTTTGTTATAGCGAAGTTTTCTGGAGTGAATTTAACCCCTTGGGGACGAGCGACACGTATTCGTGCCGGAAATAGGCCTAAGAATCCTCGTTTATCCTCACCAGTAAAATTTTACCGTAAAATTTGCCTTATTTAATCCCAGCATTTTCCCGATTTGAATAGGCACAAACTTCTGTTTTTTAAAACCGGTAGCAAAGTAATAAACATTTCGTAAGAGGCTCCCATCGCGAAGGGGTTAATCCATCCTGTATTGGTATTTTTCAGAAATGAATATTTATCAAAAAACAAAATTTAAATTAGTATAAAACTATTCTCAAGTGTGATTTAAGTATTTATATATTTTTTAAAAAGGTTTCAATATTGTTTTCTTGTAGTAAATAGGTATAGATATATAAATACAGGGATTTTTTCTATTAAGGCTGTTCTCAACTGCTCTGCTCAACAAACGCAAAAAGTTTTGATACATTTACAAATTCATTTTTAAACGTAAAGGCACAAAATTGGAAAGCCTGACTGAAACAAACTGTGTTTTCCATTTTTTGATAAATAAATTATTGAGTTAAGCGATTTTGATCACGTGATAAAGACGTGTTTCACCCTTTCTTGAGTGGTTATTCTTCTTTCGCGCGGAAATGCCGTTCAAAACGCCCCCTCTGGCACTATTTTCTGAAAGATCTATTGCGTTTGCAAAAAAACGGATAAAATAGTTCGATTACATAGTTTCTGATTAACAACACCTGCTAGTTTCATGCATTTTCGAACAAAAATAAATTAAAACTTATGTCATAAAGTTGCCTTTTGTATTTGAGAACAGCCAAAAATGAATTGATTCTTTAGAGAAAGATTGAAAAGCAACATTTCTGTTGCATCTATCATCCACTGAAACCTATTTAATAATAAGTATATTAGCACGACATGTGTCATTAAATTTACTTTTTTTTTCCTGAGCTTCCTCTTTTCCTGTGTTAATTAAAATAAAATCGTCAACGTCCTAAATTTAAGAATGTTCTATTTTAGTTTGTATTCTATAATTTTGTCTGTTATTCGCGAAGTACTTCAATAGTTAAAATGTTGCTGATAAATAATGCATAGAGTAAGAAGAATAAGAAACATACTATTTTTGAAGGAAAATACTTTGCAACAAATGGTATAAGTGCAAACAGATATCAAACATTGGTTTATTTTCTAAAATATTTTTTTATTAATATATATACAGTCAATCAGGGTAACTTTGATCCACATTTTCTCTATTTTCATATGCCACACTCTTATTTGAAGAATATTGTCGCAACTAGGGGCATAAAAGAGAAGAAATGATCCTAAATTATTGTTTGACTATAAAAATTAAGGAATAATAAGGATAAAAGCAATAAAAAATGGATTTTTAGCCTGGTTGAAAGTTACCCAGTCATTTAGGGTAACTTTGCACCATATGATAAATTTTTATATAAAATAATTAATTATAAAAAAAAGTATTGTAGTCAGGACAACTTCAAACACCAAAAAATGTTTTCAGATATGTAAAGACTGCGAATTTACATTTCCCAACATCACAAGAGTTGTATAATTTATGATATTACAACAAATATCAGGCATAAGAAAAGTGGAAGAAGAGAACCATGAACATTTAGGAATAAAAAAAAAAAAACCTGTTTATTGTTCATATAAAATATAAAAATGCAGTTTCAAAGTTTTAACTCTATAATATATCAATAATTACTGTAATACATACAAGTACTAGTATTATTCAAACAAGTATAAAAAACGTCGAACGTATGAAATGTCAATTTTGAGTAGCTTCGCCCCTAATCACGCCTCTAAATGAATTTTATGTATTTTACACATATTTGTAAAAATATTTACATGTCATATCTAATGCACACTTTCGGCATTTATATAAAATATACGTGCAAATATGGGAAATTTTCGACAGTAGCACCTATAATGAGTAAATTATAAGCATCAGTGTAACTTTGAGCCGGCTCAAGGTTAACCTGAAAATGCAGTAAAATGCTAGTGCCTTCTTATTTTACATTTTATTAACTATTAATAAATAAATAATCACAAAATATTAACACATTTACGACATTTAGATAGTAATATGTCTAATAAATGAGTATATTGTTACTTACTATGAAAATTTCATTGGATTACAACAACTTCAAAACAGCATTCAAAATTAACTTAAAAACAGTACTTCACAAAAGTAGTTAGATGATGCAATTAATTGCGTATAATGTTGCTAGTTTATTTTCTAAAATGAAGATTAGAAATCCCAGTTTAGAACCTTGCCAACAGAGCACAGTTCTGGAGTTTATTTAGTCTTTTAGAGTCAAAAATATTGAAAAATAGGAGGTGGTGCAAAGTTACCCTGATTGACTGTACTTATTTTAATGATGCTGTGTGAACATATAGGTGTAAGACATTGAGTAGTTGCTCTTTACATCTATTTTTACTTAAATTGCTGCTATTATACCATTTATGTTTCGAAATTAGCAAAATTTCTATTATTGCACAATTTAAGGTAGTTATCGCGATATATCACAAATATCAATATCAACTCGTTGATATATTGCGATATTAAATTTCTGATATCGTCCAGCTCTAATGCATAGCAGTTCTAAGGGACAAAGTATTGCGATGGGGAAAAACGGATGGCGTGATATTTTACTCTAGTAAATTCGTCAATCACGAACTTATCGCTATTTCTATCTGTCGTACGGTAGATATTAGCTTGCATTCCACAAATCAGAGAGCTCTAACACTATAGTTGTTTTCAGGTCTTGGACTCTGCACAGCATTTTAACCCCTTCACGCTCGAATTAAATTACGGTTTAAAAATTCAAATTGCTTATCGGCACCACTTTTTTGAAAAAGAAATATTCACCTTATTTAATGACAGTTAAAATGATACCATAATAAAGCCATAATTACACTATTTTATAAAACTGGTGGGAATCAAATAATCTGAATAAAAAACGCAGCCCGAGACTATCTCGGGAGCGAGAATTAAGGGGTTAAAAGACTTACAAGAAATTACTCGCCAAAGATTGCAAGCGTTAAAACATTAATATCCATTAATATATTCTATTATTTCTAAAAATAAATAAATAAATAAATCAGACTTTTTATTTTCGGGAATTTCGTAGCTCAGGAGAAGGTATTACACTGTTCCGAGGGCGAAAATGCACTTTTTAACCATCGATAAGTGCAAAATGTAATATTTTCCGAGATGGAATATTACAAGTTGGAAATGCTGGTGGCAATTGCGCCTAAGCTCCACGTCCACACCCTTAATTCATCATTCAACTACTTTAGGGTTCGCACGCGATTAAGCCACGCCCCATTTTGTAAGGACTGTACCACCAGTAATCGCATAAAACTTTTTGGCAAAGAATCGTGAAGAAAATGATCTGGGGCATGGCTTAATAGCGTGCGAACTCTCTCCTTTCAGCACGAAGGGAGCTGGGAAAAATGGCATGTATTGTTACATATGATTAAAACTTGAAAAATCTCTGCAATCTAAAAAAAGTAACTAATGCTGTCGCCGCAGCGAAAATGAATTTTTTTGTGATCTTTCTTCCCTAGTATTAGGAAAACTACTACATACGAAACTGTAATTTTTTTTTTTTTTTTTTACATTAGTAGTTTAGTATTATAGAAATGTTTGAAATATGCGCTGAAGCAGTCCGTTTTTAAATCGAATAATTATTTTAAGACTTCAAAATCGTTCCATTCAAAAAAAATTTATAGAAACAAAAATTATACATAGGAATTTAATTGTTTTTTTTCTCTAAGCATACTTGCCAACTTTCCCTTAACCCCTTGAGGGGCACCGGTATATATTATATACCACCTACGATTAATGAAGTTTTACACCAGAAAAATTTTATTAAATTTTACTTTTCTAACTTTGGTGGAAAAAAGCCGTAAAATTGCCTTTACTTATTTTGAAATAGAATTTTTCAAAGATTCCGGTGAGAATTCAGCATTTCACAAATGTAATTGCTTGCCCCTCAAGGGGTTAAGCGTCCCTAAAATTTGAGTTTAATTAGACATAGGTTAAACCCTTTAAGGGCGGTGATGACGTCACGGCCTCACATAATTTTAACCCCTAATTGCCACATTGGCCCCGGAATTTTATAATGAAAATTTTACCTTTATTAACAACGCAAAAATACACTTTTTCGTGTTTAGAAATAAATTCTCTTGCAAATACTGGTATCACTAAATTGTTTCAACATTTTACGAATAAAAGTACCTTGCCCCTGAAAGGGTTAAACACGTTTCGAACCAGAAATTTACTAAAGAAATTAATTGAAATAAATTTCATAGAGAAACATGATTTTGAATGTATAGTGATATATCAAATAAATTTTCTGGTTAGAACCGGACATAACATGGGTCAATTTAACTCACATTTTACAGAAGTTTAGTTGAATGTTGGCAAGTATGTCAAAGGATATATACAGGGTGTTCCGTTAAAGGGGTCCAATATTAATAGGGGTAATAGAGGAGATCACATGGAGCATAAATCAGTATATAAAGCCTGGTCGGATCTCAATAGTTTTCAAGTTACAGCAAATAGAATGAAAATTCGGAAAATTGCAAAAGAACCCTCATTGCTAAACTATCGATAATGCTACATAAAAACGAAGCACATATTTAGAAAGAGCAGAAAAAAACCTACAAAATGACATCAATTGTATTAAAATAGCAATATTTATTGACGAGTTACAAGCCCTGAAACAGTGAAAAAAGTACGAAATCCAATATACATCAAAATAGTTAATCGTTAATTCCAAAAAGACAACTCTAGCTACAACAAGGAAAATGTAGTAAAATTTGGTCCATTCCGAAAACTTTCGAAAAAGCTTACAATGAACCATATCGGTTTAATTGTGTGAGCGAAATTAATCAGTTTCTTAGTTACAACTCCGCTTTCTTTGACACTAGCAAAGGTTAAACTCCGCCCATCACGATTGGAAACACCGCCTTTTTAATTACTCTCAACTATACATTTTCGATCATGCTTCTTCTGAGATGCAACATTTTTAATTATTCAAGAGTTGAATGAACCAAAATAACTTTACAATAATAGTCTACATTTTAAAGTGGTCTTTTATTGATATAAAGCTTAAGTTAAATTCTTTAAAATTAAACTGGTGGTGAAAATTCGGAAATAATTAAAAATATTGCGATTTGTAACTATGCAAGAAGTTTCAGTACATGTTTTACATGGACAATTATTGTATGTATATGTGCATCATAATTTATGATAGGAAATAATAATAACAAATAGCATAATAATTTTATTAATTATAAATTTAAAAAAGACACTAAATTTTAAATTAATTCATACAAACTTTGTAATTTACAATTTGAGTACACCACAGTCTGTGACTTACAAAATACTGTGCCAAAAAGTGTTGAAAATAAAAGAAAAATGACAAATAAAGAATTACATTCCACGTACTTTATGACATATGTGAAGCATAGTCTTCTGGCCTGCGCTGCACAGTTCAATGTCGGAAGGCAGACGAACGGACATTATTATAATAGGTGTTCGAAGTTGTGCCCATCAACAGAATCGCACAGCCGACAGCGACGTCGTAAAGATTGGCGAACACGCCGAAAAACTCCGACGGAGTTGGGAATGTCTCCTGCAGCGACAACGATTCGCGCTAGTAAATCCTCCGGTGTATCCACAGGCGTTTCATACACCAGCGATTTAAGGTGTCCCCAAACAAAAAAGTCTAACGGATTGAGGTCTGGAGAGCGTGCAGGCCAAGCAACAGGTCCACTGCGTCCAATCCATTTCCCAGGATATGTTGAATTGAGGTGATTGCGAACACCTATGAAAAAATGTGCCGGTGCGCCATCGTGCATAAACAACATATTGTGGCGCAATGTTGCTGGCACATTTTGCAGTAACTGCGGTAAGATATCCCGTAGGAAAACCAAGTACGTACTGCCATTGAGTACATCTGGGAGTAAATATGGTCCTATGAGATATTCGCCGAGGACACCTGCCCATATGTTCACACTGAACTTTTGTTGTGCGTTCGACGGGAAAACAGTGTGCGGATTTGTATATGACCATGTGTGCATATTGTGCGTGTTTACCACGCCCTCTCTCGTAAATGTTGCTTCATCAGTAAATAAAATATTTTCCAGAAATTGTGGATTATTTTCTGTTACATTAAGCAACCAGCGTACGAATTCTGTCCGCTGAGCACAATCTGTTACTGATAACAGTTGTACCCGCTGCACATGAAAGGGGTGCATGTTTTCTGCACGCAGAACACGCCACACACTTTGGTGAGAAACACCGACTTCAGACGCAGCAGCTCGTGTACTTGTGGAGGGGTTATCTTTAAAAATATTCAGTACATCTTCTTCCATTGCAGGTGTTCGTACATGTCGAGGTTTCCCTGCATCAATGCTTGCTGTATTAAACGATCCAGTCTCCCGTAATCGTCTATCGATTTTTATGAAGAGTTTCGAACTTGGGCAACGTCTCCTTGGAAATTGCTCACGGTACATGCGCTGTGCTAGACATGCATTTCCATCAGCTTGCCCGTACATCAGATGCATGTCCGCATATTCTTCGTTAGAGTATTCCGGCATAATTATTATACATCAACTTACTACAATCCCACTTACAACAGCCTCCCTTTAACATAACGCCCACTGATGACTGCTGTTTTATTACACTTTTCTTCCTATACACATAGAAAATTTGCATAAAAAGTACTTCTTCTTCATCATCCTGAAAGTTCATGGAGGAAACGCAGCAGTCACGGAGTTTGCTTTAAGACAAGGCGAGAGCTGCACAATATGTCATTCACTTGACCAGACTGAATAATGAAAGGGTATTGATAGAGGTTGATCAGAAATGTATAATTGAAAGATATTAAAACGGGGTGTTTACAATCGTCATGGGCGGAGTTTCGCCCTTTCCGAGCGAGCAACAGTACAGAGTTGTAACTAGGGAACTGCTTGATTTCTCCCATACAATTAAACTGATATGGTTTATTGTCAGCTTCTTCGAAAGCTTTCGGAATGGACCAAATTTTATAACATTTTCCTTGATGTAGGTAGAGTTGCATTTTTGGAATTAACGATTAACTATTTTGATGTATATTGGATTGCGTACTTTTTTCACTGTTTCAGGGCTTGTAACTCGTCAATAAATATTGCTATTTTAATACAATTGATGTCATTTTGTAGGTTTTTTTCTGCTCTTTCTAAATATGTGCTTCGTTTTTATGTAGCATTATCGATAGTTTAGCAATGAGGGTTTTTTTTTACAAATTTCCGATTTTTCATTCTATTTGCTGTAACTTGAAAATTATTGAGATCCGGCCAGGCATTATATACTGATTTATGCTCCGTGTGATCTCCTCTATTACCCCTATTAATATTGGACCCCTTTAACGGAACACCCTGTATGTATATATCATAAACTTGTCGTAAGTTTATTTTTCTAATTTGAGTAATTATTGGGGAGTATTTTTCAATTTTGTATTCAAATTTGCAGCATTTCAAGAGATATTTTTTTCAGATTCAGAAAATGTCATTTTTTTATATATTGATGCCAATTTGTAAAATGCGCAATTAATTATATTTCTTCTCACATAAAAATGTATTTACACGTGACTATTAAAAACAGAAATGAAAGTTTAAAATGATAATAAAATGATCACGTGTTAAAAGCATGAAATAGGGAGATTTACGTTATAAAAATTATATTTGCACGCGAATATTAAAAAAGTAAGAAAACTTTAATATAATTAAATTATTACACATGAAACGCATTTTATGATGACAATTACGTTATATGCAAAATGCCCAAATATTAAATATCGTCATATGTAAAATGCTTAAAATAATTAAATTATTATGCGTGAAAAACTTTTAAGGGTGAAAATTAGTTCACGTTTAAAAAGCTCAAATTATAATTTTGCCAAACACTTTTAAATTAAATTATATATTTTCATGAGAATCTTAAAAGATGAAAAAAAAAAACCTTTTAAATTAAAATAATTAATTATTTACGCGAAACAAATATAACAGTAAAAATACGTCATATATTGAACCGATACATTTAAAACCATTTTCTTAGGGAAAATATTCATATGACGTCACATTGGGAATAATATGGTGCATAAAAATAAATAAATAAATAAATAAATAATAATAATAAACTGCGGCTAGCAAATTTGTTTTTATATTTCATCACTTGATATAATATAATAAAATACTTTCGGTTTTGTTTTGTGGAATTTACTGTTCGATAAATAGCATTAGAAATTTTGTATATGCTTATTAATAAACATAAATAATTTACATTTTAAAAATATGAAACGATGCAAGGTGGTGCATTAAAATTGAGAAAAGAAATCATGCATGAGCTACATCTGCTCCTGAAAATATCTAAAATTCGACCAAAACATAAAATATAAGTGTAAAAGGGCATAGCCGGATAAGCATTGAAAACATGCCTTTCAATCAAATTTCCTGATTTTTTCCCCGAATGTGGCTACCTATCTGACAATATATTTCCCCTATTATCACTTTAGAAATATTGATATCTGTTGAAAAAAAAATGTTTTTTCGAATTTTTTAAAAACTAATTTTCTCAAAAACTATTGCACCGATTTTCATGCCATTAACTGAGATTATATAAGTACCAAAGATGCATAACTGAGTTTTTTTGTATAATTTTGTGTTTATGAAAACTGTGTGAAATAGAGATGAAATATTTATAAAAATAAAAATCATATCTTATGGTTCTACAAAAATTACCATTTTCTCGTAAAAAATTCCTAATATGTACACCTATATAATGCCGAAAGGGTGTGTTGGGTATAACATATAAATATTTACAAAAATATGTGTAAAAATACAAAAAAATCGTTTAATGGCGTTAATTGTGGCGGAGTTACTCAAATTCAATATCCGAAGAATTTTCGGGATAAAGTCAACAGACAATGTGTCATCTGCTGTATTTAAGATTTCAGTAAGCATATAGACAATCTTTTTTAGCGCTGTTGGTACTGATTCGATATCGAAAACTAGCGTTTTGTTTCAGAGATAAAAGGGAAAAATATTTTTGCATGAAAAACAACAACATTCTCCAATATCGATAGGCCACGAGAGTTATTATAATGGATTTTATTTAAACATTTTTCTCATTACTTTATTAGACTTCTAACGTAGCCAACACTGGATGATACTTTGTGTTTAAGAATATATTTCTTTAATTTTCAGTCGTTTAATTTTTGATGAGATAAAAATGCTTTTTTTTTTTTTTTTTTTTTTTTTTTAAATAAACAAATATTAGTCAAAAAGAAACCATGGAACAAATATCAGGAGATTAAAATGTACTGTAAAGACACTGCTAGTTTTTGCAAATATATTTATAAACATATATACAAATATATAGCCGGTTTCAGTGCTTCAGGCCTCACATTAAAAGATTGACTTTTATGAGAAAAAAACAGCTGACAATGTGTTAATGTACAGTAAAGCCTCGATTATCCGCGAGCGGATGATCCGTGGTGTGGTTTATCCGCGAAGCGTTTTTTTTTTTTTTTTAAATAATTCAATCCAACAGCAAGGAAAATACAAATAAGACCTACTAATATATATAAACAGAAAAATTCATATATACGAAAGAAATAGAAGAATATTTCTAGATTCGGTTGTCATGTTTGAAATATGAGATATAAAGTCTTGATGTCTTTTCTTGATGTTATTAACCGAGCATAAACACAGCAATTAAAATGTTTAACAATTAAATAAGACTATTCTGATAAATTTCAGGAGAGTATATCAAGAATAGCTTCATTTTCGCGATAAAAATTATTTCATAGTAAAAGAAAAACAATAGTTTACAACTTAGAATAAAGAAAAGGTGTTTCCAAAGCAAGAAGCAAAAAACAAGTGACGGATTTTTTTTAAGAGGTGTAATTCAAGTATTTTTGTATAGTATGTATGGCATTGTTTCTTGTTTACTGTTCTTTACTTTAGTGATTTAGACGTAAAGCAAAGGTTTCTGCTGTACTGTGCATATGTATGCATTTCAAACGTTTTATTCTGTTTTATTGTTCACTAAAACATAGTTTTTAAAGTTGAATTTTCTTTTTTTTCGTGTTTGCACCCCATTTTGAGCCTTTTTCGGGTTATCCGAGGTACCCTTGCCACCCAATTCCGCGGATAATCGGGGATGTATTGTATTACAACTTAAACATTTAATATGACGGCTACCAAAGCAAATTGCAAGTTTAAAAAGATTGAAACTACCAACTATAATTACTTTTCATTAAAATTGGTGATAAAACATTTTCATTTAAATTGATTGTGATCACTGTCGTTACATTTCGATATTGAAGAATGTAGCTTGTTTCCTTGCCAAAAATATTTTTCCTTATTTTTGCCTGAGATACCAACGACTGTTTTTGATATCAAAGCAGTATCGACAGTGTTGAAAATGATATCCATGTGTTTATTTAAATTTGAAATACAGCAATTCTCTAGGAGTTTATTCCACAAATTCTTCGGAATTCATTATAATAACTGTCGCTACATTTCGATATCGGATAATGTTGTTTTCCAAGCAAAAATAGTTTTCTTTTTGTCTCCGATACAAAACGCTAGTTTTCCTTATCGAATCAGTATCGACAGTGTTAAAAAAGATGGCTTATATGCTTATTGAAATCTAAAATACAGCAGTTCACACAGTGTCTGCTGACTTTATTAAAAAATTCTTCGGGTATTGAATTTGAGTAGCTCCGCCCCAAATAACGCCTTTAAATGAATTTATTATTTTTTACATATATTTTTGTAAATATTTATATGTTATACCCAACGCACACTTTCGGTATTTATAGTATATGATATAGGTGTACATATGAGGAATTTTTTACAAGAAAATGGTAATTTTCGTATAACCATGAGATATGATTTTTATTTTTGTAAATTTTCTTATCACTATTTCATGCAGTTCTTATAAACAGAAAATTACACAAAAATTCCCAGTTATGCATCTTTGGTATCTTTATAGTCTCAGTTAATGGCATGAAATTCGGTGCAGTATTTTTTGAGAACATCAGTTTAATAAAATGTTTGGAAAAACATTTTGCTCTCATCAAATATCAATATTTATAAAGTGATAAGAGAAGAAATATATTGTCAGATAGGGAGCCACATCAGGGAGAAAAATCAGCGAATTTGATTGAAAGATATGTTTCTAATGCTCATCCAGCTATGCCCTTTGGAAATGGGAATTATATTGGGTTGGCAACTAAGTTCCCGCAGTTTGTTTAAATACACTTTTTCTACCAGAATATATATTTTGTTTTTTTGATGGAGTTAATTTATGTTAAACTTCAGATTATTAGAATGTAATGTAAACTATAAAATTCAGAGTGGGTTGGTAAGTGTATTCCCGCCCTTTTTTTACATACATTTTTGTTACTGGATTCTATATTATGTTTTTTTGATCGGGTTAAAGGGCATAGCCGGATAAGCATTGGAAACATGCCTTTCAATCAAATTTCCTGATTTTTTTCCCAGATGTGGCTACATATCTGACAATATATTTCCCCCATTATCAACTTATAAATATTGATATTTAATGAGATAAAAATGTTTTTTCAATTTTTAAAAAAACGGATTTTCTCAAAAACTGCTGCGCGGAATTTCATGCCATTAACTGAGGATATATAGATACCAAAGATGCATAACTGGTAATTTTTGTATAATTTTCTGTTTATAAAAACTGTGTGAAATAGCGAAATAAAAATTTCAAAAAATAAAAATCATATCTTATGGTTATCCGAAAATTACCATTTTCTTTTAAAAAATTCCCCATATGTGCCCGTATATTCTATATAAATGCTGAAAGTTTGCGTTGAGACTAAATATAAATATTTACAAAAATGTATATTAAAATTATTGAAATTCATTTTAAGGTGTTATTTGGGGCGGAGCTACTTAACTTCAACATCCGAAGAATTTTTGGAACAAAGTCAGCAAACAATATGTCGACTGATGTATTTTAGATTCCATTAAGGCTGCCATGTTTTTCAACATCATGTTCATTTTGATATCGACAATGTTGATAATGTTGCTCATGTGTTCATTAAAATTTAAAATACAGCAATTTTGTAACTGTTTATTTCAAAAATTCTTTGGTTGTGGAAGTTGAGTAGCTCCGCCCAAAAAAAGCCTTAAAATGAATTTCAATAATTTTAATATATATTTTTGTAAATATTTATATGTAGTACTCAACGCAAACTTTCGGCATTTATATAGAATATACGGGCACATATGGGTTGGTTTAATCGCTCTTCATCGAACTCAACGAGGTGCGTCGTTGATGTCAAAATTCCCATTTTTGAACTTGACATACCAATCATGAGCGATTCTTTCAGCTATGGCCACACACAACACAAATGTTGCGAACAGTTTTTGCGGCCAATAACCTCTATTAAAAGCAAAGAGGAGAAGGTGTCGAAGATGCTCCTTTTTTCCAACTTGACACTACATTGTACGATCTGAATTTTAACACAAATTAACTCTATCCAAAAAACAAAATATAGATTCCGGTAGAAAACTTCTATTTAAAAAAACTGCGGGAACTTAGTTGCCAACCTAATACATAACATATTCTTTATTTTTAGTAACAGAGAAGCTATTGTTTGTTGAAAAAAACTTTAATGCTAGAAATTATAAAGCATTCCTATGTCCGATTATGGAAAATTCATCAGTTTAAAAGCATACCCGTTATTAAGTGTAAGAAAAGTCCGGATTTTTAAAATTACGAACCACGATTGAGAAAATCGAGTTTTATTAAACTGTATCTTTCGGTTTAAAATTTATTATGCTTTTCTTGTAAGTGCTTAATCTTCTGTTTCAAATTTCGAAAAATAATGCATATGAGAAGGCGAGGGAGAAAGGTTCCTTTGATTATGCTCTAATATTTTCCAAAAATTTTAAAAGTTTGACATTTACCTCTTAAAAATGCGGGGGGGGGGGGGGGGGGAAGGAATCAGATGTTCTCTGGACAAGAATGAATTTAATATTAACAACCGCTTGTAAAGAGTAATAATTTTTAAAAATATACCGAATTTCGAAAAAAGTCGCTTTTCTCAAAAGCGCAGCACCGAATTCCCCCAAATCAAATATATTGTACTGCAGGGGTGACCAACTGTGGCACGCCGGATACCACCAATTTTTTAAACAAATAACCCACTTCTTGAATCGCAGCGATTCGATGATTAGATAAAGCAATGATAACTATAAAATTTTAATGGTGTCTAGCGTGTGTAGAGCTAATAAAGACTCGCATTTTTCTTTTTTTATACTTTTATTTTTCGGGGACAAATATGAAAAAAAAAGTACTAATTATATATATGCATATATATATATATATATATGTATATATCATGTTCGGTTTAGCAATACCTTTTTTCGACAAACATTCAACGTGTACACCTATATATCACCAAGTGGTGCAATCAGTACCTATATAAATATGTTGAAATATATGAATAGAAAGGCGAAAATTTTAATACATGCTTTAATGAAAGTTTTATGTATGTGAATTGATTTCAAATAGACGTTTGGGGGATAGATTCGCAGCCAACGATACAGTCAGTCTTGTTAGCTCATTGAAGCTAGAAATACAGAGGAGGAGACAGATAGCGTTGTGTCTACAGGTTGGGAGTGAATTAACTGAGGATGTTGTTACAAAATGGCGGCTGTTGTTTACTGACATCGGTTCAGGGTATGCGCGCCGTGCGATTTACACTAGTAAAAACGAATAGAAAATTTTACCTTATTTTTGACAAAAATTCTGCACACATAAGGCGTTTCACTAACGCGAAAATTTCTATTAAAAACAGGTGGAAGTTTTCCCAGGAGGTAATCGTATTTACCGACATTCAAAGAAGTATTGTTAATTAGTCCTATTATGGAAAAACAGCGGAGCCTAACTATCACCGGGGAAAACTTCCACCAGCACAAACGAATAGATGTTTTCTCCTTAACTACGGCAGAAATTTTGCATGGGTAAGGTATTTAACCACTTCACCGGTTGCCCCTCGATAGCTCGGGGGTAAAAGCAGTGTTTCCCCATACTTGTCGCCGGTGCAGGGGTTAAATAAGGGAGGCGGAGGGTCTATACAAATTTACTGATTAGAAACCTGGTTAGTTTGTCCCTACTCTAATCAGTCCTGTTCAACCGTTTACACTTAAAGTTTAACGTTTTTCAGGGTATGTAGGGTATATTTTCTCTTTATTCACAATTCCATGGTTAGCTCCCATGGTAGGATTAGATAACGTGAACACTGCTGAAGCGCTCGCTCATCGTTAACTTTCTGCCCATAAGGAAACCAGTTTTCAGGTTCTCACTTCTAAGACCAACACGTTCATGGTGCATTTTGTACGAGTGTTACTTTACTATTTGAACAGCACATGGCAAAAATATTTCGTAAAATTCCACCTTCATGGGAATGTCAGCATATTCGAAATATAAAGCAGGAATCAAAATGCTCTTGGGAAAAAGTGTAAGTCTTCATAACTAATTTTAGCAGGCAGTACTTGTTTTATTTATTTATTTATTTATTTTTATTTAACAGCTTTTATCTCTTTATTCTTCAAATTCCGTAAAAGAGTAAAATATATATATATATATATATATTCTCTTTAAACATTTAAAATTTTGTCATATGTTAGTGCAAAAATCAGGTTTCATGTTTAAAATGCGCAATATATTTTTTCATTCATCAAATAGTTATCCTGATATCATTTTCTATCCTTTTAAATGAAGGCCTCGTTACAAATTCCAGATAGAGTACCTTCACATTATATGCTAAAAATAAAGATTTCTTTCTAAATGCTTTATTCAATATAAATTTCTTATGCAAGATTTCTGAAAAATTTCTTTTCTCTGGGAATTCTCTGTTATTGTATATTTCTGTAACGTTAGGCGAAATGTAGAAAAATAAATGCATTATGAAATGGAGTAATTTTTTTTCTAAATAATCAGTTAGTGTTATAAGAACAAATGATACCACTACTGATAATTTTATACTTCGAAGATGTTGGAAAAGATTTACTTTTAGAATGTTATCATTTATAGCAATAACAGGCAGCATCAAGCAAGGTTGCTACGGAAATCATTTTATCTTATACATCGCGTGTCTCCAAGTTGTAGAAATTTTATATTAAAATTTTCGCTTTAATTAATGATGTACATTCTGTGTGTAAATCGGATTT
The DNA here is from genome assembly GCA_963932465.1 of Maratus speciosus. Lineage (NCBI taxonomy): Eukaryota > Metazoa > Arthropoda > Arachnida > Araneae > Salticidae > Maratus > Maratus speciosus. The sequence continues at coordinate 122,571,990 of OZ010797.1, forward strand.
TATTAATCGAAAAAAAGGGGCTTTTATTTTGATTTAAAAAAAAATTCCCAATCGCAAAACAACACTGCAAATATGCAATGTTGGCTAAGATTGGCCGTTAACTACGTAGTTTCCTTGTGTTTGGTTTATCGGGAAAAGAGCATTTTAGCAACGAGCTGCTATTCAATGAATATAGTAACTCTTTATTGAGCGGTCATGTATATACTGGATTCTAAAAAAAAAACATTGTTGATAAAAGACATGCACTGGATCCTTAGTTCCGCTTACTCAATTATGAGTAGGCGGAACTAAGGAACCTTGATTAAAATATCAACAAGCTTTTATCAGAAAGATTACATCTTTATACGAAATAGTTGGCCTTTTTTTGTTAGACTATACGAAATTTCATATAAAAGCGAAACAATTTGAAAATATTAATTAATAGATAAACTGGAAAAACCTACCAGGGCAATCGACTTTCAGAAAAGGCGGGGCTTCCATTGTCACAAAATACAGATTACATAACAAATTGCCGGTCAACAATGTGTTAAAAACACTCTAACGTAAAGCTGCATATATAATATATTTATTTTACTTATCTTATTAACGCCGGTTGGTACGAAAATTTGCCATTTAAGTAATGGGAAAATTTTAAATATGAAAACCAGTATTTTAGTGAGGATATTTTCTTATTACTTAATCTGAAGCTATGAGAGATCAAATAATTTAAAATTACAATATGGAAAAACTGGTGTCAATTCGTACCGAGATATTAAAAATGTGTAATAGAAACTCGTCATTAGTGGGTTAATGGCAATTTAAGAATTGAAAGCACATCCTTCCAAAAGCAACATTCTAATTACTTTCATACCACTATCATTTCAGAATAAAAGTATATATTTAAAAGACAGCCATAGTCATGGTAAATTTTTTGCGTGAATATATATATTCCTGATATCCAGTACACTACTTTTGTACTGGATGATCGTGATGAGAGTTAAAAGGCTAAGGATATGATTGGCGATGTATGTGCTTACTGATAATAGTTTCTTTTTCTTTTCGGTTTGCACTTAGCAGCTCTGTGACGGATGTCTACAAAATAACTCGACAAACCAGACAGAGCTTTAGCTTTTCGTTTGATCTACTTGATTGAAGATTGTGTTTATTATACTCATATTGATTTACTCAATAAATGAGGTTTCGAGCACGATATAGCTCTTATTACGAGAATGTTAGGGGGCACGAATTTAGACAAATGATAATTTATTTATTGTGGGTTTAGTTATAGGCGAAACAAATAAGGATTTTTTTTAATCGAAAAAAATGATATAAAGTTCGTTTCAGTTTTGGGATAATTAGGGCAATCGTTGTAATAAATTTTATTTTAAATGATGTGCGTTTTTATAAATTTTATTCTTTTCATGGATTTTATGTACAACAAAAAAATTGATCTATTCCAGGTATCTGACATTCATTGCGTTTAACTGCATTTATTGTGGATTTTGTTACTGGTGAAACAAATACAGAAGATTTTTTTTTAAATTAAAGAAATGCTATAAAGTTATTTTCAGTTTTGAGATAATTGGAGCAATAATTGGAACAGATGTCATATAATCCCGCATCCGCCATCTTGAATTTATTACTTTGCGTGAAAAAAATAGAAACAGAGCATTTTTAATGCAGAAACATTGCCTTTTTTTGAGAAGAAAACATTGCTCAAATCTGCAATTTTAATCAAATATTACAAATTCCAAATAATAATACGAACAAATACGCCAAAAATTCCAAGATGGCGTATGCGGGATTACACGACATCAATGCCCAATAATTGTAGTAAATTTTACCTTAAATTATATTCATTTTTATAAATTTATTCCTTTCATGGATTCTATGTACTACAAAAAATTTATCAATTCAAGGCATCTGATATTCAGTGATTTTAACTTCAATAAAGAGTGCGTCTTTTATAATATGATTTTGAGTTTCTTCTACTACATGACAAAGAAGACATCTTCGATTTATGTAGATTAAGACAGAGAGCTGAAACCCGAATAATAATTATAATTGGCCTTTATGACAACAAGCTTCTAGATCTTATTATTGTACTTTCTTTGTTGTATGTCAACAATAAATTCACTTTTAAATAATGGTTTATTTCCTAATGAAATTTAAAAGAGGAAACTGACGAATCAGTTTTTATTATTATTGTTATTATTATTGTACGGTGCAACTTTTATTGTTCTCTGACCAGTAAACATTGTAGATAGTGAATTTTTCAGATAACGGTTTCAATTTCTACTGCATAAATTTTCGTGGAAATTTTTAACTGCCTATTTTACATTAGCAAGAGCGATTAAAACGTTACAAAGTAATGCAAATATATATATATATATATATATATATATATATATATATATTGTAAAATATACATATTTTTAAAGGAGAATCAAATGGATAGGTTATGGGGTCACGATCCCTTTTGAGCAATTAGTGTTTCTATACAACAATATACTTTAAAATGTAAATACATTTTAAGGGTGAGCCCATCTCCCACAGCCCTCACCGAAAAAGGAAATAATCAAAATCCAGCTGAACAATGCAAATCTTTCTGGCCCCCACAAAGTCATTTAGAATGGAAATGCATGAAACTTGTGGGCATTAACCCTTTAAAGGCCGAAAAATTGAATAAAGATTTTAATTGTCTTATATATGTGATACATCTTCAATAAAAACCAATTGCTCCCTTACGAGGGACTTTCCATGATTGTCGAGTCACATAAATCTGCTTAAATGACCAACTTTGACATTATATATATATATATATATACGTTATATAAAAATTTTTACTTTTAGTATTCATTTAAATTATTCTAAATTGCCGGCATATTCATTATTTCCTTTTTTTAAAAATATGCTCTATTATTTATTCCTAATTGAATTCCTATAATTTTAAAACGCGTATCTTAATAATAGATTTATTCCAAAACGTAATCTAAACTTTTAATCCCTTCATTAATTTTTATCGTCTACCAAACTGTAAAGTTCTGAACGCAGATACTTATTTTTCGAATGTTTATCAAAGCCATTTTTACATTTTTATTGTATTTCATCTCATTTTCCCGCCCGCTAGGAGACAACCTTTTCACATAGAAATCCTTCCATTAGCGGCGTCGGGATTCTTTCCTGTGACGTTTCTTCATCGATCTCCATTGGCTGAGTGTCGGATGGCAGTTTCACTTCGAAGCTCGTTCGTGATTTTGGTTGGGTTAGCCTGAAGTTTCCATTTCAATCGGGATTCCTCCGAGCATTCTAATAAATAGTTCGAGTATGAGCTCAGAAAGAGATTTTTGTGCTGTTGGATTGTTTACTTAATTTGTTACCCGGTGTCCTAAGCCATGTAGAATAATCATTTCGTGAATTAACATCTATTTCGCATGAGTAACTAGTTCATGCTCGAGCGGAATGCTGTGATTTCTCATCCTGCGGGAATTGTTTGGTGTTGGTATGTTCTGATGGAATAAAGTTTTCCTATGACTACTTTTCCATGTTTTTTAATTGGGAAAACCCCCGATTTCTTCATACGCCTTTTTTCACCACTCACGCGGCCTAATCTGCATTGTCTTCATCATGAATAAATAAGCGTTTGATTGGACTCTACTAATATTATCATCGCTCCCCTAGTGATGCTTGCGCTAAGTGATACGCTTGCTATACAACCTCACCAACGGCTGATTAAAAGGTGGTACGAATGCAGTAATATGTAATAAAAGCACGACGTGATATTTCGACGTAACCTATTAAATTGTTTCGTAATATATATATAATTCTTTTGTTTATAAAATAATAGGAAACTGTGTTCGATTTCTTGGTATTCGAATATAATTAGCAAATTTTATACATTTACGTACATACCTGGAAATGTTTTGCGAATGAAATTTAGATATGCATTATAAGACATATTGGGTTAGATTTACATTCAGACAGTTTCAAATTGTAAACAGAATTAAGATATAAAAATTGTTCAAGAATAAATGTAATCCCCTCCATTTCCATCACAAAAAAAGTTTTTTAATGGAAGGATAGATCTGGTCTTAATTATTTTTATGCACAACAAAAGTTTTCCTTTGTGTTAATCAAACAAGCTTGTAAATAACTTTTTAAAGCCTCTTTCATTTGTTATGTTGATAAAAAGACTTTATGTTTTATTTTTATTTTGTTTCCCAACATTTTGGAAATAAACAGAACTTTAATCAATGATTTAAAAATGCATCAAATGATTAAAGCATACTAACACTGTTTTATGGATGAAACCAAAAATACAGGTGCTTTTCATGTCAATTTTTTTATTTCATCTAATATACAAAGAAATTCCAATTTTTTTATGCCATGTTTTATAAGAATCTATTCTTAACTGGTTTAAGATTTTCTGTAGTCAATTTTATTGTATTTATTGCACAACTTTTTCAATTTATTCATTCTTAGCTATGAAAATTAGCTGTCCAAATGAGTAGAGAGAAAACTTTAAACAGACTACAATTCTAAATATTACGAACAACACAATATTTATCTGTTTTTATTTAATTAACAGATATAGTAGTTTAATAAATTTGTACTAATGAATTAAGATACAATAACATCTAGATTACATTTTAGTTTTTATTTTTTTTTTTTAAATGAACCCTTATACTCATTAATATTAATATATGGCTTTTAATCCAAAAAAATGTTTAGAACTTTCTTTTGAAAACAAAAAAATTGATGTGTAAAAATCAAAACTCAACTGACTTGCCAAAAGAAAAAAAAAAAATCCAACTTGATTTGTGGGTTAGTTAGGTGGATTGAGTCATGTGCAAGGAAAATCAGGTTATATACCTGATCCGACGCAAGACTCTACTTTGGGTATTTTGTATGTAAAAATAGAATTTTATAATCAATTTTCCACTAACTTCTTTATATACTAGCGTTTTAAAGCTAGAGTATGAAAATTTTATACACTGGTGTGTGTCAGAAGAAAATACAACATTTCAATATTTTTAGAACTTAATTATAAATTAATTTTAAAGCATTTTCCCTTTAGCCGACAGCGGGAGATAAACCAACAAAAATTCTTTATTTTACAACTGTTTCCAAATAACAGAAACAATCGAGTTAATTATGTACCAAAGTATGCCAACTGGCTGTAAAAGTGCTATGACGAAATATTTTAAATACTGAAAAGCAGAAAATATAAATTAAAGAGTTTAAAATATATTCTTTTATCATTTAATAGTTTTATATTAATTAAATTATGACTATACTTTGAGAAAACTATTTAGAAATACTGAATACATAGTTTAAATTATGCTTTCCATTTCTTAAAAAAGAACCATCAAAAATCATCATGCCTCATTAACATATTCACTAATCCGCATAAATCAAAATTAAACATAAATCAAATCAGTGAACTTTCACCAATGAGGATGCACGCCAAATAAGCGTATTGTGATAGAAATTTTTTGGAACTACATGAATTTCAATATGAAATGAGGGAGATTTAAAAAATAAACATAGAATGAATGTATATATAAAAAAAAACTTTTTATTTCTTCCGACCCCCCCCCCCCTCCTTTTTTTTTTTTTTTTTTTTTTTTTTTTTTTAAGAAGAGTGAGGTGGAGGGGTTATTCATTCCCCTTAACAGTAAGATTTGAAAATGATAAACAAACATTTTGTTATTATTAGAAATTGATAATTTTGATGTTTGCAAACTCAGCTACATTTATTCTTTCATTTTTTAGAATCATTCTGATATTTTTATGCTATTTACTATGTGACATTCAGAAATATTGTGGATTGTCATATTAAAATAAATGTAGAAATATTTTTTTAGTTATCTGTAGGCAATTAACAATCACTACTATGTTTTTATTAAACTTAACTATCAAAACTGTAATAAACTACAGTATTCACAGTTGAGTATTTTTATAATAAGCAGTAAATAACAATAATTACTTCTTTAAAAGTTAAAATGTAGATTCGGTCTTTATCCCCCCCTCCCCTCCTAAAAAAAAGAAAAGAAAATCAAACAAATATTATAAGATATAAAACATATTGATGTAAATAAAGTGATTTATTGATATTTAAAACTAAATGCAAATTAATAAACCAATTATAATTTAAAAATTAAAATATTAGTTTTAACACTAAGTACAAAGAATTCAGAAATTTTGTATGTATAGTAATTTGAATTGATAAAACTTTTAATATCTCTAAAATGATTCTTCTAGAACAATGTTAATGTTGTTTATTTACTGTATAGTTTATTGGGTTCCGGCAGTCTATCGTACGCAAACACTGGCTGCCGGTAATAAGAATCGTTCAAATAATGATTCGTTCCCTGGAGCAATGGACACTCCTACTACGCATGCGTAGTAGCCTGTCGGAAATATAATAAAGATCCGGCTGCCGGCTCTCTAACCACAGCCTAATTTGAAACCTGAAACACATTGAGAACTCCTGTGCAATACTAATAATAAGCCTCCCTCGTTGTCATTCTCTCGACTTTTAACTAACAAGGAGATGGCCAACATTGTTAATCACAGATTTTGATTATTTTAATATATGTTGTAGGGTAGAGACCCCTTAGTGTCAGATTCAGCGAATTATATCCAACGCTCCTTAGTTCTTGAGAAACCGGGGGGTCTAATATTAGTACGCAACTTAAATATTTACTTTGCAACCAAGATGCTGGGTTAGTCGTAGCTCAGATGGTATGGCGTTTGTGTGGCTGATTCGCGGGCCCGGGTTCGATACCTGAATACGCTGTATTTGTTTTTCTCATTTTTTGTTTGTACTTGTAAGTATATACTTGTATACTTATATACTTGTAAGTATAACTTAATAATCTCATTGTCAATTAAAATTTTTAATATTGTACATGAAATATAATTTTAACCTATTTAATTTTTTAATTTAACTAAATAGTTGTTATAAAACATCATAAAACTGTTCATTTTTTTAAATCACTTTAAAAATGTATTTCATATATTCTTTATCGTTGCAATGATATTGAGCAATTGTGTCAATTCGTAATTTTAAAGAAACATCATTTACGCATTGCTTTAACAAAGGAAGTCAATGCGATAGTACTATTATTCTGTTTTAAAAGTAACAAGCATAATTATATTAAAAATTAGCATCAGAATTAAATTGCAACCGATTTTTTGCATATTAAAGATTTTAAAATTTGTAATAAGTATGCCTGCGCTTTCAGTTATTTTGCTATCCCCTTTATTTTCTTTCTGATTTTATTTTTATTTTATTTGAATATTCTTTTATTTTATCAAAACTAGATGGCGATATAACAGATTTTACCACGATTTTGGAATTTTTATCATTCAATAATAGATCCAATTTCATTTTAAACCTCTTTAAAGGATGAGAAATAATAGTTTACAAATAAGAAATGATAAATTTAAGTTTGTTAACATTATAATTAATGTATAATATTAAATTTTTTAATTGAAATTATTAAATTATAATTACAAGTATATTTATAAAAAAAAAATGAGAAAAACAAATGGAGCGCACTCAGGTATTGAACCCGGGCCCGGGGATCCGCAGGAAAACACCATACCAACTGAGCTACGACTAACCTGTCATTTTTATTGCAAAGTAAATATTTAGGTTGTGTACTAACCGGTATCTGAAGAACTAAAGGGCGTTGGATAAAATCCGTTGAACCTGACACTAAGGGTTCTCTATCCTACAACATATATTAAAATAATCAAAATCTGTGATTAACAAGGTTGGCCCTCTCCTTGTTAGAAGAAAGATAAATAAAATTCTACTTTAGTAGCAGGTTGTTTAAAATGTACTAAGTGACTGAATTTATTTTATAATAGATGTATCTTAGATAAAAGTGAATTATTGTTTATTTGTTTGCGTATATAATGTTATTTTAATTCCGTTTTATAAATAAAAATGTTCGTAGGTAATATTAAATGCATATAATTTACAAATATTTTTTTAAGTTTAGCCAATCGATTTTTTAACGTTCCTTATTTAAACCGAGATATGAAAGATATTTTCGGAATCCTGTCGCTTCTCCCCCCCCCCCCCTTTTTCGTAAAAAACTAGGCTGTGCGTCTCTCTCTATGGATATATCTCAATATATTATCATGGTTTTAAAAATAAAATTTTAAAAAGGAGTAAATCAAAAATTATAAACATGAGAAAAAAAGAACTTCTTAACCCCCCCCCCCCCCGGGTGGACCGGCGACTAATTATTGAATTATTTTTTGTTCGGAAAAGCGTAAAATCCTTTTATTGCCAGAATATCCTTCAAAATCTGCTGTCAAAGTTGAAGTTTTCAAACGAAGTTCGGTACACGATAGCACGGGGAAAAGAGAAAAACTTGTCGTTACGTGGCAAAAATCGTATTTTTCTTGATAAGCAATTTATTTATGTAAAAAATGGAAAACGCTATTTGATTCCAAATCGCCACAATAGTTAGGCCTGTCAATTTTATAACTTTGTAGTTAAAAATACTACCGCTGAGCCCCGCAAATTAAAGTTTGTGTGTAAGGAAAAATGTGGTTTTCTCCAAAACTATGTGATCGAGAGTAATCGCTATAATTTTCCAGCAAAGTTTGAATAAACTACTATTGCCCCTAGTTTTTTTTTCTTTTTTCATAATTTTAGTTTTAGTAGATTCGGAAATAGGCTGGATGGGGAGGGGGGGGGGGCATATTTTTGTATCATATTTTTGACAGTATCTAAAATTAGAATAAATATATTTTTGATTTCGGTGTTCCGGTATACTGAGGTCTTTCCAACAATACCCAAACGATATACATACACACACGCATAAAAGAAAAGAAAATCAAGTAACTAAATTAGTCCCTTTTTTTTTCAAAAATATTTGTGAATAGCTTTTAATCTACAAATTTGTTAACACAATCAACTTATAATTACTCCATTTTCACTTTTTAAGTGTGGAATACTAAAAAAATCAATAAAGAAGAGATCTAAGAATTTAAAATGTTGTGATTGGGGAGGATTTCGGATATTTTGATGGATTCTTGTCCTTGTCAGCAGTAAATTTCACTTACATCACACTCCCCCCCCCCCTCCCCTCCGCACGCGCGCACACACACACACGGAAAAAAAAAATCCATTTCCCGTTTTGTTTTCAGCACAAAAAATTAAAGAGATCAATTTATGTATTTTTTAATGGATACTATATTTATCTTTTTAAAATGCTCTCGAATTTCAGACTTTCAAAGTAATTTTATTTTTATTATAGAAAGAATACACGTTTAGTTTCAAAAGTAGGTCATTAGTTTTCAACATAATTTCTTTTTAAATTTCTAACAAACTTAAAAATAAAAAGTGATATTTAAATAAATATATGGTAAAAGAATGTAAAAGAAAAAAAAAAGTCGGTTGTGATTGAAAAAGTATGAGATAATTAAATTATAATTTTGTCAAACTTTTTTTTCGTCACTAACAGAAAAAAATTTACTGCCACCACTTTCTATTGAAAGTTTCTTCTTATTGCAGTTTTAGTAGGTTATTATGCTTTAACCTTTAATAAGACTAAAAATCTCTTTGAGCTCAACTTCTAGCTCAGTAAGAAGTATACCATATTTGCAAATCGCATTTATTGGGGTTTAAAAAAGAAGATAATATCTAAAAAGTTATAATTTAATATTTAAAAATGTTATTCTGGAGTATTGGAGAAATATATCACTCAATATCAAATAATGATATTCAGCAATGACAGAAAAAGATATCGCTTAATGTAACGAACTGATATTCAGAGATGTTGGGAAATATTGGCCAACATTGCCAAATATCAACAAATAATATTCGTAGAATATCTTTTTAGGGGGGGGGGGGGGTCATTTAATGTCGGCCAATATTACATTTTGATAACGGCGAATATCTCATTCTGATATTGGCCGATATCGTTGTGCTACCTGGGTTAGATGTGTGCACTGGCCCAACCCGTGGGCAGGGCTATGGCCAATTTTTAGCAACGCTGGAGGTCGAACCGGGCCTTAATTTTTTTTAAGCCTTTGGGCTGGGCCTAGGTATTTCTCTTTGCAGATTGGGATAGGGCCTTTCTTTTTTCTAAAAGATTGCGCCGAGCTCAACTTAATTTTTCAGTACCGATCCGGGACTGGCTTCATTCTTCCAAGATGAAAATTATTGTCTCGGCCTGGTCTGATCCGTGCAAAAATCAGTAAAATTTGTCCCGGCCCAAAATTTTTTGCAAAAAATGCATATATTTTTAAATTGCCATTATTGTATAACTAAAATTTAAAATTTATTCTTTTTAAAGAATAGCAATTTCTAGGCAATAAAATTAAAATACAGCAAAACTTGTGAAAAAGAACTCGTATATGACGGAATCCTGTCTTAAACTAAAAAATGTGTTGATACATGAAAAATGAATATAATAATATGTGAGGAAAAGTATATAATACATTTAAAACTGCTAAGAAGGAACTTGTCTATAACGTATACTTTTTATTTCCTAAGCAATTTCGTCTTAGGTGATTTTACTGTATAGTAGTTATCGGATTCTTAAGCCTCAAATACATAGAATATGGATTAACGATATTAATGTTAACCGAATCATTTACATATAGATAGTGATTCATTAAAAAAATAAATATCGCAGCACACGATGTTTCTTTAAAAATGAAGATTATAAAAATGAAAAGAAAAAAGGATAAAATAAGTATTTTTAGTCAGAAGTCCTCGTACGAAACCATTTTTAATCCTATCGACGTAAAAATCCACGTTTTCTAGTTTTTAGTACCTAGATTTTAACTTTTTATTTTTTTTTTTGGGGGGGGGGGGGGTGGAGGTCGGGCCAAGTCGGTATCGGCCCGAACTTTTATGTTTTCTACCGGGCCGGGCCAGTAATTTTTTTTGTATGGGATGAACTTTTAGATTTTATACCGGGGCGAGTAGTTGATTATTTTTTTACGTGCCGGACCAAACTTTTTTCTATGAGCAAGCCGAACTTCTTTTTCTGTGGACGGGACTGGACGGGGAGGGGGGGGGGCTGGAAATTTCGTCCCGTAGAGATATCTAGTTTGACTGTTTCTAGTTACCATCCAACATAGTTTAATATAAAAGACTTCTATATAAAATCAAAACTAAAATAATTCAAGCTTATAGTCAAATATTTTCTCCTGCGCGATAAATTTGATACGAAAAGTAGGATTGCGTCATCTTAACTACCAACCAACCAATCTTACTTCCGCAAGTGAGTCGAGAGTCGAGTCAGTATGTCGACTCCTTAAAATTCCCAACTCAATTGTAGTTTCTGCGTTTTAACTCCCACTACCTCATTTAATTGAGGCATGAAATTTTCATGACAAAAATGTTTCAGAGATACCTCATACAAACATACGAAATTTCTCGTGTCCTACCCAACACTAATTTTTAATCACTATTGATGGTGAAAAGGTTTATTGCGGTGTGTATTTTTGTTAAAAAATATAAAAAATAAATTCTTTTTAATATTTCCGGTGTAAAACTTGAATTATTTCAATATTGTATATACTGTAATATTTAATTGTAATGTTTCGATTTATTCCAGATAAAGTATAAAATTCCGAATATTGCTTCATTCAGAAAAATCTTCATGCTTGATTACGCAGAATTTCTTATCTTATTTAAATTCCATATTTTTAACACGCTATTTCTCGATACATTCTTGGAGTTCTTGGGTCGTTTGCTGTTACAAGTTTATTAGGGTTCCGTATTTAAAAAGTAAAAAACGGAACCATTATAAGATCACTCTTGTGTCTGTCTGTCACAGCCATTTTACTCGTAAACTATGGAACGTGGAAAGTTGAAATTGGGGGAAGTAATAAAGATTATTGACCCACATTTTTACAGATTATTAAACATTTACAAATATTTTTAGAAACAATGTAGAGGGGCTAATTATGTTACTTGAAAAAAAAAATCCTTGCTTTGTATGTCGTGTGGCATATCGTATGATAGCTTTCATAATGCTGAATTAAAAAATACATTTTTTTTAATTTTAGGTATTATATTTTCAGAGATATCGTCGAAATGTAGTGCAAAAATATGTTCTCCGAATCCGCTGAAACGAAAAAATTAGAGGTAGTGGAGCTTAATTTAAACCTTGCAGGAAAATTATAGCGATTACCGTAGGTCGCATAGTTTTTGAGAAAATCGCATTTTTCCGTTACACACAAATTTTGCAGCCATTCATCAAAGGTGTTGAGGAGCGCTGTAGGTACATATCGTTGCAGACGTGTAAAAGCATTGTCGATAAAGATTTTTGAAAAAAGTCGTCAGTAATTAGCCAAGTTCTTAACCTTTAAAGACACGTGAAGTTTGAACATACATAATGACAGGGGCGGCGTACTCTATGTACCAACATCTTTGAAAGCGTAGATAACAACTTTTAAAGATGCTTTTTTGTAATACAATGTCCCGTAACAGTGTAAAAGGAATAAACGTCATATTGTTATAAACAGACTAACTTAATTAGAACTATTCACATAAATACTACGGGATTCGCAACTAGTTTGCATTGAGTAGATCTCTGAATATGCCTTCCGTGTCTTTAAAAGTTAATTAAAAACCTATTTGGAGAAATGCGGTACGGAACAAGGCGGCGTTGCTACTTTGCGACCTCCTTGCGAAGCGCGTTTAGCAAAATGCCAAGTTTAAACTTTGAACAAGGGTTTTGTTTTAGTTACATTGTAAAAAAAAAAAATAAATAAATAAATAAATAAATAAATAAAAGATTATTACGACGCTGAATTTTGTTTTATGAAATGCCAAATGAAGTTTAAATATGCACTACTTTTATTGTCAGTACCGAATTGAGTTCCTCATAAACAGATTGGGATAATATTTAAATAAGAGTTATACAGAATAGCAATATTTTATATTATTTAGACTTCATATCTCTTTGCACTTTTACGGTATACCCATTCATACTTTTCTAGTATATATACAGCTATACCAAACCCTACGTTGTATAGTTTTTATAAAACCTTATTTTTCTTTTAGTAACGGCTTTTTTAATAACACAATTAATAATTGATATATTTATTGTACGGATTCCTCTGAGAACGAGTAATACTCGCATTTGACCGTTTATTTATAATTTAACTAGCAAAAACCGCGGCGTTTCTCGCGTATTAGTTGCAATATGCCACGTGATATTTGTATGTCTAACTTTTATTAAAAGAAATTACACTTTTAGAATATTTCAAAAATTACAAATTAAACCACATTTTGACTAAACTTCATTATTACACAGCATTAGGCAGAAATGAGACAAATTAATAAGAAGAACAAATACTAATTCTAAATATATGATAATTTGGAAAGTATTTGGAAGCTTTTATGCACATTTCATACACTCATTTCAGTATTCATTTGAAGTTTTGAATTATTTAGAAACAGTTCTTTGTACGCATTTTCATCTTAAAATTAACCATCATGTCAAATTCCAAGCTTCTTGTCTAACGATCTACTACGTCTCTACTGGTAGTGGCACTAACATAGTGTGAGAATGCCGGTTTGGCAGCGTCTGCGTTGCGTCTGTGTAGGATGTGGAAGTCTGTGGAGGCTTGCGCCATGCGCAGAGCACGCGCTGATAAGAGTCGGTGGTGGCCGAAACGCATTTCGGTGTAGGAGATAAGAGGGAGGCGTGTTAGAGTATGCTGTCGGGAATTTGAAACTAGAAAAGATTGAAAGGAAATATTTTTTGGAGATAGTGTCTTATAGTACGACGGTACTTTATTTATTTTCTAATTTTATTTTTGAGGAGATTATTCAGCAACCAACTGTCATTGAGTGAGGTTGGTGATTTTTTATCATAGTGACTCAACATTACATTTATTATATCTAGTAGTCAGATGATGAGTTCCACCTCAGTAGCGAAGGAAACCTTTGCAATTAAAGAAGATGTTATGCCTACTTAAGACGATCTTGTTTTGAAACTCAAAGAGACGCCTCCTTCAAAAGGAATGAATAACTCGGTCTTCATATGTCCTAAGTGCGGAAAATCCTTTTCCAGGAAAAATATTTTCTCTCGACATGTAAACTCTCACTTTAAAAAGCCTTTGAACTACCATCTGTGTAATTATACATTTATTAAAAAGGGAAATTTACTGCGACATATCAAGACTCATCCGTAGATGCATAAATGCAATCAGTGCGATGCCGTATTCTCAAGATTTTCTGAATTATTTAAACATGAAAAGACTCACAAGCCTACTAGGCCAAGGAAGAAACCTTTTCAATGCAAACAATGCAGTGAAATTATTCATCGCATGCGTGATTTTTTTACATCTTGCAAGTATTTTGCATAATCTTGTGAGGTCATTTATTTCAATACTTTTAGAATATTGTGATTGGTTTACGCATGTTAACTGTATCCGACACTGTTTTTTAACCTATATAAATAGGAACATTTGTTTGCCACTCATTCAGTTGACTATTGACTTTATTGAGATTTCATCACTCAATGTTTTCTAGTTGAATTGTATAAAAATAACTAGTGAATTCAATATCTTGAAAAGATCGTACGAAATGGTTTCCTTTTCAAAGTATCAATGTTTAGAAGAATCTACCCAAGCGAGAATGGAATTTCCTGCTGTAGCTGCTAATTACATGGCACTATTACGTGAGGTAATCTCGAATGCCAAAGAACAGCCTCAAGATTCTACACGAGCTTCTGCGGTATTGAATGTTTCAGAAGAACTTTGTAAAGGAACAAAGCTAATTTTGAAAGAACTTTGAAATAAGATTATCAAAGCAAAAATTATCATAGGAGAAAATCCAGGTGATGTAGTACATGGTATGAAGTACATAGTCCGCGATGAAGCCCGATTCAATCTGAGGTTAACTTAGAGTAAAATGTAAAGATATCAATTCCATGTTAGGCTAGACATTTTTATAACTTATGCACATAGATCTGGGCCAGAGTTTGGAATTTGTTCGTCTTTGGACCTACAGGTACCTGTTTTTAAACATAGATCTGCGTTGTTTTTTCCAGGATTAAGATGCGAAACAGTTTAAAAGTATATCTATTTACAAATAAAACATACATTACCCGCGTAATATTGTATTAGGGAGTTGTTAAATATGCTAAAAATCTATCAACTTGCTAACTAATGAGAGAGAAAATATATGACAAAAATAATTACGATTATCTCAAAAGCATGTGGAACTTAGTTATAGAATAAAAGATATCGGAAAAAACAAACCTCTCGTATTTGATATTATTACTTTTTGAAGGTAATTAATTACATTTTTTGCTAAAAAAAAATGAATTTGAGCGTTCACTTAAGTACAATAAGAATTATGAGAATTTACCAGCGAGGTTCATTTTCCTAGGAACTTATTACTATAATAGTAAGTATATATATATATATATCTGTATTATATTATTATACATAATGAAATTTAAAATTCCTCTCTATCTTAAAATTATTCTATAAAATTTTCCCATCTAGTATAATTTTTCTAACCCTAGTTTATTTCCTTATCGTTCGATGACATTTACTTTGTTTTTCAAATTCTTATTCATTTTAATTTTTTTCATTTTTGGAGTCAGTCTGCCTAGCCTTCAAAGTCTTTCATTTTTATATCAATCTTAAACGCCTATGTGATTTTACTTTCCCTACTAAATTATTTTTTCTGCAAATATAATTTTATTTTATCATTTTTAATTATTATTTAATTATTACTCTCATTCGCTGAATACCACATTGCATGTACTATATATGTATATATATTCATGTATATGAGGACGTGAGTTTCAAAACTTGCATCTTCCAAAATTTAAAAAATCGAGTTTTTATATAAATTTATTTTATTGATGAACCTGCAGCGAAAAAACGCTACAATCTCGAAAAAAAAAAAGAAAAACTAGTTTTATCGTGTACTTCTAGCATTGTAAAATCTTGGTTTACAATAAAAACCAATGGACGGAGTAAGAGGTTTTTCGCGATTTCCCAAAATTTATTTTCATGGATAAGGCAAGTTTTGAAACTTACGTCCTTTTATATATTACTATTAGAAGTTACTTTATGCTGAATAATCTCACAGAAATAAACATTTTTAAATTCTGAAAAAGTTTAAATGTTATTCAATTGTGCCTCGCTTTTTCTGCTCAAGACTTTTTTCTCTCTCTTTTTTTTTTCTCAAGTTTTTATTTCTAATTTTGTGAATAAAAATCTGGCTACTGTGATTTCTGAACAGTTTTAAAGTTTATGCAATTTAAGACGTTATTTTAGAGCTTTAACCCTTAAATGCCTGATTTTTCAAAAATCGTTGTAATAATGTTTTTTGAATTTCATTTTTTAAATAAATCAAAGGAAAATTACTTAAAAAAATCATATTTTGTTTTAAGTATAATTTAAGGCTTAAAAACAGTTTGTTACTAATCAGCAATACTGGTGTTTAATTGAAAGAATTATTTCCCTTGATAAAATTCTATAATATTAAACACACAAGAATTTTAGGAACTATAGTAAAAAATAAATTTTACTTGCTCACTGCAGGTCAAAATAGGGTATTTCGCAAGCTTCTAAACAAAACAAAAAGTACAAGTAGCAACAATTGAAAAAGTAAATCTATCTTTATTCTTAAACAGCACAAGTGTGTCCATCTACATGTTGAAAATCGATTTAATAATATTTTCAGAATGCATTTTATTGGCAAAGTTAGGCTTCTATAATTTTCTAGCGTTATAGCCATCGGCGTTAATATTCTAGCAATATTATTCTAATAGTATTTTAGAGCCTAAATTGGGTATGTTGCCGAAAAGCAACACCAGGCATTTAAGGGTTAATACGATTTCAAGTTAAATGCCCTGATCGACTTTTTTTCTTTCTAATAATTCATTACCCAAATATAATCTCGAAAAAAATTATGATTTTTTTTTATGATTCTAATTTTTAAAAATCCTTTTTCGTTAGACATAAGCAAATACGCGTGCTGAAAAATGAAAAAGTATATATCATATTTGAATAAACATGAAATTTAATTAATTAAAAGAAAAAAAAGTTACTTAAGGAGTTTTTCTTGTTTTTTCCGTACAAAATTATAAATATTTCCTGGAAATAAATAAATTTTAATTAGACTTTAAAACTGTTAAATTTACTCTTAAATTTTTTTAAAACTAAAATAATAAATATGAATGTTTGTATGTTTGTGTGCTGTTCAGTTTTTTCTGGAGAGACCACTGAGCTTTAGATTGTAATTTTTAACGTTTTTTCGCGGTTATTTTTCCACATTAGTAAAAGGAATCTGGTTTCAAGATTCAAGTCCAATAAAAAAAAAAAAAAAAAAAAAAAAAAAAAAAAAAAAAAAAAAAAAAATTCTTCTTTTCAATAAAGTTTATTTGGAATTCATTGCGCATCTTTTGAATTTTTTGCAAAATTTCTATGCAATTTTTAGCGTTTTTTCGGCTCTGTTTACATTGTTAATTTATTTTTAGTTTTATTTCCATTTTTACATTCAAAGGAGGAATCGCATTACAATATTTTATGCCAATATAAGTAAATATGCTTTCTGTGATTCTTTAACCCCTTGAGGGGCACCGGTATATGTTATATACCACCTACGATTAATGAAGTTTTACACCAGAAAAATTTTATTAAATTTTACTTTTCTAACTTTGGTGGAAAAAAGCCGTAAAATTGCCTTTACTTATTTTGAAATAGAATTTTTCAAAGGTTCCGGTGAGAATTCAGCATTTCACAAATGTAATTGCTTGCCCCTCAAGGGGTTAAATATTCGCAAATTTTTTATACGAATTTTAACATTTATTCCTGTTTCGCAGTAATTTTTATATCCTTTTTATTCTATTATTTATTTATTTTGTAACTGTAAATATTCTTTTTCAGTTAGAAAACCGTTAAACTAATTTCTATAGCAGCAGGAATGATACTAATAGTTTTAATTTAATCTGGATCGAAAATAAAGAAATTGAAATCAGACACGTCTTGTTTAATTCTAGACGGACAACGTAGCTCTCATTGGTGTACGATGCCGAAGGCAATGGTCTCCCCAACACCGTGTTCATCTAATTTCTTTTGAAAAAAACCGACCCACTAAACTTAAAAAGCTCCACTAGTTGGGAACAACGTGCAAAATTGATCGACGAAAATATGTATCATAAAAATTTCACATATAAATGTATATATATGCTAAAGAAATATAATAATCAGATATATTTTTAATAGCAAATATACAGGATATAATTTTTAATCTTTTACAAACAATCTTTTCCTAAACAGATGGTTTTAAGCACATACTTCCAGTTATAAAATATTTATATTGGTCTTCTTCATGATATCTGCCATTTACGTCAGAATACTCATTTTTGTAAAACTTACAAAATTTAACTTTTATACGGTCCTTAAGTACCATAAGTTACTCTTTAAAAGAGTTTTCCAATCTCTGTTTTGTAAAACACATAAAAAATTAACTTTTGTTCCTGCAAAAAAATTCCGAGTTATGATAGTTTGAATTGTATTTATTTATTTATTTATTTATTTATTATTATTATTATTTTTTTTTTTTTTTTTTGCGTTTTCAGAATTTTTTTTTTTTTTTTTTTTTTTTTGAGTAAAAATGCACTTTTTTCTTTTTCATCTTTATTCTTTTATTCTTTATTTAATTTAATTTTTTTTTTTTGGCGTGATTCTGGATTGCGTATCACGTGATTCTGGACAAGAAAAGTCAAATATAGAGTTTACAATACCTGGATTCGGTATTGGATTTTGAGATACCGGATGAAATTTTATCCTGAAAATCCAAGGCTTACTTTATAACAAGTCCAGGAATTTTCGGGATCGTTAAAAGACCGTCGGTATGTAGAAAACCATCAAATCCATCATCACGAAAAATGAGATAAATTCCCAAAATCAACAAAGAATCTATGCTACACAATTTATCATGCTGGAGCCGTTAACTTTCTTTTATACAACGCAAATTTTCAAATAAATGGACAATATTCCATCACAATGAAGAAAAAATATTAGTTAAGTAGCTTGTTTTGAACAGTCTAAGAAAAAAACTACATGCAGTAATGAAATAACAAATAAGCAGATGCATTATACCACAGAAAACGGTATGGAGATGCACAGTCGTGGGAAAAAAAAATTAAACACCCCCTACTAACTCTAGAACTAATTGAAGAGCTAAGTGGAAGAACATGTTAAGTAACAAAAATTACAATTTGAAGAAATTTGATGTGAAAGTCTTTGTTGTCAATTTTAATGATTTATTTTCTGTGTGATACCATGTGTTTAAAATATTAACAGGTGTGGTACTGAACTCTATAAAAAATACTTATTCATATTTAATTTTTAAATATTAAAAAATATTAATATTATTTATATTATTAAATAATAAAATATTAAATATTAATGAATAATGTCTTAAATCTTCTAGTCTAAATAGAATTTTGGTATTTTAGCTTTACCATGTGATGGAATACATGATAACGCCTTCGTACAACCTATAAAATAATTTTTAAGAAAATGTAGCTTAACATGTTCTTCCACTCAGCTCTTCAATTGTAATAGAAAACATTTACAGGTACCAAACGACTAGACATAATATCTACTTTTAAATGATTCATACAAAATTTGCTTAGAGGGCAATCTATAAATAAAAACTATACAAGATTTTGTTTTTGCTTTTTCAATACAACACCCAACTTTGATATTATATTATAAATCTTTGGATTAAACTATACTTAGAAATGAAATTTCAAGACATTTCGATGATAAGTTTTTGATTTCTAAACATTCAAAATTTAGAGCTTCTAATGTTAAATTACATTTTCATATTTTTATTAATATCCCCTGAACTTGTAATCCTAATGTGATAATTTTTTTGTTTGATTATTATACTAAAAATTCCAAACACAAATACACTGAATTTGTAATTTAAAAATTTTTCATAATATGAATTATGAATTAGGAAATTAATATTCGAAAAAATATGAATTGAAACATACATATGTATTGATAAATTTATATTTATTATGTCCCGCTTTGTGCAAACACTCAATTTAATTTTTTCCAAGTAGTTTTTAAATTATGAGTAAAAAACGTCAGAATGACGGTTTAAGGGACCTTCTATGATGTCCAGAAAAGCACAATTTGAAAAAAAAAATGTATTTTACTCATTTTAATGAAACTTTTAGGCTGGCAGTAGTCGAAACATATTAAGCGAGTAAAATGTTCGTATTAACAAGAAATAATACATTAATAAAAGTGACATAGTCATTCTGTAGCATTTCAACATTCGAAAACCGAACTTCAATTTAGATAAGGTCCCTAAAATAGGATCATTTAAAAATAATTAATTTATCGGAAACTAGTCATACGAATTTCATAGAAATTTGGATTTAAGCTAATTGGAGGATGTCAAATCTATTTAGGGTATCAAACTTGGGTATTGCTATTGAAAAAAATAAAGTTTGGGTCCGTTTTGATATGTAGATGGCCCCCTAAGCAAATTCCATATATATCATTTAAAAGTAGACTTAATTTCCAACCATTTGGTACTTCCAACTTTCGTCTATGATAATTTGTTGAGGAGTTTGTAGGGTGTGTTTACTTTTCCCCCCACTACTGTACATAGTAAACAAAGTTTCATAGTGTAGATTATTTATAGAGTTTGAAAGGAGCTTTCCTGAATATGGATTTAAGATATACTGTTAACTTATATTTGAAAATTCTTAATACGTGGGTTTTTGGAAGAAAATAAAAATTCCTAACTGAAAGTTCAAACAAGAACAAGAATCATGTGTCCAGCACAGATTATGAAACACTTTACAACACATTCAGAGTACTGTAACAAAAATTTATAATTTATTAAAGGAAAAGATGTAAATAAACAAATTGAATAACGCATAATGCATTTGAAAACCTGATTTCGGCTATTACCATCAATAATAGGAAAATATCCAATTTGTTTTGTGCAGCCCTGTATATGATCGATAGATTAGTATGTATACTACATCGCATGCTCAAAATTAGTTAAACGAATAGCATAATTGAAAATTTTCAGTCAGTAATGTCCGTGAATAAATGGAACTGTCCTTGAGAAACTTTATGCAGCCCTGTATATGATCTGTAGAATTTATACACGCCAAGTAATATAAAGAAATTTCAATTTGAAAACACGTAATATTACCAAAAATGCAATCCTTGTCCATAGTATTCGATTATTCAGTTTCTTCTGTAGCCAAATTACTTTATGCATCCCTATAAATAAACGATATAAAATCTAAGCTCTGCACACCCTACTCTATAAAGATCCGTAAACGCCGTGTAGTACACCTCAGGAATATACGTAAGTTTCAGTTTGTTTGAAGTAGTTTACTATTACCAAAATGCACCACAAACGATTTTTCGCCATAAAACCGTCATGTAACGGAATTCTTTGGATTGTCCCTGTGAATGAACCGTGAATGAACCACTTAATTTAAATATCGAACATGCCATAGTGATACTCAACAACATCTAAGATTTCCATGGCAATTGAATTATATTTAAAGAGTACCTCAATTGAAAACGCTATCATTTTATATTCATTTTATACGCATTCATTTATATGCTTCGATATGTTCAATAATAGGTCAATTTCTTCTGCAGCCAAATCCTTTAATGTGTCCCTCTGAATGAACGATAAATTCTAAAACCACCCTATTCTATAAAGTGCCGTATTCTACAAAGCTCCGTAAACACCGTGTAGTAAAGATCCGTAAGCACATCAGTGATATATGCAAATTTCAGTATGTTTAAAATAATGTTCTCGTAATAGACCGCGAGGTTGACGCACAAACCATCACATCATCGAGTTCACGGCTGAAATTTTAGGATTAGTGTAAACTCGATTCGCATATTAAAATGCAACTGGTCTGTCATGTCATATCCTGGTGGAAATCACTTCCAGAACCAATTTTAGTGGTTGATTGGTAGGTTTAGTATTGTGTTTTCCTGCACCCAAGGGTACGGAAAGAGGAAGGACTTTGTGCAGGAAAACACAGTGTAAACTTACCAATCAACCACTAAAATTGGGTCTGGAGGTGTTTTCCTTTAAGACATGACTGACAGACCAGTTACAGTTAGATATTCGAATCGAGTTTAAACTAATCTTAAAATTTCAGCCGTGAACTCGATCAGGTGATGGTTTGTGAAAAGCGTCTCGGTCTATAACATCAATAAAATGCACCGCAAACGATTTTTCGCAGCAGATCGTCATGTAATGGAATTCTTTTAAGTGTCCCTGTAAAGGAATCGCAAATGGTACTCGCTTTATTTTCAATACCGAACTTGCCAGAGTGATAACCAATACCATCTATAAATTTCGTGGCAATCGGACTATATTTACGCAAGTTAGAGCACGGACAGACGGCAGTTATACGGCAGACCGACATACCGCAGACAAACATGTTTCAGCTATGCTGGGAAGCGATAAAAACGCTTGTATGAAGAATGCATTGAGAACGAGACGTAAGTAACGGAAAGCAAAAGCAGAGATCCGCAACACTACACTGAAAAGGAATTAAGGGCACAGTAGACGCCGAAAAACATCAAATGCGATTAAAAATGTCATTTTTCATTTTTTACGAATAAAGTCAATTATGTTTTATTTAAATACATATGTATACGTATAGTAAGTGATGTTTGGTTAGTATATTATAATTTAACTTGCAAAATATAGTTTTAAATATGTATGCGTACTTTAAACGCTATTTTCTCAGAATTGAAAATTTCGCACATTTATGAAATTTGAAACGTGCCATGCGCATTCCTAATTATCAGATTCTATTAACATTTTTACTGTGTATCCCTCATATGATCATAAATAAAAGTTAGCATAAATAATTCCATTTAAGGAACATTTTAATGTCAAAGTTTGCTACATAATACAAAAACTATCGTTATTTTACACGAAAAAGTAGAGTATTCTTATAATATATATATATATATATTTTACACGTTCAGTGAACTTTTACAGTTTATGTTAACTTTCTTTCTAATAACCAAAAACTATCTGATCCAAAAAGAATTGTAATGTTATTATCAAAAGCAATGCGCGTGAGGCATTTTAAAATATAACAATAATTCGGTATTTTAAAATTTTAATAATTTAAAAACTTTTCATTATTTTAACACTAAATTTTTAATTTAACTGCTTGAACTTGCCATTAACCCCTTAACCTACAATTACGGACATAGTCCGCGTACGATGATCGACCCGAATGTAAATTCTTCTTACCATTAAAATGTCACAGTAAATATAGTTTAATTTAATTGTCGAAATTCCATGATTAAACAAGGCGAAAATCTCTATTAAATTTTAGTGGTACCTATGAATTTGCCAAACCGTGGAGCTGTTGAGACGTAAATCGTAGGTTAAGGGGTTAATAAGCCTACCAATTTTAACCCTTTGAGGGGCAAGCAAAAATACCTCTAAATATTGAATTCTCACCGGAATAATTGAAAAAATTTATTTTTAAATAAACAAAAGCAATTTTTCAGCGATTTTCCTGCAAAGGTAAAAATATAAAATTTAGTTAAATTTTTCTGGTAAGAATCTTGTTTAAATTAGGTGGGATATATTTTATCCCACCGCCCATCAAGGAGTTAAAATGAATGTGTTGAAAATTAAAAGATTTGGTTTTTAATGTCCCCTGTCCCTTTAAGGAAGGAGACTCGTATACAACGCTGCTTTTCAAGATTTTACTAATGAAATTAATTCAATCCCAGTAAAGTACAAAATAATATTGACGATTAAATATACAAGCAATAAAAAAATTATTGTTGAAAAAAAAAATGGCGGCACTGCAGCTGCTCAAACTTGGATCCTACGATTTGCGCCGGGGGCCCAGGGACTTGTAGGTGAATAAAATCAATAAACATTTTTTTTATTAAACTAAATACTTACGCTCAGAATGAACCTAAATATAGCAATAAATACAAAAAATTGAAAAATTGAGGAGGTTTCGAAAATAAAACCACTTTTTATTTTTATAAGTAAATTCTAATCTATATATATATATATATATATATATATATATATAATTGTTATTCTAATAAATTTGTAGGTTTATGCTGAGCGTAAAGACTTAATTTAATGAAAAAATTTTGGTTTATTGATTTTAGTCAAATACAAGAACCTGGGCGTTCCTCGGCACAAATCGTAGGATCCAAGTTTGGGCAACTACAGCGCCGCACATTTTTTTTTCTTTTCTTTTCTTTTTTTTTTTTTTTAACAATGAAAAAAAATTTCTTGTAGATTTAAATGTCAATGTTATTTTGTATTTTACCGTGATTGAACAAATGTTCTCGGTTTCATTTTAAAAAGTCGTGGGAAAAAAAACAGCGTTTTACAGGAGTCTCCCTCTTAAAAGAAAATCTAAGAGAACATGAAAATACTAAAAATTCACGTTCACTAAGAAGATGAGAATGGATGCGCCTGGAACAGTTATTTCAGAATATGAATGCGCATGTGATAGGTATGGTAAATACATGTGGAAGAAGCCAAAATTAACCGAATTCTCAAGAGCTGTTTTACAGGAGACTTTCTGAACAGAAAATCTTCAAATTCTTATTTAATAGATGTAAGAGAGATAATTTCACTCATTTACAGCATTCATTTACATTAGTCACATAGAATCGATATAATACTTTTCATCTTGGTCATAAGCATGCTAATAACCAAATTTACCAGGCTCTCACAGACAGGTAGATTAAAAAATATTTCTTAACATCATGGCCTGTGCTTTTTTTTTTAATCAGAGCAAGCATTTTTAGTAACTGTCTTTATTGGAAAGAAGGTTTCATTTTCATAAGAAAACGGGATTTTTTTTCTATCATTACATTTTCAAAAATCAATGATGTAGTTGAAAATAATGCAACATCTATGAAAAATATAGGCACAAATTAGAGATTCAAGTTCTTAATCAAAATGTAGTGAAATTGCACAAATTTCCTATATTTAGATTAGCTGAATTTCTGTAAATTCGATTGCAGAATTCGATTCCAAAAAAAAAAAAAGTTTCTAAGCAAAAATGTCGACAACTAAATCATGACAACTTGGAATAGGCGAGAAAAACTATGTAAATAAACTCACGCTTACCATTCTTTTTTTTCTTTTTTATTTATGAAAAACTCAAATAGAAACGTCTTCTGTGTTAAATCCAGCTTGTCCTCTCTTAAAAACAACTAAGTATGAAGTAATGATATGATACTAATATGATACTAATACTATGATACTAACTGTGTATCAACTATTTTCCTCTAAGATTTAACAAACAAAAATAAAATTCATTCTAACTTTTTTTATGAAGAACTCAAATAGAAATGTCTTATGAGATAAATACAGCTTGTATTCACTTAAAATTAACTAAATATAAAGCTGATATAAACTATTTTGCTCTAAGATTTAACAAATAGGAATAGTCTTTTTACAGTTTTTAATATAACACCAAACATTACCTTTTTTTACCCGAAAAAAAATTTAAGTATCGTATATTCCAATGTTTTTCAACACGTAGACCAACCAAACATATTTCACGGTTCGTACGGGTACCGTTATTTTCAAAGCCAATTACCAGTATTTTCTAATAGAAAAATAAATCTAGTTTAAACGCGCGAAATTTCGCCTTATTTAAGGATATATTTTCTATAAGAAAATACTGGTACGGAAGAAGATTTTAGTCTGGAAATTAAAGGACCCGTATGAACCCTGATATTTTGAAACAGAAAATTCGTTCCATATGTAATTTTAAATAAGTACGACACAACAGTAAGCTATTCTTTGGAAATAAAATTAATGGTTGTAAATAGTATTTGGTCTCCGCGTTATACTCTAAAATATGCGGTATTTTTATTTTTATTTCATTAACCGAATATTTTGATTTTTGGAACGTCGTGGCACGACCAACTTCAGTACGGCTGATAAATCTCTTATTTGTTTCCCCTGCCATAGAATGGTTTTCATGACGTCGAATCACGTGATGTTGTCTTCGTTCTTGTTTACAGTCAGTGCAATGAAAAAGTCTTTCGCTGACTTATTTATCTCCGGCATTCATTTATTAATTATTGACACAGATTTTCAAGCAGTTTTGAATTTTGATATTTTCTCCGGGAGAGATTTATCAAACTCCGATGACGACACTTAGGAGTTCTGTATGGAGTTTTGCTCTTCTAGATCTAGATCATTAATGAGCATAAAATTCCAAATGGGGGCTTACAATTATTTTGGGGGAAATATCCACTCGGCCAACCGTTAATTCTACTGGGTTGAATCTCTTCACTTGTCTCACGGAATACACGAAACTCCCCTTCAGAAATATACATCATTAAAAAATGTTTTAGTATTTGTAAAGAAAATTAAATGTTCAGTTTTAAGGTCTTACAAATAACATTTAATATGAAAGTGCAAAGTAGCAAATAAGTAATAAAGTCAGTTATTCTTATAAACTTTAATCTTAATAGTATAGGAAAAATCGACTACATGGAACAAATCAGACTATAATTGGGCTGGAACATGGGATTTATTGGGGCCACATAAGTTACAATGTTGATACAAATATATACACTGGTTTGACTGGAGAGAATTTTGACATGATTGAAGATAATTTTGAATCCTGGTTTCAGAAGCACACTAATTTTGTAAAACCCCACGTCCAGCAGATCTAGAAAAGGCTATTGCATTCCAGGCTATTGCTTGGGGAGACTCCTATTGCATTCCAAGATGACATAATATTCTATTTCAAACAAGGGTTGAGAATTAAATAGATTTTTTCCTAGTGAAAAATGTCCTTAAACAGTTAAAAGCATCACGAATTCTTTTGCAAATATCCCTTTTTTTCTTTTCTTTTACACCAACTACATCACTGATATCTGCAAAGAAATGAATGGAAAAATAAGTATATATAAATAATGTTTACAATATTCATATTTTTGACACTTAATTATATTCGTATTTACACAACTAATTGAATACTTTGCATCATAATTATCGTCAGATAATGGTCAACCCGTTAACGCCCTAATAGTTTTAAAATTTTATTAAACCAACATTATTTTTAAAATATTTCTATAACATCGAAAAGTCAGTTTTTTTCTCGCAATACCAATATAAATCCCTTTAGACCATGAAAAAAGTAGCTAATTTAACATGTTTCGACGAAAACACGCTTTTTCGTCACACGCAAATGAAAGATCTACCATTACGAGAGCAGAAAGAAATCTTTTTTCCATTGTTGTAGTGTTAGTAAGTATTGCAGGTCATACTAAGGTTGCCAGATTTATCTCAGAAAAAAACGGAAGATTTTGATTTAAAGTTTTTTACTGCGCTATCGTCCTTTTTTATACCATACAAAACTATGTTAAATGTGCCAGTAATGCTTTCGGCAACAAATTTGCTTAAAAAACGTTATTAATTAAACGTTTTAATCATTGTTTTTCAACTGCATTTGTATTATATTATTCTATTAACATTGAATAGTTTTGTATTCCATTATGAATAAAAAATTAATTAAATTGTAAAAAAAAAAAAAAAAAAAAAAAAAAAAAAAAAAAAAAAAAAAATCAAAAACATCCTACAATTCAATGATGATCATGAAAATTTAGTAATGGACATCATAGAAAAATAAACGCTTGTATTTAGGCATAAAGTGATATAATAAATCAAACAAAATATTAACACTTAAGATACAGATATACTAAATTAAAAAATTTATAATGTCGATACTTATAATCTACAATAATGTCAAGTTCAGGTGATCTAATGCTACACAAAAGTTTGCGATTGCGCAGTTAATATAGCACAACTCTCCCAAATTTTTATTATTATGATGAGAAACATGCCGTTTTTACATTTGATGCGCATGCGTATAACTCTTGTTTCGGCAAAAGGTGATATTTTAAAGCAAATTGGAAAGAAAAAAATTCCTGAAACTTATCAAAATTAAGATGTGGTAGGAAAACGGAAGAAAACATTGTACGGGAGAAATTTAAACGTACACCGTACGATTAGACTAAAAGACGCTAAAAAAAGTCCTTCCGGCCAGTGCCGGGAGGAAGAGGTAGCTTTCATATTCCTTATTTTAAAAAAGCCAACTTATATCATTCAAACACACGAAGCTCAATTTAGTGGAAACCGAATATAGGAGATTCAATACTAATTTTTATCAATATAATGAATGAGAATTTCGCGAAATTAGTCAGATTTATCCAAGCTGCTTTTCTTTAAAGTAACTTATATTTGGCTGCCAAATTCGGCGATTTATTAAAGTGCCTGCCATTTTAAGACAACATGATGATGAGGCTAACCAGTGAACTTGGTCGAGACCTTAGTAATTGCTGTGCACATGCTCACTCACATCGGAATCGGTTGATATATACGAGTGCTGTCGCATCCAAAAAATCAGATTTTTTAAAATGTCACCCACAATAGAAATTGAAGATGCTATATTTGAGCCATTTTTTAAGGTAAAGACAAACAAAAAATGCTCCTGAATCCTTTTCAAGGTCAAATACTTAAGAAAGAAACCTTTTTCAATTTCTAATTTTTTTGCACCTCACTTTTAATATATATATTTTTCTTAATTTAATGGCCGCCATTTTGAAACAAGATGGCTGATGAATCTGGCCAGCGAACTTGGTCGAGGTATTGATGTATACTATCCACATGCCTTCTTACATCGAAATAGGCGAATACGTGTGTTATCGCGTGACAAATACAAGATCGTTTCAAAATGTTAGCCATGCTAGAAATTCAAAGTGCTATAATTCAACCATTTTTTTAAGATGTAAACAAAAGATCAAATTTTCAGAAACAAAAACTGCTCCGGAATCTTTGTATCAAGGCCAAACACATAAAAAAAATCTTTTTCATTTTCCAATTTTTTAATACCTCATTTTAAATTTTAAATTTAATTTTTTTTAAATGGCAACCCTTTTGAAACAAGATAGCGAATGAAGCTGGCCAACAAACTCGGTCGAGACATTGGTATGTACTATGTACAGACCTAGTTACATCCAAATCGGTTCATATATACGCCTGTTATCGCATGACAAAAATCAGGTCGTTTTAAAATATCAGCCACAATAGAAATTCAAAATGCTATTACTCAGCCATTTTTTTAGATATAGACGAAACAAAAACTGTTCCGGAATCTTTGTATTAAGGTCAAACACATACAAAGAAAATCTTTTCCATTTTCCAATTTTTTGGTATCTCATTTTATTTTTTTTTATTTTTTTATTTTTTTTAAATGGCCGCCATTTTGAAACAAAATGGCGGATGAAGCTGGCCAATGAACCCGGTCGAGACATTAGTATGTACTATGTATAAACGAAGTTACATCCAAATCGGTTCATAAATACGCCTTTTATCGCGTGACAAAATTCAGGACGTTTCAAAATGTCAGCCAGGCTAGAAATTCAAAATGCTATAACACAGCCATTTTTTAAGATATAGACGAAACAAAAACTGCTCCGGAATCTTTGTATTAAGGTCAAATACATAAGAAAATAATATTTTTCCATTTTTAATTTTTGGTTACCACATTTCAAATTTTAAATTTTTTTTAAAAATGTAAATGGCCGCCATTTTGAAACAAAATGGCGGATGAAGCTAGCCAACCGAACTCGGTCGAGACATTGGTATGTACTATGTACACACACTGAATTACATCGAAATCGGTTCATAATTACGAGAGTTACAGTGTGACATAGGTCATATATATATATATATATATATATATATATATATATATATATATATATACCAATTTTGAACGGAGGGTGGTTTCGGGGTCTGGGGGTCATGATCGATGAAAATGTACCAAAATTTTTTGAAATCGCTTTCCTCCGAACGGCTGCAATAGGTAGCTTTTTGTAATGAAAGCTACCTAAAAAGTACAACTTACGGGTTAAACATACAATATAACAACCCCAGGTCATACATACACATCAGTTATAGCATTTCTTAGGAAAAAGATAACGACTTATTCAACAATCAGAAAAAATGCCGTTTTTAAGCTCCATCTGATGACAAGAAAACTTGACTATACCGGTAGCCAGTGGAATGGAAGAGCGAGAAGGAACGCTGTGATACACGCATGTGCACAAAAGAACCAATAGGTCTCAATAACTGATTAGTATATTAAGACAAACTGAAACTGATCTTTTTATATGACGCTGGACATTAACTGGTTAATATTATATGATTGGTTAAAAAATGTGAATAAGCAAGTCAACCATGAATTTTTAAAATACTTCTCAACATTTCCTTTCAAGCACTACGTTGTGCATTAGTTT
This sequence comes from Maratus speciosus, assembly GCA_963932465.1. NCBI lineage: Eukaryota > Metazoa > Arthropoda > Arachnida > Araneae > Salticidae > Maratus > Maratus speciosus. The sequence goes on from OZ010797.1 coordinate 122,602,329, forward strand.
ATATATAAAAAAATTAAACTTCATTTTTTAATTAAAAGTTATAAATTCTATTAATGGGGTTTGGCCCAAATTTCAAACTTATCAACTAAGAGCTTTAATTTTAAGAAATAGAGAGCTGTACAGCAATGGAGAATAGTATCTGGTTATATTTAATTTTTCACACATTTTAGGCATAATAGAAAATAATTTCTTTAAATTACCCTTCTTTAAAATTTGTCCCAAAAGGTAATTAATTATCCTTACCAAAGAACCAGTAAATTTTCATTCCGCTCTTGCACTAGATGGGAATTTTTAAAATGATAACGATCTAAGATTGCACACTTCTACTTGTTTACCTGAAATGTAGGTTTCGACTAAAATGAAAGCAGTTACTGATCCAAACATGAATCTTTTGTGAAGAAAAAAAGTGTGGAAGCACCATCCCTTTCGAAATTTATTAATCACTTATAAAATTAATTAATATAATTTTGCGGTTAATTTGAATTAGTGACGGAATTTTATATTTGAGATAATGAATTAAATAGGTCTAAAACACTTATGTAAGTTGCATTTGTGCACTTAAGTAATGTAAAGATTAAAGCATCTGTGTTATCATTAGGATTAAACGTATTATGCTTTTTGTGAACCTACTAATGGAATTCGCTTGGGAAAGAAAATATTTTATTAACTATTAATAGAAAAAGAATTAATTAACTACAAAATACCTTTACTAGGCTGCACATCCGGTATTTTGACAATATCGAGTTGAATAGATTCTACCTCTAGATTCCTCTCACCACATTTCGAATTTTTTTTTTCTGCATCAATATCTGGAAATGACGGCGCTAACTGAGAATCCTTAGCAACTTCATCAATTTCGTCATCTACTTCAAAAGATTGGAATGCAGAAACTTGACTAATACTTGTTTTTTTTATCAGGCATTTTTGGTTCATCTAAATATTGGGAATTATGTTTTAACTGAGGTATTAAATAAATACATTGTGAAACATAACTTAATAATATAGTAAATCTAGTGAAAGTTACCAGTAGTCTAATATTCACGATTGTTTTTGAAACTATAATTTTATTGCAACAAAATATATAGGGTGACCGCGCCAGTAGTTGATCAAGTTTTTGAAATATTGCGCTATTTCAGGCAGAAGTGAGTTTTACACGTAGCACTAAACATAGTATTTTTGTTTGACTGCTGAGGTAACCGTTGTCACATTGTTGTCAGTTGCTTGCTGTAAGGGAAGCCATTTTATGATTTTTTTTTATTAGAAAATGTAAAAATTTAGTTTTGATTAGTTGGAGTACTACATTTTGTAGTACCACAATGTGTACTACAAATGGATTATATCCAATCACAGCCTCGATTTTCCGAATGATTGTGGGTAAAACAAAATTGGTTGTTTCTGTTACCAAAAATCGCTGGGGTAAAATTCTAGAAAGATTTACGCCAAATAGAAAGTTCAAATTTGTAATCAATGGTCACACAAAAAATGGAGCACTCTCAAATTAATCAATATCGCATTTAACCCCTTAACGCTCGAATTAAATTACGGTTGAATAATTCAAATTGCTTATTGGCACCACTTTTATGAAAAAGAAATATTCACCTTATTTAATGACAGGTAAAAGGATACTAAAATATAGCCAATTTCACTATTTTATAAAACTGGTGGGAATCAAACAATTTGAGTAAAAGACACAGCCCGAGAACATCTCGGGAGCGAGAATTAAGGGGTTAATGAAACACTTGTTAAGGAGACATCTTTATCTATTTATATAAAAAAAATTAATAAGAAAGAATAATTAAAAGAAAAAGGTTAATTTCATAGATTAATTATTAAAAATCAGTTATATATATATATGTATATAAACATTATAAACTAATATAAACGATCATCTACAAAATTAAATATATAAATCATAAATGAAGTTTTGCAAATTAAAAATAAAGTTTTATCCATCATGAGAAGAAATAAATAAAAAACGTATCTGCAATCCGAGCGAAAGCAATAAATAAATATTCAACAAACATTGGAAAAATGGAAATATTTGTGGAACCAAGGCAGATTATTCAGGCCCAAATTACCTTACGTTCCACAAATTACATGTACGGTTTCATCCTTGCAAAGTCAGTAACAAGCTATTTATATATATAAACAGCATCTATCCTCTAATCTATCTTCTAAACTGTCTGTAAAATTGCTAATTGCTCTAAAGGATATTTTTAAAATGTAGTATTAAAACAAGAAAGAAAAAAATCCTGCGTCAAGCATAGATTATGAAACACTTTCCAACACATTCAGAACAATGTAACAAAACAGCACCGTTTAGTAAGTTAAAATATTATGTGCAATTCAACCATATGGAAACGCGTAACATCTTTGAAAACCCAGTTTCAGCTGTTCCTATCTACAATCGGAAAATTATCCGAATTCTTTGAGCAGCCCCGTATATGTTATACAGATTTATATCTATTAACTACATGCATGCCAAAATTTAGCTCACTTAAGAAATACATATAAAATTTAATTGAAATTTCTCCTTCAGCAATTTCCACTAATAAGGAGAATGTTACTTGAATTATTTTGTGCAGCCCTGTGTATGAGGTATAGAATTTATATGCAATAAGTAAAATGCAAAAAAAAAAAAAAGTTAAATTTAAAAGCGCATGCAGAAATTGATAACGCACAATCAGCAATTATTACAGTATTATAATCGATTTCTTTTGTGTGTCCCTGTAAATAATCGATAAATGTTATGAATGTCCTATTCTATCGTAATCCTCTTGTAGTGAAATTCAGTGATTTATATCAGTTCCAATACATTTGAAACAGCATAATGTCATTAAAATGCTCTGCAAATGATTTCCCCTTTATATACCATATGTAATGGAATTTTTTGGGTACCCCAGTAAATGACCTATTAAACCTACATACTTCATATAAAATACTAAACATGCCTAGGTGACCCTAAATAAAGTTTATCAATGCATGAAAATCCGAGTAGATTTACGGGAGTTAGAGCGTGGACAGACGGACAGACAAACCGAATGCACAAACACTTTTCAACTTTATTGGAAAGTGTTAAAAATATGTCATGTTTCTCTATGTCATGGAATATAAAAGGAATGTTTTCGTTACCCCGTGAAAATAAATAGTTTAACCCTTTATGTGCTGCATTATGAAATCATGGAAATTTTATCTTCTAAAGCATTTTTGTGAATTTTTTAAACTATATTAGAAGATTTAAATAATTATTTAATAAATTTTAGAAGGATTGAAGGATTTAGAAAGATTAATTAAATTGGAATTTATAGGGATTTTGTGCAATATTTATAACCCTACTCAAATATTTTATTTTAAATATTTTTCTTAGTATTTTGTAGAATTAGCAAATGTACAAATATAATGTTCTTACAATAGAATTATAGAAATATTTCCGAATTGAAAAATCCCACTCCCCCCCCCCCCCCAACGCCAAGAAAGCTGAAAAGATGCAAAGGAAAAAGAAATCATCCTTTTAAAAATATTTTTGTTTTGTGTAACCAATAATGCTTTTGGAAGAAGATAAAGTAATGTATCTATAACTCACTCTAAACTGTATTACAACTAATCGATGTATCGACTATCTTATAACAAGTTATTTTAATGGTACTTATAAATACCGTCAGTAGATAAAGGGTTAAACCTGAAATCCACATTCGTACATTTTGTTACAATAAATTGGCTATGCTTCGCAGAAAAAAAGAAAATAATGAAAATTATTTACTAAAACATCTAAACTACGAGTACTAAACTCAGTACATATAAAACATTAAATATTTTCTTAAACTTACATGAATCTTCCTGCTTACTAATCCATATTTCATCTGATTCTAACAGCTGTCTACAGCTGGTGAAATTTCTCGACAACAGAGGATGATTCAGAATATCTTTTGCTGATGGCCTGTTTCCAGGACTGTATCGTAAAATGCCTCGCACAAGATTAAGAGCCATCAGACAATCTTCATTCGTTATTTCGCACGAAGGATGAGATTTTTTCAGTAAAGAACTGAAGAACGGTTCCTGTAATAAAGACATATGACAATCAACCAAAGATTCATTTAACTCTCGCAGTACTAAGATCAAAATATTACATAAATGCCTAAGGGTCATTTTGACCCCATAGGGAATTATAATGTTTAGGTCGGAAAACTGATCAAAAGATAAATATCGACATAATACTGTGCAATCAAGATTTATTAGAAAAAAGAGAATGCGATTTCCACAATATTACGAATATTTAAATTAGTACAGTAACTCAAGAAGATAAAAATTATAGCAGTAATGCATTTTAACTACCTCCAGTTCTACAGCTCATCTTTCAGGCAATCAACACACTAAGTAACACATGAAATATGACTTTTACACATAAACTGTCTGCATTTCTTGCACTTCTGAGAATATTTGGTGTCATTATAGAAAGCTTTTATTTATTCCCTGATTACCTAAAAGGAAATCAATGTGACCTCATTCGCAATTTCTATAAAAATATTTTAAAAATCAACTGTGTGAAACTTATTAAGTAGAAAAAATCATAAAAGAGACCGTTACAGGAGAATTCCTAGACAATAATTTTAGCATACATATTCTAAATGAAAAAAAAGACAAACTTCAAAGTGTGCAGATGGTGTCAAATTGACCCATTTCATAGGCGTAACCAGCCTTTTGAGCGGGGGGGTGCCCAGACTTTTTAGCTTGACCATGTTGGATACAAACAATATCTTATATAGTAAAACCTGCTAAAACGAATCCCATAAAACCGATCGAATTTCCGTTTTAGACAGTTTTCCATCTTAGAAGGTATAATTGTGTGGTATTTCTTTTAAAAAGGGCTCAAACGCGATTTTTGTTTGCGTGAGGAGGGTCGAGAAGGGGTTCAAACATTTAAACTAAATCTAATGGTAAAAAAAAGATATGTAAATGTCCTTGCAGCAGTGATATAAGACAGTGACTAAGTGTGGTCACAACTGTAAAACCTTTTGGCACCCTAACTTCTTATAAAGATTAAAAAAGTCCTTCCGGCCAGTGCCGGGAGGAAGAGGTAGCTTTCATGTTCCTTATTTTTAAAAAGCCAACTTATATTATTCAAACACACGAAGCTCAATTAAGTGGAAACCGAATGTAGGAGATTCAATACTAATTTTTATCAATACTAAATCATTATGAATGAGAATTTCGCGAAATTAGTCAGCTTTATCCAAGCTGCTTTTTGGCGATTTCTTAAAGTGCTTGCCATTTTAAGACAACATGGTGGATGAGTCTAACCAGTGAACTTGGTCTAGACCTTAGTAATTGCTGTGCACATTCTCACTCACATCGGAATCGGTTGATATATACGAGTGCTGTCGCATGCAAAAAATCAGATTTTTCAAAATGTCACCCACTTTAGAAATTGAAACTGCTATATCTGAGCCATTTTTTAAGATAAAGACAAACAAAAAATGCTCCTGAATCCTTATATCAAGGTCAAATACTTAAGAAAGAAACCTTTTTCAATTTCTAATTTTTTTGCACCTCACTTTAAATATAATTTTTTTTTAATTTAATGGCCGCCATTTTGAAACAAGATGGCTGATGAAGCTGACCAGCGAACTTGGTCGAGATATTGATGTATACTATCCACATGCCTTCTTCCATCGAAATAGGCGAATACGTGTGGTATCGCGTGACAAATACAAGATCGTTTCAAAGTGTTAGCCATGATAGAAATTCAAAGTGCTATAATTCAACCACTTTTTAAGATATAAACAAAAGAACAAATTTTCAGAAACAAAAACTGCTCCAGAATCTTTGTATCAAGGCCAAACACATAAAAAAAATCTTTTTCATTTTCCAATTTTTTAATACCTCATTTTAAATTTTAAATTACATTTCTTTTAAAAAATGGCAACCCTTTTGAAACAAGATGGCAAATGAAGATGGCCAACGAACTCGGTCGAGACATTGGTATGTACTATGTACAGACCAAGTTACATTCAAATCGGTTCATAAATACGCCTGTTATCGCGTGACAAAAATCAGGTCGTTTTAAAATGTCAGCCACAATAGAAATTCAAAATGTTATAACTCAGCCATTTTTTTAGATGTAGACGATGCAAAACCTGTTCCGGAATCTTTGTATTAAGGTCAAACACGTACAAAAAAAATCTTTTTCATTTTCCAAGTTTTTGGTATCTCATTTTAAATTTTAATTTTTTTTAATTTTTTTAAATGGCCACCATTTTGAAAGAAGATGGTGAATTAAGCTGGCCAACGAACTCGGTTGAGTTATTTGTATCTACTATGTACACACCAAGGTACATCCAAATCGGTTCATAAATACGTCTGTTATCACGTGGCAAAAATCAGGACGTTTCAAAATGTCAGCTACGCTAGAAATTCAAAATGCTATTACTCCGCCATTTTTTAAGATATAGACGAAACAAAAACTGCTCCCGAATCTTTTTATCAAGGTCAAATACATAAGAAAAAAATATTTTTTCAATTTTCAATTGTTTGCTACCACATTTCAAATTTAAATATTTCTTAAAATTTTAAATGGCCGCCATTTTTAAACAAGATGGCGGATGAAGCTGGCCAACGAACTCGTTGGAGACATTGGTCTGTACTATGTATAAACGAAGTTACATCTAAATCGGTTCATAAATACGCCTTTTATCGCGTGACAAAATTCAGGACGTTTCAAAATGTCAGCTTCGCTAGAAATTCAAAATGGTATAACTCAGCCATTTTTTAAGATATAGACAAAACAAAAACTGCTACGGAGTCTTTGTATAAAGGTCAAATACATAAGAAAAAAATATTTTTCTATTTTCAATTTTTTGGTACCACATTTCAAATTTTAAATTTTTTAAAAATTTTTAAATGGCCGCCATTTTGAAACAAAATGGCGGATGAAGCTGGCCAACGAACTCGGTCGAGACATTGGTATGTACTATGTACACACCGAATTACATCCAAATCGGTTCATAAATACGAGAGTTACAGTGTGACATAGGTCAGATATATATATATATATATATATATATATATATATATATTGATATATATATATATATATATATATCAATTTTGAACGGAGGGTGGTTTCGGGGTCTGGGGGTCATGATCGATGAAAATATACCAAAATTTTTTGAAATCGCTTTCCTCGGAACGGCTGCAATAGGTAGCTTTTTGTAAAGAAAGCTACCTAAAAGGCCTTTAATCATGCTGGAAACTCCTATAGGCACAGGGGAACACTGCATGAGATCTAAAATTATCTCAAAGTCTTGTAGATGAAATTTTGTCGGATGATAAATGTCAGATAATACATGCGGTATATCAGTACATGCGCACGAAATTTTTTCAGAATGTGACTCCATGACTTCTTGGAGGGATCACTGGAGGGACCCAAGAAATTTTGGAGAAAAGTCTATATAAATAATTATTATAATATTATAAATAATTATAATATTCATTATTAGCGTAATTTCCTGCTTATAATCCGCGGCTCAAACAATCATGTTTCGACCCAGAAATTTTATTTCATTATTTAAGTTAAATATTTATCGCGATTTAATAAGTTACGTTTTATGAAATAAGATTTCTGGGTCTGAACGTAATTGTTTGATCCGCAGATTATAGGCCGGAAATTACGGTACTTCAGGTTTTTTACCCCATAGTGTGCCGAATATAACGTGGGGGAATATGTCGTGGGTATGTCATGATAATATACACTAAATTTTATCAAGATGATAAAATTATACTATCATGATGCGAATGTAATAATAAAGATAGGCGCTTGTATGTCCCTGTGTGTGTATATGCGCGCGCGCGCGCTGAGCTCTGAAAAAACAATGCAGCCTGCACCCGTAAGATTTCACAGGACCTTTATGCCTGAACTCATGTATATGGAAGACAATTTCTGGAATTTTTCAATTTTTTTTATGCGATTTTTTTCGCATTTTGCGGCAATTTTTTCAAATAAGTAAAAAAGAATCCGATTTCAATATTTTACCCAGTAAACTTTGTCTTCTTTTCAATAAAGTGTTTTCGATATTCTTACAGCGATTTTTCAATTTTTAACAATTTTTTAATGTTAACTTTAGAGGGGTTTTTTCGCATTTCGCGGTGATTTTTTTTTTTTTTTGATGTTCCTAAAACGAATCCGGTTTAAATCTTTTACCCTATTAGTTAATTTCGTTCCCTGTGGTTTTATAATCTCTTCCGAATTTTTAATGCACTTTCTAGCGGGGGTTTTCGTGCTTTGAGGCGATTTTTTGACATTTTTTGAAACAGAAAAAACTCTCTGGTAATTTTTGCAATTGCCGTCATTAAATTCGAATTGGAATAATGTCAAATCAGCTCTTATAAGAAAGCTGAAAATTTAATTTTGCTCGAAATAAAAAACGCAATAATTCAAGATTCGCTTGTCTCGAGACAGAAGAGGTCGTAGGTTGCTCGGGAGTACGTTGCCGAAGGCAGTCCCCCCCCCCCCCCCCAATTAGATTTGTTTAATTCTATGTTCGTTTAAAAAAAACAATCACTTCTCTAGTAATGAAGTTTTCTTTCAGGGACAGGGTTTGAAATAACGCGCGGGATCGCGCGATTTGTGCACAGAAAAGGAAAGTGTCTCATAACAAAAAATGCTGTGCAGTATTTCCCCCCTTCAAATTCTTTCACAGAGCTATGATTCTTCAGTAAGTATTTAAACAAAAAATGGGTCCGCGATTTTTATTTCTTTTATGGAATTTCTCGAAATCAATTCGTGAATCAGTCCCGGAAAAAATTGAGAATTTCTTCAAACGATCGTGGAAAAATATCGGAAATTTCGATAAAAGAGTGCAGAAAGTAATCGCCAATTTCGTTTAAAGCGCAAAAAAAATTACGAATTTCGATAAAGAATTGACGAATTTTTTTTTTCAAATTTCGTTAAAATGTTGCGGAGAAGAGTAGAGAATTTTGTTAATTGGTACGGAAAGATATCGAGAAAATTTCCGAACGGTCGCGCAATACTATCCGAATTTCGACAAATGATCTCCCTGTAAAAATATCAGTTTCGTCAATCAGTCGCAACAGAATATAAATTTCGTCAAAGGATCGCGGTAAAAACGAGAATTTCCTCAACGGATCGTAGAAGAAAGCGCGAATTTCGTCAAAAGATTACGGAAAGAAAATGCGAATTTCATCAAAAGATCATGGAAAGAAAACGCGAATTTCATCGAAGGATAGCGTGCTAAAGAAATACCAATTTCGTCAAAATATTATGGTAAAAAATTAAAAATGCTAATTTCTTCAAAGGATAGCGGTAAAAAACACGAATTTTGTCAAAGGTAAATGGTGAAAAGTGCGGATTTCGACAAAAAATTCCGTAGAAAGACGTGAATTTCGTCACACGATTTTGGGAGAAAATTGTAAATATCATGAAATGATCACAGAATAAAATCGCGAATTTGTCAAAATTTACTGCACTGGGCTAAAAGGTTGAAACGGGGTTCCTTTTCCTACTTTCAAAAGAACGCCGTGAAACGAGAAAAAACTCTAAAAATCTTATACAAATTTTCAGAGGAAAAAAATCACTATATTGACTTGAAAGACTGCAACCATCCTTTCAATAATGTCAAAAAATGGCCACGAAACACTAAATTCAACCAACCAACCAACCTGCAGATTAATTTGAATTTTCTGTGCTATTATTTTTCATTTACAAAGGAGACAGGGTATGTGTCCCCCCCCCCTAGAGGCACGGGCCCGGGATTGGCCCGAAGCCCGTACCCGGCCCGGGCCGGCAGAATTAGGACAATTTTTTCAACGGGCCGGGCCGATAAAAAAATTAATCGGGCCTATCGGCCCAATATAAGAATTGAAGCGGAGCAGATAAAATACAAGCCATTTTCAATTAATATGATTTTCACGAGATGTATAAACGAGCGTCACGGGCCGATGCGAGTTTAACAAGATCAATATAGAAATGTAACATGTCCGTCGAAGAGACCGGCATCGTACAGTTACAAGATGTCTGATTCCGAGTTTAATTTTTTTCAGCAGACTCGTGCCGGGACGGAACTGGTCTTAATCGATCTCAGGATGTGTAGGACAGTCATTTTGTTTTATAGTATTAGTAGTGATAATGAACTTCTCTTAACAGTATCTTTGGAAATATACCTTAAGGTGGTTCTCATATTCACTGCTCAACAATGCGAAACTTTCAGACACATTTTCTGACTCATTTTTAACTATAAAAGCATAAAATTGACAGGCCTGACTATTGAAGGCATTTGGAAACGAATAGCTTTTCCCATATTTAATAAATTACTTACAGAGAAAACAGAGATTCTTGTCACGTGACTGTGCGTTCTTCTCCTTTCCTGTGCTATCGCTTCCGGAAATTCGATTCAAAACGCTAACTTTGGCAGCATTTTCAGAAAGATATATTGCTTTTAACTATGAAAAAAAAAAAACCGACATTTACATAACTTCTGAATAAAAATACCTGCCAATCTTACGCTTTTCCGAAAAGAAATGAATTCATAAATGTGTCGAAATGCAGCTCCTTTGGATTTCAGAAAAGCCTTAAAAATGAGAAAAATATTTTCACAAATCTACTTTTTATTATACAGCTTCAAAAGTTATGTTTTTAATCTTTTATTCTGAACTAGATTAATCTTTTAATGAATCGTTATTTGAATTTTGAAATGTCTGTAGACACGATGACTAAAACACTGTAAGTAATCGTTAATGTTTACTATTGTGTGTTTTCTGTTTTGGGAACATCATAGTAATCTAAAATATACTGTAAAATGTTCCCATAAATATGTATGTAGAAAAAGAATTAAAAGAATCTTAATTAGATGTTGAGAAAAAACGGATTTTTTTTTTTTTGTAGAAATTGTGTCGGGCCGGGCCGAGAACTGTAAAAATGCAAACGGGCCGAGCCGGGCTCGGGCCGAACTTTCAATTTTTACACCGGGCCGGGCCCGGGCCTGGAAATTCCGGCCCGTGCAGACCTCTACCCCCCCCCCCCCCCCTTTTACCTCGGATAATCAAAATTTGGAATTATCGTTTCACATTTGCATCCCCTTTCAAATTTTTTTTTGCTTCTTTCTTGACTTTAAACTACCAAAGCAAAGAGACAAATATAGTTTATATCCTCGTCAAGAACTTGCGTTAATTTCTCATGAAACTGCAGAAAAATGCAATAGAAAGAACGGCTTTATAAAAATCTCCCACAGACAAAGGACGTCAAAGTGGGATTATAAAGCCACCTTTTTGAAATACTATGACTAATACAGATTCTTGCAAATATTCTAGTTTAAAAAAAGATAACAACACAATTTTCTTTAAAAAGAAGAAAGAAAAAAAGAATGCAGGTTTCTTTTTTTTAATCACATTTCAAAACTTAGCCATTTAGTTTTCTGAACTAAACTAATTGAACTCTGCTTTCACTTCTTTTTTCTTTTGTACATTTCGATTTTTTTAAATAATTGCGCTCGAGTGTGCGGAAACGGGGGGGTGCCCGGGCACCCAGGGCACCCCCCCCTGGTTACGCCTATGCATTTTAGTACTGCGAGGGTTAATAAATTAAATACAAATTGTTAGCTCCCAACCTTCCTCCTTCTTTTGTGAAAAGAAGTAAATATAATTTGAAACAAAAACACTGTTTAATGAAATGTTTCTAATTTCTATTTTATTATTTTTAATTTGTGAAATCTCTGCTTTCGTTTGGTTAATAAAAAATACTGGAGGTTATCATGTATGCATTGTAGAACGATGAAGCTGAATCTAAAAACGTCGTCGAGAATTTTTTTAATAAAAAAAAAATCATTTTTATTGTTTCATTTAACAATAAATAGCCTAGTTAGGATGATTCTACTTTTGAGATGATATGAACTGTAGCATAGCTATAGGCAGAGTAGGAATCCAAAAACACTTCACAAATTAAAGAAAATTTTATCGTATTTAATCACAGAATCTTCGTAGATAAAGCAAAGCGAAAACAACTTTACGACATTAGTACCACCCTTATTCTAACTACGTCATCGGTTAAAAAGTCTTATTGTCAAAGATAAGATGCAGCAGTGCAATTTTTTATTTATTTTATTTTTTTATACAGATTTCCAGACCTCTAAAAGCAGCATATTTCCCTACAGACAGTTACAGACAAACTTACTAACATATTTATTTTATTAACCCATTTATGCCTAGCGTCCCATTTTTGGGACGTTTCGAAATTTAATAATTTTTTATAATTTTCTTCTTCTCTAGAACATGAAAATTGTATGAAGTAATTGTCTATAAATGTCTTTATCTATTACCGAGAGATGACAGCATAAGACTGATAGTTATTTGCTTAGATGAAGGCCTTTTTTCATCGTTTATAGATTTTCCCTGTTTTAAGATAGCGAAATGTAAAATGTAAGTTTATTTGCATATTTGTATCAAGGATCCAAATAAATAAGTCATAATATTAGCTTGTAGATTTCTTTGAAATACGCATTTTTTAAAATTGCAAAATTATATGTTCAAGCCAGTTTTTTTTATGCATGTTTATAACGTACAAAATATAGGGCGCTAGGCGCAAATGGGTACATATTTGTATTAGCCATTTAGGGGAGATGTAAAGTCCTTTTCAAAATAATTTTGAAAGAAATTGTTTTTTAGATTAAAATACGATTATTCTTAATTTAAATTAATAATATTTATAATGTTATCAGTCTCTGTAAAGAAAGAATATATATTTTTTAATAGTTCATAAAAATACTAATTATCTATCTATTTATATAAAATCCAAGTCTCTGTGTGTCCCTCACGATTCCGGTAGGACCGCCTCATTGAAATGAGCAATTGTTGAAAAAAAAACTAATGCAGGGTTACCAGAGTAGCGCCAAATGTTAGCCAACTTGGTGATAGCTGGCTAATTTGGCGAAATTCTCATTTAAAACCATTAATCTTTCATAAAGGAGGTCACCGAAATTTAATTTAAACTCCGCTCTTTTAAGATATTCTTCAAAATCTATGAGTGAGAATTTAAAGTGCATCTTTACATCTTTCTCCCGATGCTACTAATAAAATAACCGCCAATAGACGACGCTGTACTGTATGAGCTCCTAACTGCGCGATTTTAATGTGCTTTAGGTACTTTTCCAGTATAGATGCCTTGGCGAAAAAGGAAATTTGGCAACATATTTTCCGGGAACCTATCCACTGTTTCATTTTATATACACACGCATTTTTTTTCGATATTTATACGATTTATTTAATATAAAAAAGACGTTTCTCTAATTTTATAAAGAAACAGATGTGATTTGTACGTAAAAACATCAATAATATACATATAAAATAAACATATAAAACAAACAAAAACGGTCATCAAGTTTGTTTTCATAGCTGTTTATATGATTTGACAACAAATCTCGATATTTTTCCGTTATACGGACACCATGCCAAATTGTATGCTAATGCGCCAATTATTTCAAAATGCTAAAAGATATTTGTAATTTTGTGCCAGCAGTTTAATATGAGTTTTATTTTATTGCTTTATTTTATAACAGTTATTTGTTCACTTATTTTAAGTATATAATTGTGATTTAATGAAATAGTTCGTAAAAGTCTGGAATTTTCAAATGTTATATTTTTTAAATGCTCACTTTAGTATCGACAATGTTTTTTCTGTACTTTTCGGTTAGCCGGGCGCCAGTGCTATATATATACATATTTATATACATACAAATATGTAAATATAAATATATATGTATATACACATATTGTATATATACACATATAGATATATGTAAATATATATGTATATATACATACATTTATGTATACATATATATGTATATATAACACTGGCGCCCGGCTAACCGAAAAGTACCGTTTTTTCTTTTATTTTTCAAATGCTTCAATTCACGTGATTTTCATTTTGCGCCATCTATTACGCTTGGCGACAAAGGTATCCGTATAATGGAAAAGAACCCAAATCTTACTTTATCATGGCCAAATTACACCAAGCTTTTTTTTAAAAAAAACGCCAAATCTCCTACAGTGGAAAAGTACCAAACTGTCTATTATTTTACGCTATCTGTGTTATAGTTTGTACTATATGTAAGGTGTGTGGAGCGAAGAGTTTAAAAATTAAATATTAAAGTTTCGGCACAGATGTCATATACGTCCCATATTGGCGCGATTTTTCTCTGACGCCAATGTCATATACACAACGGGTACTTAACTGGCGGCAAAGTGTCGTTATTTTGCTTGATATGGTAACCCGGATATTATTGTTTATGCTGTTGATGTTTTCGCCAAATTGGCGTATATCACAACTGTGCCAAAGTTTCTATAAAGCAGTATAAGACAAAAAAATTAAGAATAAAATAAATGCAAAATAAGACTAAAGAAGAAAGAAAAATCATGCGTTAAGCATAGAATATGAAACACTTTCCAACACATCCTGAATGTTTTAACAAAACTTCGTTTTTTGGGGAAATAAGATAACTAAGTAAACATTTTAGAAGACACATAAAAAATTTTAAAAATTGATTTCAGCAGGTACCGTCCATAGCCAATAGTATCGTTATTACATGCCACTATTTAGCCAAAATTTAATTTAAACAACTCTTAAAACTACTGAAATCACATTTCCAGATATTATCATCCATAGACGGTTATGTATCCAATTCTTTGCGTGACCCTGTATATTATTTTATCTATATTCTACAAACATTTCTTAGTAAACTAAATGCAGTTCAGCGTAAAAACGCATAACTCCTTTAAAAACCACCTTTAAGCAATTTATACTCTCATACTCAGTAACCCTTACGAATACTTTTGTGTAGCCCTGCATATGAACTGTAGCATTTATACACACAGTATAGTATGCATAAATGTAGTGAAACATAAAAGCGCATATCATAATTAAAAATGCATTTCTAGCAATCATTGCTTATGTACAATACTTCGGAGAAAAGTTGCTTGGCGAGAAAGAAGTTTGCCAACGTATTTTCTGACTACCTATTTACTGCTTCATACTCACAAGCAATTTTTTTCAGATGTATGCAATTTATTTAGGTAGTTGTTAGCTATCCCGTCGACCAGTTTCGCCAAATTATATAAATCGCCAAACCACTCGCCAAATTATACAAATTGACATAATTTTTATTTTAAACAACGAAAGATCAATTAAATTAGCAAAACTTTAATAAAAATATAAATATAACGTCGAATTAAAAATCACTTGATGACGTAAGAAATACATGATCATGTTTAATGTCAACCATTATTGGCATTTAATCTGACAATTTGGCGACAGTAATTTGGTCGACGGGATAACTAACAAGTACCTTTATTTAATGTAAAAAAAGCTATTTACCAATTTTTTATAATAAACAGAAGTAATTTTGGCACAGATGTCATATTCGCCCCATATTGGCGCAATTTTTTTCCGACGCCAATTTGGCGAAAACATCAACAGCATAAACAACAACATCCTGGTTACCATATCAAGCAAAATAACGACACTTTGGCGAAAGTTAAGTACCCGGTGTGTATATGACAGTGGCGTCAGAAAAAAAATCGTGCCAATATGTGGCGAATATGACATCTGTGCCGTAATTTTTGCAAAGATGTCATATACGCATCGGGGTTGGCGTGATTTTTCTCTGACGCAAATTTGGCAGAAATCTCGCTTTCGAATACCAGTTACTTATATATTTTTAAATAATTTGCTATCATTTTGAAAAGGAAATAACTATAAATAAATAAAAGTTTGAAAAATAGCTATAGAACAAAACAGTTTATATAATTAAAAACAGAAAATAAAAGTAAATAAACAATTTATTAATAAATAAAAAACAATAGCTGGGTTACCATAGCAGGCAAAATAACACCATTTTGGAGCCAGTTAGGTATCCCGGTTCATATCTGAAATCTGTGCCGTAATTTGTATATAAAAAAAATATTATATATATTTAGAAACGATTTTTTATGTATATAAGTGCATATATAAACAAAAATAAATGTTCATTAGATTTGTTTTCATAGCTGTTTATATATTTTGGCAACATATCTCACTTTCTGATGCCCGAATTGCGCGAAGCTTTTTTAAAAATGCGCTATAATGGAAAAGTACCTAAATAATTAACAGAAATAACCAATTATACAAACTAAAACTTTTTCTTTCGAGATCAAAGCATTGTTTTTAATTTCAATTAAAAATACATATATCCTTGGATAACTTTAATTGAAAATAGGTTAACAGCTTAATATCTCATTCCATAAACCTAAACAAACACAAGTGATTCATTCATCGTGAAACTTAAAAATTTTTTAAATCATTGAGGTAATCATTCATAAAGTAAGTTCTCCAACAATCAATGGACAATATTCAAATGACATCATAGTAGGTAAAATGGTGACGGCATCGTTTGTTTATGGTTTGAAATCACAGAGATTTAATTTTGCAATGTCTCTTAGTTACATTATTTTATTGTCATATTTATGAGCTCAGAACAAAAGCATATTTTTTCATTATTTAGTTATTAAAGACGGAAAAAAAATTATAAATGAATGATTTGAAAAATT
This sequence comes from Maratus speciosus, assembly GCA_963932465.1. NCBI lineage: Eukaryota > Metazoa > Arthropoda > Arachnida > Araneae > Salticidae > Maratus > Maratus speciosus. Next base: position 122,618,919 of record OZ010797.1, read on the forward strand.
TAAATAATTTTCCCTCTTAATAGTAAAAAATAACATCGGGAAGTAACAGCGGGTTTAAGTTAAATATGTTTAACTGTTTAATTCTGTTGTAATATTCAAAATAACTGTATTTATTAGATTTCAGTAAACAACATCAGGGCCCGATTAAACTTTGAAGTTAGAGGAATTACAATGTCATTTTAGGACCTTTCTTTTGGAGAAGCTTTTCTAAATTTCATATACACATGGAAACTCTTCAGTGTTAGAAATATTATCCTTAGGACTGACATAACATGACAACGGGCTGCAATTTTACACAAGTTTTTGAAAACTACTTTATATCAGAAATTTTGCTAAAAACTGGTTACATTTTTGTTATAGCGGCCGACACTATTAGGATTATGACAAGTTGCAGCCAATTTCGCCAACGTCGTAACCAAGATCGTGAAGCACACACATATAATACCATATAATACCATTTCATGAAATCGTATACGATAATTTAATAGTTTTTACCTTACTTCAAGTGTGAAATTTATTTATTTTTAAGGATTAACAATCTAAATTGTCCAATATATGAATTTAAAAAAATGTAAACAAAGATTGAATAGACATGACCGCAAAAAGCCTCAAATCTGCATAACACTTGGAACCAAACTGCGCAGATTAGTGGTCTTCTACTGTACACAGTTTTTCATAAATGTGTTTCGTTCTTTAAATGTGTTATTTTCATCTATCACTGCGGAACAAGCGAGAAAACTCATATTCTTGCACATGAGTTGTATATATCTTTATATCTAAACTTCCGTCATTTTTGACGGGCTACCTTTCTAGTTATATATATAAAATCCAAACGAAAATTTCATTCCGAACGCCTAGATTTCGAGTTCTACCGCATGCATTTTTACGGAACTTATTACGTTAGATAGGTATCGTTTCAGGGAAGGTTTTAAGCTATAAGACATCATTCCACCTTGATTAGTTATAGAATTATGACGGAAAGTTCTGTTATTTTGGAAGATAAGGTTTACCATTTTATTTTTTGGCGAAATTTATCGTTGATAAAAAAAAATTGAAATGGCTATTACACCTTGAAAAATAAAAGACAAAAATGTTACTAATTTTAATTAAAGGGAAAAAAAAGAATAAAAAGAGAAAATGAAAAACAGTTTTGACGAGTGGTAATATTATAAAAAGAAAATATTTCATATAAACCAGAAAGAGAATATTCGTAATGCGTAAAAAAATATTCAAAAAAAGATTGTAGTTTTAAACAACATTTGGCGATTTATCTATTGCGTCAGGTTAAGAAAAATGCGAAAGAAAATTTGATAAGGCAATATTAGACTGACAATTTTGTTTTTGTTTTGGATTCTTTTTTTATTTACTTTTTATTTTTATCAAACGCATCCACCATTAGACTTAAAACAATGGTACTTGTGAGTTAGATGTTGTATGTTTATTTACAATATTGATTTTATCGCCAAATAATATTATTTTAAGCCAAAAAGGCATAAGCGTAGCATTGGTTTGAGCGACGTTTACAATATTGGTGATTTTTCAAGCGGACGGTATCCTTTTTGGAGTAATCTAATTCTACCACACACATATATATGTATACATATAATACAAATGGAATTATATATATATATATACATATAATACAAATGGAAATTTCGCTACGGTTGCTTATAACTCAAGTTCTCCTGAACTTGCACTGTTAAATAGGTATTTTTTTTTTTGGAAGGTTTTAGAATATAACATATCATTCTATGTTGTCTACGTTGCTTAGGTATTGAATTCTGGTTTAAAGTTCTTTAATGAGATGAAACAGATTATGAAAAAATAATCTTTTGAAAAGATTCTGCCGGATGTTTTTCGATAGAACTTGCACTTTTAATCAGATAATTTTACAGGGAGGGTTTAAGTATCTAACATAACCTTCTACCTTGCTCAGCTATACAGCTATGGGGAGAATTGTGTAATCTGGTGACCCCAATTATCAAAAATTTACCTTTTTAAAAAGTTCTAATATGCTGTTTTTTCTAGGTTTGCATTGTTAGTTTGGTAATTTTTCAAAGACAATTTTAGCATATAATATAATGTTCTACATTGCTTAGTTATGTATCAATGGGGGAAATTTTGGTAATTTTCCAATATCCTTGGCGATCCTTGGCAATCCCTTGGCGAGATGCAGAAAATGGGCTTGACGGAAGAAGTAAAGTTTCAATGAGTATTTTTTGTTCAATAATTATAGAATTTATTTAGTATAAAGAAGCCATTTATCTCTTTTTATTTAAAAACAGAATTTAATTGAATATTAATAACATTAGTAATAATATATTTCATTGAAATGTTTATTTTATGAATACATAGGTAAAAAATCATAAAAGTTCATCATATTTATTTTTATAGCTGTTCATATCATTTTTCCACAAATCTCACTTTTTGAAGTCCAAATTGCGCCATGCTTTAAAAAAAAAAAAAAAAAAAAAAAAAAAACTTACAAGGCCCCTATACTGGAAAAGTATAGAAAATTATGTAATCAGATGAACACGTTTATGACAGATCTGAAATGGCAGCATTGCTATTTGGTTAACCATCGTCGATTTGGGGAGAAATATTCGTTAAATGGGTTTAATCAAACAATTCCTGACCGATATTTGACATCAAACTTGATTGTTCACTAATATAGGCGTCAGAGTGGTCTCTGTTTTGACTAACACAGTTTCCTTACAAAATTTTCCGTTTTAGATTTCACTTACAAATTTCGTAGACACCAGCTACGCGAGAATGTTTTTCACGGTCTTTTAAGTTAGCCGGGCACAAATCTCGCCAATATAATTTTTTTTTTCAGGGCAGTAGCATATTTTATTTTTTACAAGTGTAAATTAGAAACAATACATTGATGATGAAGTAGAATGTTTTTGTTTATAGCTTTATTTGTTATTTATATCCTTTTGAATTTTTTATGAAATGGGTGAAAAGCAACTATTTTAAATGTATGTAATATGTATATTTAACATGTGTGTATTTTAAATTAAAAGAGTGAAAGCTTTATATTTTAAATGAATGGTAATGGGAGCAATACTTTGTTGTTTATCAAATGTGGCCGGCTAACATAAAAGTACTGTTTTTCCTTGAGATTTTTGAGGCAACCTATCACAGAAATAATTTAAAAAAATGATTGTTGACCAAAGAAGGACCGCTTCTATGACTGTTAATACTATCAGAAATTGTGTTAATATTGAATATAATAATAATATTTCGCAGATCAAACTAAAATACCGCGACAGCGACAAACATATATACATTTAACTGTAACCATTGATAAAAAAAAATCAGGAAAATTGGAAAGTAGGTTTAGTTTGTAAAGTATGCATTAATTAAGGAAATAAATTACATAATCGAGTCTACAGACAATTGAAATACTTGGTACAAATAAACTACATTATCCAGTCAACAAACAAATGACATATGTTATCGGTCGTGGTTTGATGATACAGTAAACTCTCTATAAGGCGTAGTCTGTGTAAGACGGAAACCTGTCTAACTCGGAAAGATTTTCAAGTCCCTGCGAATCCATAGACATAAGTAAAATTTGTCTAAGGCGGAATATTGTCTACTACGGAAAATTTCCTCGGTCCCGATCGACTTCGCCTTAGACAGAGTTTACTGTAATTAACTTAATAAAATAAGTTAAATTGATTCTATGTTTTTAAAGCGGACCTATCCCATAATCGAGTTTTAAAGAGAATTGGAGTAATTTGGGACAATTTTTTGGAGACATTTTGCAACATTTACATTACACCAACACTATACCAAAATGTTTGCTATTGTGTCATTTATTTCAAACCTGAACATGCAAAGATTTTTTGGTACTTTTCCAATATCGGTACCTTGGCGAAATATTAAAAACAGCCTTGGCGGAAAAAGGAAATTTGGCAATATATTTTCTGACAACCTATTCACTGTTTCATTTCATATACACAAGCCTTTTTTTTTCTTACATTTTATTTAACGTAATAACGCCAATTATCTAATTTTATATCGAAACCCATTTAATATGTATGGAAAAACATTAATAATATACATGCATTTAAAATAAATATATTAAAGCAAAATAGTCCATCAAGTTTGTTTTCATAACTGATTATACCATTTGGCAACAAACTCACTTTCTGATGCCCTAATTGCGCCAAACGTTGTAACTTGCTATTTTCTGAACGTGAATCACTTTTGGCTTCAATTATTATTTAGTCGTAACCATGCATTTTTTCATTTACTATTTTTCCAGTCGAAAATATTTTTGTTATTAAGTAAAATTAAGTTAAAATTTCATTTTTTGCTGATTCAAAAATGGAAATGTTTACAGCATTGCTAAGAGACACAATTTCATTGTGTAGTTTAAATTGCTATTTAAAATAAAATATTTTATTGTATAATATTTATTTGTGTTTTTATTTTCAGTATATATTTGTATTCATTTAATAAAACAGTTATCGAATCTCTGTAATTTTGAAATGATGTATTTTTTAAATGATAACTTTCGCGCCAACAATGTAATTTTTTTTTTCAAATGTTTCGTTTGGTGCCAACAATTGCGCTTGGCGACAATGGTGTTGAAATACCAGAAAAGTACTAAGTATTTACATTACACATTGCAGCATGGATGCTACAATATATAACATGGGACAATACACAATAAAAAACTGTTTTATAGCTTCAGGTTGGCACTGAGACATTAAAATACATTTTCTTTAAATAATTTAAAAATATAGATGAGGAAAGTTCTGTGATCGGAACTCTCACCATATTGGCTCTTTTTAACGAGAATGCTCTAATACAAAATGAAATATTGTATATTGTACTATCATTCTTTACCAAATCCTACTGTGAGGGATAATATAAGAGAGTTAGACCGTGACATCTGAAATTTTGTCTGCACATTAGAAAATATAATAGCACAATGGCGTTCATATCGATTCAGCACTGCGGAAGGACATTCAGTTAAAGGTCTTATTTCTTTAAATCACAAGATCAAACACATCATTTCGTTTGATTCAAGGTTCGCTTGGAAAAATGGACCAGCGCAACGGGCATTGCCTGCTAGTAGTATATAGCATACAATTTAAAAGCTTAATTTATATAAATTTAGACAAAACATATAATTATGCAATTTTCCACATATGGGTATTCTCATATAAATACAAAAATATTTTAGCGTAATTTTTTTTTCCAGCATATTTTGCAACATTTTAAACTGATTTTACCAAAAAAATTGAGAAAACAAAAATTCAAGCATAAATGGGTTAATATAGATTAAAACAATTCTTTAAGATCAATGTAAGAAAATAGTTTTTAAAAAATCCTCTTACTTGCAAACATTTATACATTGAAGGATAAACGTCACACACCCAGTTTCTAGTCTCAGATAAAATTCTTTCCGTCAAAGACATTCTTTCTATTTTCTTTTCCATCCACCGGTCTGAGAAGCAGTAAAAGATTACTTGTCCTGCGGCCCACACATCAAAAAGTTCACCTTCCACACTTGGCTGTTCTTCTTCCTCATTTGTCCAGATCTCAGGTGGACAATAAAGTTTTGGAAGTATAAACCTTCGAAGAAGAAATATTTTGAAATTCTATATGTACGGTATTCGAAAATATTTTTTTTTAGATTACATTAACATATTACTGTAATCACTTTCTTTATCTATCGTGATTTTCTTTATGAAACTCTGCACAATTACTCCGCTAGTTGGATGTGCAATCGCAAAACTTTCTTCTGTCTCATACATCTTAATATTTCAGAAACTATCTACACAGTACATATGTTAATACTTGAAGATTATCAGAATCAATATTATCAGTTCATTACTATACCAACTTTGATTTTCATCTTAAATTTCTGCTTCGGTCAATTAATCAGAGTAAAAACGAGTTTATCTCGATCATGACATATAATAAAATACTTTTCATTATTCTGTTGTACGTCAGGTGTTTACAAATCGTCGGCTTAGCAGGATGTTAAGTTCTCGTCCCAGCACGACGCGTTGATGTACAACAGAACTACGAAAAATCAAGAAAATAGCAAAAAAATGGCTATAACAGCCCCCTTACCGGCAGAAAATTTTCTAATTCAAATAGGATCTGCTTTTCATAGCCCAAAACATATATATGAAATTTAGTTTAATTTTATGCATGACTTCAAACATTTTTTGGTGGTATGATAATGAAAATGGCACAAAATCGTAATTACAGCACCCTCTTTCGGCGGAATGTTTCCAAATTCAAGTGGAACTTGATCGCCATACCAAAAAAGTACATATCAAATTTTGGTACTTCAAACCATAACTTCATACAATTATCGATGGCACAATGGCGACACACGGTCATACAGGCATTTTGTATAAACATGTTTTGGGGAATCTCTGAATATAAATGTATAAACGTGCCGAAAACCGAAAGTCAAAAAAATTTTCGATTACAATACTTTCTTCTATTATACAGTGCATCCCAAAAGTTTATATACAACAATTTTTTTTTTGATTTAATAGCAACTAAACGAGTAACAAAGACTAAATAAATCATGCAAATATATAATGATGAAATGAAAATAATAAAATACTTAGACAACTTTTAACAGTCATAAATTTAATTAAAAAAAAATACTGTCCCCAAAGTATATAGACAACAGGTGTTAAAACCTGACTTAAGTCGTGATATACAAAATTTGCATTTTCCAAGGTCATGTATTTGTGACACAATATTTTTCTGAGATATAAGCGATTCTGTCTTTCCGTTTCAGTTAATTGCAAAGATGCCTCTCAATGTGTAGTTTTTCAAAAAGTAAATTTTTGCAAGTCTATTGTTAAAGGCTCGTGGATGAAAAGACATAGAACATTTCAAGAAAAAATGGAAGCAGCAGGTTTGGCATTAGCTACTATTAGCGCCACTAGCGCCACACTTATGCGCGAAGCGCGAAATTTCAATCGATGTCATCTTTCAGATGTATAAACATGCCTACAAAATTTCGTTTATCTAACACAAGTCTTTCTTGGTGTTGGGATTTTTTTTTCCGCCAGTGTACTTTTCTTGATTATCGCAAATGCATCCTTCGCCAAAGTTTACAAAACGGTATAATGACGCTTGTATTCAGTGGACCCGAAATCACATGAATTGGACAGATAAATGGTTGAGTATTCTTTCCAGCGATGAAATGAATGTTAATTTAGATGACCCCGATTGCTGGGCAAATTACTTGCACGATATTCGTAAGGAACCACGAACATTTTTCAACGGAACACAAGGAGGGTTCACGTATGCTTCAGGAGCCTTTTCTTATAATGGAACAACCAATATTGCTATTTTGAAAGGTCGTCAATATTCCGTAAATTACCAGAAAACGCTTAAAATGCAGTTACTTACATTTGGTAAGTTGCTATGTGGGGGAAAATGGACGTACCAGCAAGACAATTGCTCCATTCACGTATCCAACCCTACAATGCAGTGGTTTAGACAAAAAGAAGTAACTGTTATGGACTGGCCAGCTCTAAGCCCAGACCTGAACCCAATAAAGAACCTCTGGGGAAGATTAGCCAGAGAAGTGTATGCTAATGGGCGTCAATTTGCAATTGTTCAAGATTCAAAACTACAAATGGAACGAAGTTGGTTTTATTTAAAGCGAGAATTTCATCAAACTCTTGTTTTGAGTATGAACCCAATCGAGTTTTTGAAGTGATCAGGAAAAATAGCGTAAAAATTTGAACGTTAAAGGAAAAAAATGAGTTGTCTATGGGGCATTCTCACAATCTTTTGACTTTTGGGGGAAAAAAAATCTGACAAAATTAAACTTGCTAAAATAACAGTTTAATCTGATAGACGAATGCCTTAATGATTCAAAATAAAGAAAAAATGGTCAGCAGCGAAAATTTTTTTATTTAACTGAGGTTTAAGTTAAACTTGTGAGTTTAATTTTCCTTACCATTTTACCCCTATAACTTTTTATTTTCTTCTAAATTTTCACTTATAATGAATTTGCATAGTACCCACAGGGCATTCAAATAAGAAATAATAACAATGTAGTACTTTTAATTCAGAATTTTTGTATAACATTGTCTTAAAGGGGTGTTAAAGAAGGGACGGTATGGTAAAAAAGGGGATGGTATTGGAAAAAAGGGACGGTAAGGAAAATTACCACCTATTTTTAGGAAAATCATCTTAAAACTAAGTGATAGCCACAATGTTCATTGATTTTTAGAAACAGTTGTTAACATTGGATTAAATTAAAATTTTTTTATTTAGTTACCTCGAAAAGTGCAGGGATAAAGCTTGGGGACGGTGAGACAACCAATAAAGTCACGATGCTTGAAATTGATATTTAAATGCTGATTTAAATTCTACAGTAAATTTCCTGCCAAAGAATTTTAGACATTATTTCTCTAGCTTACTTCTGCATGAGAAAAAACTTGAAAAAAATTCTGTGGCTGCATCTGAAATGATTTTCTGTATAATTTTAGAAGAGTGATGGTAAGGAATCTAAAAACCAGGGACAGAGTTTAAAAAATAATAACAGCCCTAAAAATGTGTGCAGGTTAATTTTTAGCTACATATTTATATAAAACAATAGTTCCAGTTTCAGAAAAAAATTACATCGAATTATTTTTATTGAAACAATATTATCCAGACAGCTCTAAACTTAAAAATCAGCATCAGGAACGCGGGACGGTATAGGAGTTTTCCAGGTGTTTGGACCCCCAACATCGTCCAAAACTTATTTATCTCGTTAATATTGTTGTGCAATCATGCAAGGGGATGTTACCCAGTACATGAAATAAAAAAAAAACACAAAAAAGTGTATTAAAATAAAAATCATTATTCGGGGACATGAAAGTGAAAATATTGTGAGAATGCCCCATATACTTTTTGGATAGTAAAATTTAAGTTGTAATTTTTTTTCACAAAGTCCGTGATTGTGTGCTATTATTTCCGTATATAGTATTATTATTGTCTTGATATTATTTATAATTATAAGTTGGTTTGAAATTGTTACTCCTCTTTTTCAATTCCAAAATTTAAAAAACCCGTTGTCTATAAACTTTTGGGGCGCACTGTACATAGAAGAAAGTAAAAATTATAAAAAATTATTTATTTTATAAGAAATTTTAAAGAAGTTTACAAAATGTAGAACAGAGAGAAAAAAAAAAAACTTCTCATGTCAACTTTGTTGCAAATCGCCACATAAATTATTGATTGGTACCAAGCGATTAGTAATAGTACTTACTATTTATTGATAAACTTAAATTTTGCTTAGGTATCGTCAACATACAGAAATTATAAAAAACTTTAAATTTTTATACATTTAATTTTCATATAATGTTTGGATTTTCCGTAGATTTTACCTTTGGATACCAAACGTAAAGTATTTTGTCCAAGTAGTTTAGAAGTTACTCAGTTTTAATGTTTGAAATTATTTAATTTAAATATGATTTTTAATTTCTTCTACTTATAATAGAAAAAAGTATTGTAATCGAAATTTACATTTATGACTATGGACGTCAGGTTCCAGTTGAAAATGCTGATATTTCCCTGAAAGCGGATGCTATGATAGCGATTTAGGTCCACGGTTCTCGATTTTTCGTACTTCTGTTGTACATACGCTTTTCGTGCACCGACGGGCACTTCACATCCAGCTAAACCAGTGTTTCGAAAGCAGCTGATGTACAACAAAACAGCGAAAATTTTTGATTTTATTAAATATCGTGATAAAGATTTATTCGTTTTTACGCTGATTAATAAAATGAAGCAGTAACTTAACCCTTAAATGCCGGGTGTTGCTTTTTGGCAACATACCCAATTTAGGCTCTAAGATACTATTAGAATAATATTGAAGCTATGATGCCTAATGTTGCCAATAACATATATTCTGAAAATATTATTAAATTGATTTTCAACATGTAGAGGGCAACACTTCTGCTGTTTAAGAATAAAGATATATTTATTTTTTCAATTGTTGCTACTTGTTCTTTTTGTTTTGTTTGGAAGTTTGCGAAATACCCTATTTTGTTCTGCAGTGAGCAAATAAAATTGATTTCTTATTATAGTTCCTAAAATTCTTGTGTTATTAATATCATGGAATTTTATCAAGGTAACTTATTTTTTCAATTAACCTTCCGTCTACCAGACGGGTCCATTGGACCCGACATGTACATTCAAAATATTTATTCAAACCAGAAATTTCTTCAAAACAAACTAAATGTATAAATCAGACAATAATAAGTTAAATAAACAAATTAAATAGTTTTAAGTAAAAATTCTGGTGTAGAATGTTTTTATAAAACTTGAGTAAAATTTCCGGTAGTTCTAGGGTTAAACAGCAGTATTATCGATTAGTAACAAACAACTTTTTAGCCGTAAACCATACTTAAAACAAAATATGATTTTTTAAAGTATTTTTCCCATGATTAATTTAAAAAAGGAAAGCCGAAAAACATTATTACAATGATTTTTGAAAAATCAGGCATTTAAGGGTTAAAATAAAAATCAAAGTTGATGTGATATTGAAGTAATAAAATTGAAATTATAACAGGGGTAAAAAATTCTTTTTAAATATTAACAGTCATCAGATGAACGAAAGCTTTTGGATTGGCACATCCGACGAAATTGTTGTCAGGGATGTGATTTCCGCGTTTTTGCACACGAGTATATTCTTACAGAAAATGTTGTTCTCTTAAATCACAAAAATGTTCCGATTAAATGAAATATCATTTTCTCTAACAAAATACTGGTGTCCAAAAACGCGGAAATCACATCTCTGGTTGTGTAACAGATTCCGATAGCAACCCTTTTTTAAGCAGAACCTGGAATCTACTTGTCTGTAATTTGCTGTATTTTTATATTAGCATATTTTAAGATTCTAGATATCGTTTTCTGTTAAAACAATTCTTAAGTTATAATTCATATTCTTCTAATAAATTTTAAAATATGTACATAGCTTCGAATTCGATTTTCAAGAACAATGCAAATTTTAATCTATGAAGTTTTTAACAGAAATCGATTTCCAGAAGCTTGAAACGCATAAATAGAAATTTATAGCGTATTCCACTTAGCAGTGATTAATTTATATTGAATCTAATCACAGGATATAACAAATTAACCAGAAGATTGTTTCTATTTGAAATGAGAATCTCTCTTAGAAAATAGCGGTATTGAAAAAGAAGACTCTTTGGGAGCCTTGCTACTGCCATAGAGGTATTTAAAAAGTTATTACATTTGATAATTACATTTTATATTGCAGTTATGCATAAGTTATCACTTTCTTAACGGTGTTCCAAATAATTAACCCTTAAATGACGGGTGTTGCTTTTCGGAAACATACCCAATTTAAGCTTCTAAAATACTATTAGAATATTATTGAAGCTATAATGCCTAATGTTGCCAATAAGATACATTCTGAAAATATTATTAAACTGATTTTCAACATGTATATGGCAACACTTGAGCTGTTTAAGAATAAAGACAGGGCTCGCACCGTTCCTAAAATTTTCGCACTTTGCTACCAGTATTTTAATTAAGAAGTCTTTCTGGTATATCCTTTTGACATCTATAGTAGAATTATACATCTAAGATTATCGTTTTAATTTAGTGGTAGCAAAGTACAAAAATTTTAGGAACGCTGTAAGCCCTGATAAATATAGATTTATTTTTTCAATTGTTGCTACTTGTTCTTTTTGTATTGTTTCGAAGCTTGCGAAATACCGTATTTTGTTCTGCAGTGAGCAAGTAAAATTTATTTCTTATTATAGTTCCTAAAATTCTTGTGTGTTTAATATTATAGAATTTTATCAGAGAAAATTATTTTTTCAATTAAAGACCAGTATTGCCGATTAGTAACAAACTGTTTTTTAGCCGTAAACCATACTTAAAACAAAATAGGATTTTTTAAAGTATTTTTCCCATGATTTATTTAAAAAATGAAAGTCGAAAAACATTATTACAATGAATTTTGAAAAATCAGGCATTTAAGGGTTAAACTTAACAGTAAATTAAATACTATTTAAAATTTTATAATTGCATTAAAAGTAGCATGAGGATTATTTTCTTGTAAGCTTATGAAATATCTATGATAATCAAATTTGGGCTTTAAAACACACAAGTCGAACAGTGGCGTCAATCGACACATTTTCTTAAAGGGAAAAGAATTGTGTCTTGTATTTACAGGAAAAGTTTCTGTCCCGTGTCTTTTTTTATCAAATTATGAAAGCATCACTTTTGTTATGTCAACTTTGAGATTTCTCTAATTCGGAGCATTAGAACGCAATCGAGATTATCCCTCTGAAGTCTTTAACATATTTGTCACTAACCCCGTATATTTGATAAATACAATTCTGCAATTGCGATGCCCCTCAAATATTGGAAAACGATACTATTCAAATTTTGAGAATTTATTATCTGGAAACATCATGTACTGACATTTAAGAAACTACCCCTGATTAAGAATGAAAATTATAGTTTTATATCACTTACATATTTCAGTTTAAAAAAGTAACTAAACAACTATAGTATTCAAAATATTTATAATTTTGAAGGCACCTTTTAGGTAGATTTCGTATGAAATACTACCTATTGGGATCGTTCCTATGTTGGAATTTCTGAAAAATTTTTGCAGATCTACACCGATCATGACCCCTAGAACCCAAAACCACCCTCAGTAAAAAACTTTATATATCTATCTATCTATCTATTTGTCTATCTATATATATCACTTTCTTCTGGACACGATAACTTTCGTAGTTCTGCACCAATCTCTTCCAAACTGATACATAAAATCAATGGGCATAAAATCTCGGTCAAGTTCGTTAATGGGCAAAATCGGACCAAGGGGATGAAAATAGGGAGGGGTTTTGTGAAAACAGAAAACCCCCCATAACTTCTTAATTTTTGTACATATCAAATCAGTTTAAAGTTTTTATTACTTCTAAAAATAGGGCCAAAATTTTATGTATCCCAGATTTTTGATAAATTTAAAAATGGGCTCAAGGGGCGCAAAAAATAGGGTTTTTGGGAGAAAAAAATTCATAACCTCGTCAATTCCCAAGATATCAATTCCAATTAATTTTATTATAAATCTCCTTAATATTATCTACAACTTTTATATTCACAAGTTTTTGATAGGACCAATTCATACCGCAAAAAAAATTAAAAACGAAAACAAAAAGAGGGTTTGAAGAAGTAAAAAATCCATAACTCCGTCAATTCAAAAAATATAAAATCCCCATGAATTTATCACATATCTTCTTAATATTGACTACAACATCTATATAGACAAGTTTTGGATAGGACCAATTCTTACAGCAAAAACAAATTAAAAATGTATAGCGGTTGAAAAAAAAAAATCATCTAAGTAAGGGTGTATTCAAATCCAAACCGCTTATTTTCTGACTCATTTTACAATTCATTTTTGCTCTCAAAGGCTTCCAATTGGTACGTTTTCTTACGCAGAAACTATATAATGTACCGTAATAGTCGATTTTTTGATAGAGTCAGAATATATTTTAAAAAATGCTGTTAAAGTGGGCATTTTGTACCGAATTTCCCGAAGCGGATTGTGTTAGAAAAATCATTGCATTAAGGATGCACTCAAATCCAAACTGCTTATTTTCTGACTCATTTTTTTTAATTCATTTTTGCTCTCAAACGCATTTAAATGGTAGATTCGCTTATTCAGAAACTATATAATGTACCGCAATGATCGATTTTTTGATAGAGGCAGAATATATTTCAAAAAATGATCTCAAAGTGGGCATTTTGAACGAAATTTCCCGAAGCAATTGTGTTATCACTTTCTTCTGGACACGATAACTTCCGCAATTCTGCACAAATCTTTTCCAAATTGATACATAAAATCTAGGGACATAAAATCTCGGCCAAGTTCGCTAATGGGTAAAAGCGGACAAAGGGGATGGAAATAGGGAGAGGTTTTGTGAAAACCGAAAAAACTCCATAACTTCTTAATTTTTGTACATATCAAATCAGTTTAAAGTTTTTATTACTTCTAAAAATAGCGCCAAAAATTCATGCATCACAGATTTTTGATAAAATTTAAAATAGGCTCAAGGGGCGCAAAAAATAGGGTTTTTGGGAGAAAAAAATTCCTTACTTCGTCAATTCTCAAGATATCAAATCAATTAATTTTACTATACATCTCCTTTATATTATCTACAACTTTTATATTCACAAGTTCTTGATAGGACCAATTCGTACCGCAAAAAAAAAAATTAAAAACGAAAACAAAAAAGGGGGTTTGAAGAAGAAAAATTTTCATAACTCCGTCAATTCACAAGATATAAAATCTCCATGAATTTATCATATATCTTCTTAATATTGTCTTCAACATTTATATAGACAAGTTTTTGATAGGGCCAATTCTTACAGCAAAAACAAATTAAAAATACATAGCGGTCGAAGAAAAAAAATCATCTTATTAAGGGTGCATTCAAATCCAAACTGTCTATTTTCTTACTCATTTTTAAATTCATTTTTGCTCTCAAACGCATCCAATTGCCAGATTCTCTTATTCAGAAATTATATAATGTACAGTAATGATCGATTTTTTGATAGAGGCAGAATATATTTCAAAAAATGATGTCAAAGTGGGCATTTTGAACAGAATTTCCCGAAGCGATTGTGTTAGAAACGAAAAATATTGCCCTACTGAGAAAATAATTGCTTATTAATCAAGTTTTAATTAATTGAAAGAAAAATAAAAACACATGTCGCTTATAAATCTTTTAAAAAATCACGTCAGCATGTTTCATATTTTTATTATTTTTTTATTAAAAATGAATCTGAAAATTTGCCAGAAAATTTCGAGTTGTTGAGCATGGAAAAAAGTATTTTTTTTAATACCGCCTTAACATGATTCTGATAAAACCAGATATTATATAAAAAGGAAATAAAAACTCGTCAAAAGCAGACAGACAAAACTGTTAAAGTGGATTTATATCTAATAATGATTTGGTTTTTGTTTGTGAAATTAGAATACTTAACTTCGAAATCTACCTCTGCCTGTAGGCCGGCCCGGCTGGGATTTTTTTTAAATGGGATTTCCACCGGGCTTTTTGTTGATGAACACTTTACTATAATTATTTCCAAATAGTATTATTCGCGTTATTTCACTTTAGAATTTTCTATAATTAACTAATAAAGCTTATTATTTGTAAATAGTGATGATAAACTGTTTATATAAATGAGAACCATGAAAACTTTACTTATTGAATGAAAACCTTGTTTAAAGTATTGTTAATCTTAGCTATTTCAAAAACTGTTTATCTCGATCAGTCTCATTTCTCCACAGATTCGAAGCATTGAGATTCTAATTTATTACCCGACTGAAAAGAAGGGTATGTGTTTCACGCGTATCTGGGTATGTGGATTTATTTATACCCTCGAAAAATCCCAACGGCTGGATGGATTTTAATGAATGAAGTCTCTATCGATTCGTCTTAACCGTCCGATGGTTATAGGCTAGGTTTTTTTTTTATAAATTCAAAAGGGCGGCCCTGAAATACAAAATGGCGGTAGAGACGAAAAAAAATTACGCATCCTATTGAGTGGCATATCATTGGATAGGTCTTTCAGAATGAAGAGGATGTTTCACTGACTATTTTACAGTCAGAAGCTCCGTTTAAATATTACACACCCTGGAAGTTATGTAGGTAGGATCTCTAGCTTTACTGCAACTGTAACCTTCATAGACATCTATAGGCCTCATCAAAACAGTGTTTATAGATAGGAACTAACAATTAAACACAACTTAAAAGTCATCAATACAAGTAAATAAAAAAAAAGGTAAGTAATATAAAAAATAGTTTGATATTGGTGACAAATAATTAATTAATTCGCTTTTTACGCAGTCGGGTTTTTTGATTTTTTAAATTAAACTTTTACATGTTTTACTTTTCTAATTCATGTTTGAAAAATTCTGTAGATAAATAATGTATGTTTTGAATTTAAAAAAAGAAAAATATTCTCACCTGTTTACGGGCTCTTTCGTTTCAGTGATCCCACTAAAATCTGATATCAGAGCTCTCAAGTCAGATGAGATCAGGATATTGTCCACTTTGATATCCATGTGGCACACTCCGTAGCCATGCATATACTCTAAGCCAGTCAACATGTCCTTCATCCAGTCAATAGTCATTTCAAAAAGTTTCGAGCTGTTGCGAAAATCAGCTTTTTTCAAAACGTTATCAAGGCAATCATCCATGACTGGCGTCAAAAATATATCTATATTCTTATAATGGAGTCTCTCCAGTAAGGGAAGCACATTGGGGTGCTTCAAGCATGGCCACAGGTAGATTTCCCCCGGTGATGTGTGGCTTTGTTGCATAATTTTAGCAGCCATCATTTCAGAACCTTTACTCCGGATGGCAATCACATCACCATACGAACCAGAGCCTAATTGTTTAACGAACGTGTATTTTTTTCTCCTAAGAAACTTTAGAGCTTTTTTCCTCAATACATCTCTTTCACATTCGAACTGATTTCTCCTCTTAATCATATTTAGTATACTTTTATCAGTAAAATGAGGGGCGTTATTACAAAAAAATATTTTAAATTCACTTTTTAAATACTTTTGATTTCGCTTTTTAACCAACTTAAGATTTCACACAGTTCTCAAAAGAATTAGAATTGAAATGCGTTTTATATTGTTGAAACACTTTATATTTTCCATTACGGTTTAATTGTTGTTTCAATAATGCCTCTTTGTAAGAAATGATTTAAAATATTTTCTGAAGAGTAATTGTCATTGTTATTTCTGTAACACTAAATATAGAATAGCTTATTGTTGCAATTGTATTCGCACGGTAAATGCCATTATCGCTACATACGAGTATACAATGGCCCATTTTTGCAGCACGGAAAAGAATCTTATGACGTTGTTCTTAAAATTACTGTTGCCATATAAAGATATATAAAATCTATAAAGTTTTTTTTTTTTTTTTTTTTTTTTTTTTTTTTTTTTTTTTGCAGTGTAGTTTAGTCATATTGTTGTTAGGATGCTAGAATCAAGTTAAAACTACTTGAAATATAAGGCAATTGATATGCATCTCTCAAGATCACTACACCAGTCTCGTTAAGGGGTCTTAGGACTCTTAAAGCTTTAAAATTTTCGAAATTTTTATTTTTTTAGATGTATAACTCCTACTTTTCTGCACATTTTGATATAATTGTTTCCTTGAAATTTCTATTAGAACAGAAATTGTGGCTTTTAAAATTATACCCGCCCAATAGCTGAAGCTGAGTTGCCTTAGTTTTAAAATCTTTTTTTCTCCAAATGACGTTTTTGGGCATAACGCACACGATATCTTAAAAACTTCCAAATATTTTTTTCCTGAAATTTTCAAAACATATGTTTCATGCTAATCTGTATAAACTAAACCTAAAATTTCATTTTTATTGTTCAAAAAAATATTTTTTAGGTGATTATACGGTTGAAACTTTCTACATTTTGCATTAGCTAAATACAACTTTGTACTAAAAATATAAAAATGCTTTAAATAGAAATTTATTTAAGTTCAGGGTAATATTTACAGTCTGAAGTATAATTAGGCACAAAAAATTTCATTCTAGTTGCAAAATTTATTTTGTAATCCTGCTCGTAATCTGTTTAGCCAATTTTCTGCTCGTCAAATGTCTGACTGTTTGAATACCCCCTGTAAATTCTAATTCTGCGCCTTGCAATTTTTAAATACATAAAATGATTATTTCTAATTTTAAGAGTCCTGAGACTCATGAAATTACGAAATTTGTAACATTATTGTTCATTTACACAGTTACAAAAATGAATTCTGTTACTGGAAGAACAATAAGCAATAAATGCTTATACGCATTTTTGAGTTTAACAAAATTTTATGTATTATTTTGCAAGTAATACTACTTCTTACATTCTCTTGTTATGTTGGAATTTCTGAAACACTTTTGCAGATCTAGGCCGATCATGACCCCTAGAACCCAAAACCACACCCAGTTCAAAACTTTATATATATATACATATATGTATATGTATATCCCTGTAAGACCGGGAGATTTTTTAGTAGAAATTTAAAGTTTGGGTGGTTTTCCCTTACCGATAGGACCGTATTTGATTGAAAAAAAATATTTAAAAAAATACCCCATGTCAGGTTATGCCAAGGGAGGACCCACACAATTGTGTGGGTTCGGGCTTAATGCAGCTGTTCTTGGACTGTTTCTACACAATTGCGTAGTTTGGTATTACGTGTGCAAATATCTAAAAATAAAAGTTTAAGCAAAAAAAGTTGTTGTTTATTGAGATAATTTTCATCAGCCAAAATGAAAATGTTTGAAATAATTTTTGTTTTTGGACAGATCACTACAATTTCATTTTTTGAGATGTGCTCAACGCTCGCACCCCTCTTAAGCGCCGTTGACAAATGGTATGCCCTTCACTCCATTTGGATTGTGCGTGATCCTTCAAATTTCTTTTTTTAGTTTTTCCAGCAGCGGTATTTTGTTGAAATACAATTCGAAGTACATAAAACTAGGTCTGAACCAGAGTAAGGACTACAGCAGTTCCTAAGCCTAGATCCTTGTGTATCAGGTCTGAACTTTCCCACTGGTATACTACAAAATTTAAAACTATTCCAGGTGATTCTGTTACAACAGAGTGTGGTTTGTTTTTTACATACTGCTTTACTGAGGCACGTCCTAAAAAAAGAATCGTTTGCTCATCTATGGAAAATTTCCCCTGATCTCCTGGTTAATTCAAGCAGACACTACGGAATCTGTCGAGCATTTGCTGAACTTTCCATAATTTATTATTTTTTCCTGGTGATTTATTCCTACTTGCTGTGTCTACAAAATGGAATGAATTTATCAAACTTAAAAATCTGTCTCGTGATATGCATATAACTTATATAAAACTTATAAATCATATATTACATCTATAACTCAGAGGAGAAACACACAGTTCGTTGCATGTGCATATTATATATCGAATGCTATCCATTTTAAATAGAAATCATGAATAGTACAAACCTATTAATTTAAAATTAATCCGCTTTAAAAATGTAATTAATAAAAAATAAATTGGTAAAAACATAAGTTTTAAAAAAAAATCCCTTAAAAATAAAAATTTTATTTATTAGGAATTGTACCCATTTTGGAAACAGTAAAACCCAGACCCGCACAATTGTGCGGGTCATTTGTTTTTCAACATTTGTAAAGCCTAATTAAATTTATCAAAGACAAAATCAATTAAAATCATGAATAAAGTATATGAAAAGAAAAATTAAATCTAAGCAAACATTAAAAATGATATTTAAAAGAAATTACGACAGTACATACTTTTTGTCTATTCCTGTCAGATGATATAGTCTTTTTAAAAGCAGAAAATCCAATCCTGTATTTTAGTTAGTGTCCCCTATTTGTGTCTTATCAAAACATCTGAAGCCAATTAACTCATATAAATGTGCAGATTTGGTTTTAAATCTCACAAAAACAGGAAATAGTCATTCTCTTTTACTTTAGCATCACCCGCACAATTGTACGGGTCAGGGCTTAAGGGGATATAAAAGAGACAACAAATATTACATATTTTCTTGTATTTTATTTTATCCAAAAAATTACCAACCTTAGAAGAATAAGAACTAATAGCAAATGGGGATGATTCTGATCTTGATTTTACTGATTCTAGTGATGAATATTTTAATGTTAATAAAATTTATGAAGATTCTTTTGAAGCTGAAAATGAGGCTACTAAAGAAATAGTCAATATTTTTTCTGGAGGTTCAGTAAACCAAACTAACGGAAGCGAAAAAGCGAAATATCAAAAACCCAATTTGATTTGGAAGAGATCATTGAAGTAAGTTTAAGTTATAAATTATGTACATATAAAACTTTTTTATATGCAAATTAAAATAATTTTTTCAACTAACTTTTTTCTTTCGTAGAAATTCGTATATATAAACAAAAAATTTGATACAATTAAGAATGTTGTTCTTTCACAAATATCTTGAATCTGATTTTAATTATGTTCCCTTTTAGGTTTACTTCAAGAATTCCACATACTCCTGATATTTCACAATACCTAGAACAAGAAGCACAAATGCAAAAAATGAAAGCACCTGATTACTTGTTTGACTGGACACATACATCAGACTTGTGTGCTTGACAACAAGGCCCGCTTATAAGTCATCGTCGATATACAGGGACGAGATAGCACAATGAAATTTACAACACAGAGCATTTTTACATCCGGAAGCTCCACAAAGAGTGTGCAATGGAGCCAGCGGTAGTCGAACCCGACAAACCTCCTACGCTCTAAAGCGATTAGCAGCATGGCGTCTTAACCACTCGGACACGGAGGCCCCACATGATTACTTAAAAAATTACATTGATAATAATATGTATTCAAAGTAAAAGTAAATTTAGATGTACAAGGTGCAATATGTTTTTGATCATTACTAGTCAAAGAAATTACTTCAAAGATTTTAATTTAGATGAAATATGTGTAAACTAATTCGGTGTTGTTCATTAAATTAATAATAACTACACAGTATATGTTTGAATTTATTGTTAATTTACTGCTTTTCAGTATCACTTTACATATGAAATGTTTAACTAACTGTGTTTACATTTCATGATAATAAAGACCTCAACATCCATTAAAATGGATATGGTCCTTAACAAATTTAAGAAATTAAAACAATTAAATAGCTTTAAAAATGATATTTCTTTTCCCCTTCTTGATGAACATTTGACATTTGAAGTCCACCGAAGTGGAGATTGCTTTGGGGCCTATAGCTACAATGGCTGTCGCCTCGAATGATCCTTATTATACATAGAAACAACAACAAGCCACAACAATTATTATTTCCATCACATATATTTATGTAACTACAAAGAGACATTCACAATTACATCCATGTCTTACCCAGGGACTCGAACCCGGTCCCTGAGCGCGACAGCAGCCTCCACTTGCTGACCACGCCACCTGGCGACCTCTTGATGAAAATAAAATAGTAAAGAAAAAGGTAAAGTGCTTAAAATGTTCTTGGGTCTCAGGAGGTTATATATACAAAACTATATTTTCATAAAAACCGAGTGGTTTCGAGCAAACATTTGCTCATCATCAGGGTTACAAACGAACACAAATACATAATGTTGAAATCAGTGAAATATGTCGTTTAACTGTTGGAAAATGGAGCAAATCATTAAAATTAAACAGGAGAGGGGCTGGGGAGGAATATGATAATTTTGGGGATCGATAAGTAAGATCAATTACACATTTGAATATCAGCTTCTGTAAAATGGTTGGGTTAAAAATGTCGCTACCTCTCGGACTTTCATAATGACACTATTGACAATACCCTTCCTTTGGCATAAAGTTTACAAATCACAGTCTGCTTAGAAATAACATTCACAAGCACGGTATTGAATAGCACAGTGTTCTGAAATTTTATCCTTATATTTTATGTTTCGATCGAATTTTAGAAATTTTCAGAAACAGTGTAGCTTATGCATGAATTCTTTTCTGTATTTTAATGCATCACCTTGCATATTTTCAGGTTATTTTTTAAATGTAAATTATTTACTTTAAGTATAAGTTTATACAAAATTTCTAATTCAATTTATCGAACAATAATTCTCACAAAATAAATCGAAAATATTTTGAGGATGCATTTACCTGTATTTATGCTGCACCAAGTGATGAAATATATAAATAAACATGCTACCTGCGTTTTTTTTTTTTTTTTTTTTTTTTTTACATTATGTTATTCCCAATGCGATGTCATATGAACAGAGTTTAAGAGTATTTTAAACTATAGAGTCATATAGTTTAAAATGCATCGGTTTAATATATGACGTAATTTTCACCATTAAATTCGTTTCGCATAAGTAATTAATTATTTTAAGGGGGCTGGTCACTCAGCTTCGGAATTCTCCTCCGTAATGTTTAGTCTATGGACTTTTGATGTATTCTAATATTTAAAATATCTTCTCGGGAAATTCATATGTTTAACATATTTTTTCTGTATACTCTTCTTAAAAGATGTCTCTTTTTTGCTTTGTTTTCAGAATATTTCTAAAATCTATGCTGAATTTTATATATTATGTGTTAAATGCGGGCGAACTGTGAGTAAGATTTTAACACTTCCTATAAAATTAAGTCTATACTTTAGAAATATTTTGAGAACTAAGAAGAAAAGAGACATCTTTTAGGAAGTGTACACAAAAGATAAAAGTTAAAAATATTAATTTCCGGAGGAGATATTTTAAATATATGGATGCATCTAATGCCCATAGACTTTACATTAGTGAGGGGAATTCGGAAGCTGAGTGACCAGCCCCATTAAAGGTTTTTTTCCTCTTTTAAGATTCTCGTGGAAATATCTACAGTAGAACCCCGAATATCCGAAGTAATTGAAACCGACCATCTTTCGGAAAATCGAAATTTTCGGATAACCGATAATTCTTCAATTTTAAGATTAACACTAGAAAGACCGAGAGTCTTACTCAAATTTTAGAAAAATATTTCACACCAGAATTTTTATTTTAAATAATTAACTTATCCATTTAACTAGTTTGTTTCTTTGTATTTTTTAAACTAGTTTTATAAAAAAATTTCTGGTTCGAACCGAGATATATTATTTTGGTAGCAGTCAAAATGACTGCTCGCGGGCTTTCTAGTGTTAAAGAGAAATATAAGCAATATTTCTTATTATTGTAACAAGTGCTTAATAAAAATAAAGTAATAGCAAAAGAGAAACAAGAATAAATTAAAGTTAAAGTTAAACTTACACTATGTGCAAAATTACTTAAAAGATGACACAGTATTTAAAAAAATGTTAAATTATTTTAATACCTTAGAACTTTCAACTATAAAAAACATAGTCTTCTTCAGAGGAACATAAGAAATACAACAGTTATTGACGTCTAATTTTCAAAATCCACGTAGATGGTGACGAAAGGAGTGAAAGTGGAAGTTAATTTATAGATCCGGAAACATCGGGAAAATAAAACATGAATATAGGGAAGTGGAAAATTACTCGATGATGAATCATGATTTAATTATCCGCGAATCAATAGAAATTTTTACTAAAGAAAATACTGTTTGTAATGACGTTCTATCCTGTAGCATACCCAGAATTTGGCTCAATTAACTTCCACTTTCACTCCTTTCGTCACCATCTACCTGGATTTTGAAAATTAGACGCCAATAACTGTTGTATTTCTTATATTCCTCTGAAGAAGACTATGTTTTTTATAGTTGAAAGTTCTAAGGTATTAAAATAATTTAACATTTTTTAAATACTGTGTCATCTTTTAAGTAATTTTGCACATAGTGTAAGTTTAACTTTAACTTTTAAAGATGAATTAAGCATTTCTATTTATTTATTTACTGAAGAATAAATTAGTTGAATTTTAATTTTGAAATTAAGTATCTTTTACATATATCACCATATTATCAACAGGGTTTGAAAAAATGTTTTGTTTTTCGCAGTTTCGATTGTCTTCTCTTTTAAGCTCTGTCACTGAGTTTTTTAATATTATAATTAGTTAACCAGTATCACAGTCTTTCTGCTGCTCCAGTCATGCCAAAAGTTTTGCAAAACATTCAAAAGTTTCAGAATGGACTTTACTCATGTGACGTCAAAGTAGGTATATAAAAGGAAAACACCAATAAGCGTGCAGAATTTTTTAACACTGCTTCCCCTTCGTTCAATAAACAGTCATTTTTGGAGGCTATATACCTACAGAGGCGTGGCTCTTGCCATTCCTGGGGGGAAGTTCGTTGCTAATTTGTTCATTTTCTTCGTTCCACTCCGCAGTTTATGGGAGCTCAAGTTAAATTCAAAGGAACTCTAGGAAAGGGGTTCGTTAATATTTATATGTACTCGTAGTTGGTTCGGATAGGACCGCTTGCACACAAGGAATATGATAACTAGAAAAAAAAATAAAAATGTATGTTTGTTAACCGAGAGTTTTGTATAAAAAAGGGTTCTACTGTAATTCAATTTAAAACTGTTTGGCAAAATTATTATTTCAGCTTTTTAAATATGAACATATTTTGACCATTAAAAGTATTTCTCGCGTAGTAATTTAATTATTTTAGACATTTTACATATGGCGATATTTAATATCTATTTTGCATTAAAACGTAATTGTCATCATAAAATGCGTTTCATGTGCAATAATTTATTTATTTTAAAGTTTTCTTACATTTTTAACATACTTGTATAAATACAATTTTATCACGTAATTTTCTTTATTTCCTGTTTTTGACATGTGATCATTTTATTATTATTTTAAACTTTCATTTCTGTTTTTAATAGTCACGTGTAAATACATTTTTTATTTGAGAGGAAATATAATTATTTGCGCTGTTTTACAAATTGGCATCAATATAAAAAAATGACTTTTTCTGAATATGAAAAAAAAAAAATTTCTTGAAATGTTGCAAATTTGAATACAAAATTTAAAAAAAAAAACCAAAAATTAGTCAAATTAAAATAATAAACTCAGTCTGCACACTACAGGATGTATATCCCTAGAAAAAAAAAAAAATAAATAAATAAATCCCTATGTATAGTTTTTGTTTCCATAAAACTTTTTTAATGGAACGATTTTGAAGCTTTAAAATAAATTTGAAGCCTTAAAATAATTATTCGATTTAAAAACGGTCTGCTTCAGCGCATTTATCAAACACTTCTCTATAATACTACGAATTTTTATACTTAGTATGTAGTAGTTTTCATAATACTAGCGAAGAAAGATCCCCGGTCACAAAAAAATTCATTTTCGCAGTGGTGACAGCGTTAGTTACGTTTTTAAGAATAGAGACATTTTTCAACTTTTAATCATACGTAATAATGCGATCTGAAATATATGATATTGTTCCCAGTTGCATTCCTGCAGCTTATTCGTGCTGCAAGTAGTGTTATTTTGAATGATAAATTAAGGGGGTGGAGCTTAGGCAAAATTGGCACCGGCATTTCCAACCTATAAAGTGCCATCTTAGAAGGTATGAAATTTTTCACTTATTGATGGTTAGAAAGAGCAATTTCGCCCTGTGAACCCTATAATATCTTCTTCGGCGCTACGAAATTCCCTATAGTAAAAATTCTGATTTATTTATTTATTTATTTTAAGAAATAATAGAAAATATTAATTGATATTAATGTTTTAATACTTCCAATCTTTGTCCAGTAACTGCTTGCAAGTGTTTTAAAAAGCTGCGCAGATTCCAAGACCTGAAAACAACTCTAGTTTTGGAGCTCTCTGATTTGTGGAATGCTAGATAATATATACCGTTCGTCAGACAGAAATAGCGATAAGTTCGTGACTGATGAATTTACTAGAGTACACTATCACGTCGTCCGTTTTCCCTTTCCCAATATTTTGTTCACTTAGAACTGCTGTGCATATATTGAAAAAAAATATTACTGTCTAGATATCTGACTGTTTGTTTTGTAAATGGTGTAACGCAATCACAAAAAATGAAAAAAGTCATTTATCTAAAAAATATTATTTTATTTTCTAAAAATCGGAACATACGTGTTTTAAGACGATAGCCATAAAGAAATTTTATGTATCTTCTGAAACGTTTTGGGGGAAGCGGGTAACAGTGCGATAAAAAAAAAAAAAAAAAATTTCCATTACGCACATATGTTTGAGACGTATCGTAGTAAAAATTGTAGGAACTACTGTGTTTAACGTGATTTAGTTTTTAAAATCAACCGCTAATATATTAAAGCAAGTTTCCTTGGATGGAACATAGAATCTAAGCTTCCATCAACACTAAAAAATAAAGGTGAAAGAATATTTCACTCACATCAATAAAATTTAATATTAACAGTTTTATGTAATACAAGTATCTGTTGCAGTTTTATGTGGATCAATTGTACGCATTTAAAAAGAGGAGCGAGCGCCAATGCCTTAGCACCTCGTTGATTTACAATTATGGTTGTATTGTTTACTAGCGTCTCATTCCTGGATGGTTCTCTACTGAAGAACGTAAAGTGGGATAATCCACTTTTTAACCCTAGAACTACCGGAAATTTTACTCAAGTTTTATAAAAACATTCTACACCAGAATTTTTACTTAAAACTATTTAATTTGTTTATTTAACTTATTATTGTCTGATTTATACATTTAGTTTCTTTTGAAGAAATTTCTGGTTTGAATAAATATTTTGAATGTACATGTCGGGTCCAATGGACCCGTCTGGTAGACGGAAGGTTAATTGGGGTGGGGTAATAGCGTCTCTTTCGTGCGCTATTCCCTACGACAACGATGGATAGCGCTTAAGTCCATTCTAAATGCTGGTGATAAGGGTAGACAGGAATTCTGCGGTCAGCGCTAAATCGCACAACACTTAGGTATAAACAAACCGAAGGCTCCTCCCACTCTAAAAACGAGCGCTATCTACTGGCTAATCTTCTAAAAATAACATCTAGAAGGGGTTTTAATTAATTTTGTATTTCTTTTTTCTTCTTAACAACGAATAAAAAATATTCTTCATTGTATTCTTAAAATAATAATAACAATAAAAATTATAATAGGTTCTTTCTGTGACAAAAATAATAATCATAATAAATAAATAAATAAAAAGAGAGGTTGGGGGGATATATTTTAATTCCAAATATTTAATTTAAATGCTTTAACATTGAAGTTATATTAAAATATATGTATGTATCTTGACTTAGGACTATTATCTGTTAATAATAGCATGTTTTATTTATTTGTTATTTATTTCTTTTATTTTTTTACTTTAAAGAAAATTTTTTTTTTCAGATTTACTAGTAAATTGAAAAATTTATGGCTAATAATAGAAAAGTTTTATTTAATTATTATTGTTATTTAAGAATTTAAAGAGGAACTTTTTTTAATTCATAATTTTTGCATCTTGTTAAGAAACAAGAGAAATTTAATTTGAAGAAACCCCTAGGATCTTATTTTTCATAATAATATTTTGAATTTATACTAAATAAAAGAGAAAGGGAGACAAAAAAAAAAAATAGTAACAATTACTTTTTATTAATTTTAGCTATCAATTGCTTTCCAATACCTCTAGTTAAATCTTACTTAAATAAATAATAAATTTTTATAAATAAAAAAGACAAATTTATACAAAAGAATTCTCATAGCCATTCATAAGTTTTTAATAATTTAGTACAGAAAAATTGTTTCTAATGTAAAAACAACAAGAACAACAACAACAGAAAAAGGCACAATTAAATTTAAGTTATTTTTGATAAATAACTATTTAAGAGTTCCTTAGATGGAAAAAAAAAAGAAAAAAAAAAAGAAAAGAAAAGAAAAATCATACTCTTACACTTGGACTTAAAAAAATAGTAATAATTTTTTAAAGGTATATTTAAAAATTTAAATCCAAATTTTGCAACATTTAAAAAATCCTATAAATTAATTCATTAATTTAATTCAATAAGTATCGTACAAGCTTTAAGTAAGATTTAGATGAAGATATTGGAAAATAATTGATAGCTAAAATTATTAGAAAGTAATTCTTAATATTATTTTTCCCCCTTTCTCTTTTATTATGTATAAATTCAAAATATTATTATGAAAAATAAGATTCTAAGGGGTTCTTCAAATCGAACCTTTCTTGTTTCTTAACAAGATGCAAAAATAATGAATTAAAAAAACTTTTCTTTGAATTCTTAAATAATAATAATAATTAATTATGATTTTTCGACGAATAGCCGTAATTTTTTCAATTTATTGTATGATATCATAAATTAGTAAATCTAAAATAATTTTTTTAAATAAAAACAATAAAATAAATAAATATCAAATAAATAAAACTTGCTAATACTAACAGATGCTTGACCTAAATCAAGATAAAGTGTAAAGTTTAAAATATATCCCCTCCGCCTCCCCCCCCCCTCTCATTTTTAAACTTTAATTTTCAATTTTATTTTAAAAATCTTTTATTAATCTGAACTTAAGATACTGAAAATAATAAATTCGTGAATTAAGAACTGGATTTTTAATTTTAATTCTTGATCCTTCGGATTTTAAAGTCTATTCTGTCATATAGTAGTGCTCAAATGATGAAAACATTTAGAAAAAGAGTGCAAATTTTCAGCTAAGACCTGGTTTAAATCAAGATACAGTCGGATTTCTACTTCTGCCATGTATCGACATGAAATCATAAACATGACAGCCTGAAGTGGAACCATATTTTGTTGGAGAATTAAATTTCTTATACTATACTAATTGAATTAAGTTAATGATTCAATTTATAAGGCATGAAAAAGTTTTAATTTATGTTAATTTAGATTATTGTTTTTAAGTCCAAATGTAGAGGATATCGCTTTTTTATGTAACACTCTCTTAGATGATTATTTATTAAAAATAATTTAACTAAACAGTGTCTCCTCTACACTTAAAAAAAAATTCTGTTAAATTATTAAAACTAATGAATGGCTATGAGAATTGTTTCAAATAAATTGAACTATCTATATAAAAATGATTTACATGTTGGAGTAAGAGTTAGCTAAAATTATTAATGTATTTTTTCTCTTGATTTCTCTTTTATTAATTTAAATTCAGTATCTTATTATGAAAAATAAGATCCTCTGGTGTTCTTAAAATTAATTTTAGGTTTCTTTTTTTTTTTTTTTTTTAATTAGATGGAAACTAATGAATTCATTCATAAACTCTTCATAATATTAAAAATAATAATAGTAATAATACAATATGTTCTTTCTGTAACTACCCGTAAAATTTTCATTTTATGATATGACATATTAAGCTAGTAAATTTGAAATAAAATTTCTCTACAGTAAAAAAAATAAGGAGAGATAGAGGTGTGCATGTGTGTGTGTGGGGGGGGGGGGGGCGATAATATGTTTGAGTACCGAATAAATGTTGAATTATATTTAAATATGTGTGTGTGTGTGTGTGTATACTGAAAATTTTAAGGCTAATCATTGAAAAATGGTATTTAGTTATTTTTTAAGAATTCAGGGAAGTTTTTTTTTAATGCATTTTTCTTGCATCTTTTAAAAAATAAGAAAAGTTTAAAGATTCTCTAGAATCTAGAATCTTATTTTTCATAATAAGATTTTAAATTTATGCTTAATAAGGGAGAAAAAATAAAACAATAATATTGACAGTTACATTCTAATAATTTGAGCTAGCAATTGCTTTCCAATATCTTTAGGTAAATCTTACTTAAATATGTAAATGATTTATATGTATATATATATAAATAGTACAATTCATACACAAAACATTTCTCATAACCATTCACAAGTTTTTAATAATTTGCAAAAATAAATATTTTTAATGAAAAAAAAAGCTATAAATTATTTAAGTTAATTTTGATAACTATTTAAGAGTGTGTTAAAAATAAAAAAAACAACTACAATATGCTCTTAAATATGGACTTAGGGGTCATCCATATATGATGTCACATTTTTTTTCAATATTTTTGACTCAACTTCCCCACCTTTGTCACAAAGTGTCACACTTCACCATACCCCCTCCCCCCTCTTGTCACATAAACATATACTTGCAGCTCAAAATCAAAGTACTATGTTATAGATCATATTTCAAATTTTATTTTGAAAATTTTAACTATGTGTTTTAACGACATTTGTGAGCATAATAATAAAAATGATTCGTGTACTTATTTTGTATGAAATAAGATTAAAATTTGCAACAAAAAACATAATTAATATACAATAGTAATTGAATTGATTGATTGTAATATTAATTGAAAGAACAATTAAAAACAGTAGTATTTTGGAATTTGAAATGGAATTTAATATATTTGGCTTTAAGTGTTATCTTTACTGTATGAACACAAAATACTTTAATTTCAAAATAACTTTAAAATTTAATCTGCTGATTTTTAATGCTTTTATTTTAACCAAAATGTGTGATTTCACACTTCTTCTTACCCCCACCCACACCCTTGACACAATTTCATGAACCTTCCTCCCCCTGTCCAAGCGTGACATCATTTGTGGATGGCCCCTTAGAAAAACCTTTTGTTTTTTTAAATATATTTAAAAATTTTATCCAAATTTCGCATTTACAACTTTTTTAAAACCCTATAAATTAATTTATTAATTTAATTCAATAATTTTATTAACATTAGTTTTAAAATCATCACCTTAACAGAGAAATAAAATAGCTATTTATATTATTCACAAAAAACCACGTTATACTCTATAAATTGAAATAAATATTATTGGAATATTATAATCACAAGTAACTAATATTTGATTTTTTTCTTTAAAAGCACTTTTTAAAAACAACAGCCTTTATCACTTTAAGAAATGCTTACTATTAAGCATATAGTTACATAATTAGGATTTTAATGAAATTAATTAGATCGCATATAGTTAACAGTAATATTTTACCAATCATACCTTTTTATCATCATCTAAATATAATTATATATACCTTGACATTTTAAAATTTATTATAGGCATGAAATATACTAACATATAACCCTTTCTTTCCAACAAACAAGTGTGTAAACAAAACAGTAAATCTTCCTTTTCATACATTATCTTTATGATCAGAAAAATTGCAAAAATAAAATACAAGAGCATATAAATTTAAAAAGATGGAAAACTGATTTTATTTGATGAGAATGAATATTTAAATGTGCATTTTTCTAAACTCTTATAAATTATGTTTTTCTTGGAATAAGGAATACACCTTCCTATATCTATGATGTTTTTAATTATAAAATAGTCGTCAATGACGATATACAAGATTTTAAGAAGCTGCATATATAACTATGCATATATGCTATAAGCTCATAAGCTCATAAGCTGCATAAGAGCATATATGCTATATGCTCTTAACGCCGAAATCAGCGTAGTAAATTTTTTGACATTTGAAGTCCACCGAAGTGGAATGCTTTGGGGCCTATAGCAACTATGGCTGTCGCCTCGAATGATCCTTATTATACAGAAACAAGAACAAGTCACAACAATTTTTATTTTTCCATTACATATATTATATCACTACAATGGGACATTCACAATTACATCCATGTCTTGCCCGAGGATTCGAACCCGGGCCCACGCCGTGGGAGCAGCTGTCGCTAACGACCACGCCACTGGGCGACCAGAGTAGTAAATCTCAACATAAACAATGATGACGCAAACATCACGTGGTTTGCGGAGCAAATTTCTGAGCTCTCCCAACCTTCCCACATGCATTTAGAATGGACTTAACCGCTATCCATCGCTCAGGTAGGGAATAGCGCACAAAAGAGACGCTAGTGGGGTGGGGTGGTATGCAGAAGTGGAGTGGAGCCATCTGTTGACAGAATTGATTAATTTTAGATCTGTTTGCATCTGATTCCGATTTTTGTTGTTGTTTTGTTGTTCATATCACATTATGAGTAATTAAAATCTCGAGTTCAAAAATAAAAAAAGGCTCTTTTCAGAGCCAATTATCTGTACCAAATGCAACAGTTCGTTTACGGGGGAAAAAAAAAAAAAAACTAAACAAACATTGCAGGATTGTTCTGAAGGTGGATTTTTAATTCCATTAAAAAAAGAAAACCAGTTTTATTTTTAGTTAAAATTTTATTTTTAACGTCATATAATTGTTAAAATCAAAATACGTATATTAAAAAAAATAATTTTGTACTTTTCATTTATTTTTTATTCTTATAAATCACAGCATAACATTTTGGTATTGTTGTTTATGCCAGAATTATTATTATTAAAATAAAAATTGTGCTTTTCATTTATATTTTTTTAAATTACGGCATAATAGTTTGGTTCTAGCGTAAACATTATAAAACATATATTTCTTTTCTTTGTACACAAAATTTTAGGGCCTGAAATTATGCATTAAATCATTTTTTTTAAAAGAATTAGCAATAGGTCATCAACGTTGAAGTAAAAGCATTTTGGTTCTTATTTCTGTCAAAAAAGGGCTGCACTCTTTTCCAAAACTTCAGATAATATCGCTAGAAGCTACGCGGTTACTCTGAGTTCTGCGCTCAATCATTAAAAAATAATAAAACCGCTTTTTAAGTTAAAATAACATACTTATATTTATAAAAATAGAAATTGTATTTTTTCTTTCAAACTATTTTTTACAAACAAAATAAATGATTTATGAATCATTATTATAAATTCTCAATGATTTTTAAAAAATTAAAATGGTGTTCGAACTTAAGTTTAAAAAAAATAGAAACTGTATTTTTTTCAATCCTAAAAAGACACATTATTTTCACGTTTCCGTTCGCTTGGATTCGAACTAATGATCTACTTAATTCGAGAGAAACGACATACCGCAAGGCCACGGTTTGCTTGCAGTACATTTGCTTAAAACAAAATTTGAAACAAATCTCGATAGCTCCACACCAATCTTGCATACCACCCCAATCAAAAAGCGGACTATCCCACTTTTCGTTCTTCCATAGGGAACCATCTAGGAATGAGACGCTAGTGTATTGTTTGAACCGTCCTAGGAGTTGTGAGCAAAGCGGTTATATAGGAAAGCGAAGACACTCCCATGTTAAATGCATAGATATAGTTAAATGATGCCGGAAAGTAGAGCAACAGTGCCACTAGTGGCAGTGCTGTAAACTAAATTGTTCGGTAGCGGGCGGGGCACTCCACGAAGGATTTGGTTTTGCTTTCACGAACCGATTCATTTATTGCGCGGCAGTACAGCGGTAACGACAATTAGAAATTTAACTGCTCTGATTAAACTCAGATTAATGAAATATTTAAATTTTTGATAACTGATCTCATTATGTGTTTCTTTCAGTTTTTAATATTTTCTGTTTACTTCTTATCTTATAATGGAACAGATGTCATAAGTTCCCCCCGGCCGCCATCTTGGAATTTTCTTGGCGTGAAAACCC
This sequence comes from Maratus speciosus, assembly GCA_963932465.1. Classification (NCBI taxonomy): domain Eukaryota; kingdom Metazoa; phylum Arthropoda; class Arachnida; order Araneae; family Salticidae; genus Maratus; species Maratus speciosus. The sequence continues at coordinate 122,651,801 of OZ010797.1, forward strand.
CTTTTCCGCCAAGTAGTAAATGTCGCCAAGCACCGGTTTATACGCATGTTTGGCTTAACGAAAATAAAATGTAAATAATAAACAAAATTTGCTAAAATGGCAACGAGTAATCCTTGTATGTGCGCTTCGCGCACATTTTCCGAAAAAAAACATCACTGCATTCAACACTTCTCGAGGTGTAGCATTTTCAAAATTCAGCATTTTTCACTTTCTAGCAATCTCATAATATAAAAACTTTTAAAGCAAAAATACACATAAAAAACAAAATTCGCTAAAATGGCAACCAGTAATCGTTGTATGTGCGCTTCGCGCACATTTTCCGAAAAAAAACATCGCCGAATTCAGCATTTCTCGGATATAGCATTCTCAAAATTCAGCAGTTTTCGCTTTCTAGCAATCTCAAAATATAAAAAACTTTTAAAGCAAAAATACACATAAAAAACAAAATTCGCTAAAATGGCAACCAGCAATCGTTGTATGTGCGCTTCGCGCACATTTTCCGAAAGAAAAACATCGCCGAATTCAGCATTTCTCGCGATATAGAATTCTCAAAATTCAGCAATTCTCGCTTTCTAGCAATCACAAAATGTAAAAAACTCAAAAGCAGTAAAATACATAAAATTATCAACATACCTTAACAAACATCTGCTTTCTTGAAAGATTCCAGCTCGAAATATTATCGCCGACATTTTCCTAAATAGGCTTATCAATACGTATTCACAAACTATAAACAAACCTTCTTTTCTTGTCAAAATTTCCTCATATTTCCTAATTATTTCAACAACAGCGTTTAAACGGACTACAGAAAACATAGTTAATCAAATACATTCAATAAATTTCACATAAAAATAAAAAGGCAGAACTATACAATACGATATCAAAATACATTCACAATATTCCAACATCTTGGTTGCCAGAACGACACGTCACAAAAACACGTCACACGACATTCAACATATCGAGATTGCCATATCCATAACCACCGTCGACACGCCAACACGCCAACAAAACTTCGCCAAACATTTCAAAACAACAACGGCGGAGGGAACATACGGCATCTAAGCCCTTATAATTTATAATAGCGTGAAGAATACGAATGTTTTAAGAGAGATCCATTTCTGAAATAATGGATATATATATTATTTAATGCATTCGACAATTTGTTTCAATGGGATATTTACTATATGAGATTAATATTTACAACAAATATTTTCTTGTAAAAACATTCATATTTTTCACGCCTTATAAAATAAAAAGTAAACAGAAAATAAATAAGATTAAATATAAAAGAAATACATAATCTGATTACTTTTATCCATAATTAAAATATTTCATCACTCAACGAGCTTGTTTACTGACAGAATTGAAAACTTCTGATTGTTGTTTCGTTACTGCTATACTGTCGCTAAATAAACGAGAAGTTCAACGGTTAGTTTTCATAAAAAATTCCTTACTGCAAGTGTATGAAGTGTTTGTTTTATAAGGGTACATAACTGGTTTTATTATAAGCAGGAAGAATTTAGAAAAAAAAAATCAGATGTACATTATATTTTAAGTAAAACTTAGAAGGTGTTTTTTCTTAAAAAATTGCTTTTTTGAATTTTTACGCACAACTATTATCAGGATTTCAAAAGAAAAAAAAAAAAAAAAAAAAAGAATTTTGCTCTGAAAGAAATTGACTTTTTTTCAGTAATATATATAACATTGAAAAAAAATTAAATTGAATAAATGAATTTTTTTTTTGTTACTTAATGTTTAATTATTGATAAATTATAAAGTTTCAACTATTATTTTATACCGAAAATACATATACAGTTTAACCCTCCGAGCGTCTTGCAAAAGGGTAAAATTTTAAAGTTGTTTTCTCTGCATTTTGTTTTAAATGCTAAGAAAATGTGATTCTTTCAACATTATAAAAAAAACTCAATTACAAATATGAATGTAATCCTTGATAGTATTAATCATTCTTCAATGTATTTAAAATTCATTAAATCTATTGACTTATACTATCTTAAATATTGCTTGTATTGCAGTGAAACCTGGAGCTTAGTGAAAGGAATAATACGCCCCAAACACTTAGAGGGTTAAATAAGTTAAAATGTATTCTGTAGCCTGTTCATGAACCCACGAAATATTGTTTGTGATGTGTTATTGTTTCTTATCTTTTTTTTTAATGTCATTTATTTTGCTGATAAGTCTGTAAGTTATGTTCAGTTAATTTAGTTGTATTAAATCCAATAAAATCTCAAGCTAAATAATTTTGCATAATTTGCTTTCGTAAAGATTATTCTCTTCGTAAAGATTTTTTTTTTTTCAGAATCATTTGTATCTTACATTATATCAAACTTGAACTTGATGCTCCATAATTTAATTTTTATTTAAATCAAGTAACATTAATTAATTTTTCTCTTAAATTTTTCTTTTTGAAATACACATTTTCAAAATCTCTCGTATCTACTTTATATACATTGAAAATGTCAAATATTTAAATTGATTTAATCAAAATTAATTTACTTCAAATTTCACAGAAATGAAATGCATTAAATACGTTTAATAAGATTTTCCAATTCAAACAACTTGTATACCAAAAATTTAATGAATTAAGATTGCCCATTTAAAACCATTTGTTGTTGAACGGTGTTATTTGAAATTTTATACATCAACAGATTAATAGGATAAGTGAAAATTAAAAAAGCGCTTAAAATAATAAAAAAATAAATAATTTAACAACTTTGAATAAATTACGTTTCAAATACTATACACAGAATAAATTTAATTCAATCGATTTAAGGGAAAAAAATGATATTCTTTAGAATATTGTTTACAGGGTACATAAAATAATAGAGGTATATAAACTATTATATCAAAAACAAATTATCAAATAATAATATAAAAAAGTTACTATATGGAAAAATGAGAAAGTGAAGCTGCATATGAACAGGAAAACCCATATACTGCGCTATTGAACAGCTTATCTTATTGCCGACTTTGACGAATAATTTGAATTTCATTGTCAACCCTTAACCAAAAATGTGAAGAAAAGGAATGAAAGTTATGATGCAAATTATTGGATCTACTCAGAAAATGCGGAAAAACCTTATGACATCATCATCAGTAAAAACTATACAAGAAACACCATTCGAGAGAGACAATTGGGATTAGGGACAAGCGATATTAGTTTTAAAACGAAGGGCAACCAGAGATATTTGTTTTTTACTGATTTTATCATGTCATTTTCTTGACTTTTTTTATACAAGTTGTAATGCATACGTTGTGTTTCTGAGAAAGATTGTTATATAAACCGCATTCACAGACTAAGAAATACGTTTTTATTACAAATATTCGTTAATTGCACATAAGCATTGAGGGACTGTGTTGCGTTATTTATACCACGTAATTTTTATTTCAATCTGCTAATAAACACCCAGAATTTTTTTATAAAGTTAATCAGAGCTTGAAGAGTATAGAAATTTTATTGTTGGTACTAATCTCCCCAATCAATAATGTTTAAGGAAAACTTCTTTAACATATCCAATAGAAATATATGATAAACATGTTTCCAAATAGTGGTAAGAATAATAAAAATTTCTCTTAAATGTTCTCAGGACTTTTAAAATTGGAAAAAACTATTTTCAACATTTAATATCTTAAAATGTATTTGATTTTCAGACACAATTTTAATTGGGATTAAAGATATAAGTATGTTTTTTCAGTTCATGTATTAAAAAAATTGCAAGATGCAGAATTAAGATTTACAGGGGGCTCCAAACTATCAGACGTTCGACGAGCAGAAAATCGGCATAACGGATTACGCGCAGGATTACAAAATAAATTTTGCAACTAGAACAAAGATTTTGGTGCCTACTTATACTTCAGATTGTAATAATTACCTTGAACCTAAATAAATTTGTATTTAGAGCATTTTTTTTATTTTTAATACAAAGTTGTATTTAGCTAATGAAAAATTCAGGAAATTTCAACAGTATAATCACCTAAAAAAATTTTTTTTGAACAATAAAAAGAAAATTTTAGGTTCAGATTATACAGACTAACATGAAACATATGTTTTGAAAATTTAATGAAAAAATATTCAGAAGTTTTGACATATCGTGGGTGTTACGTCCAAAACCGTCATTTGGAGAAAAATGACTTCGAAGTTTCGGAAACGCCACTTCAGCTATTGAGCGGGTAGAATTCTAAAATCCATAACTTCTGTTCGAATGGGAGTTTCAAGGAAACAATTATATCAAAATGTAAAAAAAAAAAAAAAAAAAAAAAAAAAAAAAATCGGAGTATAACACTAAAAAAATTAAAATTTGTAAAATTTTAAAGCTGTAACTCCTTAATTCTCGCTCCCGTCATATTCACAGGCTGTGTCTTTTTTTTCAGATTATTCAGATTTGTTTGATTCCCACCAGTTTTATAGAATAGTGTAATTGGCTTTATAAAGGTATCATTTTACCTGTCATTAAACAAGGTGAGCATTTCTTTTTCAAAAAACTGGTGTCAATAAGCAATTTGAATTTTTAAACCGTAATTTGATGCGACCGTTAAGGGGTTAAAAGTCCTGAGACTCCTTCAGCACTTTGACCCTTATACAGTGCTGGAAAAAAGTTTAAGACCATATGCTAAATTTATTGTTTAGGATAAAATTTACGTAAGTCGAGGTATGCCTGTATAAATTATGCATCGGAAATATATTAAACAGTCTTCATTAATTCAATACACCCGAACTTCTTTTTATTTTTAGACCCCGCCCACCGCGTGTGTGATATTGAAAAAAATTTATTAAACTCGCGGTTTTTAAGATTAAATTCGTTCTTGGCTAGAGAACAACACCTGAAAGAAAAGAAGAAAGCAACACTGATTTACATTCATAGAATACATGCCGATAAAAAATTAACTGACTCTGCAAATTGAGAAATTTTAATTTCTTTCTCTAAGCTTAATATTTAAACAATACATAGAATGAAAATAACAGAAAATTAATCAAAAACAATAACACTTAGCTTTTAAACATTACATGCAGCAGTTCCAAAGATACAAAATCAAGGAATATGAAAAGGCTATTAGGGAGACAAAAGTCTCTGACAATTTTATCATAGTCGACAGCTTGTAAAACCGGAGGTGAAATTAATTTGAATTGCAGGGGGGAGGGGCTCGAATTCAGTTTCAACGAGGAAAACTTCTGCCGTACAGCTGTTGCCATACAAGTTGTTGCCATACAAGTTTATTTATAGTACCTGTGCGATGATCGTACCAGAACTTGCTTAATTGTCATAAATATACTGTATTTACATTTTACTGGTTTGAATGTAGTATATTTATAGTTATATTTTTTTGTTTGTAACGCTTGGGTTTTAATACTATTTTGGTATTTGTATTTCGGTTTCATATTTGACAATGCATTGTTCTTAGATTTACAAACGAAAATATTATTTTGAAAATATTTTCAATTACTAGAACGTTTCCATATACAAGTTAGTAAAGAGGGAAAACTTTTGTAAGTGTTGGAAATTGGACCTCCTCAGTCCTGTGACAGATATTACGTGGGACTACAAAAAACAGTTTAAAATTTATATAAAACATCTCCAAAGGTGTATAATTATATATATATATATGATTATGATACACATAAATTTATTAAAAAGATCTAGAAGAAATTTTAACAGTTCTATAAGCATTTAAATTAATTTAAAGGGTGATTTTTAGTGTCGCCTACAGGCGACATCAGGACTGAGGAGGATATGCGCACATGGCACAAGAAGAGGAAAGCCAAACGTTGGGGGTATTGAAAATTTTGGAATGAAATTCTTTTATAAACATTTAACCCGGGAATGCTCGCGCATATCCAGGATATGTGCGATTTATACTTTGCCACCAATAAATTCAAATAAAAATTGTCATCTTATTTAATCGTTGACATTAGTTACAAATTCTACGATAAAATAATTTGCAGATTACTTCTCGAAAAATAGTGGTGAGAAATGTAATAACAGTGTCCACACTGGGTATGTCGTACCCTGCGCGAGTAATCCCGAGTTAATGGCTTTAATAATTGCTTTGTATTTTCACAAAGACATATAAAAGACAATAATAAATGAAAAGTAAGAGATTATTGGTATGTAAAGAAAAAGTTAATAAAAAAAACAAAAGCTTGATTGATAAAACATGATAACGATATCAAAAGCAACCCCTCTGGAGATATATTACGATATCAAGTGCAAACACCTCCCTCCCCCCCAAAAGGGAAAACATTATATATGCAAAGCCCCTTAACACGTTCACGCCGGCGCCAATATTCATGTTTTTCGCTGTGAGGCGGCGCTCGAATTAATGTTTTGTTTAATCTAACGGCGCGGTACTTTCGCTTATTCAGACACTGTATGTAATGACCCGCCCCTCTCATATTTATTAAATTGAACTCGAATATAACAAGCAGAGTTGATTGTGAATGTCTGAAAGTTCGTAAGGAGTAAGCAAATTACTTAGAGACATGATTTTATTGGCTGCATATGCACGAATTTAATATAAAATGTCTTAAAATCTAAGGAAATATGGACAATATGATATAAATGCATTTCCTGTAAGGTAGAAGCCACGCCCTTAGTCAACGATATCTTTTGAATGAAAACGAGAATTCTCGTTTCCCGTCGTGAATGTATAAGGTTCATAATATTGAATTGTTTTGACTACTGAATTTTCGAATATTCATGTGTGACCCACCTGTAGTTCACGCCTTCTATTTAACAGTGAAGTATGACCCACCGGTGATGCACGCTGCCCGATGCGACAGTCAAGTGTTACCCGCCGGTTATGCACGCCGCCCGATGGGGCAGTCAAGCGGGGCCCGCCGGTGATCCACGCCGGCGTGAACATGTTAAACATGTGGCCTGGGACTCAAGATTTGCTAACCTCACTCAGTGTTGCCAATTCCAGGAAAATCTAATTAGACACATCCACTATTTGGTCAGCGCTAAATCGCTCAACGCTCCGGTGTAAACAAACTGAAGGCTCCTACCACACCAGAAACGAGGGCCACATACTGTCTAATCCTCTAAAAATAACATCCTGAAGGGTCCTTTAAATTAATTTTACATTTCATTTTTCTTTTTATCTATGAATTAAAAACTATGAATTATTATACTATGAACCTATAATAATTTTTATTATAATTATTATTTTCAGAATGCAATGAATAATGTTTTTCATTCATTCTTAAAAAGAAAAAAGAAATGTTAAATTAATTTAAAGAACCCTTCATGATGTTATTTTTAGAGTATTAGCCAGTAGATGACGCTCGTTTCTAGTGTGGGAGGAGCCTTCAGTTTGTTTATACAGAAGCGTTGTGCGATTTAGCGCTGACCCCACTATTTCCGTATAGAATCAGTGCTGATATTTTTCGGCCATTAAAAATGTTATAATGTTTTGCCAAAGCTGGCTCGTCAAAATAGAATGTATATTTCAGTAGCGGATGGGGACAGCTTAATGCAGCAATGTTAAAGATGCACCTGCGTATTAGAAGAAGGTAGAAGGGAATCTTGTAAGGTATTCTTTAAAGCTGGTTTCAAACAAAGGGAAAAAATAAGATTTTGCATTTAATACTGGCGCCACCTATCCAAAATATTTGAAAATAATATTAAAAACAAAATCTTTAGAACATGATCTTTCCAACATTGTAGTAAGAACTATTTAAATAAGTAAACAAATATCTATAACTTTTACTTTTAAAATTTAAAAACAGTTCATCAGGACAGAGTAGACTGCTCTTAACACATTGTTGAACGGCAATTTCTTATGTAATCTGCATTTTGTGACAATGGAAGCTCCGCTTTTTCTGGAGGTCTGTTGCCCAGATAGGTTTTTCGAGTTTATCAATTAATTAATATTTTGAAATTGTTCCGCTTTTAAATGAAATTTCGTATAGTCTAAAAAAAAAGGCCAACTATTTCGATAAAGATCTAATCTTTCTGATAAAATCTTGGTCATATTTTAATCAAAGTTCCTTAGTTCCGCCTACTTATAATTGAGTAGGCGGAACTAAGGTTCCAGTGCACGGATTTTGTCATCAGTGTTCGTTTTTAGAATTCCGAGTATACTCATGACCGCTCAATAAGTGTTACAATATTCATTAATTATGAGCTCGTTGCTAAAACGGTCTTTTCCCGATAAACCAAACACAGGGAAACTACGTAGTTGACGGTCAATCTTCGCCAGCATTGCATGTTTGCAGTGTTGTGTTGCGAGATTGGGAACTTTTTTTAAAATCAAAATATAAGCCTCTTTTTTTCGATTAATAAAATCCGGTTTATTCACAGAATGTATAACATTAATTAAAGCGAAAATTTTAATATAAAATTTCTACAAGTTGGAAACACGGGGTGTATAAGATAAAATGAATTCCGTAGTAACCTTGCTTGATGCTGCCTATTATTGCTATAAATAATAATATTCTATAAGTAAATCTTTTCAAACATCTTCCAAGTATAAAATTATCAGTAGTGGTATCATTTGTTCTTATAACGCTGACTAACTGATTATTTAAAAAAAATATATATATATATTCCATTTCATAATGCATTTATTTTTCTACATTTCGCTTAATGTTACAGAAATAAACATTAAAAGAGAATTCCCAGAGAAAAGAAGTTTTTCAGAAATCTTCCATAAGAAATTTACATTGAATAAGGTATTTAGAAACAAATCTTTATTTTTAGCATATAATTCGAAGGTACTCTATCTGGAATTTGTAACGAAGCCTTCATTTAAAAGGACAGAGAATTATATCAGGATAACTATTTGATGAATGAAAAATATATCGCGCATTTTAAACATGAATCTTGATTTTTTGCACTGTTGCAAGAAAACACTTTTTTTTTTTTACTCTTTTACTCAAGTTGAAGAATAAAGAGATAAAAGCTGTTAACCCCTTAACCTACGATTTACTTTCAACAGCTCCTCGGTTTGACAAATCCATAGCTACCACTAAAATTTAATAGAGATTATCGCCTTGTTTAATCATGGAATTTTAACGATTAAATTAAACTGTATTTACTGTGAAGTTTTAGTGGTATGAAGAATTTACATTTGGTTCGATCATCGTATGCGGGCTATGCCCGCCATTGTAGGTTAAATAAAAAAAAATAAATAAAAAAATAAACTAAAACAAATACTGCCTGCTAAAATTAGTTATGAAGACTTACACTTTTTCCCAAGAGCACTGTAATTCCTGCTAACCCGCTAAATTATAAAAATCCATTTTTATAAGGAAAATGCTCTTATTTAAAATTAGAATATGCTGACATACTCATGAAGGTGGAAATTTACGAAATATTTTTGTCGTGTGCTGTTCAAATAGTAAAGTAACACCCGCACAAAATGCACCATGAACGTGTTGGTCTTAGAGGTGAGAACCTGAAAACTGGTTTCCTTATGGGCAGAAAGTGAAGGATGAGCTTGTGCTTCAGCAGTGTTCACGTTATCCAATCCTACCATGAGAGCTAACCATGGAATTGTGAATAAAGCGGAATCTACATATCCTGAAAAATGTTAAGCTTTAAGTGTAAACGGTTGAACAGGACTGATTAGAGTAGGGACAAACTAACCAGGTTTCTAATCAGTAAATTTGGATAGAAACCCCCCACCCCACCCCCCGTTATTTAAATGCCTTATCCATGCAAAATTTCTGCCATAGTTAAGGAGAAAACATCTATTCGTTTGTGCTGGTGGAAGATTTCCCCAGTGATAGTTAGGCTCTGTTGTATTTCCATAATAGGACTAATTAAATATACTTCTGTGAATGTCGGTAAATACGATTACCCGATGGGAAAACTTCCACCTGTTTTTAATAGAAATTTTCGCGTTAGTGAAACGCCTTATGTGTGCAGAATGTTTGTCAAAAATAAGGTAAAATTTTCTCTTCGTTTTTACTAGTGGAAATTGCTCGGCGCGCATACCTTGATCCGATGTTAGTAAACAACAGCTGCCATCTTGTAGCAACATCCACAGTTACTTTACTCCCAACCTGTAGACACAACGCTATCTGTCTCCTCCTCTTTATTTCTAGCTTCATTGAGCTAACAAGACTGACTGTATCATTGGCTTCGAATCTACCCTCAAACGTCTATTTGAAATCAATTCACATGCATAAAACTTGCATTAAAACATGTATTAAAAATTTCGCTTTCCTACCAGAGTTCTAGCTGCCGCTCGCCATTGTGCCACTTCGCGACAAAATGCTTCATTTGGCAAGTAATGGAACGATTAGATTCGCCTAATTGCCAATGTTCAATAATTACTCATTTTTTCTTGCGAGTGTGTGTCAATACAGGCGGCACTATTATATTAGCGTTGCTGAACGATTGTTGCCGCTTATCATGTATAATGGTATCATACAATAGTACAATTTTCAAATTGCCTTTGAAGTATGGGCTTCGAAAAAAGCCAAAGAATTCTAGAAAAAATAGTGTTTTTTTTAATGTGAAATATAAATTGGTTTTTTTATATTTTAAGTCTTTCAGAAATCATTGAATGTAATGTCTTAAAAAATACTGAGTTATCTTGGGTTGTAAAGTTTTATTTCATAAGATTTTAATGATTTAAATCGGGTTTGGAATTTTTTTTTTATCGATTGCGCAAGACATTAAAATGCAGTAATTTTTAATAGTTTCTGTAGCGGATAGTTGAATTTAGATGAATAACTGATGTATAAGATGTCACAAAAAATTAGGTTAGTTTAGAACAGGCACGGCGAACCTTTTTACGTGCGTGTGCCGAAAATTGACAAACAATATCTATCAACAATGTAACTTGCCAAACTTATACAAAAATAATTTCGAAGAGTTTGATGTTTATACAAAACACTGCTTACTTTAATCAGTTACTTTATTAAGGTATATTAAAAATCAAAATGCGGTTTTTCTGTATGCTGCAATCAGCCATTAAATGAATGAATTTTTAATTTGTAACTAGGATTCATTTATGCGGTATGTATACTATAACAAGTGAAAAAATACGAGTTTTTTTCCCTTGGCTACTGTTTTTTTAATTTTGATTAGCCAAATTGGTAACGTTCATTAACCCTTTCGCTACGAAGCCGCCCCAAACGGCCGAACAATCAAACTACGGCGAAACCGCCCGAACGCCTGAGAAACAGGTATTCCGTTTCCACCCCCCTCGGAAATATCCAGCTATTGTCCCTGAGCAAGTGCGAGGGGAGTGATTGATGCGGGGATTATTGCAGTGAACGGATGGGGAATTTCAGAAAGAAAACACTTTCTACCTTTTCTTTCTATTGGTGATACATGATATATTTGCTAAACTTTATGCGTTATTGAAATTTGTATTTTACAATGATATTATTTTTTAAATTTAACTTAGTTATCTGAATTTTATTCAGTTATTTGTATACAGTGCATAAAATGTATCGCAGAGGGAAAAGTCTATCTCAAGAAGAAGCGTTAGCAATAATTTTTACGAGGATACAGACGAATCTGAATCTGATAAATCAGAAGATGAATATGATTCTAATGAAAATATGCAATTACCCTTTGACGAATCAGTGGATGCTGATAATCTATGAAATTATTGTTTACATATTTTTAGCTTTCATTTTAATTATTATTTTTTTAAAGGTTTTATTTTTTATTTATTTATTATTATTATTATTATTATTTTGCATAGGGTACCTGAAGTCGATAACTTTTATTGTGCGTCAGGATGGGGAGCGTGGCGCCGAAATACATGTTTGCCCCGGGCGCAAAAAAGCTAGTTTCGGTCCTGATAATGAATATTAGATCCATTTATTACAAATTTATAAAAATTGACTATTTTCCAGAATAAAAATTAAAAAAAAGATATTCTACTAATTTCATGATTATTAACAACATGAATCCATTTATCACAAATTTGTAAAACTTTAAAATGCTGTCCATTTTTCAGAATTAGAAAAAAAAAATCCTCTAGATAACTTTATTTTCTATATTCTTTTCCTTTTTTTAGTTACTATATTAATGAACAGGGTCGAAACTAGGGGTGTATATGCCCCGGGCGCGAGAACGAAATCGAAGAGGAAGGGGGGGGGGCGGTGATTTAAGATTTTGTTTGTTGTTTCATACAAATATATATATATATATGAAACACAAAGAAACTCCCAAGCTAATGTTAAACCTATGGGAGATTTCTTTTCAAATTTTCCGCCTGCACTTAAATATTTTAAAATTATTGTTTTTTTTTTTTTTTTTTCTATCTTAGGATAGCTTAGGTTGATCTTTAGAGTTTCTATACTTTGAGATTTGGGAACCTGTATTGAAAGTGAAAATAACTTTACAAAAAAAATATCTGCAACCAAAATTGGAAAAGTGATATAGGTTTAACATTCAGGGCTGCGGAGTGGGTGGGAAAATGGACGACTCCGACTCCGCAGCCCTGTTAACATTAGCGTCCTAGTTTTTCGCGTAACTACTATTAGCTCTCAACGCTCAAGCTAATGTTAATCCTATGAGACCATTGTTTACATATTTCTACCTCACATTTTAATTATTATTAAATTATTTTTTTAAGGTTTTTCTTTGGTTGTTTGTTTTTGTATAGGATACATGAAGTCGATAAGTTTTATTGTGCGTCAGGATGGCGGTGGTGTGTGTGTGTGTTTGGGGGGGGGGGAGCAAAATACATGTTTTCCCAGGACACAAAAAAACTAGTTTTGGCCCTGATAATGAATATTAGATCCATTTATTAGAAATTTATAAAAACTGACGACGTCCACTTTCCAGAAAAAAAAGAAAGAAAAATAAAGGCAATTTTAATTCTTCTAGATAACTTTGTTTTCTATATGCTTTTCCTTTTTTTAGATACTGTATTTTCTATATGTTATGAACTTAGAAAATCCATTACATCCATTCGGATCTATAATAATGAATCTTGGATCCATTTATTACAAATTTATAAAAATTGACAATGTCCATTTTCAGAATAAAAAAAACAGAAAGAAAATTTTAATTGTTCTAGATAACTTTGTTTTCTATATGCTTTTCCTTTTTTTAGTTACTGTATTTTCTATACGTTTAGAAACTTAGAAAATCCATTACATCCATTAGAATCTATAATAGCGAACCTTAAATCCATTTATTACAAATTTATAAAAATTGACGATGTCCATTTTCCAGAAAAAAAAGGCAAAAAAAGAATATTTTAATTTTTCTGTAAATAACTTTGTTTTCTGTATGCTTTTCTTTTTTTTTTTAGTTACTGTATTTTTGTGTCTGGAAACATTAAAAAAAATCTATTAACAATATAAGGATTCAATATTTATTTCACTTTTATTACAAGTTTGCTAGATTAAAAAATATGTACAGTAATATACATACATTTTCTGCATTGCATAATATTTAAATACATTTTGGGACAAATAGTTATTAAGTTATTATAATTTATTAATTCAAGTCATTAATATTTATTTTAACGTTAAAGATTTTTTTAAACATTTTTAAAGCTTTGACTTCTAGGAAAAAGTTGAAATTTTGTTAAGAAAAAATAAATTGAATTTTTGAGATATTAGTTTCTAGATAAAGCTTTTTTAGTTACTATGATTTCATAAATCGTATGTGTTTAATAATTAATAGAAAATTAATATGAACTTTTAAAATGCTAAAAATAAAAAATAAATTGTTAACTATCATTCTTTTAATGGCATGAATCAGTATTTTTTTTTAATCACAATGATGTTATTCCTTGAATATTTTTTAAATTCGATATGAAAAATTTGGTACTTTCTTAGGATTCACAAATATATTACAAAAAGTAGAATTTTTATTTTTTATGTGATTTGTAAAATAATTTTCGAACAGAAAATTTATTAATTATTATCTTTTAGTTCGCATCTGATGTTTCTCTTTTATTGATTTGACTTATGACATTAAAAAAAAAAAAAAAAATTATCTGTCAAATACAGTTAGGCAATTTAGAAATACCCGTACAATGGAAATATTAGCATATTTTTTTTTCATAAATTTCTTTGAAAACAGAAGTCGATTTTTTTAAATGTTATTTGTAGGACAGATTTTTCTAGTTCACAGCAAATATTTACCGGGAAAAAATATATAGTAAAACGAAAAGCAAGAAATGGTATTCTCCCTGCGACAAATTTCATTATTGAACAAAGGTTACTCTAATTCTAATACTTAAAAAGCTAATTTCGAGAAACTCTCAGAAATAACATGCCAGGAATAAATCCTGAAAGATAAAACATGCACAAATAATTCGGGCTTTAGTACAATAAAAACATTCCCTTGAACAGGATTAGCCTTTTGTATGAGTGACCTTACGAGGGATAATAGGGGAAAATAAGTTCTACTTTTGAAGAAAGCTGCCTTCTTATTGTGCTTCTGACAGGTTAGAAGCGCAGAAGAAAGGGGGTGAAAAAATCTCGCAGCAAAATTTCAGCATTCGGGCGTTTCCGTATTTTGAATGCCAGTGCGTTTTTAGACTTCAGTATCGAAAGGGTTAATATACTCGTATATCGGGTTATATGAACGTTTACATGAAAATGCTGAAAAGCGCAAAGGCTCTCAGAAGGTTAAATGTACTCTAATAAATGGATGCGCTGCTATGTCAGTGATAACGTGTTTTAAACTTTGTGAACTACGTGTTGTGAACTTATACTTTAGTATAAGTTCCAATGCTTCTACAAATGTTCTGTTTCTTTGAACGTTTTTAATTTTGTGTCTAATACTAGAAATCAAAGCGTCAGATGTTATTAGCAAATGGTGCAATAAGTCTTCGTTACATGCTCTTGGACTTATTTTTAGGGTTTCGTTCATTTGACGAAACCCTATTCGTCTCGCTCCTCTGTCAGTCTGTCTGTCTGTCCGTCTATCTGTCCGTCACAGAGCCCGTTCTCAGAAACTATACATGTTAGAGACTTGAAATTTTGCGTACTTTTAGCTGAACACCTCACATCAAACGACAAATCCTAAAATTTTGAAAAAATCTTATATTTAACCCTCTGGGCTCCTTGTGTATTTTAAGCATTTCTTTCTGACTCAGCTCCTAATTAACTTGAAGACTTGAAATTTTGCAAAATTATAGCTAAACACTTGCGATCAAACGAAAAATCATAAAATTTCGAAAAAATCTTATATTTAATCCTCTGGGCTCTAACTTGTGTATTTTAAGATTTTTTTCCCAACTCAGCCCCTAATTAAGTTGAAGACTTGAAATTTTGCATAATTATAGCTAAACACTTGCGATCAAACGGCAAATCATAAAATTTTGTAACTATCTTATTTTTAACCCTCTGGGCTCTAACTTGTGTATTTTAAGCTTTCTTTTCTAACTCAGCCGCTAGTTAAGTTGAAAACTTGAAACTTTTCATAATTGTAGCTAAACACTTGCGATCAAACGACAAATCATAAAATTGCGATAAAATCTTATATTTAACCCTCTGTGCTCTAACTTGGGCATTTTAAGTAATTTTTTATCCTCCCCCTTTTCACCCGGGGGCATTTTTTAAACTTTTGCCGGCACCCCTTTGACCACCCTTTCATATTATGCACCATACACTTATATATTTAGTTCCATTTTTTACTGCCAGAGGGCGCCTACCTATCTCGGCTGCTATGGTCCCGATTCCCTCGACTAATATATGTGGCTACCTATCTGACAATTTATCCTCTATTATCACTTTATAAATATTGATATTTATTGAAATAAAAATGTTTTTTCGAATTTTTTTAAAAACTGATGTTTTCAAAAACTACTGCACCGAATTTCATGTCATTAACTGAGATTATAAAGATACCAAAGATGCATAACTAGGAATTTTTGTATAATTTTCTGTTTATAAGAACTATGTGAAATAGCGATAAGAAAATTTACAAAAATAAAAACCATATCTCATGGTTATACGAAAATTACAATTTTCTTGTTAAAAATTCCTCATATGTACACCTATATCATATATAAATTTCGAAAGTGTGCGTTGGGTATACCATATAAATATTTACAAAAATATGTGTAAAAATACATAAAATTCGTTTAAAAGCTTTAATTGGAGCGGATTTACTCAAATTCAAAATCCGAAGAATTTTTGGAATAAAGTCAGCAGATAATGTGTCAACTGCTGTATTTTAGGTTTCAATAAGCATATAGACCACCTTTTTTAGCACTGTCGGTTTTAATTCGATATCGAAAACTAGCGTTTTGTTTCGGAGATAAAAGAGAAAAATATTTTTTCTTGGAAAACAACATCATTCTCCAATATCGAAATGTAACGACAGTTATTATAATGACTTTTATTAAAACATTTTTCTCATCTAGATTTCTAACGAAGACTAATAAGAGTAAGTGGTTTCGACATTTATAAGCGCAAGGTCACAGTAATAAAATAGAAATGTTATATAACTAGAGTTTGAACAAATTGCGCTTATCTATTTCTGCGATGTTGTCATGTTTGGTTAGTAATTGACAATTTTTTATCCAATATACATATGAGGATCCCAGAAGCCAAGGGATACAAGTGACAAAATTTAGATTTCGAGTAAATTGAGTTCAAAGTTAACCATCAACTCTAATTGACTGACTTGGAATATGAAACTGTTGCTTATTTCTTCGTGGTCCTTGAACTCTTATTTCAATATTTATAAAAAAAAGTGGAGTAAAGGGTTTTTTTTTAAATTAATAACTAAGCAATACTGATCACCATTCGGCACTTGTACCCTTTTGCTTCCAAACGATTAACAAGAAATGAAAAATTGTGAAATAAAAAAGTGATTTTACGTAAAATTTAAGAACAGTTTTGATACAAATGAATGAAAGGACAAAATTATGTTTTAATATAAGTTTTAAAAATGAAAGATCATGAAATTAAAAAAAAAAATGATAAAATATTTAAGAACAATGTTTATACAAATGAATGAAAGGACGAAATTTTGTTCTAATATAAGTTTTAATATAAGTTTTGAAATATTGAAATTTTTTAATTTTTTAACCGTTAAAATGCATTTATTTAGCGTATAAGAAAGTAATTTCTAAAAGGGAAAAATGACGCAAAAAAGTTTGAGAATATGAAACAATATTGTTCTACTGATAACATGAGAACAATAGATCTACATTATCTCATCCTTAGCAGTTTCATAAGCACGATAAGGCTCATCAGCCTGATCTTCAGAAACGTGCAGGGCTTCAGTATGTCCTGTTGCCACTTAGTGAGAAAATTTCAGTAGAAAGCGTAGTACACTGATGGTACAAACTGCAACAGTTCAATGAGATTTTTAAACTTGAGTTCTGTTTATTCTTGTGCTATGGAAAATTCGCACAGAACTCTAGGCATTTTCGGGCACGACTGAACTTCACCTTTAACTCGTGAAAAGGTTCTAATTCACCACCAGCAGTTAATTTGTAGAATAATGTGAAGGTTTTTTTTTTCTCAAAATTCAGCCACTGCAGATTTCGGATAACTTTCACTGACTTTATAAAGAATGGTGCAAGTGACTCGATTAATAAAACCTTCATCTTTTAGCACTTTTACAGTGAAGTTTTTGGTGGAATCATTAACAAGTTGAGCCCAGTGCTCTAGAACACACAGATCCCTTTTACCCTCTTTCTTTCTCATTTCTATAACACCAAATTTTTGTTCACATTCATGGTAGTAGTGTCCTGAAATCAAAAAGCGATGATCGACTGTTTCTATGTGTGCATTTTTTATGATGTACAGTCAGAACTTCACAATCAAGTGGCTTTTTTTTTGTCCTCCACAATTGTCACTAAAAGCTTTAATATGCCTGATTTGAGAGGGATGAATCTTAATGAACTTCAAGCGACAGGATGCGATCTCTTTGCAACCACGAAAAGCCTGGCCTTCATGCCATATGTACATGTGGGCAGATTCGCTTTCAAGGTTATGAATGTTCAAGTTGTACGTCCAAAGTTGACGTAAGTAATAAGCCTTTGAATTGGTTACATGTGGAGTTGGCGTGATTTTTTACAAGTCAAAGCATAACGCGACCTTTGAATCATCCTTTAAATTGTGGAATGCGTCTTTGGCTAATCTGACAGCTTCTGCTTTGCGAGGATATAGTTCCCTTTGAGTTTTTGCTTGTCGTTTCTTATCTGCATTTCTATGACCTATTTTCAATTATAGCTTGTCACACATAACACGTGTATCAGTGCGCAGTCGGTGAAAACTAAGATTAAAAGGGGTGTTAAAAATGTGTCTATAGGATCTTTCCTTGGCCAGCTCTACGCGTTTTTCTTCAAGGCAAAACTGAACATAGAGTTTGTACACCTCCTTTAAATTGAGTTCGGGATTCAGTATTTACGGTTGAGGACAGTGTTGCCAGTCGCTACTTTTTTTAAATTCAGATTTCTTGATTGGCACCACTTTTTTGAAATAGTAAAATTCGCCTTATTTAATGACATATTAATTAAGGCGAAAACAAGGGGAATTTTACCATTTCAGAAAAGTGGTGCCAATCAAGAAATCTGAATTTAAAAAAAGTAGCCCACTGGCAACATTGGTTGGGGGTCTTTTCTTTAGCATAATGGCTTGTGTATCGGGGAAACTTGTTTAAGTGTTCTTTGATGACTTCAATACCGTCTTGTGGAATTTTATTCGACAGTTCTTTTCTTCCCTTTTCATCGCGAGATGGTACGCCAGAAACTGTTTCTTCATTTTTGGTTATTATGTTTCACAACCGTTTGTTAGAAACATCTTCGTCTTTTTGTGTCAATCGCCGTTTAAATATGATCAAATGCTTGTGGGGTTTTAAAAGTGATGAACTAGCCTTGTATTTTGTTGGTCGCGGTTCAGCTATGTGGACTTCAACGGATACAAGTGCACTTATACCCCTTGGGCTCCAAGCGTTTCACGGTTTCGAAAAAGGGATTAAGTAATTGACCCCTAGAACGCAGCGCATAATTAAAAAATCACTTATATCTCTTTACCTACAAACAAATAGACTTATTTCCAGATAGCCTGTGCACTTAACTCAATTTTTTAAATTTTGTCACTTATACCCCTTGGCTTCTGGGGTCCTCATATATAAATATATAAGATATATATAAGAAAGGGGGGTGGTGGAAATTATAAAGATTGCAACTCTAGAAGGGAAATTTCATTTAATCTCAAATAGATGCAGTAAATTAAACTGGAAAACTGACATTTACGTCCTTTATTGAAATAAAAAAAAATTACCCGAACTCCCCCCCCCCCCCCTTCCTACTTAATCTGCTAAACGTAATCGTTATAAAATATAATATTTCGTATCTTCTTCAGAAAACCATTTACTTATTTATTAAAAGGCATTCTAAAATATTCAAATCGAATTCCCAAAAGTAGAAATTATGACATAAGCTTATATATATATATATATATATAAAAGTAGGATACGATAGTTATTTTAAGGCTGGTACTAATCTTAACAAATTATTAAACATTTACGGCAATTGGCCTATTTTAAAAAAGGATAGGTAAACACACAAAATGGTAAATCATTAATATATAAAACTTAATAAAAAATGAATACTGTAAAAATGAAATTTCCGAGGGGAAAAAGAAAAAAATCAGTATTCAGTGGACACAGATTTTTTAATATAATTATACATAATATTAATTGCCAAATAGCTATATTATATATAAATCTAATACAAAACTGACAAATCTACTTATTTTTTTTTATTTTATATACGTTAAAATAGTATAACACGTAAAATATTAAAATATGAAGCTATAAAAATATTTTTTACAGATTTATATAACAAAAGATTTTTATATTCTTCTTTTTTATTTATTTCCTTTTAAAATTATATATATATATTTTTTTTAAATTCAGTTTTTTCTGAGAATCAAATTATAAAATTCAACTTTCTACACTGTTTATTTATAATTTTAATGTTCCCATAACCGAATAATAAATGCAAGCGATAAGGGAGTGTTATACAAGGTTGAGGGGAAAACGCAGTACTGTTTTCGCCTCTGTTGAAACGGGAACTTAATATTTTCAAAGTGCTACTGTTAGAAGTCGTTCTCTCCCCAGACGTACACGTAAAATGAGGGGGTACATGAAATTTTTGCTACGTTTTCAATGCAACAAGGAGACTTACTACCATACAGGTGCTCACTTGCTAGTTAAAATATAAACTTTAAAGATATTGCCGCTTAACGAATAAGCCGATAATTTATTTAGAAATATTCTATTAATTTTACTGGCATGAGTATAATATGTTTACTGTATTTCTATTTTGTATTCACGCAATTAATTTTGGTTTTGCACTGCCACAGTATGTTTATACGTATATATTTTTTTTCACTCAAGAAACGTGAAAACAAAGATCCTAATTTTAAAATGAAAAAGATGTTTCAAAAATATTTTCAATGGAAAATTTAAATAAATACCATTTTTAAAATCCTTTCTATATGTGAATTTATGTAATAATAAAGTCTGGAAAAATATTGTAAAATATCCTTTTCTTATGTTCTTGTTTATCTCTCAAAGGATAATCTAAGTCAACTTTCTTCTCGGGTAAAGAAAGTATTTAATATAAAAAAAATAATAATAAAAATAAATAGATCTGCTGGTTTTATTATCAATTCGCGTTGCTTTATTGAATACTAGCAGGCTATGCCCGCTGCACTGGTCTTTTTTTGCAAACGAAACTTGAATCACACGAAATAGTTAATTTGACCTTGTATTTTAAAGCGACGTGGACCTTTACCTGGAATGTCCTTCCGCATTGATGAAAAACAATACGAACGAAATTGCGCTGTTGTATTATCTTCTGCGTTGGATAGAATTTGTTCTATTCAGAAGAACTCTTTTAGTTGACCATTTATAGTGGAGTGGTAGGGATATGAGACAGTTATGACAACAGGAGTTAAAATATTCTTTAGTCACCACGCTATTAAAATATTGAACATTACAATGATTGCAGAGATTGACCATTAAATTTAAATGATTTTGGGGTGATTCATATTCGTTTGTTAGTTCTTGGACTCCGGACCTCTCCGCTTGATGATATGTGTTGTTCTAACAGCTTGAATACAACTTCACTCTACATTATGTTATATTTCGTAATATACGTCTTCTAATGGAAGGCTATTACATTTTTCCACCTTTGGATTCCAGAAGAGAAAATACAGTCAAAAGTGTAACAAATTATTTGCACACAAAGCACGATGTTTAACCATCATATTCAAAAGAAAAATGAAGCATAAAAAGGGTGGAGTTTTAAAGCTGAATTATTTGAATAAAATTAAATGGACGTCATTTTCATTGCCTTTTCACTTTATAGACCAGTTGCAATCATGGTACCGTTAACCTGAAAAAAACCTCGATGACTGATACTGGTGGAAAAATAAACATTTAGTTTTCCTCCAGTAAAATCTTCCTAATCTTCCGTAATCGTATTAAGCCAAGGTTGACGTCAAACATTAGAAGTGTTTGCAACGATATAGTTCAAATGTAATAGAGTTAGTTACAAACGCGCCAAACTACTTTTCATTACATTATGTCAAATTGCTATTGACACAATTATAAGTCTTTTATCAACAAAAATCCATACATTAAATACAACTGACAATGACAAATAACGTTAGTTATGCAAAATTTTTAGTAAAAATGTTTTTGGTGAATAATTGAACTGAAGATTTTCTTTGCATTTTTCTAATGGTATAAAAATACAAGGAGATAAATAGGCTTACTATTTCCATTATATTTAAGAGGAAATTATTCTTTAATATATTGCCTAAGTAATCCCGACATTGAAAAAAATCGTTAATTTATCACTAAGATTAATTGATAGGACTGTCTGTCAGACGAAATTGCTTTATAATGATCTAAGTTTTATCTAATCAGAGTTGTATTTTTTTTCTTATATAGGCTAACTGATAAATTGACAAATATTTTTCCATGCATTGGCAATACAAAGTTTTTCAGTACATTGCAATTATTACTTTTTTCGTGATATTACAATAACAGAAGATGAAAAATATATAATACTGAATTTTGTTCTTCTGTAATAGAATTCACCATCCATAGTCTTCAAACATAAATGAGTCTTCCAACAATATAGAAAAATACTCCAATTGGCGGGTGACTGGATTACGGAAAATTTGTCCAATCTCTTTTAAATATCTTCAGAAAGGAATAGACGATATGATGAAAAAATTAAAAAGAAATGGCAAATTAAAAAGAATACCGAAAATTTATTTCAGCATGCATTTTTTTTTCTTTAATGGTGAGTTTATATTATAGTATTAACGCATAATTGCATGAATCTCCCTAATAATAACTTTAGTTCGTAACTTTGAAGCCGTGAATCCTTCTATAAATGAAATTGGCAATATTGTAAAAAAAGAAAATAGGTGTACAATATTCGGTAATCTGAGTTCGACTCTATAAAAATTACATATTTGGAAGAAAACAAGCCACCATTTTCCGTTAAAAAATATGGTGATTTTTCTTTTTTTTCTTTTTTTTTATGTGTGAAGTTGAATATTTTTTACCAATGTCAATAATGGATGATCGTAAATGTCACATTCACTTGAATACAATATCCTAAAAATATCTCTTTGTTCATGGTTTAATTTAATAATTCTACAAGTAAATACGTAAACTATTAGTCCGAAATTATCTAAATAAATCAAATTTTATATTTGGTATGTCGATTTACGCCATAAGTGAACGTCATCATTAACACGCTCACGCCGGCGCGGTGGGTCACACTCGACTGCCTCAGAGCTGACAAGTCTCCGGCTTTTTGAAAGCCAGTATTTTAATACAGAAAATGTTGTTTTATTTAATTAGAACACTTCGGCGATTTAAAGGAACAACATTTTCTCTAAAATAACAGTGGTGTGCAAAAAGCCGGAGACTTGACAACTCTGAGACAGTCGAGTGTGACCCACCGCGCCGGCGTGAACGTGTTAAGGTAACTCTATTCTTTAGTGATTTTTAAAACTTTCCAACAAAGTTGAAAAGTGTTTATGAATTCGGTTTGTCTGTCCGTCTGTCCACGCTCTAACTTCTGTAAATATACTCGGATTTTCATGCAATTGATAAAAGATATTTAGGGTCACCAAAGCAAGTTTGATATTGTATATGAAGTATGTAAGATTAATAGTTCATGTACAGGGGCACACAAAAGTATTCTATTACATTATGGTATATGGTGAAAAGTCGTTTGCAGAGTATTTTAATGACAAAATTGGCCGTCATAAAACACAACCAATTCTAAATTGGATTTTAAAATAAAAATTTTAATGTTAAAAATTATATGTACATAAATATTACATATATAAAAGCTAGTATTATATTAACGTTAAAATTTTCTCGCTATGTGTTTTGGACTTTTCTTCCAACCAGTTAAAACAGCGTCGAAATTATCTACAGTAAAATTATCTACTATACGCAATTGAAATTATCTACTCGTTATGAGAAAACAGAATTCAACAAAATTATCGTATACATTCAAGTTATTTAAAATATTAATAACTTAACTATTTTCATTTCCGATTAATAAAAAAAGAATTACAACAAATAACTGTCAATCAATCAAATGTCCTGAAATTATTTCTCTTAATCTTAAAATATTTGTTTCTGTAAATATGTATGTGGGTGTTTGTAAACAAAAGGCTGTTACTTTATTTTATTAATTATTACAATTACAACTTTGTTCATTCATTCACTTTTAACTAGCCAAGAAAACCTCTATTACATTTCGTATGTCTCAGTGTGTTTCACTACCAGATTTTTCGTAAAGTAATGGTCGCCATAAAAAAAATTCTTTACTAAATAAGGAAAATATTACTTTACAAAAACTGTTAATCATAAGAACTGAAGCTTACGAACTCTGTGCATGTTTCAACAGGTGCATAAATCATTTTAAAGCAACAGAATATTTTGCAACAAAATTTAATGTCAAAATGTAATTTATTTCGCGAAAAAAATTATTATCTTACTCTCCAAATATAAAATAATAATAATAACACAAAACGTAACGAAAGTCACTACATTTTTATGTACTACATCGTTCTTTAAAACAACATCGAAGAAATTCTTTAAATGAAACTAAAAATTACTTAAAGAAAATGTTAAATTTGCATTAAATTAATATTTAAAAAAAAAAAAAAATTGGAGAATAAATAGTAGTTGTATATACCATAGAAAGTCAGTTCCGTTATTTCAAACTAGACCAAAAATTTCACTCTAAGCCTTTTAATATGTTTTTTGTATTATTCCGGAAATTTTTGTAAACATTTATATGTATGAAAAAAAGAAAAAAAATCTTGCTTTCTGAATTAAATAACACCTTCAGTTTATATTTAAAAAATAAAAATATATTATTTTATTATCTTTTTATTTGCTTTATAACTTATTATATCAGTAATTGTAATTTATTAATATCTCTAAAAAATATATTAGTGCGTCGCAATAAAATGATTGATCAAAAAATTCAAATGATTTGCAACCATTTCATTAAAAAAAATTTTTCAAAAAAAATTTTTTTTTCTTCTTCAAAATTTAAAGTAAATGTCATTATTGGCTAGCAATATTATTTTCAACTGAAATTTTGAGAAATCTCTTATTTAAGGGAAAGCATTATTGTGTGCAATCCTATGGGAAATATGCGAGCTTTAAGACCCGTTTTCTCGGAAACTATCCGAGCGATTTTGATAAATTTGAAATTTATATTCACTGGATTATGCTCAAGATTTATGACAGGCAGTTTCTTTCTGCGACTAAAACTTTTTATTTTAGAGCAATGACAATTTTTTAGAAATTTTCTATTTTCAGAAATGTTTTTTTCTTAAACTAATTAAAAAATTTTCAAACTGGGTGTCACATATGATCTTATTTTTATACTCTATCACCAAAAGCTTTTTTTAGCGAAATTACTTGAGGGCTTTAGGTGATGTTATTTTTGACGGCCGATTATCTGCACGAGGGATATAGACCCAAGGGGGGGGGGGTGCCCTCCGTGGGGGTCTTTCTAAGGGAACTTAATTCGTATTTACGCAAGGTTTCCCAAAGTTAGAAGAAAACCACGAAAAACTCCGAACGGTTATGCCGACGGGAGCAATTAGGTTCGACTTCAGCACCTCCTGTGTACCAACTTCGAGAGTAGAAACTCTCAGCCACAGGTGGGGCCAAGAGTGCTTTAGGAGTTAATGGGGTTTTTTTAGCTGAAAAGTACAATTTTTCGGAGAGTAAAAACCTTACACACTTTTAACTTGTGTGAAGTCCTTGCACAGTTTTATCAAACGCATGAATTAAAGTTGGATAAAAAATGGTTGGATAAAATTTAGTTACAATTTAGTTACAATTTAGTTACAATTTAGTAAGAATAAAATTAATGTGAGTTGGTGAGGCATCACAGTCGTGTCTTCCCTTAACCTTCTCCGGACGAGCACCTTTTACAGAATTTTTAATTTTTTATCACCCGTTTTTTAAAACAGAAAATTTTGTTTTATGGAATCGGGAAAATGCTCGGATTAAATAAGGAAAATTTACAATAAAAATTTACTGGTGAGAATAATCACTGATTCTGAGCACCTTACGCGGCACGAATACCGGTCGCTCGTCCCCAAGGGGTTAAGCAGAAGATTATAAAAAAAGAAAAAAAATTAATATCGGTTATACCCTATATTTTATACAGTTTCTCCTAACTGTAGTTTTTTTTATCACATTAACCATCGCTGTACTAAGATCAAAATATTCCTTAAATCCCTAAGTTTAAGATTTAAAAAGGGTTGACCCTATAGGTAATTTAGGCGGCCCTAAGTAATTATAATGTTCATACGAAGCAATGATTCATTTCATTGAATAGCGAAATTTACACACAACTGAACACAAAAACAAAGAAATAACGAAATGGTGAAGGGGCTTACACTCGCCTTAATGGTAGGGTTATACCCACAGCGAACTACAATTGGCAGGATACTAAAAATTATCCATCTTTCTCTTGAAACGTGATTAATGATAGAAAGTTATCATTTATTCTCCGATTGCCTAAAACGGGGTCCATGTGTCCCCATTCGTAATTTCCATTAACTGTGCGAAACTTTGTAAGTAGATAAAATCATGAAAGAGACCTTTATAGGCTAATTTCAAGAATTTTTTTTTATCATACATATTCTAAATGAGAAAAAAACTACAAAATATCCAGATGGTGTCAAATTGACCCCATCTTAGTACTGCGAGGTTAAACTAAAGATAACGCATATCTTTTTTACTTTGAACGTGTATTTTTCTTATACGATTAAACCCAGAATTTTTCTCACTTTTCTCCTCGAAAGTATGCATTTTTATGCGAGATTAATATGCTCTCTGTGGGAAGCTCTCTAAGACAGCCTAACTGCGATTCATGGCAGTGATGTTCAAGGAAAATCACCTGCATGTACCGGAATAAAGTGATCATATTCTCCCTTTCGGACCAGACTTTTCGGAATTAAAAAAACAAAACAAAGCACGACTACTCTTGTAAATTGAATTCGTCATGTTTCACATTTTGCTCCCTGATACTGATATTGATTAATATTTTTTATAAAAGTAAAAATAGTTTTTTTAAATACCCTTTTATTAGCATTCAATGGCATACTGAAAATTCCGCCTAGGTTATTTTTTTTTTACTCCATTGCAATTTTTTTTTTAAATTCCCGTGGCGAAACATTAATTTGGCGTAGGCAATGAACTGGAAAATGAAAATTCCACTGCTATTTTTACTGTTCGGTAGAAAGCTCAAACAAATGAATTTATTAAAAAAATATATAATATTTGCACTCTTTATATTTTAAGAAAGGAAGCAAGAAAAAAAAAGAAAATTTTTAAAAGATATCTTTTCATGATTTCTAAATGGATTTCTCACCTTATAGAGTTTTTTTTTTTTTTTTTTTTTTTTTTTATTTATATTTTTTTTTTATTATTATTATATTTTTCATTTTTTTATTTATTTTGTACTGATAAGTCTTTCAAATGTTTCTTTGTTGTAGTTTCATAGCACTTTGGTGAGCTTTTGTTGGTGCATTATTAAATCTATTGTTGTTTTTTTCAACTACTATACAATTTCAGGAGCTACAGGAAATATTTGACGGTAGATCACCTATTATTAAAAATTAAGTTGTAAAAATAATAAAATGTCGTATTGTCATCCGAAACAAACCTTTGTACATATATATATATATATATATATATATATATATATATATATATATATGTTACATTATTAGATCTAATTCTGCGATTTCCTTACCTTATTCTAAATTACTACTTTATATTCACTAAATCCTTATCCTTAAATAATCTCTATCGTTAACTCTGTTAAATTCCCTTTAATTTAATGTCTCACTTGTCTAAATTGCTTAAATATTACGCTTTCAGTGTTCTTAAATTAAATGTTCCATTTCCGCGCTTGTTTCTTTCTAGAATATTCCTTAGCTTCCATTTTTACTTTCCCGCGCATTTCTGAGGTTATCCTTTTTTCTTTCAAATTCATCCGCTTGCTCTGTCCGCACTTTTTTCATGACGCGATATTCTTAATTATTCATTGGTTGAGAGCGCGATCTATGTCATATTTGTATTCTTACACTTGAGGAACAAAAAGTCAATACTCGCTGATTTTCAGCAGATTTGAGTCGTATTTTCAGTTTACATCCATCCCCTGGTCACCGTCCTTTTATTCGATTATCTAGAATTTTGTTTTAGACCTAATTAGTACTACGGAGAGATGACTAATAATCTTGGTGGAAACTGCGCCATTTGCAAGATGTTCTAATAAAGTGCTGAGCTGATATTATGTGATGTTTAAATTTATTCTGGGGAAACTTCACGGAACGATGTATTCCACAGTCTTGACTCGACAACTGCAATACAACAAATTATTATACTAATATAACAGGTTCGAATTACCTGTTCTGACCGCTTCTATTACGCTATTATTGCTGCATGTGATCCACAACTACTATCGAGACAGCCAGTACTGCATTTTCAATGATAAAGTAATCCAATGTTGCTATAATGCAACATATATATAATTCTAGCCTATCAGGAAGTGGGTTAAAATTTGATTGCAAAATTCCATCTTTGGCACATACAGGGTGACTTTTTTTAATTCTACCTCACACCACTTTTTCAAAACAAAAATTATTGACATACCATTCGAGAAATTTTCAAGAGAAATATACTACGAAATCTGTTGAATAAGTGTACGACTTTAGAAATAATTCTGTTTGCTTTTTATCGTCGAGATGCTTATATATGTGACCCGGGACTCACGATCGATTTGGCAGACTCACTCAGTGTTGACAATTAGGCGGAAAATCTGGTTACACACCTACCACTATTTCCGTATGAAACATTCATCATATTCGAATTGTCAACATAATAAAGTTGGTCGAAGAGTCGAAGAATCGACTCAAAATCTCGACTCCTTCCAAGTGCGTCCAACTGTCGACTCTCGCTAGAGAATCGCCTCAACTCAATCGTCGAATTTTAATTTCCACTCAATTTGGGATTCGGAGTCGAAGAGTCGAAGTCGACTCACTTAAAGAGTGGCTGGACGAGTTTTACACAGTGTCGGACTTGGAGAGTTGAAGAGGGGATTTTCGATTCTTCGACTCTTCAAAAGCCACTCTTTTCACTCACAAGGAAGGTCTCCTTACTGGGAATACTCAGATTATTTTGGAAAAAATACCAATTAAACTACTTATGTATGTAATAAAGAATCAGTCAAATTTAGCGGCGGATTTACAGTAGAGTGTCTGTAAAAAAATAAAATACTTTCGAGTATTTGGCGCGAAAAGACGATGGCGAGCAGTACTTTTCTTCGCCAAAAGCAAACGATTTTAATGCACCTGAAAATTGCTTGTTAATGGATTTTTAGAATGCGTGTAAAAAGTATTTAATGAATTTAAGCATAAAAAATGAGAGAGTTTAATAAATACATTTTTTTCATATTACATATTTATGTTGCTTGTTACTTAATTTTATTACTTTAAAAACAATTTCATCTATAAAAAATACTTTCATATATTTAAGCGTATTCCGTTTTAGAAATAAAAATGTTCGCAGGTAATATTAAATGGTTATAATTTACGTGTATTTTTTTAAGTTTAGCCGATCGATTTTTTTAACGTTCCTTACGGGCCATCCACAAATGATGTCACGCTTGGAGGGGGAGAGGGGGTTTCGTGAAATTGTGACGGTTTGTGACAAGGGGGATGGAGGGGGTAAGAAGAAGAGTGACATCACACATTTTGGTTAAAATAAAAGCATTAAAAATCAGCAGATTAAATTTTTAAGTTATTTTAAAATTAAAGTATTTTGTATTCATAAAGTAAGGATAAGATTTACAGCCAAATATATTAAATTCTGTTTCAAATTCCAAAATACTACTCTTTTCAATTGCTCTGTCAAATTAATATTTTATTACTATTGTATATTAATTGTTTTTTGTCGTAAACATTAATCTTATTTCATACAAAATAAGCACACGAATCATTTTTATAGTTATGCTCACAAATGTCATTAAAACACATAGTTAAAGTCTAAAAATAAAATTTTAAATATAATCTATAACGCAATGCCTTGGTTCTGAACTGCAAGTATAAGTTTATTTAATATAGCGTGACATGTGAGAAGAGGGAGGGGGGAGGTAAGGTGAAGTGTGACACTTAGTGACACAGGCGGGGAGGGGGTCATAAATATTGAAAAAAAGTGTGACATCATTTATGGACTGCCTCTTATTTAAACCCAGATATGGAAGATATTTTTGGAATCCTGACGCTTCCACGCTCCCTCCCCTTTTTTAGTAAACAGCTAGGCTGTGTGTGTATCTCTATGGATAAATCTCAATATATTATCAAGGTAAAATAAAATTTTAAAAGGGAGTAAATCAAAATCTATAAACATGAGAAAAAATGGACTTTTTTAAAACTTAGTCCCCCCCCCCCCCTCCGGGTCGGCGGAGGACTGATTATTGAATTACTGTTTGTTCGCAAACGCGTAAAATTGACAGGTGTTCTTATTCAGAAAAAAAGTAATCGGATAGCGTTTTCCTTTTTTTGCCGAAATATCCTTCAAATAATGCTGTCAATGTTGAAGTTTTCAAATGAAGTTCGGTACACGATAGCACGGGGAAAAGAGAAAAACTTGTCGTTACGGGACAAAAATCGCATTTTTCTTGATAAGCAATTTATTTATGTAAATAAATGGAAAACGCTATTTGATTCCAAATCGTCACAATAATCAGGTTTTTCAATTTTATAACTCTGTAGTTAAAAGTACTGCCGCTGAGCTCCGCAAATTAAAGTGTGTGTGTAACGGAAAAATGCGATTTTCTCCGAAACTATGTGACCAAGGATAATCGCTATAATTTTCCAGCAAAGTTTGAATAAACTACTACTGCCCCTAGCTTTTTTTTTTCATCATTTTAGTTTTAGTATATTCGGAAGTAGGCTGAAGTTTGGGAGAGGGGGGGGGGGACATATTTTTGTATCACATTTTTGACAATATCTAAAATTAGAAAAATATTATTTTGATTTCGGTGTTACGAGGTCTTTCCTATAATACCCAAACGATACACATACACATATGCATAAAAGAAAAAAAATCAAGTAACTAAATTATTCCCCTTTTTTTTTTCAAAAAATATTTGTGAATAGCTTTTAATCTATAAATTTGTTAACGCGATCAACTTACAATAGCTCCGTTTTCACTTTTTAAGTACGGAATCCTAAAAAAAATCAATGCAGAAGAGATCTAAGAATTTAAAATGTTATGATTGGGGAGGATTTTGGACATTTTGAAGGATTCTTGTCCTTGTTAGCAATAAATTTCGTTCCCCCCCCCCTACACACACACACACGAAAAAAAAAAAAATCCGTTTCCCGTTTTGTTTCATCACAGAAAACGTAAACCTTTAAAACTTGATATATATAAAAAATAACACCTCAAAACCTTCCACTCCCAGTTAAAAAGAAAATAATTTTTTAGACATGGTACGGGATTAAACAAGAATATTTCTATATTTTACAGTTTGGCTTAGAGGTGTGCACCGGCCCAGCCGGTGGGGAGGGCTAAAGCCAATTTTTTGCATCGCTGTGGTCGGACCGGGCCTTACTTTTTTTAAGGCTTTGGGCCGGGCCTAGGCATTGCCCTTTGCAGACCGGGCTAGGGCCTTTCTTTTTTCTAAAAGATTGCGCCGAGCATAGCTTAATTTTTTAGTACCGATCCGGGACTGGCTTCATTCTTCCAAGGTTTGCAAGGGCCGACATTTTAAGTGCAGGCCTCGACCCACCCCGTACGATAATTATTGTCTCGGTCTGGTCTGATCCGTACAAAAATCAGTAAAACTTGTCCTGGCCCAAAACGTTTTGGAAAAAATGTATATGTTTTTAAATTGCCATTATTGTACAATTAAAATTTATTCTTTTTAAAGAATAACAATTTCTAGGCAATAAAATTAAAATACAATAAAACTTGTGAAAAAGAACCCGTATATGACGGGATCCTGTCTTAAACTAAAAAATGTGTTGATACTTGAAAAATGAACATAATAATATGTGAGGAAAAGTATATAATACATTTCAAACTGCTAAGAAGGAAACTTGTCTATAACGTATATTTTTTTATTTTCTAAGCAATTTCGTCCTAGGCGATTTTACTGTATAGTAGTTATCAGATTCTTAAGCCTCCAATACACAGACTATGGATTAACGATATTAATGTTAACTGAATCATTTACATACAGATAGAGATTCATTAAAAAAATTAATATCGCAGCAAACGATGTTTCTTTAAAAATGAAGATTATAAAAATGAAAACAAAAAAGGATAAAATAAGTATTTTTAGTCAGAACTCCTCGTACGAAACAATTTTTAATCCTATCGGCGTAAAAATCCATGTTTTCTAGTTTTTAGTACTTAGATTTTAACATTTTTGGGGGGCCGGTCGGGCGAACACGGGATCGGCCCGAACTTTTAAGTTTTCTACCGGGCCGGATCAGTAATTTTTTTGTACGGGATGAACTTTAGATTTTATACCGGGGCAGGTTGTTGATTATTTTTCTACGGGCCGAGCCAAAAGTTTTTTCTACGAGCAAGCCGAACTTTTTTTATGTGGACGGGACTGGACATGGCCTGTAATTTTCGGCCCATAGAGACATCTAGTTTGGCTGTTTCCAGTTACCATCCAACAAAGTTTAATATGAAAGACTTCTTCTATATAAAATCAAAACCAAAATAATTCAAGCTTACGCTCAAATATTTTCTCCTGCGCGATAAATTTGATACGAAAAGTAGAATTGCGTCATCTTTACAACCAACCAACCATCTAATCTTACTTCCGCAAGTGAGTCGAGAGTCGAGTCAGTATGTCGACTCCTCAAAACGAGTAGAAGGAAATTCCCATCTCTACTAGTGTTGGGTAACTCATACATGAAGCACCTCATTTGTCCCATACACCATGACAATTTGTCCCAATACCTCAAATTTCAGATTTGAGGTACCTCGGAAATTTTGTCATGTTTGCGTCTTTTTGAAGCGGCGAGACGCGAGAGCTGTTTCGTTTCAGGAATATGAATGAATGTGTGTGTGCTGTGTCGGAAATTGTTTGCTGGTGAAAGAGTCTGAGTCCAACAGGATTGCGGCCTACGTTTGAAAAAGCTTAAGCTATGGGAAAAGGTGAAAATGAAAGGAAAGAATGTAGCAAGATAAAAACTGAGACGAATTTGGGGAGGGATAAAGGGGTTTGGTTCTGATGGGAAGAAAAGAAAAGAGCTATTTTTCTTCTCTTTCTTTTAATATTATTGAATTCATACTTCTCAACTTGTGTTTGTGCTGTGCTTGTCATTATGTATATGTCATTTAAAATAGGAAAGGATTTGACATTGAGTCACTTAAAGAGTAGAAACGAAAACTGTTCCAACCAGCCATGAGCCATCCTTTTAAAAAATGTCACGTCTTTTTTATGCGGAAAGAGGCTCATTTAGAGGTCTGCACGGGTCGGGATTTCGAGGTCCAGGCCCGACCCCAACGAAAACTATCTTGGCCCGGCCCGACCCGGTGTCAAACATAAAGGTTCGGCCCAAGTCCCGCCCTGCACGTTTATATTTTCGCAGTTCACGGCTCAGACCGTGTAGAAATAAGTAAAAACAGACCAGGCACATACTTATGGGATTACTTTACAGTATATTTTAAAATTACGATGTGTTTGCAAGACAGAAAACACATAATAGTAAAATTAATGATTACTCAGATTCTTAGATGTTCCTGTATTCAAAGAAAAATTCATTAAAAAATTAATGTAGTTTTGAATAAAAGAAAAAAAAAAGAGGCTTAAAAAGATAACTTTTGAAGCTGTATAATAAAAAGTAGATTTATAAAAATATTTCAAAGGGGGCATCTGCCCCGGACACCAGAACGAAAGGCGAAGGAGGGGGGGGGGAGTGTATGAATATTTTATTTGTCGTTTCACCCAAAAATGTTTACATGCATACATGAAATACAGAGGAACTTGTAAGCTAATGTTAAACCTATGGGAGTGTTAAATCTTTTCAAATTTGTAAAAGTAAAGTTTTTAAGTTTTAAGGGTTTCTTTTTTTTTTTTTTGCATAGGGTACCTGCGGTTGAAAACTTTTATTGCGTGTGAGGACGGGGGTTAGAGGTCTGCACGGGCCGACATTTCCAGACCCGGGCTCGGCCCGACTCATAGAGAAAAAAATCGGCCCGGCCCTGCCCGATGCAAAAATTAAAATTTCGGCCCGGACCCGGCCCGTAGAAAAAATAATATTGGCCCGGCCCGATAAAAAAATTAAAACTTCTGCCCGAGCCCGTCCCGGAAAAAAGTTAAAATCTCGGCCCGGGTCCGGCCCGGCCCGAGTGAACTTCTACAAAACATTGATTTTTACGTCGAATTGGTTAAAAATTTGTCTCGTACGAGGAGTTCTGACCAAAAATATTTATCTTAACTTTTTTTTCATGTTTATAATCTTTATTTTTATAGACGTGCAGCAGGCTGAGATATTTATTTTTTTAATGAATCTCTGTTTCTTGTATGTAAATGTTTCAGTTATCATTAATATTGTTAATCCATATTCCAAGTGTTAAAAATCGGAAAAAAATGCTATACAGTAAAACCTTCTAAGATGGAATTGCATAGAAAAGAAAAAAAAATGCATTATAGACGAGTTCTCTTCTTAGCAAGTGTAAATGTATTATATATTCTTTTCTTACTTATTAGTATATTAATTTTGCATGGATCAACACGTTTTTCAGTTTAAAACAAGGTTCCGTCATAGGCAGTTTTCTTTTCACACATTTTACTGTATTTTAATTTACTTATATTTTAATATGCGTAGAAATCTACTATTCTTTAAAAATAATAAATTTTAATGCTAGTTTAATGTTATAAATATATGTTATATTATAATGTAATAAAGTTTAATGTAGAATAATGGCGATTCAAAAATGTATGCATATTTTGCAAAAACTTTTGGGCCACGCTTAATTTAACTGACCTTTAAATGGACCAGGCCACGCTGAGACAATGATTTTCATACGGGATGGCTCAAAACTAGGATTGAAAATTTTGGGCCATGAAGACTAGGAATGAAACCAGGCCCGGCTCTGTACAGAAAAATTAAGTTAGGCCCGGCCCGAATGCCGTGAATGAAAATCGGGAATACGGGGTCTCTACGGGGGTGGCGAAAAAACCCATGTTTGCCCCGGTATAAAAAAAGGCTAGTTTTTGCCCTGGGTACACACTTCATTTTCAGTTCTGAATATGCTACAGTAAACTTTAATAGCGTTTGTAAGTTGCATGACAATCTGACTGTATTTACGCAAGTTAGATCACGCAAAGACGGGCAGAGAGACAGACAAAGCGAGTTCATAAACACTTTTAAATTATATTGGAAAGTGTTAAAAAAGCTCTATTTTTTTAATATGACAAAGAAATATTACAAAATGTCTAAAAGTATGTAGAAAGTGTAATATCTAAAAACTATATTTTTTAGGGTTCATATTTAGCATAGTATTTTTTAATTTAATTTAATTTATTTTTTTAAGTGTACGCCGTAGTGTTCAAAACGTTAAGCAACCAGAACCAGTGACTCTTTCTACTCTTAAAATCCAAATCTCCCAATGAGAGAAGAAAGGTTTTGGAATTATATTATTTAAATTTCATGTTATTTTCAAGGAGATCTTGAATGGATCTAAGCACATGCTTTTACATGTAAATAACAATTTTCCTGTTATAGCTTCTTACAATTTTATTTATTTTCCGTGTATAAGCTTTCATATATTTGTTATGCGAAATCCTTCAATACGCTTGAGCACTTTATCAATTATTTCTATATAAATTTATTCTTAAGTAAAATGGAAGAAAGGCAGTCAATAACCTCACACACACACACACACACCAAAAGAAAACTTTAAAATGTGAACTTAAATTATCAAAATGAAAGTAAAATAATTATTATTTTGCAACGAGAAAAATAATTTTGAATTGTGCGGAAAGATGCGGGGCTGAACCTTAACAGAACACCCGCCCTGTGCAATCGCCCCGTACCCGCCTGTCCGATAGCTGCGCCAGTCCTGTGGTTACAAGCCCCTCACAACCATCTCCAAACACATACTATGCTATGCCTCCCTAGCATGCAAAATTTTAAAACTCTTATTAAAAAAAAAAAAAAAAAAAAAAAAAAAAAAATCTGCATTTTTTATTTCGCAATAAAAAATAAATAACTAAACATTTCTTTTAAATCCGCTACGTCACAGCACACAGGGATTCTTAAAAATGCTTTTATTTTTAAAACTATTATTTTTATTATTTATTTATTTATTATTAGCATTTCTTTTTTTTTTGGGGGGGGGGGGGTTAAATTGTCCTATTTATTACTCTGTCGGAATAATAAATAAACGATCAAATCACAACTTCGTGTGTAAGCAAAGGTTGTCGAAAAAGATAAAAGTTTTCTTTTTCATTAGATATATTAATAATAATAAGCATTTTGTTTTTTGTAAATGTGATTTTTCAGATGAATAATAGCAAGCAAAAATATGCATTATAATTTGCAGCTTTTGTACATAACTTTTTAAAAAAAATTACTACAATTCCTCACTGAGGTTTTCCATTTCTAAAGTCCTGCTTCTTGTTCAGTATATGCTGAACAATTCAATTTTACATTCTTTGTAATCCAATTATTTTCAAGAGTACTTTAAATTCTTTACAAGTACAATGATTTATTTCTACGGATTACTATTACTGGGGGGGGGGGGGGAAGTACTTTTGATAATCAGGTAAACAGCCCGTTACTTCATTCATTCACTGCCCAGCTCTACTAATTCTATTTATGTTTTCCGAAAAACTATATACTTCTGTTTATCAACCTGACAGTAACACTAAAGTACCCACTCCCCTAACGTCTGACTTCACATTGTCAGGACAGTGGGGAAGCGGTAAGCCAGTACTTCCATCTCAGTTTAATTGTAGTTCCTGCGTTTTAACTCCTCACTACCTCATTCAATTAAAGCATTACATTGTCATGACAAAAATGTTTCAGAGGTACCTCATACAAACGTCCGAAATTTCTCGTGTCCTACCCAACACTTATTTTAGATTATTCTACTGTTATTACAATCAAACGAGGTGCTGCCGCAATGGCGCTCACTCGTTACTATAATGGTATTCCCTTCTAAAAAGATTCCGTACTATTAGGCACTTGTATTACAGAAGACTGTTAACATTACATTTTATTGGTGTGAATGAAATATATTTCTCCCTTATTTTTTAGTATTGATGGAAGCTTTTCGATTCTGTATTCCACCAAATGAAACTTACTTTAATATATAAGCAGTGGATTTTTAAAACTAAGTCACGTTAAACAGAGAAGTTCCTACAAATTACTTCGATATGTCTTGAACTTAGTGCGTAATGAAAGATATGTCAAAGTTTTTTTTTTTTTTTTTTTACATCTCAAAATTGGTACGTTACGCTGTTTAGGAAATAAATTAATATTTTTTGGATAAATGGCTTTTTGCATTTGTATGATTGTTTTACACAATTTACAAACAGAATATTCCTTTATCTATACAGTAATATTTTTTTTACTATATGCATAGCAGTTCAAAGTAAACAAAGTATTGGGAAGGGGGAAAACGGACGGCGTGATAGTTTACTCTAGTAAATTGGTTAGTCACGAACTTATCGCTATTCCTATCTGTCGTACGGTAAATATTAGCTTGCATTCCAGAAATTAGTGAGCTCTAAAACTATAGTTGTTTTCAGCTCTTGGACTCTGCACAGCATTTTAAACCCTTAACGGTCGCATTAAATTACGGTTTAAAAATTCAAATTGCTTATTGGCATCACTTTTTTGAAAAAGAAAAGTTCACCTTATTTAATGACAAATGATATCAATATAAAGCTAATTACACTATTTTATAAAACTGGTGGGAATGAAACAAATCTGAACAATCTGAATAAAAGACACAGCACGTGAATATCACGGGAGCGAGAATTAACCTCTTAACGCTCGAATTAAATTACGGTTGAAAAATTCAAATTGCTTATTGGAACCACTTTTATGAAAAAGAAATATTGACCTTATTTAATGACAGGAAAAACGATACTTAAATCTAGCCAAATTCACTATATTATAAAACTGGTAGGAATCAAACAATTTGAGTAAAAGACACAGCCCGAGAATATGACGGGAGCGAGAATTAAGGGGTTAAGGGGTTAAAAGACTTACAAGCAGTTACTCGCCAAAGATTGCAAGCGTTAAAACATTAATATCCATTAATATTTTCTATTGTTTCTAAAATCAAATAAATAAATAAACCAGAATTTTTATTTTAGGGAATTTCGTAAGTCCGGAGAAGATATTATATTGTTCCGAGAGCGAAATTGCACTTTTTAACCATCAATAACCGGTAAATGTAATATCTTCCGAGATGGCATTTTGAGTTGGAAATGCCGATGGTAATTGCGCCTAAGCTCCACCCCCTTAATTCAACATTTAAAATAACATTGCTTCAGGGATCGTACGCTACTAAGCCACGCCCCATTTTGTAAGGACTCTATCGACCAGTAATCGCATAGAGCTATCTTCTAGCTAATGAATACTGAAGAAAAAGATCTTTATAATAATACTGGTGGTTGTCCTTACATAATGGGGCATGGCTTAATAGCGTGCGCACTCTGTACTTGCATCACGAATAAGCTGCAAGAAGGCTGCTGGGCACAATAGCATGTACATCAGATCGTATTATGACATATAGTTAAAACTTGTAAAATCTCTGTAATCTAAAAAAGTGACCAATGCTGTCGCCGCTCCGAAAATGAACTTTCGGTGTCTTTCTTCGCTAATTTTAGGAAAACTACTACATACGAAAATGTAAAAATTCGTAGTTTTGTATTATAGAAATGTTTAATAAATGTGCTGAAGCAGGCCGTTTTTGAATCGAATAATTATTTTAAGACTTCAAAATCGCTCCATTCCAAAAATTTTATAGAAACAAAAACTATAAATAGGAATTTTATTGAGTTTTTTTTTTTTTTCTAAGGATATACATCATAAACTTCTCATAAGTTTATTTTTCGAATTTGACTAATTTTTGGGGAGTATTTTTCAATTTTGTATTCAAACTTGCAACATTTCAAGCGATATTTTTTTCATATTCAGAAAATGTCATTTTTTTTACATTGATGCCAATTTGTAAAACAGCGCAATTAATTATATTTCCTCTCAACTAAAAATGTATTTACACGTGACTATTAACCCTAGAACTACCGGAAATTTTACTCAAGTTTTATAAAAACATTCCACACCAGAATTTTTACTTAAAACTATTTAATTTGTTTATTTAACTTATTATTGTCTGATTTATACATTTAGTTTCTTTTGAAGAAATTTCTGGTTTGAATAAATATTTTGAATGTACATGTCGGGTCCAATGGACCCGTCTGGTAGACGGAAGGTTAAAAGCAGAAATGAAAGTTTAAAATAATAATAAAATGATCACATGTTAAAAGCGGGAAATAGGGAAAATTACGTCATAAAAATTGTATTTGTACGTGAATAAAAGTAAGAAATCTTTAATATAATTAAATTATTATGCAAAAACGTACTTTATGATGACAATTATCTTATTTGCAAAATACCCAAAAATTAACTCATTCAAGCCGGCTGGCAAGAAAACTTGTCATGCAAGTCGAACAAAATTTTTAAATATGAATACTAGTATTTTAGTT
Source organism: Maratus speciosus (assembly GCA_963932465.1). NCBI lineage: Eukaryota > Metazoa > Arthropoda > Arachnida > Araneae > Salticidae > Maratus > Maratus speciosus. The sequence goes on from OZ010797.1 coordinate 122,691,050, forward strand.
TGAAAATTTTCATATCACCTAATCTCAGATTTTGAGCGATTAAATAAATCTAAATTACAAAGTAGCAAAAACTGGTGTCGAAGAAGTAAAAAAAGTGTAAAGGAACCTCGTCGTTAATGGGTTAAATATCGTCATATGTAAAATGTCTAAAATAATTAAATTATTATGCGTGTAAAACTTTTAATGATGAAAAATAGTTCATGTTTAAAAAGATCAAATTATAATTTTGCCAAACACTTTTAAATTGAATTATATATTTTCACGAGAATCTTAAAAGAGTAAAAAAAAACTTATTAAATTTAAATAATAAATTTTTTACGCGAAACAAATATAATAGTAAAACTACGTCATATATTAAACCCATACATTTAAAACTATTTTCTTATGGAAAATATTCATATGACGTCACATTGCAAATAATATGCTGTAAAAAAAAAAAAAAAAAAAAAAAAAAAAACGCGGCTAGCAAATTTGTTTATATATTTCATCACTTCATATAATATAATAAAATACTTTCGGTTTTGTTTTGTGAGAATTACTGTTTGATAAATAGCATTAGAAATTTTGTACATACTTATTAATAAAAAAAAATAATAATAATTTACTAATTTACATTTTAAAAATATGAAAATATGTAAGGTGGTGCATTAAAATTGAGAAAAGAAATCATGCATGAGCTAAATCTGTTTAACTAGGGTTTGAACAAATTGCGCTCATTTATTTCTGAGATGTTGCCATGTTTGGTTAGTAATAGACAATTCTTTAAACAATATATATATATATATACTACTCGCAATTTTTGCTTTATTTAATGGCATATTTTTGTAGCTATTCAATTCGAAGATAAATATTAGGGAAATTTGGTACGTAATTTGAGTAAAAAAATAATCCAAAACCGACAACATTTGATGATGCTTTGTATTTAAGAATATATTTATTTAATTTTCAGTCTTTTAATTTTAGATAAGATAAAAACTTTTTTTAAATAAATAAGTATTAGTCTAAAAAAAACCGTGGAGCAAATATCAGGAGATTAAAACGTACTGTAAAGATACTGCTAGTTTTTGCAAATATATTTATAAACATATATACAAACTATTACATTTTATGAGGGAAAAAAAAAAAACTGACAATGATTTAATATTTAAAAAGACGGTTACCAAAGCAAATTGTATGTTTAAAAAGGTTGAAACTACTAACTATAATAACTTTTCATTAAAATTAGTGAAAAAACATTTTCATTTAAATTGATTGTGACCACTGTCGTTACATTTCGATATCAAAGAATGTAGTTTGTTTTCTTGCCAAAATTATTTTTCCCTATTTTTGTCTGCGATACCAACGACTATTTTTGATATCGAAGAAGTCTCGGCAGCGTTGGAAATGATACCCATGTGTTTATTTAAATTTGAAGTACAGCAATTGTGTAAGAGTTTATTCCAAAAATTCTTCAGAAGTCATTATAATAACTGTTGCTACATTTCGATGTCAGAGAATGTTGTTGTTTTCAAAGCAAAAAAATTTTTCTTTTTATCTCCGACACAAAACGCTAGTTTTCGATATCGAATCAGTATCGACAGTGTTTTTAAAAAAAGGCTTATATGCTTATTGAAATCTAAAATACAGCAGTTGATACATTGTCTGCTGTCCTTATTCCAAAATTTCTTCGGGTATTGAATTTCAGTAGCTCCGCCCCATACAACGCCTTTAAATGAATTTATTATTTTTTAAACATACTCTTGTAAATATTTATATATTATACTCAACGCACACTTTCGGCATTTATATATGATATAGATGTACATATGAGGAATTTTTTACTAGAAAATGGTAATTTTCGTATAAACATGAGATATGATTTTTATTTTTATAAATTTTCTTATCGCTATTTCACGCCGTTCTTATAAACAGAAAATTATACAAAAATTCTCAGTTATGCATCCTTGGTATCATTATAATCTCAGTTAATGACATGAAATTCGGTGCAGTAGATTTTGAAAACATCAGTTTAAAAAAAAAAAAAAAAAACATTTTTTTCTCATCAAATATCAATATTTATAAAGTGATAATAGGGAAAATATATTGTCAGATAAATAGCCACATCTGGGGAAAAAATCAGGAAATTTGATTGAAAGATATGTTTCCTATGCTTATCCGGCTATGCCCTTTGGAAATGGGAATTATACATAACATATTCTTTATTCTTAGCAATAGAGAAACTATTGTTTGTTGAAAAAACTTTAACGCCGGAAATTATAAAGCACTCCATGTCGGATTATGGCAAATTCAACAGTTTCAACATATATCCGTTATTAGGTGTAAGGGAAGTCCGGATTTTTAAAATTATGAACCACGATTGAGAAAAACTAGTTTTATTAAACTGTATTTTTCGGTTTAAGATTTTATTAGGTACTTAATCTTCTGTTTCAAATTTTGAAAAATAATGCATATGAGAGGGCGAGGGAGAAGGATTCCTTTGATCATGCTCATACTTTTTTTCGAAATTATTAAAAAATTGATGTTTACCTTTTAAAAATGCGGGGAAAAAATAGGAATCAGCTGTTCTCTGGACAACAATAAATTTAACCTTAACAACCGCTTGAAGAGTAATAATTTTTAAAAATTAGCTGAATTTCGAAAAAAGTAATTTTCTCAAAAGCGCAGTACCAAATTCCCCAAAATCAAATGTGTTGTAGAGCAGGGTTGGCCAACTGTGGCGGCACGCCGGATACCACTGATTTTTTAAACAAATAACCCACTTTTTGAATCGCAGCCATTCGATGATTAGATAAAGTTATGATTACTATGAAATTTTAGTGATTTATAGCGTGTGTAGAGCTAATAAAGGCTCGCTTTTTTTTTCATATATTTTTTTTTCGGAGACAAACATGAAAAAAAAATACTAATTATATCTATACAAGGTGGCCATAATAAAACTGGAAGTACTCAGAGCGTTCTGTAGCGCGATCTAATTCAGAGAATGACGCCAAATTTTGTAAGAAGATTAAACAAGATGTGGGACGAAAGTTTCCACGAAAACAAATGAGTTCCAAAAGTCATCGCTAGGGGAATATGGGCGCTGTTTAACGGAAAAGAGAATATTAATGCCATATTGAGCTTGAATTAAATCGTTAAATGTGCTAAATAAAAGGAAATTTTATCTCAATATTGATTCGGCATTTTTAAAACCCTCTTTTCTGTTACACAGCGCCACATATTCCCCTAGCGGTCACTTTTGGAACTAATTATTTTTTTCGCCGAATCCTTCGTCCCCCATCTTGTTTAATCTTCTTACAAAATTTGGCGTCATTCTCTCAATCAGATCGCGCTACAGAACGCTCTGAGTGCTGTCAGTTTAACCCTCTGTCTACCAGAAGGGTCCAATGGACCCGACATGTATATTCAAAATATCTATTCAAACCAGAAAATTTCTTCAAAACAAACTAAATCTATAAATCAGACAATAATAAGTTAAATAAACAAATTAAATAGTTTTAAGTAAAAATTCTGGTGTAGAATGTTTTTATAAAACTTGAGTAAAATTTCCGGTAGTTCTAGGGTTAATTATGGCCACCTTGTATATATGTATGTATAAATCATATTTGGTTAGCAATACTATTTTTCCACAAACATTCAATATGTACACCTGTGTATCACCAAGTAGTGCAATCAGTACCTATATAAATATGTACAACTGTATGAGTAGAAAGCAGGGATCTCGCTGGCTTTTAATGAACGTTAGCAATTTGGCTAATCAAAATTAAAAAAACAGTAGCCAAGTGAAAAAAACTCGTATTTTTTCACTTGTTACAGTATACATACCGCATAAATGAATCCTAGTTACGAATTAAAAATTCATTCATTTAATGGCTGATTGCAGCATACAGAAAAACCGCACTTTGATTTTTAATATACCTTAATAAAGTAACTGATTAAAGTAAGCAGTGTTTTGTATAAACATCAAACTCTTCGAAATTATTTTTGTATAAGTTTGGCAAGTTACATTGTTGATAGATATTGTTTGTGAATTTTCGGCACACGCACGTAAAAAGGTTCGCCGTGCCTGTTCTAAACTAACCTAATTTTTTGTGACATCTTATACATCAGTTATTCATCTAAATTCAACTATCCGCTACAGAAGCTATTAAAAATTACTGCATTTTAATGTCTGGCGCAATCGATAAAAAAAATTCCAAACCCGATTTAAATCATTAAAATCTTATGAAATAAAACTTTACAAACCAAGATAACTCAGTATTTTTTAAGATATTACATTCAATGATTTCTGAAAGACTTAAAACATAAAAAACAAATTTATATTTCACATTAAAAAAAACAGTATTTTTTTCTAGAATTTTTTGGCTTTTTTCGAAGCCCATACTTCAAAGGCAGTTTGAAAATTGTACTATTGTATGATGCCATTATACATGATAAGCGGCAACAATCGTTCAGTAACGCTAACATAAGAGTGCCGCCTGTATTGACACACACTCGCAAGAAAAAATGAGTAATTATTGAACATTGGCAATTAGGCGAATCTAATCGCTCCTTTACTCGCCAAATTGCATTTTATCGGAATTTGGCGTAATGGTGAGTGGCAGCGAGAACTCTGGTAGAAAGGCGAAATTTTTAATAAATGTTTTAATTCAAGTTTTATGCATATGGATTGATTTCAAATAAACGTTTGAGTGTAGATCCGCAGCCAACAATACAGTCAGTCTTGTTAGCTCAATGAAGCTAGAAATAAAGAGGAGGAGACAGATGGCGTTGTGTCTACAGGTTGGGAGTGAAGTAACTGTGGATGTTGTTACAAGATGGCGGCTGTTGTTTACTGATATCGGATCAGGATATGCGCGCCGAGCAATTTCCACTAGTAAAAACAAAGAGAAAATTCTACCTTATTTTTGACAAAATTTCTGCACACACAAGGCGTTTCACTATCGCGAAAATTTCTATTAAAAACAGGTGGAAGTTTTCCCATGAGGTAATCGTATTTACCGACATTCACAGAGGTATATTTAATTAGTTCTATTATGGAAAAACAACAGAGCCTAACTATCTCCGGGGAAAACTTCCACCAGCACAAACGAATAGATGTTTTCTCCTTAACTATGGCAGAAATTTTGCATGGATAAGGCATTTAAATAAGTGGTGGTGGTAGTGGTGGGGGGGGGGGATTATCCAAATTTACTGATTAGAAGCCTGGTTAGTTTGTCCCTACTCTAATCAATCCTGTTCAACCGTTTACACTTAAAGCTTAACATTTTTCCGGATATGTAGATTCCTCTTTATTTACAATACCATGGTTAGCTCTCATGGTAGGATTGGATAACTTAAACACTGCTGAAGCGCTCGCTCATCCCTCACCTTCTGCCCATAAGGAAACCAGTTTTCAGGTTCTCACCTCTAAGACCAACACATTCATGGTGCATTTTGTGCGGGTGTTACTTTACTATTTGGACAGCATATGACAAAAACATTTCGTAAATTTCCACCTTCATGGTTATGTCGTCAGCATATTATAATTTTAAAGAAGAGCATTTTCCTTATAAAAATGGATTTTTAAAATTTAGCTGGTTGGCAGGAATTAAAATGCTCTTGGAAAAAAGTGTAAGTCTTCATAAATAATTTTAGCAGGCAGTATTTGTTTTATCTATTTTTTTATTTAATGGCTTTTATCTCTTTATTCTTCAGCTTCAGTAAAACGGTATAAAAAAAAAAAAAAAAAAAAAAAAAAAATGTTCTCTTTAAGCATTTTAAATTTTGTCAAATATCAGTGCAAATTTTCAGGTTTCATGTTTAAAATGCGCAATATATTTTTCATTCATCAAATAGTTATATTGATATAATTTTCTATCCTTTTAAAAGAAGGCCTCGTTACAAATTCCAGATAGAGTACCTTCACATTATATGCTAAAAATAAAGATTTGTTTCTAAATACTTTATTCAATATAAATTTCTTATGGAAGATTTCTGAAAAACTTCTTTTCTCTGGGAATTCTCTTTTAATGTTTATTTCTGTAACATTAAGCGAAATGTAGAAAAATAAATGCATTATGAAATGGAATATATATATTTTTTAATAATCAGTTAGCCAGCGTTATAAGAACAAATGATACCACTACTCATAATTTTATACATGGAAGATGTTTGAAAATATTTACTTTTAGAATATTATCATTTATAGCAATAAAGCAAGGTTGCTACGGAAATCATTTTATCTTATACATCTCGTTTTTCCAAATTGTAGAAATTTTACATTAAAATTTTCGCTTTGATTAATGATATACATTCTGTGAATAAACCGGATTTTATTAATCGAAAAAAGAGGCTTATATTTTGATTATAAAAAAGTTCCCAATCTCGCAACACAACACTGCAAACATGCAATGTTGGTGAAGATTTACCGTCAACTACGTAGTTTCCTTGTGTTCGGTTTATCGGGAAAAGAGCGTTTTAGCCACTAGCTGATGTTCATTGAATATAGTAACACTTATTGAGCGGTCATGAGTATACTCAAGATTCTAAAAACAAACATTGTTGACAAAAGGCGTTCACTGGATCCTTAGCTTCGCCTACTCAATTTTGAGAAGGCGGAACTCAGGAACCTTGATTAAAATATCAACAAGAATTTATCAGGAAGATTACATCTTAATACGAAATAGTTGGCCTTTTTTTGTATAACTATATTTTTTTGTATGCCTTTTTTTGTATGACTATACGAAATTTCATATAAAAGCGAAACAATTTCAAAATATTAATTAATATATAAACTCGAAAAACCTATCTGGGCAACCGTTTTTCAGAAAAGGCGGGGCTTCCATTGTTACAAAATACAGATTACATAAGAAATTTCCCTTCAAAAATGTGTTAAAAGCAGTCTAACGCAAAGGTGTATATATATAATATGTAGACAAAGTTTATTTTACTTACCTCATTCACGCCGGTTGGTACGAACATCTGTCATTTAAGTAATGCGAAAATTTTAAATATGAAAAACAGTATATTAGTAACGACATTTTCTTTTTACTTAATCTAAAACTATGAGAGATCAAATAAGGTAAAATTACAGTATGGGAAAACTGGTGTCAACCGGTACCGAGATATTACAAATGTGTAATAGAAACTCGTCATTAATGGATTAATGACAATTTAAGAATTGAAAGCACAACCTTCCAAAAGCAACCTTTTAGTTACTCTTATACCACTATCGTTTAAAAATAAAAGTCTTAATTTAATAGACAGCGATATTTTGTTACAGTTGTTTTTGTACACAAAATCCTGATATCCAGTACACTATTTTTGTGCTGCATAATTGTGAAGAGAGTTAAAAGGGTAATGGGCGATGTAGGTGGGTTCACGTGACTAGCCAAAGCGATATAAGTAAGCGTCCTATCTTAAATGGGAGAAATAACCGCAAGATTAAAAGCGAGGTCACATCAATCAAGGTCATGCGCCACGTAGCGGATGGAGTGTGAACTACAGCTAAATACCTAACTGTTTTCTTACTCACACCACTAAAATTGTAATGATTTTTCACCTTCACTAATAACTGAAGTGGCTTTGATAAGGCGAAAGAAACTTCGTGGTGTCAAGCGCATCTGGATGCCCTATCGCTACGCCATTATTTTGCTGTAAATGTGGCAAGCAAAATTCATTCCAATGAGGGACTAAAGGTTTAGAAAATACGCGCCTAAAAACTAAAACTTATAATTTACCGTCAAATATGAATTACATAAGGTATTTTTTTAAGTAGTTGTATAAAATTAATTATTAAAATTTTATTAATATTTCTTTAAATTTCTTATAATTCTAATTTATAATCAATAATAATTTATGAATTTATATTTTTTATAAAGTAATTTAAATTTAATATTTATCAAAAGAATAACATAGCCCATGATGATATTTCAATTGCTTGAAATGGTCATGAAATTACGGCTTGTTAAATTCTACAAAAATACAATAAAATAAAGAAATAAATAAAAAAGAAGAAGAAGAAAAGAGAGCTGTTATTAAAATAAGTTTGTTTATAAAATGATAACAAAAAATAAACTTGATTTTTTTAAAATGAATTTTTAATTACCAACACTTTATCAAGTCAAAATTTTATCAAGAAAATAAAAATTTTAGAAAGACCTCATGGATCAAAATTTTATTTTTTCATACCAAAGTATACAATAGTAATACAGAATAATCAATTGAAGCTTTTAATAATCAGTATAATATTGCATATTTTTGCTGTAGTTTTAACATTTTCTCACTCTTACATTACATTCCAAGCCAATAAATCTGCCACATATTTTTTTTCTTTTTTAAGTAAAAGCATATACAATCATACACATGTAATAATGCATATGATTATATGGAAATATACATGCATACATGTCTGCAGACATTTTATATTTGTATGCGTGTGTTTCTAATATATTTGATATCTAATATATATGATTTTTTCTTTTTCTTCCTAATGCTTTTCCCCTAAAACAATAAGAAATTTAAATTAAAAACAACTATTTGGTGGGGGTTTCGGGGGGGGGGGATTTTTGAGGGAAAGATGGGAGGGTGAATGTAAACGTGCGAGTGATTAAGTGGAATTGCGCAACTTAGTCCACGCATCACTGCGGCGCATGTTCCGAGGCAGATCCCCCTTCCCCTTCATCTAAGTCATAATGTCATATATCTAATTTGTTGCAAATTTTGTCTACTTTCTGCATTTCTAGCTACTTTTCCCCTAAAACATTAAAAAAATGGAATTTTTTAATAAAAACCTTTTTTGGGGGGCTTTTTACCAAAATTTGGGGGTGTTGCCGAGGGAAATTTTTGTGGGAAGTTGCAAATTCGGATTCAGCGACCCCAAAAAATGTAGGAAGCCGATTTCCAGTACTCCCATTAATTTTGCTAGGTAGAGTCCCTATACGGTCTCTATTGCCTGGACTATATATATATTAGTGCAGAACAGAGCAAAGCAGATCCGAAAGTTGCCGGAGCAAAGTTGCTGCATGGCTCCGAGATGAAAAGAAATACAACTATGTAGATGCACTGCGCACCAGTTCAAGAGCCGTGGAATGTGGAATCGAGTTGCAGTTGAACTTCCAAGGGATACTGAAAATTACAAGGGGGGAATGTTACTACCAACAGATAGAGGCGCTCCCAATTATAAAAACATAATTGTAAATGCAACGAGGTGCTGCCACAATGACGCTCACTCGTTTCTGGTAACAACATATTAATGATCAAGTTAAAAATTAAACAGATACTTGTATTACATAAAACTGTTATTTTTAAATTTTATTGGTATGATTGAAATATTTCTTCACCTATATTTTTTAGTGTTGATGGACGCTTAGATTCTATGCTCCATTCAAGGAAATTTTCTTTAATATAACAGCAGTTGATTTTAAAAACTAAATCTCGTTAAACACAGAAGTTGCTACAATTTACTTCGATATGTGTGCGTAATGGAAGATGTGTGAAAAGTTTTTTTTTTTTTTTTATCGCATGTTACCCGTTTCCCCCCAAAACGTTTCAGAAAATACGTAAAATTTCTTTACGGCTATCGTCTTAAAACACGTATGTTACGATTTTTAGAAAATAAATTAATATTTTTTAGATAAATAGCTTTTTTCATTTTTTCTGATTACTTTATACCATTTACATTCAGATTTCTATACAGTAATAATTTTTTTTATTATATGCATAGCAGTTCTAAGTGAACAAAATATTGGGATGGGGAAAATGGACGACGTGATAATGTACTCTAGAAAATTCATCAGTCACGAATTTATCGCTATTTCTATCTGTCGAACGAAAGATATTATCTTGCATCCCACAAATCAGAGAGCTCTAAAACTGTAGTTGTTTTCAGGTCTTGGATAATGCACAGCTTTTTAAAACACTTGCAAACAGTTACTCACCAAAGATAGGAAGTATTAAAACATTAATATCAATTAATATTTTCTATTATTTCTTAAAATAAATAAATCAGACTTTTTATTTTAGGGAATTTCGTAGCGCCGGAGAAGATATTATAGGGTTCACAGGGCGAAATTGCTCTTTCTCAACATCAATAAGTGCAAATTTTCATACCTCCTGGGATGGCATTTTATAGGTTGGACATGCCGGTGGCAAATGTGCCTAAGCTCCACCCCTTTAATTTATCATTCAAAATAACACTACTTGCAGCACGAATAAGCTGCACGAAGGCAACTGGGAACAATACAATATATTTCAGATCGCATTATATGATTAAAAGTGGAAAAAAAAGTGGTATTCTAAAAAAAGTAACTAACGCCGTCGCCGCTACGAAAATGAATTTTTTTGGTGACTGGGGATCTTTTTTTGCTAGTATTATGAAAACTACTGCATACAAAGTATAAAAATTGGTAGTATTATAGAGACCATTTTTAAATCGGATAATTATTTAAAGACTTCAAAATCGTTGCATTGAAAAAGTTTTATAGGAACAAAAACTGTAAATAGGAATTTATTTGTTTTTTCCTAGGAATATATATTAGCGTGTGCAGTAGCTTGTAGTGTGGTGCAGGCTGAGTTTATTTTTTTAATTTGAGTAATTTTTGGGGAGTTTTTTCAATTTTATGTTCAAATTTGCAGCATTTCAAGATATATATATTTTTTCATATTCAGAAAAAGTCATTTTTTATATTGATGCCAATTTGTAAAACAGCGCAAATAATTATATTTCCTCTCAAATAAAAAATGCATTTACACGTTACTATTAAAAACAGAAATGAAAGTTTAAAATAACAATAAAATGATAACATGTTAAAAGCAGGAAATAAAGAAAATTGCATCATAAAAATTGTATTTATACGTGAATATTAAAAAAGTAAGAAAGCTTTAAAATAAATAAATTATTACACATGAAACGCATATTATGATGACAATTACGTTATATGCAAAATATATATAAAATATCGCCACATATAAAATGTTTAAAATAATGAAATTATTACGCGAGAAAAACTTTTAATGGTCAAAATATGTTCATATTTAAAAAGCTGAAATAATAATTTTGCCAAACACTTTTAAATTGAATTACAGTAAAAACTTTTTTATCCGAAACTCTTTTAGCCGAAATCCATTTTTAAAGTGTTTTTTTTTTTCTTTCTTTTTTTTTTCTTTTTTACTATTACATTTCTTGTATGCAAAATCCATTTTGAAAGATTTTTTTTTCTTGGTTTAACCATCATATTTCTTGTGTGCAAACGGTCCTTTCCGAACTACGATTACATATAAATATTTTCGATCCCTTTCTTTGAGTTCCTTTGAATTTAACTTGAGCTGATATAAGCTGCGGAGTGGAACGAAGAAAATGAACAAATTAGCGATTCTGAAGCTTTTGAATGTTTTGCAAAATGTTTGGCTTTTCTGGAGCAGCAGAAAGATTGTGATACTGGTGAACTAATAGTATTAAAAAACTCGGTGATAGAGCTTCAAAGCAAAAGGCAATCGAAACTACGACAAACAAAACATTTTTTGCAAACCCTTGTGATATACTTAAAAGGTACTTAATTTCAAAATTAAAATTCAGGTAATTTATTCTTTTTTCTATTTTGCTATTACTTTATTTTTATTAAGCACTTGTTACAATAATAAGAAATATTGCATATATTTCTCCTTAATCTTAAAATTGAAGCATTCTCGGTTATCCGAAAATTTCGATTTTCCGACAGAGTGTCGGTCCCAATTACTACGGATAATCGGGGTTCTACTGCATATATTTGCACGAGAATATTAAAAGAGGAAAAATAACCTTTAAAATAATTAATTACTTACGCGAAACGAATTTAATGGTTAAAATTACGTCATATATTAAACCGACGCATTTAAAACTGCTTTGTTATGGACACTGCTTATATGACATCATATTGGAAATAATATGGTGTAAACAAAAAAAAAAAAAAAAAAAAAAAAGAAAGAAAAAAAACGCAGCTAGCAAATTTCTTTAAATATTTCATCACTTGATGCAGCGTAAATAGAGGTAAATGCATCCGCAAAATATTTTCGATTTATTTTGTGAGAATTACTGTTCGATAAATAGCATTAGAAATTTTGTATATACTTATTATTAAAATAAATAATTTACATTTTAAAAATAACATGAAAATATGCAAGATGATGCATTAAAATACAGAAAAGAATTCATGCATAAGCTATATTGTTTCTGAAAATATCTAAAATTCGATCGAAACATAAAATATAAGGATAAAATTTCAAAACACTGTGCTATTCAATACCGTGGTTGTGAATGTTATTTCTAAGCAGACTGTGATTTATAAACTCGATGCGAAATGAAGGGTATGGTCAATAGTATCATTATGAAAGTCCGAGAGGCAGCGACATTTTTAACCCAACCATTTTACAGAACCTGATATTCAAATGTGTAATTGATCTTACTTACAGATCAAAATTATCACATTCCTCCCCACCTCCCATGTTTAATTTTAATCGCATAGCTGCCAACTTGTACGGATTTTTCATACCACTAAAATTTTATAGCTAATTTTAACTAAATGAATCCCCGAAATTCAAGCAAATTTAACGATTAAATAAGTCAAAGATTTCTATTAAATTTTAGTGGTAGGAAAAATCCGTACAAGTTGGCAGCTGTGTTAATGACTTGTTCCATTTTCCAACAGTTAAATAACATATTTCGCTGATTTCATCATTATGTATTTGTATTCGTTTGTAACCTTGATGATGAGCAAATGTTTGCTCGAAACCACTCGGTTTCTATGAAAGTATAATTTTGTATGTATAATTGTATAACCTTCTGAGACCCAAGAACATTTTAAGCACTTTACCTTTTCCTTTACTGTTTTATTTTCATCAAGAGGGGGGGGGAAGGGGGAATTAAGCTAGTTAGTTGTTTTAATTTCTGAAATATGTTAAGGACGCGTCCATTTTAATGGATGCTGAGGTCTTAATTATCATGACATGTAAACACAGTTCAATTAAACTTTTCATATGTAAAGTGATACTGAAAAGCAGTAAATTAACAATAAATTCAAACATATATATGATATGTATTCACTAGTAAGTTGGTTGGTTGGTTGATTTTTGACGTCCAATTATCTGCTCAAGGGATATAGGCCCAGAGGGGGAGGGGGGGGAGTGCCCTTCGTTGGGGTCTTTCTAAGGGAACCTAATCCGTATTTACGCATGGAAAATCCACGGCTCGAAGAAAACCACGAAAACTCCGAACGATTAGGCCGACGGGCGCGATTGGGTTTGAACCCAGCACCTCCAGTCTACCAGCTTCGAGAGCAGAACCTTTCGGCCACTGGTGGGGCATTCACTAGTAAGATATAAACATATCGGTCTTAAGCAGTAGCCATACACTCGTTATCTAACTCAACCGAGAAATGAAAGTTTTGCAGTCGTAATATTATGGTTCAGAGGGGAAGATTAGGCCAACGTCCATTGGTAGTTAATAACTGAAGCCGTTAGATTCACCAGATATTTATTAGATGTTCATAAAATGCACCAACTCCACTAGATGCTACTCATATTCGGGTCGTTGCTACGTCGTAAAATGTAAACCACTAGATGTTAAATATTAGAACAACATGACGAAGATACAGGAAACAAAACTCACCTGGTGACATGTGTTTTGGAAGCAAAACAATAATCGTAAATTTCTCCCTCTTCCAGCCAATGCAACAGGTTAAATACTTGCGAAAAATGCACGCGTACGAATACATTACAAGTGAACGAACCAACCCCGTAAAAATAGCCGGAAGGACGTGGCGGGAGACGGGCTGCGATAGGATTTAGCTCCGGGGGGGGAGGGGGAAGTACGCGTGACGTAGATGATGAACTCTTTAGTCTCGGCGTCAGATTTATAACGCAAACAAACTTTGGCGGGAGGCTGGTAAGGAATTATAGGATATTGAACGAAACGAATAAATGATATTAAATACATTCGAAACAAAAAGAATTTATTTCTAGAATAAAATAAAAAAAAGTGATTTAATGGGTTTTATATGATTAGACGAATGGATTAAAGTTTTTAGAATAATAAAAGAATACGCATTTAGAGCATGGAAAAAAGATAAAAGATGTTTAAGATATTATAGCTAAGTAAAAAAGGTAGATATTATAATAATTTGGAATAGTTTAATTAAGATAAAAGGGCGAAAATTTTTATTATTATATATACATTTATTATTAATTTAATGAACAACACCGAATTATTTTACACATTTTTCAGCTAAATTAAAACTTTGAAATAATTTCTTTGACTGGTAATGATCAAAAACATATTGCAACTTATACATCTAAATTTACTTTTATTTTCAATACTAGTGGGCTCTGCCCCATGCAAACTACGCTTGCCAACCCCCGTTCAGACACTGTAGAATCTAAAAGCACGCTAATCTCATCTGTTTTAAAAAGATTAAAGAAGATTGAATTATACTGAAAAAACCTGCAGCGATCTCCCTGTAAACGGGTTTCCATTCAATTCCCTTTGATTGCAAAAATTTAAGGTAGAATCGGTTGCTGTTAAGACATCCAACGGTTGTTTTCGTGTTTGGTTAAAGAAGATCAGTTAAACATTTGAAAAGAAGCTAAAATAAAATGAATTAAATAAACAGTGTCTTTGTCTCTCGGTATTTTTAACAGCGTTATAAAACGATTGACATAATACAATTACTAAAATTTGCAACTTTAATCCTTTCAAGGGCGGTGGTTCATTTTTGGACCACTTAATTTTAATTCTTAAATGCCACATTAGCATCAGAATATTGGGATGAAAATTTCCCTTCTATTAAGTAAGTGAACTAAAGCAGTTTTGTATTTCGAAATTTGTTTGTAAATTCTGGTGCCATTCACTGATTTCAAGATTTTACGAATAGAAGTATCTTGTCCGTGAAAGTGTTAAACGCATATTAATGTATTTGTTATTTTAAAGTTTCCTTTCCCTTTTAATATTCATGTGTAAATACAATTTTCAGAACATAATTTTCAATATTTTCCTGCCTTTAACACGTACTCATTTAATAGTAATTTTAAAGTTTTTTTTCTGCTTTTAATAGTCACGTGAAAATAAATTTTTAATCGTTAGGAAATATTAGTCTTTGCGCTGTTTTTAAAATTGAAAACGATCTCTATAATAATAGCCTAAGTCATGTGACTACCATCAACAGCTCCAAGCGGATCCCTTCGCTTTTTATATTCCAGCCGGCCATTTTGGTACTTTAATTTTAGCCAGCCACAGATGTGATAAGTCGCCGAATATTATTCTATCCCCATTATTTCGTTTATATTATAATAGTCCAAGTCATGTAACTGCCATAAACAACGGGCTGATTCCTTCGCTTTTCATAAGAAAGGTTTCCATTTTCATTAAAGAAAAAAAAAATTATTTTTTCGAATAAAACTGCATAAAATTTGCCATGATCACAAAGAATTCCTGGTACTTTTATGTTAGCCGGGTGAAAATCTCGCCAATAGCTTTTTTTTTTTTAACTCGCCAGTTAGCATTTTTTTATTTTTCGAGCGGTAGATTAAAACGGTGCTACTTGGTTATCCCATCGACCAAAAATCTGTCGCCTAGCTTTAAGATTAAATGCCAATAATGGTTGATCGTAAATGTCACATTCACTTGACTTTAAGGAAGTTACACATGTTCACGCCATCAAGTGATTTTTATTTCGACGTGTTATTTGTATTTTTATTAATGTTATACTAATTTATTTGTTCTTTTGTTATTTAAAATAAAAAAAATATGTCAATTTGTATAATTTGGCTATTTATATAATTTGGCGAAATTGGTCGACGGGAGAAGTAATAACATTAAAACGTTGCTTTGAAGTGGAAATTAAATCTCATGATTTGTTGCATTGTCACATACGCACCGGGTTTGGCGTGATTTTTTTTTACAATAATTTGGCGAAAACCTCGTTTTCAAATACCTGTTACATATGTATTTTTAAATTATTTTCTGTTATTTTTAAAATGAAATAACAATAAATAAAAAAAATTAATTAATAACTATAGAACAAAACAATTTATAACATTTTTTGTAAATTAAAAGAAAATAAATTCAAATAAACATTTATTAATAAATAAACAACACCCTCATAGCATGCATGGTCACAGTGACGTCATTGTGACGTCACTGCAAGTCATTGTGGTCACGTCACAACTGTGACCAAAATGCCACCACTTAGCGACGTCACATTGTGACTGATATGTGAACTTCTTAGAAAACTTTTAAAAATTACAAAAATTTTTTAAAACATGTTATTTACCGTAAAAAATATTTTTCTGGCAATTAAAAAAAAAAATTGTGACGTCACTGTTATGACACTACTTGTAACGTAAGTCTCATTATGTGACAAAAAACCCTACCATATTGTAAACTCACAGTGTGACAAAACATATGTCAAGATTAAAACTTTCCACTTCAAACAATAAAAATAATTCAGTGTTTTTTCCCGGCTAATATTTCACAACAAAATTAAAAACTTCATCAAAAAATGTTCATAAATAAAACATAAATATAATAGACATGTAATCGAACTACTCGCTTAGACTATTAAAACTATTTGAATTAAAAAAACCGTTGTAAATAGTAAAATATTTGGCGATTTTTTTCGACTATTAACTCTTGGAATGTTGCTAATGTGAAAGTATCGCTATTGAATTTTAAAACTTTATTTGAATACATAATTGATATTTTTCTTATAAAAATGTTTTTTTGTTGTTATTAGTGGTCAATCTAGAAAAAGTATTAACTGTAGAGATTTCAATAATAAGAAAATGTTTTTCTCATGTTTTCTATAATCCGGGAAATTGGTTTGTTATCTATAAATTATACTTATCAGCGGAAATGGCGGAAATTAATATACAGGTGGAGAAAGCAAAGATTTGTTTGTGTGTGGGCATGGGAAGGGACAGAGTTTCGCAATAAAGCAATGCTTTATTATATAAATAAAAACACTTGCATATTTTCAGTAATAAATTTTTCTGCTAGTGTTTAATTATTTTTAGTAGTAATTCTTAAAAAATAAATTTGGCTACTTGTGTCACACTTTTTAAATAAATTTAACTTTTTCCGAATATAAAGTAAAATATACAAAATATATTCAAAACGCATGGCGTAATTAATTATTCCTATTTATTTTTATTTTTTTCGTTTCTGGAAATTTATTTTGAAAAATATTGTTATCTTACAAGCTGTTTTACTCTACAGAAAATTAAAATAGAAAAAAAATGACAATTGCCTGACATCCCCCCCCCTCCCACTCCCCCACTAAAAACATTATTTCTCCAGTTATTTTATTTCTTTTTTATGTTGCATTTGCTACCTATAATATAAACTTTACTTTTCTATTTTTAAAAGACCTTGCATTATTGCATATTAAAATGAATTTTAAATACTCTAAAAATTTAAACATTATTTAATTTGTTATACTCCCAATATTAGTTTAATTATTGTCATATTCGACAGTAGCTTTACAAAACTTAGAACTTGAACTATTTTGAAACACATAAAAAAATGTTAAATGCATCAAAAAATTCTAGAAACGAGAAATTTTAATTGGAAGTATGTTTATAAAAATATTATGTCATATAAATGTATAAGAACGGAAAAGCCATCTGTTCTTGCCTTGATAAAAAAAAAAGAGCGCGAAAAACCGCAGACGATAAAAACTATTAAAAACAACATATTGCTTTTAATCTTTGGAACAGGCGGAAGGAGTTTTTTGTTGGACAATAGGTAGCTTTATGAACACGCAGTCTGTCAGATATAAACATTTAACCTAAAAAATTCATAGGAATAATCATTCCAAGATAATACTTTAGACAAAAATATCCGTCCGATATATTTACACTAGCTTTGATGCGTTTTAAACGATTCCCATCATTGCTATTGTATTTATTAAGTCATATTTTCTACTTCAAAAATTTGTTCTGCCTAAAACATGGATTACATCGGAATAAAGAACGGTGTTAAGGGAAAAAAAAGGGGGTATGAACAAATATTTTATTCCAGAGTTTGCTTTTCTTTAAATTATAACGATTTTAGTATTTTCTTATAAACATTTCACCAACCTAATAAAGTTTAGTAGATTTATTATTTAATTTATTTAAATAAATAACTGTATATCAACAATTTTAATCAGATGATTAAAATCAATTATATAAACTTATTTTAATCAGATTTGTTTTCTTTTAAAATATTATAGGTTAAAATCATATATTTTCTCAAACTTTAAAATGACGTATAAAAGTATTATAATGAAAGTTTAACATAATTAGCAAATATTTAAATGTATTTAATGTACTAAATAAAAAGGCCTTTTTATAGAATAAATTTTTTTGATGGTCTGAAACAATTTGCGTTGCACATTTTTGTTTAAAAATTAAGATCTGTTCAGAAGAAAAGAAGATAGTTTATTCTATTTAGAAGAAATAAGAATTTTTTTACATAATGGAGAAGTACTATTTAAAGGATATGCAGTATTAAGCGGGAAAAATCAGTGTCAATGAGTATTATTCGATGTGAGAAAAGTTATAAAAATTTATAAAGAAATATCCTTAGTTGGTAAGAACTGTTCAGTTAAACATTATGAACGAAAAGTTTTCAAAGTAAACCGGTGTCTCAATTTGTTGACAAATATAGAAATTATGCAACCCAGTGAGAATTTACATATGGTTTTATTGAAATATTTTAATTATTAAAAACATATCCATGTACTTGAATGAAGGAAGCTAAAATGTAAAATATATTTCATTAATTTTTTTTCTGGATACTTTTGATATTTTACTTCCTGAATGATTTTATACGCATAAACTTCAAAATAGATATACTATACACTTTATTAGAAAACAGACTGATTAACCCATATTTAACCACACCGATTAAATATTTTTGAAAAATTTTAAAACTTCAATTACATCATTAATATGGTGTAATTAAGTAGATACTAGCAAAATTTTGAAAAAAGGTTTTTATTTTTTAAGTAACTAGTTGTCCTCTAAACAGGACATATTAGTAAGACATATAGTGAGGACATATAAAATGCATACATAAACTAATTTTATGAGCAAATATTTTATTTTACTTTAAAAAACTGTTTCTGTTGTACAAAAATACTCCATGCTTTCTCCAATAAAAAGATAATAATAACGGTAAAATTCTAGATTATAAGATCACAATTCTTAAAGAATTTTTTAAATAGATTTTTTTCAATTACATTTTAATTGGTTACTTTTTTTTTTGTTTATATCTTATACTTTTATGTATTTTAAAGACGTCTTAACAAAATGCATCCAAAAAATCCTTACCAATTTTATTTTTAAAAATGTTTTATTAGCTGTCCTAGTTATAGGACAGCGGTACAATGTAGGTTAAAGGGGGCTTGTTATTTATAATTATCTAATCCTGTAAATAAAATAATAATAGTAATAATGAACCAATGTGTGTTTTTATTTTGTGCTTATGGTTTGAATTTTTATACTTTATTCACATAAAAATGGCTAACTATTTTATATTATTTTCATTATTTTTTATTTTACTGTGTCATGTAAAAGTTAAAAGTAAATATGATTACCTGCATTTGTAACAGATTGTATGTATAAAATTTTCACCACACGTTATTCTAAAACCTTTATAGTAAATTAAAAACTTCATCAAAAATTGTACATAAATAAAACACAAATTGAATAAACATGTAATCGAACAGCTCGCTTAAACTACTAAAACTATTAGAATTAAAAAAAAAAAAAAACTGGTGTAGGTAGTAAAATCATTGGCGATTTCTTCAACTATTAACTCTTGGAATGTTGCTAATATGAAAGTATCGCTATTGAATTTCAAATTTTTATTTGAATAAATAATTGATATTTTTCATATAAAAATGCTTTTTGTTGTTGTTAGTCAAATGTATTAAAAAGAGGTGCTAGTTCAGTAAAAACAGAGCATGATGACAGAGCTTCATGAGTAAATGTAATATTAGTAATGTGTTTAGTAATGCTATAAGAAAAAAGTATATAATTTGTCAATATGATAAATAAAGTGGCATTAATTTTTAAGGATTTTATGAATTACAAATTGAAAAATACAATTAAATAACGACATGATTTAACAATATCTTGTATTTTCTAAAGAAATAAAGTTCTATAATTTTTGCAAGGTCTTGGGCACACTGATTTAGAAAAACTGTGATATGGGAAAGTTTTTTACAAGAAATCCCCGATTGCAACTAAAGGAGAATTTCACTTAAAAAAAAAAGGATGTATTTCGCCCATTTTAAAAAGAGCAGGGTACTGCAACTTTAAAAAATGGCCTAGATGGAACAGTAAGTAATTGCAGAATTAATAAAAACAGCAAATAAATATAATTTAGTTAGTAGCACAAATAACAAAACAAGCAAATATGGTTTGCAGCTCATCTTGCATTTGTACAAAGGAATATTACTATTAATCTCCGACGCTTTGGACGGAAGCGAAGATGACATTTTATGGAATGACGGAGATTCTTCATACACCGATTCATATTACAATAGTGGTACTGATACCCTTCAGTGAAAGTGATTTATTATGAGAATTTTTTGTAAAAATTTTCACAAAGATTATTTGTAAATTTTACGTCTATAAAAATATTACCATAAAAAGAAAAATGGTATTTAATAAACAGCACATAGTTTGGAAACATTTGATAAGTTACTAATTTTATTATAAGTTTTTTTTTATACCAGTAATGTTTTAGCATTAGAGTGTACAATATTGTGTAGTAGATTTCCCCGCAAAATAGTCGCACTCAGACTTTCACAATGAAAAATTGGCAAAATAAGTGCGACTATTACGCGAGTAAATACTGTAGTTGTTGAGCAGATATCATTCTTTCCTTCTTCTTTAGCTCAAATTTCTTGTAAATTTATTATTGCTAAAGCAGAATGAGAAAATATTACCTAATTATTCTTTTACTCTCAAAAGTTTTTTATACTTCCTATGATGTTTATAGAAAAGAAAGAATAACTTGATTGATTAAAGGTGAATATCGTAAAAGGATTACGAAGGAATGCAAATTTCGTCAAAAGATCATGGAAAAGAGCGAATTTCATCTAAGAATAGAAAATTTTGCCAAAATATTGTAGAAAAAACGCGAATTTCGTCAATGGACCGCATAAAAGGCGAAATTTTTAAAATAAATCGCGCAAATAAGGCGAATTTGTGAAACGATCGCGAAAAAAAAATTAAATTTTTTCAAAAGGCCATGGAAAAAACGTGAATTTCATCTAAGAAACGCAATTTCGTCAAGAGATTGAAAAAAAAAAACGTGAATTTCGTCAAAGGATCGCGAAAAAATGCAAATTTCGTTGAGATCGTGGAAAAAAGCGAATTTCATCTAAGAATAGCAAATTTTGTCAAAAGATTGTAGAAAAAACGCGAATTTCATAAATGGACCGCATAAAAGGCTAAATTTTGTAAATAAATCGCGCAAATAAGGCGAATTTTGTCAAACGATCGCGAAAAAAATCTAAATATCTTCAAAAGGTCGTGGAAAAAAACGTGAATTTCATCTAAGAATCGCAATTTCGTCCAGAGATCGAAGAAAAACGTGAATTTCGTCAAAGGATCGCGATAAAATGCAAATTTCGTCAAAAGATCGTGAAAAAAGAGCGAATTTCTTCTAAGAATAGCAAATTTTGTCAAAAGACTGTAGAAAAAAACGCGAATTTCATCAATGGACCGCATAAAAGGCGAAATTTTGTAAATAAATCTCGCAAATAAGGCGAATTTTGTCAAACGATCGCGAAAAAAATCTAAATTTCTTCAAATGGTCGTGGAAAAAAATGTGAATTTCATCTAAGAATCGCAATTTCGTCGAGAGATTGAAGAAAAAAATAGAATTTCGTCAAAGCATAATGAAAAAAAGCGAATTTCGTCAAAGCATAACGAAAAAAAGCGGATTTCGTCAAATGATAGTGAAAACCATGAAATTTGTCAATAAATCGTACAAATAAGGTGAATTTCGCTGAAGGATTTCGAAAAAAACGTATATTTCGACAAAGAATCCTGAAAAAAACATTCTGAAATTCTTCTGTGAACTTCAGAATTTCCTTTTACCCATAATCACTCCTGCCTCCATTGTCATGGTTCATTGATTGAACTCGAATAGCGATTTCATTTTTCAATAAATGTATTGCATCTTAACGCTGTTACAACATTGTCATTGTAGTCACATATTCGTCACAAAGTTAATGACAAAATCGTCACAAATTACACAATTTTCACAGAATTGTCACAATGTGACTTCACAACATTGTCACTGTCGTCACAGAATCATCACAGTGTTAATGACAATTTCGTCACAAATGACACATATTTCACAAATTGGTCTCACCGTGAATTCACAAATTGGTCACAATGTGACGTCACAAATGAGCTCTAAAACGGCCATAACGACTTCACATTCTAGTCACTATGACTTCACATTGACGTCACGTGACGTCACATCGACGGTCACAAAGTCACAGTGTGACTTCACAAAGACATCGCCGTAACGTCACCATGCCTTACGGGCAATAGCCGGGTTACCATGTCAGGCAAAATAACGCCATTTTGGCGCCAATTATGAACCCCGTTGCGTATATGACATCTGTGTCTAATATTTTTCTTTTCGTTTCGTTTAAAAAAAGAATGAAGTAAAAGCCATTTATTTTGAAGGTTTCAATTTTAAATGAAAGTTTTGTATAAAATAAAATGATAATGAAATACAAATTGAATTCTGAATAAAAGTAACATGATTCATTTCTTAGCATACATTTAAGGGAGACCAAACTCGTCGCTAAATTAATTTAAAATAATCTTTTCTAAAATATGAAAAAAAAAAATATCTGTTATGATTAAAATTTGAGTTGCTATCATTAGAAAAAGTATTTAAATTTAGAAAAGAAAATTAATCTTTCGAAAACTAATTCTAATTTTAAAATTGTAATACCAGTTTTGAGATCTGTGGATCAATACGGAATTTTGGTGTTAATTTCATCGCAAAGTATTCCATATTTTAGGAGAAATCGCCGTGAAACGTAATCAGTTGTTTAATCAGTAGTTTCATAGAATCGTTACATAAATTCGTTTCAATTCGATTCATTAGGATTTTATATATATAGGGTAGACATATTATTATCAATGTAATTTTTTAAGTAAACACGTGCTTTAAATTTTATGTGCATTTATGCTTCTTGATCTAGGTATTGTGAAATATCAGGAGTGTGTGGAATTCTTGAAGTAAACCTAAAAGGAAACATAATTAAAATCAGATTCAAGATATTTGTGAAAGTACAATATTCTTAATTGTATTAAATTAAATTTTTTGTTTATATTTACGAATTTCTACCAGAGAAAAAAGTTAGCTGAAATCATTATTTTAATTTACATATAAAAAAAGTTTTATATGTACATAATTTATAACTTGAACTTACTTCAATCTCTCTTCCAAATCAAATTGGGTTTTTGATATTTCGCTTTTTCACTTCCGTTAGTTTGGCTTACTGAACCGCCAGAAAATTTTTTGACTATTCTTTAGTATCCTCCTTTACAGCTTCAAAAGTATCTTCATAAATTTGATTAACATTAAAATATTCATCACTAGAATCACTAAAATCAAGATCAGAATCTTCTCCATTTGTTATCAGCTCTTATTCTTCTAATGTCGTTAATTTTTTGGATAAAATAAAATACAAAAACAATATGTAATATTTGTTGTCTCTTTTTTTATAAAAACAAATAAAACATTACAGAGAAATTAAATAAACATCAAATACTTGGTAATCTAGCACATGATTAAAACCAAAACTAATACTTAAATTAACTATAACTTTACTAAGTAAAACCCAACATCCATTTTAATGATTTTAAATTGAGTATTAAAGCAGAAAAAATATCAAAATATAGTTAAAAACTACCTAGGGTACTACAAAAACATTAAAATTAACTTATACAATCTAAAATGTGCTTAAAAAAGAAAATAAGTAAAGAAAAAATGGTACTATCACCTGGTCGAATACCACGTTGACTCACACACTCCGCCATTTTTCAAACAAACGAGAAGTTGCTGCCAGATTCTAAAAACTTTAAAGTAATCTTTGAAAGGTATATATATATTGGAGTATCAGGATTTGCTTCCAAAGAAATATTTAATGGGATTAGTAGGTTAGGTGCGTTCGTGCTTTGACTATTTTCATAAATATTCAGACCTTGGTATAATAATTTTGCACTCTTATGCATAAAAACAAAATTTATTACGATTATAATAATTATATTCAGCAATACGGAAATAATAGGACTCTATCTTAATAAGGACGTAATCACTATATCAACCTAGAATCACTACCTATCATGGGGTTTTATTAAATTAATTGCATGTGATATGATTTAATAGAATATTCACTATGGCATCCTAGAATCATTACCTGTCATGGGATGGCATTGAATTAATTATGCGTGATAGGGTTTAATATAATGAAGAAAACTTTTATTATTATATTTTTATGTTTTGATTGGATTTTCGTAAAATTTGAACTGACTCGACAAACGTCAGCAACGATTCTATACATTAAATTTCAAACCATTGAGTTGAGTAGTTTTTAAACTGTTATATGCGTACAGACGGACAGACAGACAGGCGGAAGGGCGGAAGGGCGGACCAGGCCACGACTATAAGTGATACGTATTTATTTAATAACGAACGCATCTAAAAAGGGAAAGTCATGCTTCCAGCATAGAGTATGAAAAACTTTCCAACACATTCAGAAAACTCTGACAAAAATTTACAATTTATTAATGAGAAAGATGTGTAAATAAATAGTTTATAAAATGCATAACGTATTTGTAAACCCAGTTTCTGAAATTACCATGAATAATACGAAAAATATCCGAATTTTTTTTTGTGCAGCCCTGTATAGATTCATACATTCTGTGCATATTACATAGTGTGCTAAATGTTAGTTCAAATAAACGCACAGCTCAGTTGAAAATTCCCATTAAGAAATTCCCGTCAATAAACGGAAATGCACTTGAGATCTTTTGAGTAGCCCTGTAAAATATCTATAGAACTTATACAAACCAAGTAATATGCAAGAAAATAGTTACAATTTAAAACGCGTATCCCAACTGAAAACGCATTTCCAGCAATTATTTTCAAAAGCATTACTTTAGTCTACTTTAGTGTATCCCTGTAAATAAACATTATTTATATGTCCTTATTTCGATGTAGAAATATCGATAACCGATGTTTCGATGTATTGTTTTCTTTATCGATATTTCGAACAATAAATTATATGCACAGTAGATTCTACAGTAAGCGTTCTGTAGTACAGCTCAGTCATATATTTAAATTTCTTACATACAAATTTCAATATAAGTAGAACCTCTTTTATGCGAAACTCTTGGTTAACCGAAATCAATTCTTAATGTTCTATACTTTTTTTTTCTACTATCACATTTCTTGTGTGCAAAATCCATTTTAATAGTTTTCTTTTTCTTTTTCTTTTTTATTATCATATTCCTTCTGCGCAAGAGGTTCTTTGCGAACTACGAGTACATATAAATATTTTCGATCTCCTTTCTTAGGGTTCCTTTGAATTTAACTTGAGCTCCCATAACCTGCGGTGTGGAACGGAGAAAACGAACAACTTAGCAATTCTGAAGCTTTTGCAAAAGGTTTGGCATGGCAGGAGACTGTGATACTGGTGAACTAATTATATTAAAAAACTCCGTGATAGAGCTTTAAACAAAAGCAATCGAAACTGCGACAAACAAAACCTTTTTTCAAACCCTTCTGATATATGTAAAAGGTCCCAATTTCAAAATTAAGATTAAGGTAATTTATTCTTGTTTCTATTTTGCTATTGCTTTATTTTTATTAAGCACTTGTTACCATAATAAGAAATATTGCATACATTTCTCCTTAATCTGAAAATTTAAGCAAATTCGATTATCCGAATATTTCGGTTTTCCGAAGGATGAAAGGCCCCAATTACTTCGGATAATCGAGGTTCTACTGTATTGAAAACATCATTAAAATACACCGCAAACGATTTTTTTCCCATAGGCCGTCATGTAATGGAATTCTTTTGGGTCCCTGTAAAATGAACCGTTAATGCTCAGTCCTTCATTTTCAATACCTAACATGCCATAGTAAGCACCGAAACCATATATCCATTGCAAGATAATCTGCTTATATTTACGTAAATCAGAGCACAGACAGACAGACAAACCGAATTCATAAACACTTTTCAACTAAATTGGACAGTGTTCAAAAAAAAGAAAAAGAATTTTTTGAAGATTTAAGTGATATATGACATCTTAAAAAGATAAAAATTAAAAATATCTTTAAAAGATAAATTAACAATGACTGAAACAATAAAATAATAATATAAAATTAGATTACATCAGCATTTAAACCAGCCTCTTGCCAATGAATATCCAGTGCACGAAATATGCTTTTTGTGGCAACAACATGCTTCGAAAGGCAAAAGTGGATTTACACACATTACAAATATTTCTTATTTTTGAAAATTGACACAAAGAAAAAAGTACTAATTATTTAAGATGCATTTACAATTAAGTGGTGCATTTACAATAAACATGATGCTAGGAAAAACATTTGTGGCATTGTGAATGAAAACTATATTTCTAAAAATATTTCAAAAAAGTAAAATAGCTCGCAATCTTCACAAAAATACACCAATTAGTATATATAAGTTAATGAATTGAGATAATTATTATTTTACTCTTTTTCATCTTTATTTGAAAATTATTTTTTCCAAGTATTCTGATTCAATCGTTTTCTTAATCAAAAAGACAATTAAAATAGATAAGTTTTTCTCTCATTTTTTTTTCTAGATGATTTTCTTTCTGATTAACCCATATTAGACCACACCGATTAAATATTTTTGAAAATTTTTAAAACTTCGATTATATCATTAACATGGAGTAATTAAGTAGATACTAGAAAAATTTTGAAAAAAAGTTTTTAATTTTTTAAGTAACTAGCTGTCCTATAAATAGGACATATTAGTAGGACACTTAGTAAGGACGCATAAAATGCATACATAAGCTAATTTTATGAGCAAATATTTTATTTTACTTTAAAAATGCTGTTTATTTTGTACAAAAATGCCCTATGATTTCTCCAATAAAAAGATAATAATAACGGTAAAATTCTAGATTATAAGATCACAATTTTTAAAGATTTTTTGAAATAGATTTTTTTCAATTAAATTTTAATTGGTTACTTGTTTTTTTTGTTTATATGTTATACTTTTATGTCTTTTAAAGACGTCATAACAAAATGCATCCAGAAAATCCTTACCAATTTTATTTTTAAAAATGTTTTAGTAGCTGTCCTATTTATAGGACAGCGGTCCAATATGGGTTAATAACACAATAGATAATGAATGTATCTATTTTCCACTGCTCAGTTTCAAAATATTAGCTTTAAAAATAAAGCTGTGAGTAATTTATTAATAAATGTCGATACTAACTTACATTACATTTATACAAACTTATTACTTAAACCTATTTTATTCAGTTTAACAGAGTTAATATCTAATTCCTTTTAAATGTTCGAAATGGTCACCATAATTTTTTTTTTATTATTAAAAGTGATATGAACAATAAAACAAAGATATTCAATATTTAATTTTTTACTTATTACAGTGCAAGTAATTCCAAAAACATGCTTGTTTAATATAATTGGTACTCATATATTAGTGCTTGTATTAAGTAATTTACCATCTATCATACCTTAATTTATAACTTATCATTAGAAACAATAATAATAGTCTTGGATAATAATAATAATGCAACTCAAATTTTTCTCGGAACTAAGCAACGGAAGTTCTGCAATTTCATTATCAATATGTTGAGCATTTTCGAATTTATAAATAAGAGAGAAAACATCGAGGGGAGAATGACGGATTTTGTAGTCGCCTGCTATTTTCGTTTGGCGGATTTTTATCCTAGGCGTCTTCAAACGAAGAAATAATATGTCGGACAGAAAAATGAGAAGGGGTCGATTTCAAATGAGTTTCATGAGTTACTGAGATATGTACTTTTCCCGATAAATCTGTTCACACAAATTTCATACCATAAGATCAATGTGGAATTTGGTGCAGAAAGAATCACACATAACTTTTCGTTACATAATAGTCTCATATATTTTAAAATTTTACTGCAATGTGATACTCTCAGAGTAAAATATATACTGCTGTTCTGTGCAGGACTAATTACAACAAAATTCCTTACTATGGTCATATAACAACTGCAAAATTTAAAAAGATTTTGTTATATAAGAATAGAGTGATTTTTATTAAATTTTCAAGGCTTAGAATCTTCTTTGTATGCGATACTCATTCGATTTTTTTTTTCTTCATGCGATTTGACAATATTTCTACGATAAGAACTAAGAAGGAAATGATGTGTCCAAATATTAAAAATATAAACGCAGGAGCAACATCTGTAAGGGTTAATACTCTTTTGTTGGTGTCTTTTTTCCTCGTGTTTCATTAGTCTTGGTAAACGTAATAAAAATGTTCTATCGTTATTATACTTGAAATACAATCCCGAAGCCATAAATCTGTAAACGAGCTTTTCTATCAATTTTTTTCAACAGAAGTCTTTGCGGAAAGGCATTGCATTCATGTCTTCAAGGAAACGATCTTCAGAGACGAATTTTCGTCCTATAGTCAAAATATCAACGTCATATGTAGAGACTATAAGAGCGAAATTTTATATGTTTATGTCGTAATAAAACTCTAGAAAAGTATTTTCGAAACTTAAGTTAATCGTCAGAATGTCTCGTCCAATTATTTTTAAATTTTCATCTTTAGATTCTAATAACATATCAGAAATTGATGAGTCTAGATCCGTTACGCAGTGATAGTGTCCTTCTTTAACAGCCTTATCCAACTGTGGCACATTTTTAATTTGATTGATAGGAGGAAATGAAAGAAAAGACAGAATTACGGAATTGTACGTAATATACCAAAGACATCGCCATTAATGTTGAGATGATGGCTATTCAAAGAGGCATTGAAAATGTTTGTAAGATACCAAAAACCTGTGGTTTATACTCTGCTTTTCGAGTCAT
The DNA here is from genome assembly GCA_963932465.1 of Maratus speciosus. Taxonomy (NCBI): domain Eukaryota; kingdom Metazoa; phylum Arthropoda; class Arachnida; order Araneae; family Salticidae; genus Maratus; species Maratus speciosus. The sequence goes on from OZ010797.1 coordinate 122,720,187, forward strand.
AAATGAAGAAGTATCAAGTTCAAACGGGAAAGCGAAATCCACTAAATCTGTGTTTACTTCATTTATCATGAGTTGATCAATACCGATATCAATTTTTGATTGATTTACCAGCCCTATTATTCCTGTCAATATACCATTCGGAAATCTTAAACTTTTAATTTTCAACAGATTTATTATGAAACTAAATAAAAACTATTTGGCTTCTTATTTTGTTATGAATATGCTTCAACAACTGAAAAATAAAAATCTGGAAGCGATTTAAATCTGGGTTGTATGTGAGAAATTGTAGAGGGAATATTAATTCAGCAAGATATTATTCTTTAATTTCAATCATTAAAACAAAGAAGCTTTAATTATTTTTTACATTGAATTAGGAATCAAATAAAGTAAAAAATTCTTCATGATTAGAATAATTGTCTATTATTCGTTGTACTATAAATATGTTTATTTCGTGAAATTTCACTCGTAAAAATCACTTTCCATTTCAGAGAAAAATTCACATCTGAACTCACCGGATACTGTATTCGAGTGGACGTCGGTTTAATAAAAGAAGAGTTATGCAGGCATTAATTAACTACAATCAAATTTTAATTAAAACTAAATATGTACCATTTTCTACGCGTTAAATGTTAGCAATCATGCGTATTTATGCGTTTATCTTTTTCAACTGCGCAAATGTGTTCTTTATAATAAAAGCTGCTTCTGAAGAGTATTTTTCAGAAAAAAAAATTGCTCAGCTTAGAAGTTTAAAAAAAATTAACATATTCTAGTTCAGATTTTTTGATCGCAAAGTCCAAATTGAAATACATACCAGTTTTGAGATTCTTGTTTTTTAAGTTCTCGGATTAATTTATCGATATTATCCTCTTTAACTGCATCTTCTTTCTTTCAATTTAATAGAAATAACACTTTTCAGAGAATATTTGTCTACTACTCAAAATAAATTTATAAACTGCTATTCTTGTTGATGCTAGATTTTCATTCTACTTCAACTGCTACAACAATGTAATCAAAAATTACCATAAGAAATATTTCCAACGGGGTAAAAATGCCTAAAGTTTTATCTATTTTTGTATGTATTATTTTATACTGGAAATTCAATTTTGAAAGGAAAAGCTTTTTTTGAATAATATGTATATCAATGAGGTAAGTTGCTTCAAAAGACTCCGTAATTTAACGATCTTGCTCTTTTCAGATCTATTCTTGGAGAATAAAAGTCAAGCTAATAATACTTTCGGAATAATAATTATCTACCTATAAGTCAAGAAATATAAGAAAGTTATGAACATTTATAGTACCTATGCACATCAAACTCCACAAAATCGCAATAACTACATTATAACATACAATGCATAAAAAAAAAATCTTCCAATACAATTGACTTCAATGAACTTTCAGACATTGAAAATTAAATAGTTTAAAAATGATCCAAATCTTTATTATGAATCATAATAACTAAAAATACCCCACAATAAAGTTTAAACGAGTTTAGCACGTTAGGTCAGTATTTTAGCCTAATAGATCTCCCAGACGGTTAATTTTAAGAAAGTTATTTTATTTACCATGAAAGAACTTACAAAAAATCTGCGTTCAAGTAACGTTCTACGCACTGCAGATTAATGTAAGTTCATAGCGACATTTAAAACGTTTGCTGTTCTGTCACCAGTTCCTAGAATAGTATACGTTGAAAAAGCAATAATAGTTCTATTCGGAAATAGTATTCAGTTTTTGCAAATTGAATTGATCTTCTAAGAGCATTTCATGTTAAACCATTTGTTTCAAAAATAATATTTCACTATGCATGACCTCTATTACATATTATTAGGTGGAAACTTCACTGGCTCATCTAACGGTAAAACAAGAGAAGGGGGGGGGGGTTCAAATTACTCGAACAGTTTTGATAAACATCCTTTAAAATGAAAGTAAAATATTGAAGTTATTCAAATTAATATTCTTAAAGTATTGTCATTGTTCAACTAGTTGGATGTACCAATCCCAAAACTTTCTTCTATCTCATACATGTTAATACTTGAAAATTCGCTATCACACTGCCAAAATTAAACGGCAATCTATGCCCATCATGAGGATTCTAAAGATATGAAATTCCGTGCATTAGATCTTGAGATATGGCTATCTCTGAAATCGTGTAAATTCAGCCTAGTAGCGCCACCTATTGGGTGCTTTACACCAAAACCTATGTTACATCAAAACCACCAAGCAACCACCCGTAAAGCATGGTGACGTCACGGCGACGTCGTTGTGAAGTCACAATGTGACTTTGTGACTGTCGATGTGACGTCACGTGACGTCGATGTGACGTCATAGTGACTAGAATGCGAAGTCGTTATGGCCGTTTTAGAGGTCGTTTGTGACGTCACATTGTGACCACTCTGTGAAGTCAGTGTGACAAATTTGTGAAAAGTGTGTCATTTGTGACTGGCATTAATTTTGTGACGAACATGTGACGAAAGCGACAATGCTTTGAATTCACATTGTGACCAATTTGTGAAATATGTGTCATTTGTGACGAACTTGTCATAAACACTGTGATGATTTCAAATGAAAATCAAATTTCAAATTAATTGCTTAAAAGGCGCAAAGGCCAACCTAGTGAAAAATATTCCATGCCCGGACTCGAACCCGATCCATCAGTATATCGCACTGACATTCTACCGACTAAACCAGATGGAACGATACCCAGCCTGGAAAATTTCACACAATTACATGATGGCAAGGCTACAAAAACAGCACAAGATGGGATATTTATCGTGAGCCACCGACATGGAACAAACAGGAAACTTAATTCAATCTATATTAATACTTGGAAATTTTTACACAGAGAACCATTCGCCTTGCATACAATATTTCAAATGAAATTCAAATTTCAAATTACATGCTTCAAAGGCAATTTTAATTTGAAATTTATTTTTCATTTGAAATATTGTATGCAAGGCGAATGTTTCTCTCTGAAAAAATTTCCAAGTCTTAATATAGTTTCAATCGATGCTGGATTTGATTAAGTTTCGTGTTCGCCCCATGTCGGTGGCCCACGATAAATATCCCATCTTGTGCTGCTTTTGTAGCCTTGCCAACATGTAATAGCGAGAAATTTTCCAAGCTGAGTGTCGTTCCATGTGGTTTAGTCGGTAGAATGTCAATGCGCTATACTGATGACACGGGTTCGAGTCACGGCATAGACTCTTTTCACTAGGTTGGCCTTAGCGTCTTTTAAGCAATTAATTTGAAATTTGATTTTCATTTGAAATATTGTATGTAAAGCGAATGTTTCTGTGTGGAAAATTTTCCAAGTATTAATACTGTGATGAATTTTAAAATGCACAATTTTAAAATAAAGTTTTGTTTGAGATATAAAATCGTATCTTTTTACCTTACTTTTTAGCAAAATATAGCTATTTTGGAGTCCTATTCTTCTAAAATAGTTTTAATTTTTCCACTTAAAAAAAAAATGTTTGTCAACTGACATCTTTCTTTATTAAGTTCTAAGCTTGATCTTGAGTTCAAGCTTGATATTAAGAATGTGTAAGATTTTAAGGTGTTGTGGTTGTGATTAATCTTTGCTTTATTAAATACGACATAAGCCATATTTATTTAATTTTTTTTTATTTCCGTTTATATTGTATTTTGTGAATATGAGCTAAATAGATTTGGTATGTTCTATAGGAAAAGACTGATCTGGGAAATAGAAAAAAACAAGTAACAAAAATCATGCGTTAAGCATAGATTATAAAACACTTTCCAACACTTCCCGAATGCTCATTTTAGAAAACACATAAAACATTTGAAAAACTGATTTCCGCAGTTACTGTCCATAGCTAAATAGGTTTTCCAATTCTTTTGAACAGCCCAGTATTTGATCTGTAGGTTGATATATATATTATATAATGGGATAATTTAGTTTAGCAAGAAAACGCATAACAGGTTGAAACTCTCTTTCAGCAATTTATACTAATATATGGAAACATACTTGAATACTTTTGTACAACCCTGTAGTTGACCTAGAACCTTCATTACACGCTACTGTTTAGTTAAAATTTAATTCAAACTAATACACACTTAAAACAGCTGAAATCACATTTCCAAAAATTATAATTTATAAACGGCCATGTATCCAATTCTTTGCATGACCCTGTATATCATTTTATCTATATTCTACAAACAGTAAATTAAATACAGTTCAGCGTAAAAATGCGTAACTCATTTAAGGATTCATAGGAGATGTAAATTCATTCATAGTAAACTCATTCATAGGAGATGTAAATCTGGTCTATTTAGATGCTTCGATAAACATTGTGTTAAAATAAGGACGTTGACTGAAATAATAAATTAAGAAATTTGCTTAATTTACTATTCGAACACAGTGGGTAGTGCAACCTTCCACCGACAGGGAGCGCGATATGTTCTATACAAATATTACTCTACGAAACAGTGGTCAAAGGGCTGTTATAACTTACGGGAAAATTTCAAGTCGATCCGTTAGTTCGTTTTCCAAATTTTAACGAATTCGCGTTCATTCTCTGTTAAAAAAAAAGCGTTTCTTTTTCTTTTTAAAAGTCGATTTTTTTCCATTTCGAACAAAAAGTTCTGAATCAATTTTTTTTTAATTTACCGGTTCTTAATTAATCTACAAATATAGGACAAGAAGCTAAAGTTTAAAATCTGCAAATGCTGTATTTTTAAAATTTTGGTTTAAATTTAAACTCCCATTAAAAGTTTACCCTATGGTTTTTAACTACTCTCCAAAATAAAAGTAGGTGTTTTTCAAAGCAGAGATAATGTCTGTAACTTTTAATAAGTAGCATATATCTCATGACTCCCTCAAAAAACGACATATAAAAATCAGAAACGCTAATTTTTTAAAAAGAAATCTAGAGCCCCTCCCTCCCACCCGGGAATTTCACGCACCACTCTTTTTTACACTTTATCTTTTGTGTTATAAACATTCTTAAAGTTTCAAACAGATTACCTTGCTAAATTTCCTAATTTTAACAAAATCGCGTTATGTTAGTTCCATATTCCGCTACCAGGGAGCGCACTCTATTCTTAACAAAAGCTCCTTTACATAACCTATCAGTAGATATGTTATTCGAGGAGGTGGCGGTCTTCAGCAAGAATTTAAGATATTTGTTGAAATTACTATTCGAAAATAGAGGTAACGTAACTTTTGTCACATTTATATGTACTAAGTAGCATGTATCTGAGGACTCCGTCAAAAAACCGCAACTGAAACGGCATGAAACGCAAAGGTAAAAAAAAATATATATTTCGCCCTTTGACCCCTCCCCCCACCACCCACATGCCCGAAATTTCACGCGCAACTTTTTATAAACTTTTTCTAATGTGTTATAAACTATCTTAAAGTTTCACGCAGATCGCTTTGTCAGATTTCCTACTTTAAATGAAATCGTGTTTTCTTAGTTCCACTTTCCACCACCAGGGAGCGCACTGTATTTTTAAGAAAACTGTATCTCAACGTAACTTCGTTACACAACCTATCAGTGGATATGTTACTCGAGGGGGTGGAGGTCTTAATCAAGAAATTAAGATATTTTTGAAATTAGTATTTGGAAATAGTGGTAACACACTTTTGGCATTTTTATATTTAATAAGACACATTTATCTCAGGACTCCGTCAAAAAACTGCACCGGAAATGGTAAGAAACGCAAAACTAAAAAAAAGAAGAAATCTATCGCCCATCCTCCTCTCCCCACCTTCCCGAAATTTCACGCGCCGTTCTTACATAAACTTTTTCTAATGTGTTATAAACTATCTTGAAGTTTCAAACAGATCGCCTTGTTAGATTCTCTACTTTAAATGAAATCGCGGTCTGTTAGTTCTAATTTCCACCACCAGGGAGGGCACTCTATTCTTAGCAAAAGCGTATAGGAACGAAACCTCTTCACGCAACCTACCCGTAGATACATGGATGGGGGGGGGGGGGGCGGTCTTGACCAAGAATTTAAGATATTTGCTGAAATTACTTTTCGAAAATAGTGGTATCATCTCTTCTGAAATTTTTATCTCGAATAAGTAACATTAATGCCGTATTTTTACAAATCGCACGCCGTTCTGAAGAATACTACAATAAAACGTAACGTGACTACCGTTTAAAATAAGCTTATAAAAGAAATAAACCAATTAGTGGAACTAGTGCCCCCCACTCATAAATTAAGGGTGCAAAAAGTTCTGTACGAACAACTGCCGTGAGTTCCCACTGCCTGCGGCACTGTATAGTAGGCGGGCGATAAATTCGGAGCATTTTTCTTTATTTAAAACATAAAAGAGAGCAATTAAAAAATGCGTTTAAAAATGTCTTTAAAAAACACTTCTGAAAAAAAATCATTATCAGTATCAAAAATGAGAATTTAAATTCTATTAAAACTGTTGCTACCCGCTACAGCAGCAGAAAGCATTAGAATGCAAGAACTTATTGTTGCCAATTTCTAATTTATAGTAGTAAAAGAGCCAGTAAGGAGTATTCTAATCTTTTATTTAACGTTTAAAAAACACATTTCTTGCTATCTAAATAAATCAGCATCAATCACACACCTCCAATTTTCCGTAAATCAACCAAAATCGCCGATTTTTTAGCAGATATTATCGCTCAACCAATCAAAGAAGAAAAAAAAACAGAAAACAGTGTGACAAAAAAAAAGCCTGCCAGGTTGTCAAGGTAGTTGCTAGGTTGTGACGTCATTTGAAACTAATCCCTTCTCTTAAACTCTCATTATTATTAAATATGTTTTCAAAGAATGTGTTTCACCTTCATGCTAAAATTTAATGATTAGTTGAAAAAACAGTCATTCTTGAAACATTAAGCACTCAAATTGGTTTATTTAATTGTATCCCGGTTTACATAATTATTTCTGCGAAAGCTATATAGAACCAACCAACCAAAAGCAAGCGCAAACAAAGAAACGTATTTTTAATGAGCGATGCTTTATGAACCAACCAACCAAAAGTAATCTGAGGGAAAAAGGCGTACTTTTAATGAGAGTGATGTCCGAATATTAATCAACTACTCAGCTAATAATCAGAATATTAAAATTCTGAGGATATGATGCATTAGAGGAGGCCTTGGACTCTTTTCAAAAAAATTTTGAACCTCGTACGTGCCGTAGATTTTGCTAGCCATCGAACACAGACAGGCAGACAGACAGAGCGATTTGTTCTTTTATTAGTATAGATATGGAGCTATATTCGCCTGCTTTCCGTACTTACTCATATTCATGCACCTTGTATTTTTAAGAAATACCTGAAATTTTCTTTTTATTTCCAATATGACGCCTTATTTTTTAAATGCTTCGTATTTTTTGCCTTTTTTTTCCGAGAAAATCTTTCAAATGAAAATTATCGTTGAAGCGAAATTATTATTATGAGTTTTCAATTTTTTGGCAACGATAAAGACAGATGGTTAAATTTTATCGAAAAAGTGTCAATTCTTTCTCTATGATAATAATGAAATTTTGAATTATTTAGAAAAATACTTGAATAATAATAATAATAATAAACATAGACTACGATCATTTCTTGCTTATAATTATCTATATGCAAAGATAGAAAGGTTTAATTTGTTCGTTTTGACGTTCACTCGACTCAAACATTCACATACACTTTCACATTTATAATATTATTAGGATGCATGAACAATATGAATGTTTCGTAAAATTTACTCACCTGCAAAAATTGTTTCCTACATTTTATACCATGTAATTGGTTTCCTTTATAAGATTTGCCATTAATGCCACAAAAATATTATATATAATCCTCATAGTATTCTGATAATGCAATATTTGATTGCGAAAATATTAGATTTTTTTTTTTTTTTTTTAAATAATCAAACAGATTTTTAAAAATCATATTTTATTATATTCGTCAAATTTGAGCTAAGCTCTAAATTTCCTTTAAATAAATTACCATTTATTGTTTTTATGAAAATATTCTCATGTATATAATTTTTATACTTGATTCGCACGATATATAAAATCACTCCGGTATCAAGATTTTATTTATCATGGTAGCATTTCATTAATTTCCTTTCATATGTTATTATATTGCTTAAAATATTATTAGCTCTAAAATACTGCTACTAATACTAATAATCAAATAGTTTTAAACTCATACTTTATGAAATTCGAAAATTTTCAGCCAATGTAATGAATTCCTTTTATAAAAATTATCATTTATTATTTTTATGAAAACTATTTTTCTGTATATGATTTTTGTACTATTATCCCAGTTTTAGCATTATATTTATCACGGATGTATTCAGTGTTGAATTCAGGAGATGGTCCAGAGGGTCAACGAGCCCCCCCCACCCTCCCGGATGATCTGAGATTTTGGGTTTTTAATGGCCAAAAAGTGCAATTTCCTACCCGGAACGCTATAATATCCCAGCCGAAGCCACAGAAACCTCCCATCCCCCCGAGAAAAGTGTCTGAATTCAACACTTGATGTACTTACTAATTTCCCTTCATATGTTATATTTCTATTTATACGAGGGAAGCGCTTAAAACTTTTATTATGAGTCTAACATTTAGCTGTACGGAACTGTTTTGTTTAAATAAATATCTTTTTTTTTAAATGTATTCATAGACAGATTTCTTAATGAGTCTTTTTTTAACACGTGATTTTTTAAATACACCTCAGTGTCATATTTATTTATCATATTTCAATGAAAATATCCAACTTAAACTGACAAAAATACATTTATCATATATATTTTTTAATGTTATAGCTTCCCCCCCTCCCCCAACAACACGTCTTAACCTAGAATAAATAAAAAAAAAAAAAAAAAAAAAAAAAAAAGATCTGCTTAGAGTGGCGATCCAGCGCGCCTAAAGTAGCAATCTCTGTTTGAGATATTTTGAAACTGAAATATTAGGACGTCTGTTCATAAAAATGAGAACTGGTTTTCCATTTCGAGGAACATTGTTGAAAAAGAGATATCTTCTTCAGTTTTCTTTAATTTAAAAACACAACAAGGGAAGCTTATTACCATACAGGTGCCCCCTCGGTAGTTTGATTTTCATCTTTGTTGAATCTACAGTATTGGTGTGCTTACTTTGTATTTTATTACAAAAATATTTTTGAATTTTCTTGGTGTGGATGTAATATATTTATAGTTATGACTTTTGATATCTTTAGAACAAACGTTTTAAGGATATACAGTTATGTTAAGGATGTAGGTATGTTTCAGTTTAATAAGTTGACAATACAATAATTAATTTACCTACCCCCAATATATTTAAATTAGAAAAAATATTCAGGAAAAAGTTGCCTCGAGCTTACTTTGAATTACTAAAATGATACTTAATGCTTAAATAAACATGTTAATAAAGTAGAGGAATTTCTATAGGAACGTGAAAGAAGAATATTAAATGCAGGTTTAACTGGAGTACTAAACAAAATATAATAATGATAAAAAAGATTTCGGATTTTACATTATTCGAATATTTAGAAGTACGGATTCCGTTTTGAACTGCAGCATGAAATATATATATATTTATTTATGTATGTAACATTTAACAAAGTAAATACTTTCAATTATAAATAACAATTTTTAAAATATGAATAATACATATTTTATTTTACTAATTTTGATTATAAATAATATTTAAAATTTGTAAAACAGAATTCATCGTGAAAAGTTTGGACCAAGTAAGAAAAAAAAAGTAAAGAAAGACAGAGCGAAAACAGTTTTTGTATGGAAAGGATGCAGATTTGTTTTATACAGGTGTTTTTGAAATTACTCTGACAGAAAAACATCAGTTTCATCATCTAAAACATATAAAAATCATTCAAAACAAACGTATTTATTTTATGGAATTTAGTAACCAAATAAAACAATAACCCCTCCCATATGTATATTGCTTTTAGTTATCTGCGGTTTTAAAATTATTTATATAATTTATGTTTGTCTGTAAGAATTTCTTTTGATTTCAACTTTTTTTTTTAATTATTTTTCATCGTCATAAGAGAAAAGTATAACATAATGAAAATTTATTAACTATCTTTAGTAATTTTGATTGTCTTTTCAAAATTTCCAGCAGCGCTTATTACAATTTAATAATTATAATCATAAAATATTTAAATTATAGCACCGCCCTTTCTTGTCATGTGCTTATTCGTGAAAGGCCGCCACATCAATTGCTGCAGATTATATTATTGTTATGTTGAAAAAATAGATATATTTGTATATAAATAAAATATTTAAATAATAAACTATGGGAAAATAATAACTGTGCTTTTTCTTTATTATTATTATTATTATTATTATTATTATTATTCAGCATGCACTTAAGATGAAAAAAAAAAAACAAAAAAAAACAGTCTCAGTTTGGGAATAATGCAGGTTTGTTTATGAGAAACATTTTAAGAATTATTTTGCATAGAAAATGTCAGGTTCATCATCTAAAATTGAAAAATAATTTCTTGAAACGAAACTTATCTAGAGGGAGAAACGATATACAGAAAATATGTTTTATATAATTTTTTGAATCCAATTTAGTTATCTATTCACTTTTATACTTATCAAACAGACTTCATCCAAAAATTTTATTATATGTAACGCACATAACGGTCTTTACTAATTTTAAATGGTTTCAGTTTATAAATTTAAAAGTCTTACTTGTTTTATTCAGTTGTTTACTCAAGACAATTATAAATTCTGATATTTTACAAAACTAAAAATTCAAAAAAGATCTAAAAATTACGACTATTGTGGACATAAAGAGAAGCGTAAGCTAAATAGTTTCATTACGTATGAATTTCAAAAGATTCTAAAATATCTGTTTTTCCTTTCAAATTCAGTATTTATTAGAGCTTTCAAAATGCTTCGTTTGGAATAACATTTACAAGAATTATGTCTCTAGATGGCCCTTCGCCCCGAAGATCTGTTTTATGCATAGGTAGCTACTGAACGGAGACTATTCCCTTTAAGCACCGTTTACACGTACATTCGAATCCCCTTTTCAAAGCTCCTCGGTACGGTCATTTTATGCCCGACACCGTTTAGAATTTACAAGTCCGATTGGAGGGGAACTCAGCCTAGGTCATATTTTTCGCGAAATCAGACCCGCAAGCTACTATGTGAGGAAGTCTCCTTTTACAGAAAATTCTTTCTGAATGAACAAACTTTCACCGGTACGCTTGCTGCAATTGCTTATATATTTCAATGGTTGCTTATATATTTTAAGTGTTATTAATTTTTTTCGGTATTGTTTTGTTTTGTTTTTTCGTAATTTTTGCAAGTTGTTGTTTTTGTTAAAGAGGCAGAGTACCTTGGAAATGGTCAAAATATCGATTTTATTATTATTATTATTATTGTTGTTGTTGTTGTTATTTTTATTGCTTAACCCTTTCTGGCGCGGAGTAAGTCTGTTTGTAAAAAAATGAAATGATGGACTGACACCAGAACTTATAAAATAATTTATTAGAAAATAAACTTGCTTATTTTGCCGTACTTTATAAAATGAAAATTTTAATTAAATGTTCTTGGCGCCGTTTGCCAGTTTTGGAATTAAAATTAGGTGTCCATTTTTGAGGACATCGACCGTAAAAGGGTTAAAGTATAACTACATTTTAAAAAAATATACTGGAGAAATTTGACAGGTGTATCTTTACCCTTGAAATGCCGAGGGTAGAATGCGTTCCAGAAATTGCGTAATTCAGAGAATCGGAATTCATACCAGAAAAATCTAAATCGTAAATTTCGGTTATTTTAATAACGAAATGTCTGTTATTAAATAAATCAAAACTTTCTATTTTAAATTTCTGGTGCGAATATGGAATATGTGAATTAAAAAAAAATCTACTGAATCGTGAACGCTGATTTTATCATAAATGATACCATAAGCTTTTAAGATTTAATAATAAAGAAGTTATTAAGTATTTTATGTGGATGAGAGAATTTAAAGTGACGCCACGGCCTCTTAGCGATCCTGGTGTATTTAGATTTCTCGTGAACAAACCCAAGGACATAGCGAATTATTTAATGTCCTCCATAGCAAAAGGTCAGGGTATGATTTAACTGTAACTGTTTGAGTTATTTACATTGGGTTTTTTACATTTTTATTTTATAAAACATCCTTATTGTAAGCAAAGTTTTTTCTGTGTTTCTTAACAAAAAAGAAAAAAAAAAATAAATAAATAAATAAATTCATCCGGGGACACAGAAATGCCTCAGAAATGAAAAATGAGGGTCTTACATATAAGGCTGACTGTTTTTAAATTTTCATACTAAATGACAAATGTATATGAAGCCTATATAAGTTTTCGCATGAAATATGTCATTAGTAAAGAATATTTTACATAAAGAACGACAAATAAGACAATTTCCACATTTTTAAGTTTTCGTTGATTATAGTTTTAAAAATATTATCTCACTTACAGTCTGTTACAAAATTATAAAACCACTTAGAATTTCACCTTTTTTCAACAAAGAAAATATTAGTTTGAATTTAAAAGTTGTTGTATGAAAAGAAATAACTCTATAATGTTTATTTAGCTCAGGAAAAAAAGTTTGAATAATTTTTTGTTTCATGCCAAGTGATTTTACGCAAACCCGCTGTTTCATAAATATAAGACCACTCTTATATTATTAATAAAGCAGACGATTTTATTTTGAATTCAGAATTTAACTGTAACCTAAACAATCTGAAAAACTTAAAAATAAGAATAAAGGGGAGAAATTCTGAATAGTATCTGATTCTTTGAATTTATCAGTAAAATGCCTCGTCGGAGTGAGCTGTCTGAAACAGAAGTGAGAAGAGTGTGGTTCTACAAAGGAAAAGGAAAGTCTGAACGTGAAATAAGTAAGATTCTTAATCGTTCCAAAAATGCGATTCATAATGTTTTAAGTAAAAAAAAGAATTGCATGGAACGCATAAACGATCTGGTCGTAAAAAGAAGTTATCAGATCGTGATAATAGGCGGATTGTCAAACTGGCAACGAAAAAATACCAGTCGACTCGTAAAATAGCACAACAGATGACTAAAAAGGCACCACATTCAACCGTGTCACACTCCGGGTCACACTCGACTGTCCCAGAGTAGTCAAGTCTCCGGCTTTTTGCACTCCACTATTATTTTAGAGAAAATGCTGTTTCTTTAAATCGCCAAATTGTTCTAATTAAACGAAACAACATTTTCTGTATTAAAATACTGGTTTCCAAAAAGCCGGAGACTGCAGCTCAAGAACAGTCGAGTGTGACCCACCGCGCCGGCATGAACGCGTGAAACTGATTTTTCCTCATCTTCATGATTCCATAACTTGCTTGTTCAGTAAATGCTAAACCTATTTTCTTAATTCAGAGGGAGGTTTGAATTTCTTAGACCCCGGTACGGTATGCTATTTCTTTCTCCCAACTTATTTTGTCTCCAAAAAAATAACGTTACATTACAGAAGCCAGCAATAAACAAAGCAGATGTATCATTGTACGATTAAATGCTCTATAGCAAATTTTTTAATTTCTAAGCATCGCACATTTTCAATTTTTATACTGTCGTATTGGAGAAAAAAGTACTTGTAAATGCAATTTGTTTAAAAACTGTATCTCCATTTATTTTTGAAATATTAATTCTTTAGTAGTTTTTATCACCACTTGTTTAATTTAAGCAACTCAAGTACTCCATTTATATACAAAGTAAAGGGAAAATATTTGAAAAATAGCAGATACATCTTTTTGTTGCCATTTTCTTATAACAACTGAAAGAAAATGTAATTAAAATGCGTGCTATTTTGAAAAAATATAAACGAATAATTTTTGTTAAAACATGGAGCTATTATAAACTATATTTAATTTTAAGTATCTGTAGACGCTTTCAGTGTGACGTCAGTCATGACGATTTGGTTCAAAATTGACTCCAAACAAACGGTTGCTATGGGTCACTTCTTTTTAAATATAAATCGTCGAAAATGTTACCAGTACATATGAACTATTAAAACACTTAGATGTGAGATATAGATTGATAACGATAGTGAGATATAGTGAGATATGGTCAACCGCCGCGGCGAGCGGCCCATCTTCGTCCGCAGCCCTTTATTCTTCTACTCTAGTCCGACTCTTTTGCGGAAGCAAGATACGTGTGCCCCCAGCCACGTCCCGAGTAAAAGACACTCTAGCGAAATCCACTTTGAGAAAAAAATTTCAAAAATTGAAACCGGACAAATTTAAGAGTGAAATTATTCAAATTAAAGACACCGAAAAGCGTACAGGATTGAGCTAAAGCGCTATAAGTAAGCGTACAAAGTTAATGCTGGAATCTGCCGTAAATTGACACAGCTGCGCCATCTTGTGGATGGAGTGAATAACAAAAATACGCGGGTTTTTTGTATGACGTCATATATGACAGAATAGCTACCATCTGCGCATCTCGTGCGCAGGTCTATTTGAAGATATTTACAATTTAAGAGTTATAGGCGGAAAAGCAGACAAAGCTATTTTAGGGAATACCTGTTAAAATTTTAATCATGAATTTCAAATATTTACTCACTCATAGAAGATGAACCTTGTTTACCAGATTTATTGCAAAATATTTTTGTCACAGTTTGTTTTGATGAAAATATGTATATTTAAAAAGAAAAAATCGCAATGTCATTTTAATTTCGGGAGAAAAAGCACTAATGCTACGTAAACAGTATTGCCTTTTGCCCCGAAACTAAACTGACATTGTAACTATTTTTTAAATACATATATTTTTATCAAAACTAGCTGTAACAAAAATATTTTGCAATAAATCTGGTAAACAAGGTTAATCTTCCATGAGTGAGTAATTATTTGAAATTCACGATTAAAATTTTAACAGGTATTCTCTAAAATGGCTTTGTCTGCTTTTCCGGCCTATAACTCTTAACCCTAGATCTACCGGGAATTTTATTCAAGTTTTAATAAAACGTTCTACACCAGAATTTTTATTTAAAACTATTTAACTTATTTATTTACCTTATTTTTGTCTGGTTTATATACTTAGTTTATTTTAAAGAAATTTCTGGTTTGAATGAATATTTTGTATGTACCTGTCGGGTCCAATGGACCCGTCTGGTAGACGGAGGGTTAAATTGTAAATATCTTCAAATAGACCTAAATTTTATTCAAGCTATTCAGGCTAAAAGAAAACCATTTTTGTTAATAAAAGTTATGGGAGTAACTTTTAATTCCATGGTTTTTCCAGGTCTTTTTCCGCATTGGAAGAAACTTGCCCACCTTGGGTTTATGTTATTATTTATTAGAAAAAAATGTATTTTAAATATAATGAGCCAAAAGCATGTGTTTAAATTGATGTAATATACCAGTATGTATGTATTTTAAATAAAGTTATGTTTTTCAAATGATGAGTATATTTTTAAAATGATGATTTTATATTTTAAATGAAATGAATGCAACATAAACGCTGGTGATGGGGAAAATATTTGACGGTTTATGAACTGCGGCCGGCTAACATAAAAGTACTTTTTTACACTGTTTATTTAATCTAACCCTGTTCATATATATGAAAAGATAAAAAATTTTAATCGATTTTTCCCTCCCAGATATGCTAGAAAAATGAAAATTACATACATGGATGTGTTTCTAGTAACAATACAACATTTTAGTATTTTTACAACTTGATTATAAATTAGCAAATTAATTTTACGTTATCTAAACGTAGCTGATAAATTCTTAAACATTATTTATGGTTGTTACAACTGTATATACAAGTACAACAATTGAGTAAGTTATGTAACAAACTACGATTTCTAAAATATACCAGCTGGTTGGGAAATTGCAAAAGAGAAATATTTAAAACCTTTAAGCATCTTAAACGTGATTTTCAGCCCTATAATTTTTTATAAAAAAGTTAAAATATTATTTAATATACATTATTAAATGTCAGTGATTTTAATACGTTCAATTGGCCCCTCTCCGCCCGCAGCCCTTTTTTCTACTACTTATTCCGACTCTTTTGCGGAAGCCAGATTGAAAAAAAAAAATTGAAACATGACAAAATTAAAAGGGAAATTTGAAATTATTGGCTACTGACCAACAACTGCTACGTCCAGCTTATTATCATTCTATAGTTTTCAGTTATTGGCAATTGTTGTGTGTTTCATAAGCCTTTTTCAAATTTGGAGAATGTTCCGAAATTGGGTTATTTCGATAAAAGTTACTTTCATTTTCTAACCATTATTTAACTTTTATACAGTTACAATTGTATACTGTTTTCTCATTTGACGCCAATCATGGCTATCGGCCCGATTATGGAAAGTTATCCATCTTACCCCTGCAAAGAACCGGTGTAAGATAATAAATGTTTAATTGAGCATACCACGTACTATTTGTAAATATTTTATATTTTATTCGAATTTTTTAAGTTTCTTCTATACTTTGTATGCTTTCTGCAATGTTATTCACCTGTGCGAAGTGCAGGTATCCCATGAAACTATTTTTCCCGGATATGACACAATGACCGACATATTTCTAGATTTTTTTAAAAAAAAGTAATTTGTCGATTTTAGGAATTTTTTTAAAGTATTGTCTAAAATTCTTAAAATATTTAAAACTATAATTAATCAATTATTGCTGGTTTAATAGTACAAGAATTACTGTTTGCACTTTAAATTAAAGTGGATCCTAACGTAAAATTAAATGAGTTTTAAATGGAATGAATGAAATGCTTCTATTTTAAATATTATAAATACAATTCGATCAAGAGAAAATTTGGCAATTTATCGCCTGCGCCCGGTAAATAAAAAATATGCCTTAAAATTAATTAAATAATTTATACTTAAACTCTAAGCGTAATAAAACGTTTAATTCTCATTGGAAATACACATGTTTATGTAATTTTTATAACTTTATCTTATCAGGAATTGAATTAAAAACGCTGCTGTAAAATTCTATCTTAACATACATTATCTAATTTTTATATGTCCTTGTTCATTGCATTACAAAAACATAATTCAAATAGAACGTATTAAAATCACTGACATTTAATAATATATATTAAATAATATTTTAACTTTTTTATAAATTATAATAAAATACAAAACTAACCTGTTTTTCTCTTTTGGGAAGCGAAAAAAATGAGTTCTCTCAGATAAAGAGTTATTTTTGCAGTTTTGAAAACTGCAATAATTAGAACGCCAACGTGGCATTTTCCCAAATAATATAAGTTCTTAAAAGAAATCATTTTGTTTAAATAACTAACTTCAATTAATAAATTAAATAACGGCGAATAAATAAATTGAATTATATCTGTACTACCAACAATTAAGTACTGCAGACGACAAATGAATAAAATCACGGCTGCGCGTGCGCATAGTTATTTCATAGATATCGAACTTATAGATCATCCACAAAGGGGAAAGAAGTTAATAATACTCTTGTAATTCACTCCGTCCGCTGGGTGGCGTATGGCCTTGATTGACGTGACCTCGCCTTTAATCTTGCGGTTACCTCTCCCATTTAAGATAGGACGCTTACTTATATCGCTTTGGATTGATCTCGGGTCCCTGAGCCTACCGAATGACTCCTAGCTACTTCGAGCTTATTATTACTCTTTATCCCGCCGGTTCCGTTGCATACTCTTTGTAGAGCCCCCAGGATGTAATTCTCTGGTGTTGTAAATTTCCTTGCTATCTCGTCCCTCTATATCAACGATGACTTATAAGCGGGCCCTGGTGTCAAGCACACGAGTCTGATGTATGTGTTCAATAAAACAAACAAACGTCTTCCTCACGACCAGTAGAAAGGAGAAATGACAAGATGCTTTGATCAAGACAGCGGATCTCCCAAACAGAGGAAGGAGAAGAAACTAATATTGATTGACAGATGGCTAATTAACAAATACAAATTAGACGGATGGAACTAATAACAAAAGAGTCCTTGCAGTAGAAGAGCACCATATAGGTATGTAGGTCCCCAGTTCTCTTAGGTGTCGGCGTCCTTAGGGAGTAACGAGCAGTGGCGTGGCGTGAAAATTTTCGGTGGTCATCGCAATTATTTAAGTTTGTGGTGAAAAATTATTAACTCTAAAATTCAATGGTTGAATGTTCAAAAAAGAAACTTTAAATCTTACCTTCACTTATACATGAACTCCAAATGTTCTGCTAAAACTGGATCGTAGAGTTTTAAAAGCTTATTAAGAGTTTTAAAATATTGCTTGGTCATCGCCGCATCCAGCGATGACCGGACGCCACGCCACTGGTAACGAGGTATTCCCAATCTCAGAATTTCTCTCAGCATTGCACGTATCTCGTTAAAGCTCACAAGTTTTTATAGAAATTTTGAAGCAAATAGTCCTTTACTATTTCGTCTCACCTTCAGTAGGACTCGGCTCCTCGTACTGCCCTTTTTTGTACATTCGTTTTATGTTCATTTTTATTAATTTCAGCCTTCTTCTACCCCCTTTAATCGGTCGTTCCAGAGATTTTATTAGTAATTATCTTAGTTTCAAGTTTTTCATCCGTTCAATTAGTCATTTAATTGTAACTTTAATTAACTTATTTTCAGGTAGGTTTCGTAAAAAATACTACCTATTACATTCTCCCCTATGATGGAATTTCTGAACAATTTTCAGAGATCTACGCCGATCGTGATCCCTACAACGCAAAACCACCCTCAGTTCAAAACTTTATCTATCTATCTATATACATTATGTGTCCGATATTGATTGGTCACTTGCGATTTAAGACGTTTTGTTAAATATCTAGAAAAATGCACGAGGAATTATCCAGAACTTCCAGGTTTGTAAACAGAATAGTATAGGTCATATATTTCCGCTAAAAGTTTTTCTCGAAACCCCATATGCTACCGTCAAGAAATTGATAAGAACGAATATCTTATGGATAACCCTGTAAAAATTAATGTATCAAAAGCGTTCAAACTGTAGAACATGACTAAGAGGCTTATTGTAATAACATGTTTTCATTTTTATGAGGGTAGCATGTGTACTAGTAAGAAATAATGCCTTTTATAAAAATTATCATTTATTATTTTTATGAAAACTATTTTTCTGTATATGATTTTTGTACTATTATCCTAGTTTTAGTATTATACTTATCACGGATGTATTCAGTGAAGAATTCAGGGGATGGTCCAGGGGGTCAACGACCACCCCCCCCCCCCCTCCGGAAGATCTGAGATTTTGGGTTTTTAATGGCCAAAAAGTGCAATTTCCTACCCGGAACGGTATAATATCAAAGCCGAAGCCACAGAAACCTCCCAATTCAACACTTGATATACTTACTAATTTCCCTTCATACGTATATTTCTATTTATACGAGGGAAGCGCTTAAAACTGCATATTTTTATTATGAGTCTAGCATTTAGCTGTACGGAACTGTTTTGTTTAAATAAATATCTTTTTTTTTAATGTATGCATAGATAGATTTCTTAATGAACTTTTTTTAACCCGTGATTTTTTAAATACACCTTAGTGTCACATTTATTTATCATATTTCAATGAAACTATCCAACTTAAACTGACAAAAATACATTTATCATATTTTTTTTACTCTCATAGCTTGCCACCCACCCAACAACACGTCTTAACTTAGAATAAATAAATAAATAAAAAATAGTCTGCTTAGAGTGGCGATCCAGCGCCTAAAGTAGCAATCTCTGTTTGAGATATTTTGACACTGATATATCAGGATGTCTATTCATAAGAATGAGAACTGGTTTTCCATTTCGGAGCGTATTGTTGAGAATGCGATTTCCTCTTCGGTTGTCTTTAATTTATGAACACAACGAGGGGAGGTTATTACAAAACAGGTGCTCCCTCTTAGTTTGATTGTCCTGAGTGATAAGTCGTTCGATTTGCTGGGCTTGCATTGTACTTTATTATAAATATATTTTTGATTTTTCTTGGTGTGGGTGTAATATATTTATAGTTATGACTTTTGATGTCTTTAGAACAAACGTTTTAAGGATATACAGTTATGTTAAGGATATAGGTGTTTTTCAGTTTAATAAGTTGACAATACAATAATTAATTTACCTACCCACAATATATTTAAATTAGAAAAAATATTCAGGAAAAAGTTGCCTCGAGCTTACTTTGAATTACTAAAACGATTCTTAATGCTTAAATAAACATGTTAATAAAGTAGAGGAATTTCTATAGCAACGTGAAAGAAGAATATTAAATTCAGGTTTAACTGGAGTACTAAACAGAATATAGTAATGATAAAAAAGATTTCGGATTTTACATTATTCTAATATTTAGAAGTACTTATTCCATTTTGAACTGTAGCATGAAATATATATACATTTATTTATTTATGTATCATTTAACAAAGTAAATACTTTTAATTATAAATAACATGAATAATACATTTTTATTTTACTAATTTTGATTATAAATAATATTTAAAATATGTGAAACAGAATTCATCGTGAAAAGTTTGAACCAAGTAAAAAAAAAATTAAAGAAAAAAAGAGCGAAAGCAGTTTTTGTATGGAAAGGATGCAGATTTGTTTTAGACAGGTGTTTTTGAAATTACTCTGACAGAAAAACATCAGTTTCATCATCTAAAACTTATAAAAATCATTCAAAACAAACATATTTATTTTATGGAATTTAGTATCCAAATAAAACAAACCCCTCCCATATGTATATTGCTTTTAGTTATCTGCGGTTTTAAAATTATTTATATAATGTATGTTTGTCTGTAAGAATTTCTTTTGATTTCAACTTTTTTTAAAATTATTTTTCATCGTCATAAGAGAAAACTATAGCATAATGAAAATTTATTAACTATCTTTAGTAATTTCGATTGTCTTTTCAAAATTTCCAACAGCGTTTATTACAATTTAGTGATTATAATCATAAAATATTTAAATCATAGCACCGCTCTTTCTTGTCATGTGGTTGTTCGTGAAAGGCCGCTACATCAATTGCTGCAGATTATATTATTGTTATGTTGAAAAAATAGATATATTTGTATATAAGTAAAATATTTAATTAATAAACTATGGGAAAATAATAACTGTGCTTTTTCTTTATTATTGTTATTATTATTATTATTATTATTATTATTATTATTGCATTCAGCATGCACTTAAGATCAAAAAAAGAAAAATAGTTTCAGTTTGGGAATAATGCAGGTTTGTTTATGAGAAACTTTTAAAGAATTATTTTGCATAGAAAATGTCAGGTTCATCATCTAAGAATGAAAAATAATTTCTTGAAACGAAACTTATCTAGAGGGAGAAACGATATATAGAAAATATGTTTTATATAATTTTTTGAATGCAATTTAGTTATCTAATCACTTTTATACTAATCAAATAGACTTCATCCTAAAAATTTTATTATAAGTGACGTATATAACGTTCTTTACTAATTTTAAATGGTTTCAGTTTATAAATTTAAAATTCTTACTTTTTTTATTCAGTTGTTTACTCAAGACAATTATAAATTCTGATATTTTACAAAAGTAAAAATTCAAAAAAGATCTAAATATTACGACTATTGTGGACATAAAGAGAAGCGTAAGCTAAATAGTTTCATCACGAATGAATTTCACAAGATTCTAAAATATCTGTTTCTCCTTCCAAATTCATGTATTTATTAGAGCTTTCAAAATGCTTTGTTTGGAATAACATTTACAAGAATTATGTCTCTAGATGGCGCTTCGCCCCGAAGATCTGTTTTATGCATAGGTAGGTATTGAACGGATACTATTCCCTTTAACACTAGGACCGCCAAGGCGGTCATTTTGACCGTTTCCGAACTTTCATTGCGTACCAGTTTGTTTCTATTTAGAGTATAACTTTTAGTTTCCGTGACTTTTCCTATAATTCGAAAAGCTACGATGTGCCAATGATAAATTTTCCAGTCAGCCAAAATTTCTGAAGTATTGCAGTAGTATACCTAGAACCGCCGAAACGGTCAAAATGACCGCCGTCAATTTTAATGCACATTTTACCTATTAGATGTCGCAACAGTCCATACTTCATACAACCACACTTCAACAAAGGTTACAGCATTACCACAGATAGCTTCTTTACTTCACTGCCCCTTGCAGAAAAGCTGAAGTCACGAAAAACAAGTATTGTTGGCGCCGTCTATTGCTGATAAAAAACAAAATTCCACAGGCCATAAAATTTGAAAAAAAGTCTTTGTACAGTAGCCAAATTCTTGCCAAAGGTGACATTACGTTGAGTTTCTCAAGGGAAGAAAAGTAATTATGTTTTAATCCTAAGTTCCCGACATTTGAAACTTGTGATAAAGACTTATCAGAAACTGTAAAGTTCAACAATTCTACAAAATTTGGCATCGACGTGGTCGACCAAATCGCACGGAAGTATTCTACAAAAGCTAGTTCTAGACGATCACCTCTACAAGTGTTTTATAATTTTCACAATCTAGCGGCCATCAATTCTGAAAAACACAGTCAAAAAAGTTGTTAAATACCAGTATTTTGTTAAAGAGAAATCTGCTTCCTTTAGCCCCGTTATATTATTCATAGTATTTTCTAGAATTTTCCTCTTTTTTTTTTTGCTGTGTGTTTCTCTGACCACTGGTCATCTAGAATATTGTGTTACTCAGGGGATAAATATAAATTTTTTTTCCACTAAGTTTATTTTTGTTTTTAGCAATTTCGATTCCTCTTGAAAAATATTTTTTATTTTAAAAATATTTTTAAATTAAAAAAATATAAGTTACAGATATATATCTCAATATAATATAATTATAACTTAATAAAACATAAAAAAATACAATAAAAATTATGAAATATATGTAATTATACGGGCAATGATGTTAATAATAGTAATGAACTATACTAAGAGTAAACTATGGCAAGTAAACAATATTTGAGCATGGTAATCCACATCGGTCAAAATGACCGATTTGCCGGTTATAGGTATACGCTTTTGCCGGCGGTTCTAGTGTTAAGCATCGTTTACAAGTACATTCGAGTCCCCTTTTCAAAGCTCCTCGGTACGGTCATTTTATACCCGACACCGTTTAGAATTTACGAGTCCGTTTGGAGGGGAAGTCAGCCTAGGTCATATTTTTCGCGAAATGAGCCATGCAAGCTACTATGTCAGGAAGTCTCCTTTTACAGAAAATTCTTTCTGAATGAACAAACTTTCACCGGTACGCTTGCTGGAATTGCTTATATATTTCAATGGCGTGATGATTTTTAATGATATTTTTTAAGTGTTATTAATTTTTTTCGTTTTTATTTATTTATTTATTTATTTATTTTATTTTTATTTATGTTTTTGTAATTTTTACAAACTTTTATTTTTGTTATAGAGGCAGAGTACTTTGGAAATGGTCAAAATATTGATTTTATTATTATTATTATTGGCTTAACCCTTTCCGGCGCGGAGTAAGTCGGTTCGTAAAATAATGAAATGATGGACTGACACCAGAATTTACAAAAGAATTTATTAGAAAATAAAATTGCTTATTTTGCCGTCCTTTATAAAATGAAAATTTTAATTAAATATTGTTTGTCAGTTTTGGAATTAAAATTAGGTGTCCTTTTTGTGGGCACCACCCGCTAAAGGGTTAAAGTATAACTACATCATTTAAAAATATACTGATGAAAATTGGCAGGTGTATCTTTAAGCCTGAAATGCCCAGGGTATGCGTTCCAGAAATTGCGCAATTCAGAGAATCGGAATTCATGCCAGAAAAATCTAAATAGTAAATTTCTGTTATTTTAATAACAAAATGTCTGTTATCAAATAAATCGAACTTTCCATTTTAAATTTCTGCTGTAACTACGGATTATGTGAATTAAAAACTCTACTGAATCGGGAATACGGATGGTATCATAAATGATACCATAAGCTTTCAAGGGTTAATAATAAAGAAGTTATTAAAGATTTTATGTGGATGACATAATTTAAAGGGACGCCACGGCCACTCTGCGATCCTGGTGCATTTAGATTTCTCGTAAACAAACCCAAGGACATAGCGAATTATTTAATTTCCTCCATGGCAAAAAGTCAGGGTATGATTTAACTGTAACTGTTTGAGTTATTTACATTGGACTTTCGTTATGCTTCGTTCGTTTGTTGCATTTTGCTTGTTATATTATGAAACATCCTTACTGTAAACGAAGTTTTTTCTGTGCTTCTTAACAGGCAAAAAAAAAAAAAAAAAAAAAAAAATTCCGGAGACACAGAAATGCCTCAAAAATGAAAAATGAAGGGCTTACATATAGGGCCAACCGTTTTTAAAATTTTATACTAAATGACAAATGTATATGAAGCTTATATAAGTTCTCGCATGAAATATATCATTAGTAAAGAATATTTTACATAAAGAACGACAAATAAGACAATTTCCACATTTTTAAGTTATCGGTGATTAATGTTTTAAAAGTATTATCTCACTTATTATGTGTAACAAAATTATGCCGAAGTGTTCATAGATATTTTTACTTTATGTGTTTGATAAAATTGTTCAGGAGCTTCACTCAAGTTAGAAGTCTAAATGTATTATTTGAAAAAATGAAAACTTTAAACTGAATTTTCCTCATCTTTATATTTTCATAACTTGCTTGTTCAGTAAATGCTAAGTCTTTTTTGTTAATTCAGAGGGAGGTTTGAATTTTTTTCTCATTTTCCATGATGTGTGTATTATTTTTGAGCATTGATTTAAAATTCAAGTTTATAGTTTTTGTTTTTTAAATATTTAAATTATGAGTTTGTCGAATTTCCTTGATATTTTCTATAGACGGGAGAAAAAAAAATGTTAAATGTAATATCCCATACATCTAAAAATTCATGCGCAACTTTACGTAGTATATTCTAAGGAATGCGGAAAAAAATTGAAGCAAAAACATTGATATTAAAATAAGAAGTAGGGATTAAAAAAAAAAAAATAAAATAAGACAAGATTATTTTTAAATTACATTTGCTTTATATTCTTAAATATAATTCCACCACACATATTGCAGTATTATTCAAAATTGAAAAAATAGTTTGAAAGTTACCCTATCCCCTTAAGGTTAAACACGATTTTATTGGTCATCTCATGACATTAAAATATTTTTAAAAAATAGGTAGAAATGAGAACAATCGGTTTCAAACTGGCAACACAGTTCAATTACCTTTCGAACTTCAAAATAATTGAACACCTTTATTTTATTTAATCGTTATTATTAATATTATTCCGTCCGACAGAAAACAAATTTCGAACTTAATGTGATTAGTTGAAATATGAAGCATAATAAAAATGAAATGGGGCAATCAATTCGTAAGGGAAAAATTTTTAGAATTTAAGAACATCTGAGTTAATGTTTTCGCAATATTACAACCGCAGCAAAACAAGTATCAGTTTGTATTTCTATCTCATTTTTTTGTTTATCCAAATATAGTAGTACGTGCAATATTGTGTACGCTATCTTGGCACTAATCAACAGATATTTGATACAACCCCTCATCTTTTTGCTTCTTTTTGAGAACAACGGATTTCGAGCTTATTCTTTCGCGATAATTTTCATAATTCTCAAGCTATGATTTTGAGACTTTCACGAAAATTGCTCTATATACTTAGCTAATACATTATGCATATTATATTTTAATTGCATTCGCGCATGCGCAGTGAAACATTTTTTAGTAAAACTGCTCATTTTTCATCCAATTATTATTTTTTTAAAATTCTGATTGCAGTGCATTATGTACAATGTTGTTTGTCTTATATTAAGAACTCTGCAAATTATAAGCAAAAAAACTGGCGAAATTTCGGACTGTTTTCATAAAAAAATTAATTTCTCTACGAGTATACATGCTTTCCTCATAGAAATGAAAAATGAACACAGTTTATTACAATAAACCACTTAATCAGAATCGCTAGTTTGAACGCTTTCGCTAAATTAGTTTTTACAGGGTTATCCAAAAGATATTCGTTCTTTTTCAATTTGTTGACGGTCCCCTATGGGGTTTCGGGAAAAAATGTTCGCTCGCGGAAATATATGACCTATACGATTTTGTTTACACACCTGGAGTTTCGGGTTAATTATTCATGTATTATTTTAGATATTTAAGAAAACGTCTAAAATCGCAAGTGACCGGTCACGTTTGGCAATATAGTGTACCGTCAACCGAGGCTACTTTGTCCTTCCCGGGTTACTTTGTTCCATCCCATAAAAAAAAATTGTCATTCTTTGTATTGAACAAACGATACAAGATAATTTTTAGTTTTTGCCTATGAAATATATTTTATACACCACTATAGGGTCTTTCGATAAATTAGGGGTAATGTATTTTTTAGTGGCAACACTGGATGTGTTTGTAAACAACTGTTTTCGTGAGTAAATTTTAACTCTCCAAACTTTCTATAGTGAAACAATCTGGATAAGAGCTACAAATAAGTTAAGTGTCAAAATATTGCCTTTTGTAACCTGTAACCCATGTGTGATCACAGTTTTACCTTTAACGTTTTATTTTGACAGGAAACGTTTATGTTTTCATAAAGCTAACATGAAAACTAGTATTTCGGGCTACTTTGTGCCCTGCCTTTTTTGGTCCGAAAATAGCCCCATTTACTTAGAAATACCTTTTATAGAACCGAATGTCTTAAAACATGTTTTAAGTAACATATTTTTCAAATGATACTGTAGTAAAATGTTACATTAACAGTTTTTGTTCCAGTTGCTGATAACATGACGAAAAGTGTTTCTCGTATCTTTAATATTAACAATTGGTTTATTGTGTTTAAATGTTTTAAAAAAACATTTGTTTATCGAGTTTGCAGTGTTAATTTATTAGCAAATGCTACTGCAAGGAGGTTTCAATAAAAATGTATTCATTTTATATGAAACTATGTGAATGGACCCTAGAAGCCCCCCAGCAGGGGCTACTTGTTTCCAAAATATTAAAAATAGTTAAAACATAAAAAAAACAAAAAATTTCCTTTTTAAAACCGTACATTTTCCTTCATTGTTTCATGTTAATTATTGACAACGCCATTTCGAAGTTGAAAAATCGCATATATTATTTTTTAATAATGGAAATATGGCCAGGAAAAAGTGGCCCAAAGTTAGCCCCAGTTGACAGTATATATATATATATATATATATATATATACTAGAGCTCGAAAAATCACATGCCCGAAATCAGTGTTGCAACTTTTATTTAATTTGATTGGCATCACTTTTTTGGAATGATAAAATTCGCTTTATTTAGTGGCAGATTAATTAAGACGAATTTTCCCATTCCAAAAAAGTGGTGGCAATCAAATAAAAAAAAAGGTAGCAACACTGATGTTGAGCATGTGATTTTTCGAGCTCTGATATATATACACAGGGTGTCAGAAAAGTCTGGAACCGGTCGAATAACCCCAGAAATACACATCAGATTAAAAAACGAAAAATACATGTAAAATATTTTTGAAAAAGCTACTCAGTGATACCAAATTTGACCCCCGAAACCGAACACCTGGGAGACAGAGGGGGTCAAACTTTGAAATCGTGAAAGATAACCCCTTTTTTATTGCATATTCGGATTCTACGGGCAAAAATACGCAACTTTTGTATTTAACATTTCTTTCGTATCCTCGTTGATCACGGTGTAATCGAGCAAATTCCACAGATACATATTTTGGTTTTCCCAATAAGGTTTTGACATCTCGAAATTCGATTGGTCAGAACTTTTGACGTCAAAGTTTGACGTCTTTTGCGGGAATAGTGTTTCTCGAAAAACATCAGTGGCAGTTGCTTCAATAGCGCTTTATGTTCTTTTTCTATAAAAATTAACAGTAATACATTAAATTTGTTTTCTTTTTGCATATTTTTATCCAGACAATCATTTCTAAATAATAACCTGCATATTTTGATCTTTTAACGTGTAAATATGCACCCCCCCCCCCCCATCCCGAACAGAAATAGTATAATATTCATTATTTGGGGGCGGAGTGTGTGGATATCCTGTGTTTCAATGGCTTCTATTTTTTTTTTATTTTTTTTTTTTTTTATCTTCTAATTCGGGGTTCGGTGTGTGCTGGCTGAGCAAAGGCTGAGAAAGTAGCGTAAATTTAGGATGGGGTTGGTTTATAGGTTTTGATGATTGATTAGTTACTCAAACTACAAAATAACAAATAGCGCAGAAATTTTTTCGGTAATTCTAACAAATGTAATAATTTTTTGTAAATTCATATATTTTTTCATAATTTTTTTTCCCATGCCAGTGGTGGAAAATTGGCGCAGAGGAGGAACCTATTGACACCAGTAAATTTTAGTAGTATCCTTCGCCTTATCTAATGACAGAATTTCTGCGTTTTGAATAAGGTGAAGAATACTATAAAACTTTATTGGTGTCAATAGGCTCCTCCTCTGCGCCAATTTTCCACCACTGCCATGCTTTTAAACAATAGGAAAATTTTGATATTTTAAACTTTTTAATTAAAAAATAACTCTTTAACCCTTTCGGGATTTATGATGCATATATGCATCGTCAAAAGGGGCATGTAGAATTTTTTTCGGCACCATTAATAAATGAATAATAATATTTGACTTTTTGATTAGAGCATTTTTTGGCCTTTCACAAGTCAAGAGGACTGTGTTCCAAATAAAATCTGTGTACGCGATGCGGTCTCGAAATGGGTTAAGGTGTAATGATTATTTGCTGGTTGAGACGACGTTTTAATTTTCATAACGGAAGGATAATGTAGAAAATTGTTCATTTATTTATTTATTATTGTAATAAAAAACTAAAACATAATTGGCGGAACAAATTTAAAACAAATCAGTTGATTTACTACATTTTTTAAGTCCGAGAAGGGGCATTTATTAATATATTTCATTCAGTTAAATTTGTTTAACAAATAAGTTAAACCAATTGAACACACTAGAAAAAAAATCAAACAATAGGATACTTAAAACACATTTAAAACTTTGGTTCCGTTCAAAAGAAATCTAATAAATTTTAGACTTTTTTCATTTTTAAGTTACAAACATTTCTATTGCAGATTTTGCATTATGCTTATGATGAGTGTGTACAAAATGATAAGGCACGTGTAAAATACAAAAAACATTTTAAAAAGTCTAAGATTTATTTCGATTTAATTTGAAGGGAAACTAAATTTTTATTTAAATTAACATCCGATTTGCACTTTGTTTTTATTTTTTAATGTTCAATTGGTTTAACTTATTTGTTACAAAAATTTAACATTAAACGTAGAACTAACTGAATGAAAGATATGAATAAATGTCCCTTCTCGGGCTTAAAAAATGTAGGAAATAAAGTGATTTGTTTTTAATTTGTTCTGCAAATTACGTTTTTGCTTATATATTTTTTCACATTTGTTATTTTATTGTATAAATAAATAAATAATTAAACAATTTTCTAGATTATTCTTCCCCTATGAAAATTTTGTTATTTTATTGTATAAATAAATAAATAATTAAACAATTTTCTAGATTATTCTTCCCCTATGAAAATTAAAACGTCTTCTCCCCCAGAAAATAATCAACAGAGCTTAAAAAATTAAATTATATTTTAAACTTAAAAGTTTAAAAGATCAAAATTTTCCAATTGTTTAAAATTATTAAATTTAAAGTCATGAAAAAAAAATGTTAAAATGGAAAAATCTGTTAATTTACAAAAAAATATTACATTTATTAGAATTATTGATAAGTTTTCTGCTCTACTTGCTATTCTGTAGTTGCAATAACAAATCAATCATCAAAATCTATAATCCCACAACCACCTGAAATTTACGCTACTTTCCCATCACCCCATTCAGCCAGAACACAAAAATTTTATATGTTTGTTTGTTTTTTTTGTCCTATATTTTATTCCATAGTAATAATTAAAAAAAGTCATATCCCCGCCGAATTACCTGATTTTTTAAAAACATCAGAAGCTATCGAAACGCAGAACATCCACACACCCCGCCCCCAAATAATGAAGATTATCCTTTTTCCATTCGGGGGATCGGGGACTTGTTTATTTACGCGTTAAAAGATCAAAATACGCAGGTTATTATTTAGAAATGACTGACTGGATAAAAAAATATGCAAATGGAAAACTAATTTTACATATCTCTATTAATTCTTATTGCAAAAGCCTGTAAAGCGCCATCGAAGCAACTGGAACTGACGGTTTTCGAGAAACACTATTTCCGCAAAAGACGGCCACTTTGACGACATAAATTCTGGCCAATCGAATTTCGAGATGGCAAAACCTGGTTGGGAAAACCAAAATATGTATTTGTCGAATTTGCTCGATTACACCGTAATCAACGAGGATCCGAAAGAAATGTTTTAAATACAAATATTACGCATTCTTGCCCGTAAAATCCGAATCTGCAATAGAAAATGGGAGTTATCATGCCTTATCTGACCCCCAGTGGGTCGGGTTTGGGGGGGTCAACTTTGGTATCACTGAATAAGTTTTTTAAAAATATTTAGCATGTATTTTTTTCGTTTTTCAATCTGATATGTATTTCTCGAGTTATTCGACCTTTTCCAGACTTTTCGGACACCTCGTATGTATATAATACAATATAAAACACATAAATAAACATATAAAATTATTATACTTTATTTTTCATTTTTATATCTACATTGTTACTACTGGCAATAGGCAAAAAAAAAAAAAACATGGCTATCATTGGAAAGTGCCTCACTTGACTTTTTCATCTTGAGCTATAATTATTTTTAAATTTTATTATATTTTTCTTTTTTAATGCGATCCTAAACGCCCTGCTATCTTTAATTGTAATAGGTCTCGCAGCGTTCCTAAAATTTCCGCAGTTTGCTACCACTATTTAAAAAAGATAATCTTTATTTCCAACTTCTATTTCCGATGTTAAAGGAATATGTCATGAATATTCTTTATTTGAAATAGTGGTAGGAAATGGTGAAAATTTTAGTAATGTTGCGAGCCCTGTTTTAGTTATACTCACTCTTATATAGTTCAGACCATTGTTGCCAATTTGGCCTTAATTTTTATTCAGAAATTCCGAATTCTTTCCAGAAAATACGAAAAGTTTTTTTCTCATTTATTTAGTGACATACATTTTGCGATTACTTAAAGTAAAAATTTTCCTTTAGGAATTTCAGGTATGAAATCGAAATTTCAGAATAAAAATGGAGACCAAACTGGCATTCCTGGATCAGACTGTAATTGGATATCTTCTCTTTTTTGGCTCCCTAATTTTCAGAAATGCAGCTACTAATAGAAAGGGCCCAAAGGTGGCGTCAACTGGGAGGCTAAAATAAGCTTAAACTGTAGTAGGACCCTCGATTTTTTTTTTTTTTTTTTTTATAATTATAGACACTGTTATGCTTTCAATGATGTTAGGTGGGTAAAGTGTTTATAAATAAGATCTATTGTAATCTTTCTGTTTAAATCTGAAGATAAGTGTTAGGGGAGTGCTACTTAAATGTTGTTGTGGATAAATAGTAGTACCTGGTTTTCGGAAAAAGAAAGAGGAATTAAAGGATGGTGAATGAATGCAGCATTATGCTGCTTATGTGATTATCGAATGATGTTTTACAGATATTTTCTAACATTAAAAAAACAAACATGCCTGCCGGAAGTGACTTTACACATGACCAAATGTAACATAAATCCCCGCCAGTCGTGAGTGTTGAATTTATAAAACATAAAACGCATAAGTTATAAGAATTATAAGGGTAGGTGGATTTCTTGAGGGGGAATCATATTTGACTGGTGGATTCAGTGTATCTTGCCCTTTAAAATACAATAAATTGTAATTGTAATAATAATCTTTTATTAGATCTTTCAAACAAAATAATAACTCTTGTTTAAATAAAATCTGACGCTAATCAATTAATGTTTAGTCTGCTTATAAACTAAGTCAACAAACATTAACTTTTCCAAATAAGTTGAATGGGAGTGGATATTCTAAAGAAATTTTGTGTTACTGAATCCAAATGCGTATGCAAAAAACTTCTCGCACGTATCATTTATGTATTGTGATTTGATGTTTATGCTATTGTATTGGTATTTTTAATTTTGAAAATGCCGTATAGAAACTTTGAAATACTATAGTGCACACCGTAACAAAATGATGTTATTTTAACGCTGACGTACAAGAACAAATGATAGTAAATAAAATAGATTTTATCGTGTGTTAATATGTTTGTCAAATCAAAACAATCATATTAAAATTCATTAAACGAACAAAATTTGCTGCTGCTATACGCAATTGCCCTTATTTGAAGTAAAGAACCAAATCAAAATATTTTATTGTACACACACCACTAAAACTATATAATTCTTTTTTATTTTTTTTAAGTATGCATTTGCAACCCGTGTACTCTTTACAGGTACCTACAGACTCATGTTGATGACTTCATGAACTGGAGCATGCTTTAGCGCGTTGTCATAAATGAAACTAAAACTACTGCAGTATATTTCTCTCGCAAAATAATTTTCCCTAACAGAATCATTATTAACAACACTGTTATCCCTTGGTCAGACCAAGCTAAGTATCTTGGGGTCATTCTGGACCGCCGCTTAACCTGGAAAAAGTACACTTTCTCCATCAGAGGTAAAGTCGCCGGAGCCTTTAACTCTATAAAACCTCTCCTTAACAGTAAAACCTTGTCTGTTCACAATAAATTAATCCTCTATAATTCATGCATCCTTCCCATCATAACATATGCCAGTCCGGTCTGGGGCTTCACTTGTAAGACCACTATGGACAACCTTAGTCGCTTGCACAATTCCAACCTGCGTACTGTCCGTAACGCATCTCGTTACCTTCGCAACTCCACGGTCCGAAGAGACCTTAAAACTACTACCTTACGTAAGCGCATAAACGACTTAGCCAAATAATTTTATGATAAAATTTTTGACCTCCCTAATGACATTGTAGCGGAGCTACCGGATTATGACGCTTTTGAACCCCACCATCGGAAACGGCCCAGGTTTTCCATAATTATGGACACTCAGTAACATCTGAGTTCTCCACGCTATTTTTGCCTTCTCTTATTTTTCTTTTTATGTACTTTTCTTAAAAAAAAAAAAAAAATCTCTATATACATAGAGACCATAAAAATTGAAAAACTCAAAAAATAAAATGTATGGCCCTGAATTGTCCCTTTTTTGGTTGGATGTTGTGGTCTTGCCACCCTAGCTTTTCTTGCCCTTGCTTGGTGAGTGTTTCACTGAACAGTACTAACTTTAACTTTCAAAATTCCTTATAGTACTTTTACAACTACAGTTTGACTTTACTTACTTTAAGACTCATGTAATTTTTTTTTTAAGATTTATTGTTAACTTTCTTTCTTCTTAAGTTTTTACTTAAATTTAATTTTATTCCTATTTCCCTTAAATTTCTTATTTTTCTCTTGTTAACTTCTTTTATTCTTATAGTAGCATTGCTACAGTTTAACTTTATCCCAATGGCTCATTAAAACATAAGACATTCTAATTTCCTAGTCTGGGTGTTAAGCTGATAACAGCTAGGAAACCCCTCAATGCTGATTACCTGTTCAGTACCTGTTCACAGTCACTGATGTGCCATTTTAACCTCAAAGTAACGAGCGAACGCCTTCACGGGAAACTTAAGTCCTCCTCGTTATATTTTTTAACCAAATATCACATTCACATTCATTAATAAAAGAAATGTACCTTATGCAGGTGACTTTGGCGCGCGGCTAAAATTCGTCTGCTTGCCGAAGTTCAAGTATAACAGTATGGTCATTGGCCTATTTCATGACTCCATTGTCAAAACAAATCACGACCAAACTCGATTCTTCCCCTATACGGCCCAAAGCAATAGAATAGTACAACAAACGCAACTTCGAAAAGTCGTAACTGCGCCATCTGGAGGCTGCCTTATAAGTTCACGGCGCTTTCAACATAGGAAGAAAGCAAACATTACAGGATGATGCATCAAGCAGTGCGCCCCAAGAACGAAATACTGTGGAGTTGATATGCGCGCGCATTCTAGAAGAAAACAACCGGGAAAAGCACATTTTTCCACCGACAACTTCCTTCAATACTTGTTTGTTTGGCAGCCATCTTCCTTCGCTGTACGCAGTACATACGTGCTAGTAAAAGCGAAGGATAATATTCAAATTTTTAATGATTATCAGCCTTCTTATTTAAAGCATGGTAAGTGACAGGTGTTTATGTATATGTACTTTATTTAAATGTTCCCATAAGTTTCCATTTTAATTTAAAGAACTGTCAAAAAGAACATTGTCAAATTTTGTTAAAAATCGCGCAGATCAGGGGCGGATCCAGAGAATCGTTTTGGGGGGGTGGGGGGCGATACCGAGCGACCTATAATCAACGTAGTCATAATTTCTGTTGCTCAAATCCTTCTTTGCAGTTAATTATTAAATGATTATGAAATAATTAATGCGATTTGAAAATATTACAGACTCTCGATTATCCGACATCCGATTAACCGAAACACTCGGTTATCCATCACTCATATTATATAATCCCGCCCTCTCTCAAAATATCGTTTATTGTTACTTATTAGGTCGTAAAATTAAAAACGTTATAACTTAATTTATTTATTAAATGTCTTTTTTTTTCTTTTTCTTTTTACTCTTGTAATATGGTAATTATTTATCTTATTTTTTGTGCTTTTCGTTATAGTGAATAACGTTAATAACACAAGCCTGCGATGATTGTGTTCTTTAACTTTTGATAATGGATTTTGATGTATTTTTTACCACTGAATCCGAAAATGACCTTCATTTTTAATCACCACGTCACGATTTTCGCAAATCGTAAACTTCAAAGTTAAAAAGTAAAAAAAAAGCGAAAATCACTCAAAACAATTTGCAAAATCTTAACAAAAGAAGGTAAATGTTTAAACCCTTCACTGCACGACGTGCCATATCTGGCACATACCTAAAAACCTTATAATTTTCATTATGTGCCATGAATTTGGCTAATATGATCACTGTAACTGATCAAGAGCAATCCAAAGCATGTAATAACACTTATTTTGTCCATGTCAAACGGCTGCATTAGACAAAAAATTAGAATTTGTTCTTCGGAAACAAAGAGTTTCAATCAAGTTATTAATGTAAGATTTACTTTCATTATTTTTACTGAATACTTAAAAATATTAATATAGTAATTGTTGCAGAGTGTTAAGCAGATAAAATTAATTAATTTAAGCTCATTTAATTGCAAAATATAGCAATACAATATTTCAAAACCCTAAATCTGTACATATGCCAGACACCATAAAATATCAAATTTTAGCTGAAATTTAATTTTTTTACTATTTTTCCTATTATTAGACCGATATATAGATTTGAAATAAAAAAAATTCGTAAAAATATAAAAATTCGTGCAGTGAAGGGTTAAATACATCTGCGACAAATTTCCCAGCCTTATCAACTGCCAAAATAAAAGAAGATACAGAGATGAACACCATAGAGAAGATTAAAAAGAAAAGCACGAAGCAGAGCATGAGTGGTTCAAAGAAACTTCCACGCATGGAATAAAATTATAAGGATTTTAAATACACAATATTTTACTTGTTTAACTGTAAAAATCCATAGTATAAGCAAAAAAATGAATAAATTATTATGAAAAAAAGTTACGTCTATTTTATAGTAGCATATTTTCGCAATATTTCGACTTTTTAAAAATTTGCGATTTGTGAAAAATCCTGACGTGATGGTATTGTAAAAAAAAAAGAAGGTAATTTTTGGATTCAGCACTAAAAAATACATAAGAACCAATTATCGAAAGTTGAAAAACTTAACCATCACATCCATTTTTTAATATCAGATTTCTGAAAGACGATAATCTCTGAAAAAGGATCCGCTTCAGAAATCTGAAGGGCCCTTAACATCCTTGAAAGTCAAAATGTGTCATCTAAGTGGTGTGTATACCTCTTCATAGACGCTGATCCAAAGAAGGGGGGATCCCCCGATCGCTCCCCCATCACAATTGAATCAAAAAATGTAAATCCACCGATTATCGCGACTTTCGACAAATGATCGCCGAAAAAAATCAATTTCGTCAATCGTTCGCACGTCAAAAAATCGCGCAATAAACGCGAATTTCGTGAAGGGATCGTGCAAAAAACGCGAATTTCGTCAAAAGATCGTGAAACACGTGATTTTTAAATACGTGAATTTCGTCAAAGAAGCGCGGAAAAACGTGAATTTCACGAAAAAATCAGGCATTTCGTCAAAGGACGGCGCAAAAAAACGCGAATTTCGTGAAAAGACCACGAAAAAAAAAAACGCGAAATTCGTCAAAGGATCGCAGAAAAAACGCGAATTTCGTCAAAGTATCACAGAAAAAACGCGAATTTCGCCAAAGGATTGCAGAAAGAAACGCTAATTTCCCTAAAGGATTGCACAAAAAACACTAATTTCGCCAAACAATTGCTGAAAAAAATTTAATTTCGCGAAAGAATCGCGCAAGAAACGCTATTTTTGCGAAAGAATCGCACAAAAAATGCTAATTTCGTCAACAGATCTCCGAAAAATGCGAATTTCGTCAAAGAATCGCGAAAAAATACTCGAATTTCGTCAAAGGGCCGCAGAAAAAACGAACAATTAGCACCAGGAGGAGATTCCCTTAGGCGCGCATCCACTGCAGGGATCGATCGGGGCGGTCGCCCCCTCCCACCCCCAAGATATAAATTCCACGCTTTTAACGGCAGTTTTTGCGGAACAGACAGAGAAGCAAACAAAAATCAAACACTATTTGTATGTCAATGGTAAACCTCACTGACGTTTCGGCAATTAGTAAACAAAATAAGATTATCTCCTATGAAAAGGCATATGACGCCATAATTTTTGACACTAATGGGTTCAGGTGGGGGACGATGTCACTTCATGTACCTTTTGTTGAATCTCTACAACAGAAATTGACAACGTTATGCGGATCCCTTTAAAGTGTTGAAACTTTTTCGTTCTTTCAAAGAAGCTGCAATTCTAATTTCTTTATAACGATATTTTTGAAGAGTGCTTTATTGTTTTAGAAAAGAATGTGATTCATAGCAATTTCCAAAGAAAGAAATAAACAAGAAAAAGAAAGGTCCTTTGAAAAATTCAAGCATCTTAATGTTTTCTGAAGAAAACCAGTAATGTGTAAAAAATGTACTGTTATTGCCACCCACACTGGTATTCAAGGGTATTTGATGAATAAAAAAAAGGATTATGTCCTAACCCTAGTCAGTTAAAAGCTAAAATGCGTATGGTGTGTTGATTTCCTAAAAACCAACTTGGTAAATTTGTTCTTCCCTTCTTTGCCCCAATCGAACCCTCCCCCCACCGTGGATGCGCGCCTAGGGGAATCTACTCCCGGTTCTAATTGTGTTTTCTCCGCGCCCTTTGCCGAAATTTGCGTATTTCGGTATGAGAAATGATGGGGTATGAGAAGGGGTTCAAAACATCAAAACTAAATATAATGTTAAAAAAAAATATGTAAATCTCCTTGCAGCAATTACTAAGTGTAATAAGTACAGAACTTGTGTGAAGATATAAATTATTTGAAAACAACGTTTAAACACACAATAAAGCAAGCAGATTTGATCATACGTATATGTTTCGTGAGTACTAGGACTCACATACTCAGTGTAAAAACTTTAAAAACAATATCCCCCCAACTGCATGTACGGTGAAAAAAACCCAAATGTCAAAACATAATACCAAAAGACCATCAAGTTCTAACAGCCAATGAAATTAATGCGGAAGTGAAGTGTCGTGACACAACAAATCCATCTAGAAAGTTGAGATGTATGGTGTACTAGATAAATCATTAACCAAGGAGTCTTTAAATTTATGGATATGAATAGCCTCAAAAAAGTCTAAATCCAGAGGAGTAATGCATTTCTTGATAATGGTAGCTGAGTCAAAATTAAAATTATGTCCCTCCCCCCAGCAATGAGAGGCGATAGAGGATTTCTGCAATTCTTTTTTCTTTACATAGTTTCTGTGTTCATTGATTCTGTAACGGAGTTTTCGTTTAGTTTGTCCAATGTAGACAAACCACACTGGCATTGAATGTTGTAAATGCCCCAATAATTATGTGGAGGAATTTGGTCCTTAAGTTGCGAAAAAGATAATTTATTAACCGGTTTAAAAACCACATTAAAATCATAATGTCTTAAGATATTAGCCATCTTAAAGCTAATGCTATTATAAAATGGTAAAATGATAAGGTTGGAAATGGAAACCGCAGTAACAGGAGAATCAAGATTATTAACATATTTGTTAAAACTATGAGAAATTAAATTATTGATATAAGATAAACTAAAACCTCGATCAATTGCCACAGATCTAATGCAATTTAATTCTGTAATAAGTGAATTATTATCTGAACAAATTAAGAGAGCTCTATTAATCAAATAATGAAAAGCCGAAGCTTTTTGGGAAGGGGGGTGACATGAATTGAAATGGGGGGGGGAGTGTGACAGCAAAAGGTTTACGGTAAACGCTAGTGTCAAAGGTGTTAGGCTGACGTGTAACCAACACATCCAGAAATGGCAATCTATTATCTATTTCAACTTCATAAGTGAATTGAATGACTGAATCTATTGAGTTTAAAATCGTTAATATATTGTCAACAGAAAATAGAGAAAGGTCCAAGAGTGCAAAAGAATCGTCTACATATCTACAATAAAATGGGAAGTTGATAAGGTTAAACATTTTAACCTCAAAGTAATGCATATATAAATCTGCTAAAAAAGGGCTAAGGGAATTACCCATTGCTAAACCATCCGTCATAGAATAATATTGATTAGAAATTTGAAATGAATTTTGTTTTAAACAAGTACTGAATAACTCAATAATGTGGTTGATTTCATAATCTGTGTAATTACACAGATTATATCTGATTATATTCTGATTGTATGCTTTATGACAATAAAGTTCGTTTAATAGAAAAGTACAGTAATCTCCCCACCCCCCCACACACACACATACACTCACCACCGCCAACACCACCTTGATCATAGAGAGGAATGCTCAATTTTAATTTTATTTGTTTATTTTTTTTCCACAAAGGAGTTTATTTCCTCTTAGAAAAAGTTAAATTTTATTTCTTAAATAGTTTATTTAAATTTTCCTAAAAGCTGCTTTATGATGATTTTATTTATTTTTGCATTAGGTATACTTTTTTTGAAAATGAATTACTGATGTACCGAGTACAGGGTATTTGACCACATTTTTACAATGTACTCGATCAATATCAAATAATTCTAAAAATTTACATTATTTTTGCTTAAAAACATTCACCCCTGTAGGTTCCCTTAGAAAGACCCCTCGGAGGGCACCCCCCTCTTCGGGCCCATATCCCTCGTGTAGACATCTGGCCGTCATAAACAACACAACACACTGGAATGTCTGCGATTCAAGAAGTCGACTATTTCTTTAAAAAATTATTGTTATCAGGCGTGCCACAGTTGGCCAACCCTGGCATATAATAAAAAAATGTTACTGCGTAGAATTTGAATACACTGTTTGTAAATGGTGTAACATAATCATAAAAAATGAAAAACTCCATTTATCTAAAAAATATTAACGTTCCGAATTTGAGAGAATAGGCATAAACATATTTTATCATCTGAACAGTTTTGGGTAGGAGGGGGAGGAGCTAACATAACGATAAAAAAAACTTTCGCACATTTTTCATTATGCACGTAAGTTTGAGACATATAGAAGTAAATTGTAAGAATTTCTCTGTTTAGCGTGATTTAGTTTTAAAAATCAACTGCTAATACTATATTTATAAGATAACTGCTAAAATATGGATGGAACATGGGACCTAAAAGCTTCCATCAACACTTAAAAGTAGTGGTATAAGTACTATTCCACTCACAGCAATAAAATTGAATAATGACAGTTTTATGTAATACAAGCACATATGCGATATTGTTCGCATATTTAGCCTAGGTTTTAAACACGAGTGAGCGTCAATGTGGCCAAAGAAATTGAAGCCTGTACGTTCTTTGAATGTGGCAGCACCTCGTGGAATTATGATTATCTGAAACGCCAAACAACTTATGTTAACGTAACTTACGTAACCAACTTACGCCAAACAACGAGAAACGTTTATCATTGTTTTGACTTTTAATTTTTAAATGAGAAGTTCAGTTGTGGTGAAGTATGAGCGAATATTTTAATTAGAGGGCTCTAAATTACTGTATTTAACTTCATATTTAATTTCTATTAGTAATAGAAACATGTTTAATTTTTGATTTTTAAATACCTTATTTTTATTATATTTTAAGCAAAAAGAATAGTGACGATGCTTAATTTCACATTTATTTTTATCAATGTAACTTGTACAGAGATTAGTAAAATAATTTATAAATGTAAATGTTTTCATAAAATTTTTTGAAATAATAGTTAATAGTGTAATGACGTGTTTAGACACTTAAAACAATAAACATACTGCGTAATATAATTATCACTGTTGCTGTTTCAAATAAGAATAATCGAGGACAAATCAGCTGACTATTTTACTTTAGCTGTATGAACGTAACTTATACAAAATCTCACTCCTACTTATGTATAATAATATAAATGTAACACAACTTACATATATAAGTGTTTTCCCTTCAGATTTTTAAATCAATTGTTATTAAATACAGTGCAATAATTAATTTTCTGATACGAACTATTGTTTGAGCAAGAACGTTCTGAATATACTAATTTTACATAGCTAAAAGGAAACACAACTAAAAATAATTTATGTATGTGATGTTTTGAAATAATTTCTAAAATTACTAACCCCGTTAAAATATAAATTTAATTATCACTAATATAAATTCACGCAATCACAAATATAACGTCTTTAAACAAGTGAATAATAGTTATGAAAATAGTACTTATTTTATGAGGAAATCAGTATAGATGTAATTCATTGGTTTGCTTTTGAATCAAAAAACATTCGGTTAGTCAGAAATGAAGTCAAATGTAAAGAAATCAAACAGTTTAAATTTTATGAGAAAAAAATATACCCGGGGATGTTTAAAAAAATGTCTACCAGATTCACAATACTCGGGAAACAGTGGAATGGTTCATTGTTTGGAACGAGTTCTAGAACGAAGGGGCAAAGGAAAGTTGACAGTTGACAAACTTCTGCATGGCGGCGCAGAAGCCGCAGCTGCTCTCAACCTGTCAAGTTTGTTTTTTTACCAAGCAGATCGAGGAGCCACCTTTTTATCCATCGGCTGAAGCCGGACTTCTTTTATAAAACATATATTCTTTGCCTCAGTCACCATATAAAACATTGAAATTCCGTAGTAAGTGTCTTTTATAAATGAGAATGATAAAGCCTCCTCACCTTTAATCCGTTTCTAGAGACTCTAAAATGTGTTTGCTTGTTATTATTTATTAAATTATAAATAAATAAATCAAGCATTTATTTAAAGGATATTAAATTTATTTAGACCAGTGTTAATTTTAATTTTTAACTTGCGTTTTCTAAAAGTAATAAGCATTTGACAAAATGTAACATGTAGTTAATTTAATGCCGAAAATGCTCCAAAAATGCAGTGGAGGGTTGTTTAATTACATAAAAAGTAATTTTCTGGAAGAACTTTAATACTCGGTTATGACCTTTCTTTATACAGTTGTTACCTAACTGTTTTTGTGTTCCTCCACATTAAACTAAAGATAAAGCACACCTTATTTGCTTTGAACGTGAATTTTTCTTACAAGGTTAAACCAGGATTTTTTTCACTTTTCTCCCCGGAAGTATGTTTCGTCATTCTAGTTAATGTTTTTATCTTGCCATGAGGACACACTACGCATCGCATTTAAGAAAAATAAAGTACATACAGTCCTTTAAGAATGTGAGTTTATCGATTATGTTAATACGCTTCGCTACACATAGTCTTTTTATTTCGCAGTACCCCCAATTCCTATAAACACTACCCCATCCCCTTCCACTAAATATGCTTTTTTTGCATTAGCAATCCTATCACAACAATATAATAAATTGATACAAATTTCATTGGCATTTCCTTGCATTTTAAAGTTAATATCGCTTTATTATGATATTAGCCAAACGTTAAGAAAAATCAATGCAGCATTAAAAGAAATTTTAGCAATCATACGACGATTATTGGTCAACACGGTTTAAGAAAAAACATTAAAATCTGAAGTTATGCCGTAATTGCACATCTGGCATAATTTAGACGTTCTGCAATTATTATTAAACACGGAAGAATTAAAAAATGTGGTGAAAACAGAATATTCTATAATGATTAACTGAAGTTTTCGGAAAGATGGGGGAAACTATATAAATACTCATGCATGCTTATCAGTAGGCATTATCGATGAATTATTAGGTACAATGGGTCTTTCCGCTCATTTTTAGTGCAACATATTGGATTTATTACACATGAGACTAAGTTCGTCATCTAAAACTATGAATACCCTTTATGTCTTTTTAGTTAAACCATTTTTGTGATTTCCGCCATTACCGATATAATTTTCACGTACCCCTAGCAGGCCCGCCAAGTACTCCCAGGGATACGCGTACCCCAGGTTGGGAACCACTGCTAGTGAACGAGAAGACAATGATAAGTAATGAAAGGTTCTGGGTAAAACAAAATTCAGTGTGCCCTACTGCCCCTCCCTGTTCCAATTTTACAGAAAACCTTAACAGAATGTATTTGATAAATGTATATATTGTTTAATTTAGAACTTGGGTGCATTGCACGAAAAACTAGAGATCATTGAATAGGATATTACATGCACGATCACAAGTAGGTCAAGAAAAAGCAGCTTACTTGCTTGAAAAAAATATATTGCGTTTTCGTATTCAGGATGGAACATATATTAATTTTCAGCAATAAAAAAATTTTCTTTACATAACTGGAAATTCGGAAAATAAAAAAATCCGACGAAGTAGGAAAGGTTAAGCATGTGACATGGTAAAGATACGTTTTGCTTCTTAGCAATGTAAATGTCGAAATGAATGTGCATTTTTCATATCAATTGTTATATAGGTTGTATAGCGGCTTTATATTTGCTAACATAAAATTAAATGTTTCGGTGCTGGAACATTTACGAATGCACTCTTTGTGATCCATGAATGTTAATTGTTTAAAGTGCATCTTAATTGATGTTACGTAATTTCAAATGAAATAAAAGTAGTATAACGCGCTCATGTGCATGACGCACACAATAATTTGAGAAAATATTTTTCTACTTTTGTGTATATTTACCGTATTACGAATACCCCGTTCTTTGTATCATAATTCTACCATTTATTAATTTATCACACTTATATTTCCAAATTAAAATTTATTTAAACTGTTTTAAGTATAAATACAAATAAAGATGAACTCTTAAAAATTCTGGCAGAGATGGTAAAATAATCTAATATCTTAGGAGGTATGCTATTGTGGGCGAAATGAGCAAGCAGCTGAAACACCCAACTTCTAGGGATATGTCCACTATTTACATAGCTACCGACATTCCTTATTTTTAAAGTCAAACAAAAATATGTTGAACCAGAAATTTAATTTAATAAATGAAATAAAAAAGAACCCTATAGAAACAAGACGCAATTCGTTAAATAAGTCATCTGGCTTAAAATTAGCTTTTTTGCTTATTATATTTACATGATTTCTCATTAAATCATATTTTGAATTATTATTTCATAATTATCTTTAGTTTGCGGTCTTTGGGGTATGCAGTTGAGTTTGGCCATATATATTTTCCCTTGTTTTTTGCAAAAGAAGTTTATTTGAATCACTAAAAATTATAATTATCTTTCCATCACTACATTTGTCACATAATAAATGCACCTGTTTACTAAACAAAAGGTTATCGTAAAAAATATATACATTAATAACATTCATATTCATTATTTAGAAATATTTTTATTTAAAATGTACTACATGTGACGTCACGTATGGGGCAGCATAAAACACTGTTTTATTAATTTCCAAATGGATATTATTTAAAAATATAGTTGTCAAATGTTTATATATAATAAGGTTCTTTAGAAACAACAACCATTTTAAAATATAACTATTGGTTCAGTACTAATTTAAAAAACTACTGATATTCCGTTACGTGTGGGACAAAAATTCACAACAACATTAACTTATTAATTTGTAATAAAATAACTTATATTGTAGTAAAATTCCCAAAACAATGTATAAAATGGAAAAGGTACCTGCATAGAATAAACTGTAACATCAAAAATACCAAAGTCAAAAAACAAAAATAAAATGATGTATTTTGACGTCAATGCTTTTTAGCCTTGTGGTATTCAGCTAATGTCGGCTATCTTTGAAGCACTGTTGCCATTCTCTAAAAGTTATACATTGAAAACCTATTCCTAGATATGTATTACTTGACCTTTGAAAAATTACCCGGGTAACTTATAAAATTATTTTTACAATATATTTTTCTTTTGAAAAATGTCTTTTTTTTTCATGGAATGGTCCCATTAAGATTTTGTAATGAATACTACATACATATTTATGGGGAAATTCTACAGCATATTTTAGATTACTGATGTTCGTAAGCAACAGAATACAGAAAAGCAACATATGATCACCTAGACTTTAAGACTATTACATTTAAAAAAGGGCATAAAAAATTAATGTGGTTTAGAATAAAAGAAAAATTATAGTTAAAAGCATCATAAATATGTATAGAAAAAAAAAGTAGATTTTTGAAAATATTTTTGTATGACAGTATTAAAGTATATTTCTAAAGAGGTTCTTTTAACAAAAGTTTATTACCGCTATTATTATTTTTCACAAAACAAATTGCTTGCCTGACACGCCTTGGGAACAATTATGTCCTGTTCCGGCCAGGCGTGAGTTTATAAAATGAAATGTAGACCAGAAGTAAGCCAGACCACTGTCTTGTCCGAGTCTGTTTAAAAAAAAATCAAA
Source organism: Maratus speciosus (assembly GCA_963932465.1). Classification (NCBI taxonomy): domain Eukaryota; kingdom Metazoa; phylum Arthropoda; class Arachnida; order Araneae; family Salticidae; genus Maratus; species Maratus speciosus. The sequence goes on from OZ010797.1 coordinate 122,764,996, forward strand.
CCGGGATTAGGCACGATGTAACGGTACGATGCTGATCTCTGTGCATGTCTTCTATATTGATGCTGTCAATCTAGCATTCATAAATGAAAACAACTTGGCTATAAATTTGCATATTTTATCAGCTTAGTTTTCTTAACTTTGTTGTATCGGACCGATAGGCCCAATAATTTTTTTCTCAGACCGGACTGGGCCGAATACGGGCTCCGGGTCAAGTCCGGGCCCGTGCAGACCTCTAGCTTACTGTCCGTCATGACTCACAAAGGAACATATCTTGAAATAGCTTTAGGTGTTTATAGGTGTTTATATTACTATTAGTCAAAAAAGTAGAAAAAACACATTGAACAAAACGTTTAATATTTCAACAAGCAATTTATAACAGAAATATTTACATCTTAAAGAACATATAGCTCAACTGCAAGAAAAGTGACATATGCCGACAAAAATAATTTTCAGAGGAGAGGTAAAAGAAAATTTGCATGATTTTACTGTAACATGAAATTATAGCGTTTACGTCTGCATGCAAGAGTAAAAATGTGCATAAAAGCATAAAACTATTAAAAATGAAGACTTAGAATGAGGGTTGGATTGTTAGTTGATTTTACACCCCACACAATCCACCCCTCTTCTGTGGTCACGAGTGGACATATAGCGTAATAAAGTGATTTTCCGTATAACTATAGTTACGAAATTTTTTGTGTAGTAAGACGCACCTATAACATACCTATTAGTGGAATAAAACACAAAATACATTTTGTGAGATGTGCCACTTTTCTTGGGGGTGACCGATATATTGAAAATACACGCACATAGGAGATCAACAAGTATGTATAATCTTAATTTTTTGCAATATTTTATATTAAATATATATAAGATTGCTCTTTAAAAATATATACTGAACTAATAGTGCTGAAAGTGTGAATTTTCTGATACAATCACATAGCCATTTTTATAAGCGCAAAAAATTTGTAGATCATTAATATTCAAGCACTCTAAAATCGAATAGCATTTTTTACTTTTTTTATATATATATGCGTTGCATCTTAAGTTGTAAACAATTTTCACCAATGAGGATCCTTCTCTGACAATTGTGTTTATAAAATTTGTTTAAATCTCCAACTTTCACACAAATTTCTTAAAGATCATTAGTCATTGATAATTTACCACGTGTCATACCTTATTTTATCAACAATCGTTATAAAGAATAACAATAGTCTCGCTTACAATCATCAGCAACGAAAGTTCAGCACTCATTATCAATATTTAAATCACCGCAGAATTCATGATAAAGAAGAAGAAACACTGACAGGAAAATGATAATCTTTATAGATGAAATAGCACAGAAAAACTGGAGATAACTCACAATTGAATAATAAAACTTTGTATTAACCACCATAAAACAAAAGCACACACAGAACGCGTTTCGGATTGGAATTTTTAATCGCCCGTCATAAGCCAATGTAAACATCTGTGTACTTTTCCCGTAAAATATTTTCACGCCAATTTCATTCCGTAAGATCAATATGTAATGTGGTCCCTGACTGATCATACGAAGTCTTCGTTATGCAACAGTCTCATATTATTTTTAAAAATCTAATGCAATGTAATATTCTCAGAATAAAATACCTAATATTATTCAATGAAATGCTTATTATATGAAATATCCGTATTGTTTTTACGCAGCATCTGCAAAATGTAAAAAGATTAATATAAGAATAAAGTAATTGGAATTGTTTTTTCTAAGATAATTACCTATGATCTTTTAACATGTGATTCTCATTCTTTTCCTTTATTTCTTCAAACAATACATATTTTTCATCGTTTTGTCAATATTCCTACTATTTTAACTAAGAAAGAAATCATGTGTCCAAATATTAAAAAGATAAACGTAGAGGCGACATGTGTAAGAGTTAATTTTCTTTTACTGGTGTTTTTCTCTCCGTATTCGAGAGTAGACACATTTATATATTTTTTGTATTTATATAAGTATGCTTTTAGAAAAAAAATAATTTTTTATTTTTGCTGAAGAAATAGAATTTATTAGAAAAATCACAATTTATTATTATAAGATTTTTTCCTTTTTTAGCCCCCGGTACGGTATGCTATTTCTTTCTTCCAGCTTATTTTGTGTCGTCTTCAAAAGTAACGTTATCTTACAGAAGCCAGCCGTAAATTAAGGCAGTACGATTAAATACTCTATAGCCATTTTTTAAACTTCTAAGCATCGCACATTTTCAATTTTTATACCGTCGTATTTGAAAAAAAAATTACTTTTAAATGAAATTTGTTTTAAAACTGTATCTCCATTTATTTTTAAAATATTATACTTTTTGTAGTTTTCAGCATCATTTGTTTAATTTTGGCAACTCAAGTACTCCATTTATGTAGAAAGTAAAGGGAAAATAGTTGAAAAATAGCAATTATATTTTTTTGTTGCCATTGTCTCATAACAACCGAAAGAAAATGTCAATAAAATGCATGCTAGTCTGAAAAAATATAAACGAAAAATTTCAGTTAAAACGTGGAACTATTATAAATTATTTAATTATTATAATATATTATTATAATATATTTAATTTTGAGTATCTATAGACGCTTTCAGTGTGACGTCAGTCACGACGTTTTGATTGGAAACTGGACTACAAACAAACGGTTGCTATGCGTCATTTCTTTTTAAATATAAATCGTGGAAAATGTTACCAGTACATATCAAGTATTAAAACACTTAGATGTGAGATATAGATATAAGATATAGCTGCAACACACAAACAAAATAGAAAATACAACATAGCAACCGTTTGTTTGGTGTCAGTTTCCAACCAAAATGTCATGATTGACATCACTACTGAAATCGTCTATAATACTGTTACAAACAAACGAATGGCTATGAATCATTAGATAGCCGATTTTTTTGTCGAGCTCCTTAATGACAGCATATTTTTGCTGCATTTGTGTATTATTTTGCGATAGTGACATCCTATGCCTGCTTTACTGTAGATGTTTAAGGGTGGATCGTAAATGTGGAATTCTTAAGCGGATGCGAATGACGTCATTTTACATAAAATAAAAGTGTGTGCTGTAAGTCTTAAAATTGAAATATGTTTTGTATTATTTATATGTACTTTTGTTTTTTTTCATCTGGGACAACACTAAATTCTGAAAAAGCAAAATTCCTGTTTTCTAGTTTTTGTATTTTCTTTTCCGCAATATACTTATTTAACTTACAAAGTAGTGAAAGGAAAAAAACAGGATTTTCAGTAACTGAAATGTATTTTTGTGGTTTCTAAATTAAGAATTTACTTTACAAATTGGAGAACGCATATCATAAAAAACATACCTGATAAAAAATAAACGGTCAAGTGCGAGCATTACTCGCGTACAGAGGGTTCCGTAGAATAAATATATGAATTTGAAATTGTATTTAAAAAAAAAAAAAGTTGCTAAAAGAATACTGAGACTTTGTAAAAAACTTTACAACATAGGGTTGGGTATAACTGTACATAATAGAAAAGTGTAATCGGGTGTACCATGAAAGTTCAAAGAGATATGGAACCTAAATCATATCAAATATAGCTATTCGTATAACTCTTTTTTTAATATTATCCTAATCTGTTTATGATGAACTTATTTCGGTACCGACAATAAAAGCAGTGCATAGTTAAACTTCATTTGACATTTCATGAAACTAAATTCAGCGTAGTAATAACCTTTATTTCTACAATGTAGCTAAAAAGAAACCTTTGTTCAAAGTTTAAATTTGGCATTGTGCTAACCGCGCTTCGAATTGAGGTCTCAAAGATGCAATGCCGCCATGGTCAGTGCCCCATTTTTCCTGATAGGTGTTTAATTAACTTTTAAAGTCACTCGAGGCGTATTGAGAGATACAAATAATGCAAACTATCGCGAATACCACAGTATTTATGCGATTCATTCTAATTAAATCTTTCGAGGGCGATGCCCTTAAAAAACGAACACTTAATTTTATTTCCAAAACAGACAAACGGCATCAAGAATATTTAATTAAAATTTTCCTTTTATCATGTACGTGAAAATAAGAAAGTTCGCATTTTCTAATAAATTCGTTTATAAATTCTGGTGTCAGTTCATTATTTCATAAGTTTATAAATAGAATTACTCCGTGCAGGAAAGGATTAAGTGGTCACAGGACTCTTAAAGGTTCAACATTTAAGAAATTTTAATTTTTTTAGATGTTAAACTCCTAACTTTTCTGAACATTTTGATATAATTGTTTCCTTGAAATTTCCATTAGAACAGAAGTTTTGGCTTTTAGAATTATACCCGCTCAACAGCTGAAGCGGCGTTTCCGAAACTTTAAAGTCATTATTTTCCAAATGGCGTTTTTGGGCATAACGCGCAGGATACCTCAAAAACTTCTGAATATTTTTTCATGAAATTTTCAAAACATACATTTCGTGTTAGTCTGTATAAACTGAACCTAAAATTTCCTTTTTATTGTTCAAAAAAGTATTTTTAGGTCATTTTACCATTGAAATTTTAAAAATTTTGTATTAGCTGAGTGCAACATTGCATTAAAAATATAAAAATGCTTTAAATACAAATTTATTTAAGTTCAGGGAAACTATTGCAATCTGAAGTATAAGTAAGCACCAAAATTTTCATTCTAGTTGCAATATTTATTTTGTAATCCTGAGCGTAAACTGTTATACCAATTTTTTGTTCGACAAATGTCTAACAGTTTCGAGCCACCTATAAATACTAATTCTGTATCTTGCAATTTTTTAAATGCATGAAACGAAAGAACATACATATATCTTTCATCCCAATTAAAATTGTGTTTTAAAATCGTATATATTTTAAGACATTAAATATTGAAAATGGTCTTTTTTTTTCAATTTTTCCCCTTTTTAGAGTCCCGAGACCCCTTAAATTAGTATGTTTTTAACAACTTGACGTTCATTGCTTTTATACTGTTACTGGACATTACATTACACATATATATCATTAAAAGTTGTTTATTAGGCATAGAGTACGCCGCCTATGTCCTTGTGTATGTCCAAACTGACCGTACCTTTAAGGGTTAATATCTCGGCTAATTACTGATGATTTTTTTCAAATTCATTATCAACAATGCATAGGTATATTCGGCGATGCTCAACAATTTTTCTGAATCTCCGTAAATCGAAATTTGTGTATAACAGAAAAATGCTAATTACTCAAAAACTATGTGACCTAGGGTAATCGCTATAATTTTCCGGCAAGGTTTATATTAACGTCTCCTACCTCTAATTTTTTCATAATTTTAGTTTCAGCAGATTCGAAATTAGATGGGGGAGAACATATTTTTGCGCTACATTTTCAACAATATCTTTGAAAATATAATACCTAAAATTAAAAGGAATGTATTTTTGAGTTCAGCGTTACAAAAGCTTTCACAGGATACCCCACATGATATACAAAGAAAATATATTTTTTTTCAAGTAGCATAATTAGTCCCTCTACTTTTTTACTAAATATATTTATGAATGTTTATTAATCTGAAAATATGTGGGTCAATGATCTTTATTACTTCTCCGAATTTGAACTTTCCACGTTCCATAGTTTACGAGTAAAATGGCTGTGACAGACAGACAGACAGACGGACGGACAGACACAGAAGTGATCTTATAATGGTTCCGTTTTTACTTTTTAAGTACGGAACGCTAAAAATATCTAATAAGTTGAAAAATATTTAAGCCTATATTTATTTTATGTTTTTACTTTCTTCTATCTTTACAAGAAGAAAGTATTGGTTTCATGAAAATTTTCGAATTCCAGTTTTCGACGGATTTACACGTTTTATGAGTCAGAGATTCCAAAAAACATGTTTTTACAAAATGTCTGTCTGTGAGTCTGTCTGTTTGTCTGTCCGTCTGTCTGTCTGTATGTGACACAAATTTTGTGGGCGCTCTATCTCAAGAACTAATGCACGAAATTTCACAAAACTTCATATTTAGTTAGACCTTGATATAAACTGGAACTGATTAGTTTTTGGTGAAAATCGCCCAAGAGGTGGCGCTGCTATGCGGCATTTTTAACGATTTCTGCAATAGCTGTATCTCAAGAACTACTGCACGGATTTTTATAAAACTTCAGATTCAGTTAGTCCAGGATATAGTTTGGTGCTGATTACTTTTTTGTGAAAATCGCCCAACAGGTGGCGCTGGTATGCTGCATTGTTCATGATTATCGCAATAGCTCTAACTCAAGAAAAAATGCACGAATTTTCATCAAACTTCAGATTCAGTTAGTCCCAGATATAAATTAGTGCTGCTTAATTTTTGGTGCAAATCGCCCAACAGGTGGCGCTGCTGTGCTGCATTTTTCACGATTTCCACAAGAGGTGTATCTCAAGAACTATTGCACGGATTTTCATCAAACTTCAGATTTAGTTAGTCCTTGACATGAATTGATGTATAAATTAGTGCTGTTTAATTTTTGGTGTAAATCGCTCAACAGGTGGCGCTGCTATGCTGTATTTTTTGCGATTTCCGCAATAGCTTTATCTCAAGAACTAATGCTTGGATTTTCAACAAACTTCAGATTCAGGTATACCTTGATATCGTTTAGTGCTATGTACTTTTGGTGTAAATTGCTCAACAGGTGGCGTTGCTATGCTACATTTTTTTCAGAATTTCCGCTATAGCTCTATCTCAAGAACTATGCACGAATTTTCATCCAACTTCAAATTCAGATATACTTTGATATGAATTTGTGCTAAATCGTTGTTATTTCTTGTACTCTTTAAATGATTTAATTGACGTGATTTATATAGAAGAAAGTTTTGTGATGGCCACAACATACTAGTTATGTAAATAAATTCCCATAAAACGCTACTTCACACACACACACATATATATATATATATATAAATAATTTAAATTTCATAATTTTTTCATAGACAATATTTAAGTTATTTAAAGGTACTTTTTCTTGATGCAACAGATGTTTGTGAGAGAGGATTTTTCTTTTTTCACAATCTTTTACATTAAAAGATGTAAAGAAATTTTTAGAACATCTGAATGTTCAGGTTCGAAACTGTTCGTCAACAGTTATGTTAGTTTTAACTTTATTATTATATTTTTCATTTACTTTCTTAATTCAATTTAATTTAATAAAAAAAATGATACAAAGAAAAAAAAAACACAAAACAATTTAAGATGCATTTGAATTTCAGGACCGAGAAAAAAGAAAAGCTAGTAAGTTGCAGCCAACATGCGGAAAACAGTATAAACATGACAATATGAAAAGCATTTGCGCCATCCTGAATGAAAACAAAGATATTTCTAGAAACGTTTAAAAACTTTCAAAAATAAGTAAATTAATGCACATAAATTAAGGAATTAATAGAATAAATTATTTTATAGTCATTTTTAAATCTTTATTGGCAAATTTTATTTTCCAAGCATCCTGATTCAACTAATTCCATAATCGAAAAGAAAATGAAAATAGTCAGATAAGGTTTTTCGTTCTATTTTTCCTTGATTGACACTATAATAGATAATGCAAGTCTTTTCCACTGCTCAGTTTCAAAGTATTAGCTTTAAAGATAAAGCTATAAGTAATTTATTAATAAATAATATCAATAATAGCTTATAGTATATATTATAATTCTACAGAGCTCTACCTATATTTTTCAGATTAACACACTTAGCATCGCAACCCATTTAAAATGTTCGAAATGATCAATATACTTTCATTTATTTAATATGACATGCAATAAACAAAATAATCAGTATTTAAATTTCTATCCATTAAAATGCTACATTTACGAAACATACTTTTTTAATATAATAAGCATTGACGTATTACAGTTTGTATTAATTTACCATCTGCCATACCTTAATTTAGCAATTATCATTAGAATCAATCAATAGTGCCAGTTTTCGAGAAATATTGGGTCGGGTCAAAAAGTCTGAGTAATACATTTGTAAGTTGTGTTTTAAAGTACATTTTTTTCCCAATGTGTGTGAGTGGAGAGAGAGGTGAGGGAAGCGTATAACGAAAAATGATAATTCGAATAAAATTATGGGGTTTCTGAGTAAAATATGGCAGTATTATAATTTAGTTATCATTTAATAAATAAATATTGAAATTAAATTCTTATAACTTTTTTCTTATAAATACATTAATATTTAATATAAATAACATAATTACTAACTATTGAAAATGCAACAGCTGAATATCAAGAATTTTTACATCTGCTGAAGGAGCTTTTGGTGCTCCTGTAAGTCTAATGGATGTCCTTGCTGTATTAAAAAAAATATTTTGAGAACTTCGATTAAACCAAATTTTAATTCAGTGATTGAATAAATAGATATATAAATAAATAATGAAATAAATCAACGTAAATTGGGTGAGCGGGAAGATCAAATTTATTGGTTGGTTCGCGCCCCACGGGTCCGTATAAGTTGGCGCCTGTGATAATAATATTTTATAATAGTAATAATAATAGTAATAATAATAATAATAATGATGATGCGAATCAAATACTTCTTAAAATCTCAGAAAAGGAAGTTCTGTAATCTCTTTATCAATATATAAAGCGCACCGAATTAAAAAAATCAAAGAGAAAATATTGGAGAAAAAGATGGAATTCGTAGTCGTCCGCTATTTTTATTCGGAAGGTTTATATCCTAGCCGTCTTCAGATGAAGAAATAATATTTCGGGCAGGAAAATGAGAGGGAGGAGATTTCAAACGTGTTTGATGTATTCGAAAATGTACTTTTTATCTACAATATTCTCACGTCAAATTCATACCATAAGATCAATGTGTAATTTGGTGCTAAACTAAGCATAGAAAATCTTCGTTACATAATAGTCTCTTATAATTTTTTAATTTTAAAAAAGTGTGTGATATTCTCAGAACAAATTACATAGTGCTGTTCAGAAGAGTACTAATTATACAAAAATTTCTTACTATTTTGATACAACTGCAAAATTTAATAAGATTTTGTTATATAAGATTAGAGAGATCACTATTCAAATTTCAAATCTGATTACTTGGAATCTTCTTTGTATGCGATACTCATTCGACTTTTTTTTTACTTTTCTCTTCATACGATTTGACAGTATTTCTAAGATAAGAACTAACAAAGAAATTATGTGTCCAAATATTAAAAATATAAACGCGGGAGCAACATCTGTAAGGGTTAGTTTTCTTTTGCTGGTGTCTTTTTCATCATATTTCATTTGTCTTGGTAAACGAAATAAAAAATCTCTATCATTCTGAAGCTTTAAATACAATCCCGAAGTCATAAATCTGTGAACGAACGTTTCTATCAATTTTTTGCAACAGTAGTCTTTTCGGATAGGCAGTGCATTCATGCTTTCAAGAAAACGGTCTTCTGAAACGAATTTTTTTCCTACAGACAAAATATTAACCTCATCTGTTCTTATTATAAGAGCGATATTTGGTTTGTTTCTATCGTAATAAAAATCTTTATAAGTATTTCCATTAATCAAGTTATTTGTCTGAATGTCTTGTCCAATTATATTTAAATTTTGCTGTTTCGATTTCAATAGCCTTTCAGGAAAATTTGTCAATCGAGGAGTTGCGCAGTGATAGTATCATCTTTTACAGCTTTGGCTAACTGTGACACATCTTTAATTTGATTGACAGGAGGGAAAGAAAGAAAGGACAGGAATACGGAATCGTAAGCCAGACAAAGAAACATTGCTCCTACAATCCACGAAAAGACGAGCAACATTTTTACCATGGATGACGGTTTTAAAACAGAACTCTGCCTTAATAACACCGCAAAAACATGCAGTAAAATTTTATCAAACGAATACCTTCTTTTAAAGGTGGCGTAATATACCAAAGACATCGCAATTAATGCTGAGATCATAGCTATCCAAAGAGACAATGAAAATGTTTGTAAAATGTCAAAAATCTGTGGTTCATGCTCTGCTTTTTGAGTAATAAATGTAACAGTACTAAGTTGAAAAGGGAAAGCGAAATCCACTATATCTGTAGTTTCTTCATTCATAGTAATACGTTCAACGCCAATATCAATTTCTGATCTATTTACCATCCCTATTATTCCTGTCAATGTACCATTCGGAAGTCTTAAACTGTATTCATCTGCGAAAATATAACGAATTCTATCGAATTTTTTTGAGTATTTTGTAAGGTAATCTCCAAGAATATACATCATTCTACCATTGATATTCGTTTCACGTAAGAGGAAAGCGATTAAATTTTCTCCAGATCTATGAGATAAAGTAGTCTTGGCAACATAAATTCCGATAACCGCGACATTATCTGTTTCCATAATTTTGGGTTTTGAGTAAGAATTGTAAGCCTTTAATTTTCAATAGCTATACTACCAAGACTAAACAAAAAACTATTTTGTGTCTTTATTGATTATGAGTAAACTGCAACAATTATAAAATAAAAAATTTCCTTGAAGCGGTTTAAATCTGAGTCTTATGTTAGAAATTCTAATCAGTATATTAATTCAGCGTGCTAGTATTCATAAATATAGATCTTTAAAACAACTAAGCTTTAGTTATTTCTTATATTGAATCAGGAATCAAATAAAAAAAATGCTTTATTGTTAGAGTAACTATATATAATTCGTTACACTATAAACATGATCAATTCGTGAAATTCCTTTAGTAAAAATCACTTTCTGTTTCATTGCAAAATTCACATCTGAACTCAACACATACTAGATATTCCTGCGGGACAAGACTTATACATGCATAATTCAACTACTATCAAATTTTAATATAAGTTAAATTTATACCATTTTGTATGCTTCAGCTAATACCAATTATTTAAATTTGCAATTTATGAGTTTATTACTTTTAATTTCTGTAGATGGGTTTTTTACAATAAAAATCGAATTAAGGAAGTATTTTTCAGAAAAGAATTTTTCAGTTTAGCAATTTTCAACATAATTTACATGTTCTAGTTCAAATATGAGTTTTTGATAGTAAAATCCAAATTAAAATCTGTGCGATTTTTTTAAGTTCTTGGATTAATTTATCTTTTCAAATTTAACTTCTTTGTCTCTTGTTTTTTCTTTTAATTAAAGAGAAATAACACTTTCCCTAGCATAACTGACTCTACTGTCTGCTCCCGATAAATTAATAAACTGGTATGCTTGTTGATAATATGTTTTCATTCTAATTCAACTGATACAATATTATAATAAAAAACTACAGTATGAAATATTTACAGTGGTAATAATAGATTTAAAATATTATCCGTTTTTATATATATTATTTCTTACTGAAATTTTGATATTAAAAAAAAAAAATAGTTTATTTAGAATAATATGCACATCAATCAGGTTTGTTCCTTAAAAAGATTTACGGTAAGTATCGCGTAAATTTACCAGCTTACATTTTTTAGATCTGTTCTGGAATAAATAAAGGTCAAGGTAATAATAATTTCTGATTAGTAATTATAAAAGTTGGTGTAAAGTAAACAGTTTTGTTTTTTGAAAATATTTCTTCAGTTTACCTTTTTTCAAATTAATTTAGAAATTTCATTTCACATCTGAGTTTTTGTCAGTAAAATCCAGATTAAAATATAATTTTTTTTAATTCTTCTTTCTTTAAGTCTTTTAATTAATTTATCTCTAATCCTGATTAATTTTAAAACATAAAATTTAGATATATATACAATTTGTGTAACCGAGTTTTTTTTTTTTCAAATTTTCATATTAGTTTATCACTTTTATCCTCTTTAATTGTGTCTTGTTGTTTGTTCTAATTTAAAAGAAATAACACACTTTTCGTAGCATATTTGTCTTTCTGTATAGTCAAGATAAAATAACAAACTGTTATGCTTGATGATAGTAAATATCCATAATGCACATCAAAATGCTAAACTACATTAACAACTTAAAAACATTTTACACCACCTTTTTCATTTTTTTATATTATAAAACATTTCATTCTATTTTAACTAATACAATAATATAATAAAAAATTACAGAAATGTTGGTATTTCCAATGTGGTTAAAATGCTTAAAATTTTATCCACTTTTATATATACGATATTTTATTTTGAAATTTTGATTTATAAAATATTAGCTTTCTTAAAATAATATTTTCACGAATCAGGTTAGTCACGTAAAACGAAATATAGTAAATAACTCGTAATTTTTAAAGTTTAAGCTTTTTAGCTGTGTTCTTGGACATTAAAAAGCAAGTTCATATTATTTTCTAATGAATAATTTTTTACCTGTAGATCAAGGATCATACCGTGCACATGTACGTTTATAGATTTCATAATGCCTAAGTAAATCACAACAACTGCATTATAGCTTCAAATACATGCAATAATAATCTTCGAATTCAACTGACTCTAAAGAAGTTTCAAATATTGAAATTTGAATCACACTCACTCCAAAGTTTTAGATATTAAATTTCGTTCTCAATCTCTAGACTGAATCATAAGAATCAAAAACATTCCACAGTAAAAATTTAAATGAGATTAAGACCTCAAATCAGTTTTATTTTTTTAGCTAAACCAGTTTCTAAAAAGTTATTAAGAAAAGGTTAATTCATTTATCATCAAGGAACGTACAAAGAATCTTCGTTAAAGTAGGTCTCTGAACTGCAGATTAAGCGTTTATCGAGCTTTCACCAATTGTAGCAAAGTATGTAGTTAAAGTTAGTTTCATTCCATAAATAGTATTCAGTTTTCGCAAATTTGAATAGAGTTTCATTTAAACTATATCATGCCATTTATTTCAAAAATAATATTTAAGTACGCATGACATCTATAACACAGTACATTGGATCTGCTTCAGCCAGTGAAATTCGGGAAAAGTTAGGACACAACTTCAAGAGCTATTATAGCATTTTTTAATCGCTTTACACACCAGCAGTTATATATGTATCTAACATTTTTTAAAAATATGAATAACTATTTTTATGCATAGAAAAGTTACTGATGTTATTATCTGCGACAATACAGCTTAAGTAATCGAACCATTTAAATATATTTTATATCGCTAAGCTTATCATCTTTTTAATGGAAAAACTGTGTAACTTTAATAATTATTTTATCCACTAAAACGTAATATATATTTATTGATTTGATTAAATGAGAGAATTCTCATGCGTTAAGTAATCATTTTGTTTAGAAATGGATTTGTTTTCATTTCGCAAATGTATTTTTGTGATTATGTATGTATCACCTTTTTTATGGAAAAAGACTGAAATTCGATCAAATGTCTTTATTATAACAAAAAAGTTAGATAAACGTGTAAGAATAAACATTGCTTAGTAACGAAAAAATAAACCCACATTATTTAAGTAATTAAAATGAGTTGTTGATGCGAAATATCTTCTGCGTGATCCAATATAAACTAAAAGCAATCACCGAATTGTAAATTGTTGTCTGCGAAATGTTAAATATTACTTATTGTGAATGATTTTCTTTCGGATTTTTGAGTTGCTATCAGAAACAAAAACTGATAATTAATTTAATTATTTTAACCCATTCACATTGATTGGAAAAGGAAAATTACAGCGCATATTGATGATCTATATTATAGAGCAACAAGAACGTAAAATCATGCGTACGACATAGATTTAGTAAACTCTTTCCAACACATTCAGAATACTGTAACCAAACTGTGGTGAAAGATGATGTCTAGACGAACAATTTGGAAAACCCAGTTTCTGCAGTTACCACGAATAGTCGGGAAAATACACAATTTTTGTGTGAAAACCTGTGCAGGAGCTATTGATATGTATGTATGGTATAAAGTAAGCTAAAATTTATTTCAGTTAAACGAATAGCACTGTTGAAAATTTCCATTCAGCAATTTCCGCCTACAACCGGATGTTGTTGAAAATTTTATGCAGTTCCGCATATGATCTATAGAACTTATACCCACCAAGTAATATTTAAATAATAATTAAATTTAAAAACGCATACCACAACTGAAAACGCACTTCCAGCGATTAATGTTCGCAGGCTTCAATAGTTCAATTATTGTTCAGTTTCTGCAGTAGCCAAATTCTTTTGTGTAGCCCTGTAAATGAACGATAAATTCTATGTTCACCATGTTCCATAGTAAGAACCTTTTAATACACTTCAATGATATATATCCATTTCAATATGTTTAAAATACTTTAAAATCATTAAAATACACCGCAAACGATTTCTCCCCATAGACCGTAATGCATCGGAACTTTTGAGTGTCCTTGTAAATCGACCGTAAACGCTACACATTTTATTTTCAATACCGAACATGTCATAGCTATACCCAATAACATATATCCATTTCATGGCAATCGGACTCTACTTACGCTTGTTAAAGCACCGACAGACAGGCGAAGACACAGACGGACAGACAAACCGAATTCATAAACATTTTTCAAATATGTGGGAAGGTGTTAAAAATTACGAATAACGCTCATGACGTCATATCGACGGTAGCGACGACCTAAACAACCCTTTTCTATTTTCTCACAAATTGAGCTACTTCTAAACATCGGATGATTTAAATTTTTACACCATCTAATACAGGAACAAATGGCACTTACAACAGGGATGAGAGCACTCCGACCCAAATGACTGCTTGCTACCACAAAATTTTAATGGTATTCCTCGCCTTATTTAATGCCAGATTGTCTGAGATTCAATAAAGAAAGGAATACTAATTAAATTTAGTGGTGAAAATCAACAGTTTGGGTTAGAGAGCTCAAATCCCTGTTTCAAATAAAACTTTAAAAATAGCATTTCAATTCTCTCATTTCTTATGGTGTATAACCTCTTCAGTCCCGAAGATAAAATAACACTGCGAATACACATTCATTGATTTTAATAAACAAAAAGATCCGACAGATGACAGAAGGAACCTTTGCTCTGCTATTGATATATTAGGGAACTGATCATTTAAGTTCACAAATAGGGATCTAAACTTAATAATCCCTTAAAATATCAATTTAATTATCAATAACTTAAACTCAAGCAAGAACAAATTGAAGGCCTTTAATTGATTTAAAGATATACAAATCCTCAAAATTGTTTATTGTGGAGCGCTTAAGTTAATTAATTATGAAAATTTCTTCCTTTCTTGGGCACACTGTCTGGAATGCATTTTGCTAACTCAGATGAAAGTAAGACTTATTTTATGAAGAAATTAGCAGTTTCTGTATTAAGAGCATATATCCAAGTTTCATCAGCAGTAATAATGCGTTTTAGAAAGAAATCAGCTTGAGAAAGCATCTCTCGGGCTACTTGAGCACGGTGTTACTTCTGGAACAAATTCAAAGTTATAGGAACTTCTCGAGAAGTGACGCGTCACAATCCTATATGATCTTTTAAAATTTCTTGAGAGGAACCAGAGGAGGTAGGAACGTGTTCAGAAATGTCTCGTATTGTCAAAGGGTGATCACTAAACACCATTTCTCTGACTTTATCGATATCTTTATCCTTAATCGAAATAGATTGTCTAACATATTGCTGATTTTCTACCATTTTGAACTTTCTGTACCAATAAACTACTGTTGTTTTTAAAAACAGTTGTCTTTAAAAGCTTTTTGCAACATTTCAAATGCTTTTGAAGTAGAAATTTTATTACGAAAACTAAATTTAATGCATGTTCCTTGCTCAGTAGCATTGGCCATTTCGGAAATTCAACACAGTGAAAATTCTTATCTCATTAAAAACAAATTTGTTTTCAGACGATAACATAAAATAAATTCCTGAATATTGCCAGATATTTATTTTTGCAAACGATAGCTACAGTAAAATTTCAGACGATATCTACAGTAGATTCAATTTTAAATAAAGCATTCCGGGCATTGATTACAGTAGTACGAGTATGCATAAATACTTCTACAATTAACACAAAAAATGCTTGCTGTTACAAATTTACACGTCGACACTCACATATTTGAGCATTTAAAATTAATTGTAGCTAATCAAATTTGCAGCACTTTCATATGAATTTTTTAATTATGAATACTCCTGATTCATTTATTTTCTTAATCTAAAAGAAAAGAATAACAGCCAGATGGGTTTTTCTCTTTTTTTTTATTTGGTTATTTTCCTTCTTGATTAAGCAGTAATAGACAATGAAAGTATTTTCAGCTGATCAGTTTCACAGTGTTGGCTTTAGAGCTAATGCTATACGTCATTTCACTAAAAAATATCTAAAGTAGCATCTGTTACAACTGTACTGAGATATTGCACCTATTTCACTCCGAATGAAAGCACCTATTTCACTTTTTATTTAACATCTTTTAGGTTTTTAAAATATTCGAAACTCCAATACTATTTTTACCCGACTGCCAAGAAGGGTTATGTTTTTCATGTGTATCTGAGTATGTGGATTTCTTTATATCCTCGAAACATCCCAACGGCTGGATGGATTTTAATGAATGAGGTCTCTATCAATTCCTCTTAACCGTCGAATGAATATAGGCTAGGTTTTGTTTTTATAAATTCAAAATGGCGGCCGTAAAATAAAAAATAGCGGTAGAGATGAAAAAAAAATTTACGCACCCTATAGAGTGGCATACAATTGGACAGGTCTTTCAAAATGAAGACGATGTTTTATTGACTATTTACAATCAGAAGCTCTGTTTAAATATTACACAACTTGGAAGTTGTGTAGATAGGTTCTCTAGCTTTACTGCAACTCTAATCTTCATAGACATCTATAGGCCTGATCAAAACTGTGTTTATAGATAGGAACTAACAATTAAACACAACTTAAAAGTCATCAGTACAAGTAAAAAAAAATAGTTAAGTAATATAAAAAAAAGTTTAACATTGATGAGAAATAATTAATTAGTTTGCTTTTTACGCAGTCGGGTTTTTTGATTTTTTAAATTAAATTTTTACTTGTTGTTTATTGATACTAGTAGTGCCAAGAGCACGCAATTTGACTGCTACTAAATATGCATAATTTGGTTTGAACCAGATATTTCTTTAAAAAAGAGTTAAATATATATATATCACGTAGTGCATAACTGTGCTGAACAGTAGAGAAGCATTGAGGGGTTTCCTAGTTGAGACCAAAATAACACCCAGTCTACTGTTTGAATGTCTTGTAATAGTGTAAGCCATTGGGAAAAGAAAACTGTAATTTAAAACTACTTAAAAAGTCAAGGAAGTTTGTAATTAGAATTGTAAAACGAGAAATTGAATTATTAAGTTAAAGTAGAGCTGTAGTTAAGTTAGTAGCTGTAGTTATAAGAGAAAAATTAGTATATATAAAAAAAAAATGTAAAAAACTGAAGTTTGTACTTGTTCAGAAATGACACTCACCAAGGTAGGGCAGGAAGGAAAAGTTGTAAGGGGATCAGCAAAAGCCACTTTAGCAAAAAAAAAAAAAAAAAGTTGCCAATTAGGAGAATATTTTTTTTGGTATATTTTACGATTTTTTTTTAATTATTAAAAGATTTTTTATATAAAAGAAATAGACAGAAAACAATCTAGATTTGGTGAACACAGAGCAAACTGAGTGTCCATAATCATGAAATATTTGGGACGCTTGTGGTGGTGAGACTCGAAGTCGTCATAATCTAATCCATTACGATTTCATTTAGTAGGTCATAAATTTTCCTATAAAAATTCTTTGCAAGATGATTGATGCTCTTACGTAAAGTTATGGTTTTAAGGTCCCTTCGGACAGTAAAGTTGCACACACTGAAAAAAATGGGTTCTCAAAATTGAGTAAAAAGTACTCATTTTTAAATACGTCACATACTCAAAATAGCTCCGATCCAAATGTAATCAAAATTGAGAAACACATGTACTCATTTTTGATTCTAAGGATGTGTTCAAATATGAGCAGTTATGCACTCATTTTTGATCTTATGCATGTGTTCAAACATGAAGTGTTTATGTACTCATTTTTGATCCCATGTATGTATTCAAATAAGAACTTGAAAGTAAATCCTGTCTCTTAAATAGTATTCAATACATCTTTTTCTTATTTCATGTAATCAGCTGTACCTCAGTAAATATTACATTAATGCAATTAATTAATTATGCACAGTATTTTAAGAAAATTTAAAAGTGTTTGGAAACACCGCTTCTGTTATAAAAATATGAACTAAAACAAGATGGCGTCCAAGATGGCCGATTAGTAACACGTGCGAAACCAAAATGAGATACTAGGCTAAAAGACACACATCTTATAAAACACTTTCAAAACTAAACTAAGTTAAATGGAAAAAATATTTTTTCTGTCAAAGACCCCCCCCCCCCCCCCCTTCCTCCGAGGCACTTTTTTTACAGATTAAAGTAAAAATTTTCTGACATTTATTTCTCGCTCAAAATTATTAGCAAGAAACATTTATATTGATTATTTACTAAGAAAAAATGGCAAAATTATTATCTAGATACGCTAAACAATTACTTTTATGACAAGAGCATTGTTTACAAGAACTTTTAAATCATTTTAAAATACTGTGTATAATTTAATATTTACATTAATATAATAGTTCCAGGAGGTACAGCTATTTACATTAAACAAGAAAAAAAGTATTAAATATTTAACAGAGAGCACTTACTTTCAAAGTTGTCGGCGAAATATTGAAAGTCCCATATTTCTAATCTTTGTTTTTACGAACAAATCCATCCCACTTAGCACACAAACCAGATCGAATTTTCGAAGCACTGATAAACAACAACAACAACATAATGTAACCTTACGCATTATAAAAGACATACGGTATATAGTTCCTTCAAAGGACTAAAAATGCAGTATTATACCTCTGATTTCCACGGTATATTACAATGTTTTCCAATTAAAAGACATCTTTTAAGCCGCCATGAATAAAATATACCACTACAAAGTACAAAATTATCGTTTAGTTTGGGTTTGATAACATGTGATGTGTCAGAGTTGTGAAAACAGCGGACGAACTTAAATTCCTAGAATGGGCCTTTTTCTTTAATTCACAGCCCGCCATCGAACTTTAGGTAACACAACTAGCAACGAGAGGAGACCGAGGATCGTGAGAGTTGATGCAGAAGAGTTTGGAAAGGATAGAAGGTGGAAGAGTGTTTATGTATTCTGATATAATTCTGAATTATTGTTTTTCATTTTAAAGAGATATGATGTTTTTGGAGTATTAAACGTGTTAAGTTTTTAATTCTGCGTGGTTTTCAAGATTATATGAGTGGTGTGAATTTATTCAACGGCTCCTTATATGGAATGATACTCGGCTACGAGTTTGATGGTTAAAAAAGCTATGTATCACAAAAACCCTACTTGATGTATCAAAATTGAGAAAGCATTAGGTTAATTTTTGATCCAAACATACTCAATTCGATATGAGTACATCAATTTACTCATTTTTGATTACTTCATTTTTTTTCAGTGTAGGTAGCGTGATGCGTTACGTACGATACGGAGATGCCTGTTGTGCAGGCCTCTAATATTATCCATGGAAGAGGTGCAGATGAAGCCCCAGAGCGGATTATAATTATTATTATTATTAATTATTATTAATTATTATTATTACTATTGTTATTTTTTATAGAATAGGTTATTGTATAAGACCGATGGATACTTCGTTGCAGATCTTATAATAAAAAATCTTCCTTAAATAATGGTTTCATATCATTTTGAAAATTTATTGCAATCGGATATTCTCAGAGGAAAATAGTATTCAGTGCAATACTAATTGGACGAAATTTTTGTATCATTTTCATACAACATCCGCTAAAAGTAATTATATTTGCTAATATACGAATAGACTAATTACAACTGAATATTCAAAGATAATTAAAGAAAATCTTCTTATTATGCTATTCACAATCTCCCTTTTCAGTTTTCTTCAAACGATCCACTTTCTTAATACGATTCGTCAATATTTCAACGATAAGAACTAAGAAAGAAAAGATGTATCCAAATATTAAAAATATACACGCAGGAGCAACATCTGTAAGGGTTAATTTTCTTTTACTGGTGTCTTTTTCATGGTATTTTAGCAGACGTAGCATACGAATTACAAACGCTCCATCCTGCTGGTACTTGAAACACAATCCCGAAGCCATAAATCTATGAACAAATTTTTCTACCAATTTTTTGCGCCAAAAGTGTTTTTGGACAATCATTGCGCACATGCTTTCAAAGAAACGGTCTTCAGAAACGAATTTTTTTCCTACAGTCAAAATATCAACGGCGTCTGCATCTATTAAGAGAGCGAGATCTTGTGTTTTTCTATCGAAGAAAAAAATCTTGAAAAGTATTTTCGTTACTTAAATTATTTCTGTTAAGGTCTTGTCCAATTATTTTAAAATATTCATGCTTTGATTTTAATGTCAGCCCGAAAATAGCTGAATGTGGAGTTGCTATGCAGTGATAGTGTCCTCTTTTTACAGCTTTGGCTATCTGAGGCACATCTTTAATTTGAATGATGGGGGGGGGGGGGGTAATGTAAGAAAAGACAGAAATACGGAATCGTAAGCCAGGCAAAGAAACATTGTTCCTATGATCCATGTAAAGAGGAGCAAATTTTCTATCATTGATGACGGTTTTAAAATAGAACTCTGTCGTAACAAAACAGGAAAAGTGTGGAATAAAATTTTATCAGATGAATAGCTTCTTTTGAAATTGATATAATAAACCAGGGTTGGCGAACCTATGGCACGCGTGCCATAACTGGCACGCGGGAAGATATTTTTGGCACGCCGTTTATTGAAGTTCTAAATCAAAATTCAGTCAAATTTCCAAAATTCTGCACCCCTTCATTTTTTTTATTAATACACGAGCTTCATTGAAAATAGCTTTTGTTTTCTATAATAGGTACTTGTGTACTTGTTATATCACTGAACTTCCCATTTAGAAATATTTGACCCTTAACAACTCCCCATTTCCTCGATTTCGTTATGATGGCACCTATGATTCGCATAGAAAGAGAGAAATCTAGGAAATCAAATTATTCTTTACTGTAACATTTCTGCATAATTTAACGCGTTTTGACCTGCAGATGAGGCTTTATTTAACTTTTGCTAGAATTTGATAATTGATCTTTAATTTGTTAAAATGCAAAAGTATTAATAAAACTAATAAAGCTTGACTTTTTTCATAAGTTATGAAAAAAATAATAATTTGATTGCTATAACATTTGTAAAATGAAATGAAAACTATAATTATATTTTTCTATAATTAATTCTATAATGCGTATATTGGTATTACCCGCAGGTATGTTAGCTATTTTAATAATCTAATAATGATATATAATTTTGACACTATTATTTACTATTATTAGAATTAAACTAACTTATAATTCGCTATGTTTTTGCGGGAATGAGAGGTCGGGGGGGGGGGGGGGGGGGTTCGTTGTTGGCACGCCATATTCAGTTGAAATATTTTGGAAAAATATTGGTACGTGGATGTAAAAAGGTTCGCCGACCCTGTAATATACCACAGACATCGCAATTAATACTGAGATGATAGCTACCCAAAGCGGCAATGAGAATGTTTGGAAAATGCCGAAAATCTGTGGTTTATATTCTGCTTATCGAGTCACAAATGTGAAAGAATGAAGTTTATACGGGTAAGTGATATCCACTTTCTCTGTGCTTACTTCGTGCATAGTAAGTGGTTGAACGCCAATATCTATTTCTGACCGATTTACCATCCCTATTAGTCCCATCAACGTACCATTTGAAAATGCACCATTTACTTGATCTGTGTAACGAAAATAAACGCTATCGAAATTTTTTGTATATTTTGTCAGATAATCAGGAAACGTTAATAGCACTCTTCCATAGATATTGGCCTTATGTGATATGTACGTTTTTAGTTTTACTTTAGACCCGTGTAATAAAATTTGCTTTTTGACATAAAATCCAATAACTGCAACTTTAGGTGTTTCCATAACTTTCATTTTTGAAGAAGAATTATAAGCTTATAATTTTGAATAGATATATTATCAAAAATAAATAAAAAAAATCATTTCATGTTTCTATGAATAAACTGCTACAACTTAAAAAAATATAATTTTCTGAAAAGTTCTAAATCCAAATCTTATGTTTAGAATTATACACAGCATATTAATGCAGCATGATATAAAGCCTAAATATAAAACAAGGTTAGAAAAGTAATATATCAGTCGTTATACGTGTTTATTTTTTTTATTCTTTTTGTAGAAATAACTTTTTTCTTTCCTTGCAGATATCACACCTGAACTCGCTGGATTCCATATTTTCATCTGGGGTTAGTATGCACACATAAATCGACTACAATGCAATTGTAATTAAAACTAAATATTTTCTAGTTTTTAAGCTGCTGCTGTTACCAATTATTTAAGCTTGTAATTTACCAGTTTATTAGTTTTAATTATTTTAGATGTGTTTTTGAAATTAAAAGTTGTTTTAATGGAAACATTATTTTTCCGAAAATTATTATTCTATTTGGCAGCTTTCAAATAAATTTACACGTTTCTGTTGACATCTGAGTTCATGACAGCAATACCCAATTTAACACATATACAATTTGTCGAATTTTTGTAAGTCATGTTTTAAAATTCACTTATCACTTTTGTTCCCTCTAATTATGTCTTGTTAATTCTCCGAATTCAAAGGAACTGACGCTTTTCAGAGAATATTCGCCTTTCTGTCGACTTAACATTAATTCATAAACAGGTATGCTTGTTGATAATAAATTTCCATAATGCAGGTGCAAAGCTTCAACCGAATTAACAACTAAAACTTTATACATCCACGTTTTCTTTATAGTACAACATTATAAAATATTTTATTGTATTTCAACTACTACAAAAATAAAATTAAAACCTTCAGTAAGAATTGTTTTGAATGGGATTAAAATGTTTAAATTTTATTAGTTTATATATATACTAGGGGGCTCTGCCCCCTGCAAGCTACGCTCGCCAACCCCCGTTCAGACACTGTAGAATCTAAAAGCACGCTAATCTGATCGGTTTTTAAAAGATTTGAGAATATTGAATTATACTGAAAAAATAATGTAGAGATCGCCCTGTAAACGTGTTTCCATTCAATTCCCTTTTATTGCAAAAATTTAAGGTAGAATCAGTTGCTGTTAAGACATCCAATGGTTGTTTCGTGTTTGGTTAAAGAAGATCAGTTAAACATTTGAAAAGAAGCTGAAATAAAATGAATTAAGTAGAAGTTAACAGAATCTTTGTCTCTCGGTATTTTTTAGCAGCGTTATAAAACGATTGACATAATACAATTACTAAAATTTGCTGTTTTAACCCCTTGAAGGGCGGTGGTTCATTTTTGGACCACTTAATTTTTATTCTTAAATGCCACATTAGCATCAGAATATTGGGATGAAAATTTCCCTTTTATTAAGTGAGTGAACAAAAGCATTTTTGTATTTCGAAATTTGTTTGTAAATTCTGGTGCCATTCACTGATTTCAAGATTTTACGAATAGAAGTGCCTTGTCTGGGAAAAGGTTATACGCATATTAATGTATTTATTATTTTAAAGTTTCCATTTCCCTTTTAATATTCACGTGTAAATACAATTTTCAGGACATAATTTTCAATATTTTCCTGCCTTTAACACGTACTCATTTAATAGTAATTTTAAAGTTTTTTTTTTTTTTGTTGTTTGTAATAGTCACGTGAAAAAAAAAATATTTTAATATGTGTTTTTTTTTTTCAATCTAATCTATTTATTTTACATTTCTCAAAGTCAAGTATGCACTACTATTTGTGATTTTAACAACGTTTGCCTCTTGCATTTTAAGTTCTACATTTATTTACATTGCCTTTCAATAGATGCGGCCACTGCAGCCAAAATTGTTCATTTGATATTCTTTTATTCCTTTTTCACCTCATAGACGGCGCCATATTAAAAATCATTCGAAATTGTAGTCTACTTTTTGTCTAATAGATGGTGCCATTGCATGTTTTCTGGATTAGAATTGGATAAAGTGAGTTTTGATTGAATATATAACGAACATTGTGCACTCAAGACGGGTTTGCTCTAATTTTAGAAGGTATACGACAACGTTCCTGAGGAAGGTCATAGAAGGATGACCGAAACGTAGATATTTTAACTTTATTTTAATGTTTGTATAAGTTTATTTTTGACTTTACAACAGTTTTGTACACCGTGTAGTAAACTAATGATATTTTATCAAGTGTATATATAACTTTTTACGGTGTAATTGTCCAGTTCTTTTATCATAATAAGACTGCTATATACATATACAGGGTGGTTATAATTAAACCTCCCCTATAAACAGCATCCTACAGCGCAAAAGGGTGAATAAAATTTGGTATATAGACTATACGCGAGATGCGCTCACGGAATTTCGAAAAAGAAATTTAGTTCCGAAATGTCAACCAGATGGTACTTTTTCAGGAAAAAAACATTAAATTTAACACAATGAACAGTCAAAACAGAATCCAGAATTGTCAATAAATGTTAATATTGTTTCTGGATTCTGTTTTGGCCATTTATTGTGTTGAATGTAATGTTTTTCCGGAAAAGGCGCCCTCTGGTGAACATTTTTGAACTAATTTTTTTTTTTCGAAATTCTGTGAGCGCATCTCTTGTATAGTCAATATACCAAATTTCGTCGTATTCCGTTAACCCCTTTGCGCTGTAGGATGCTGTTTATAGGGGAAGTTTAATTATAACCACCCTGTATATATATGTAAATCATTCTTGAAAGTTATTTTAATAATCCTAAATATCCAGTTATCCAGTCAATTAATGAAGAGTTTCCAAAGAAATTTCCTTTGAAAGCAAACTTTTTTCTCTATTTGGCATCGTGTAAGATTTGAAATTGTGCGAAGCTTAAAAGTTATAAATTTGCAATAAAGGCGAAATTGGTTACCCAGAAACTCTCAGACTTTCTTAAATTCACGGAAATATTCCTGGCAGCACTGCTACCGGTATATATGCGAGAATTGAAGAAATTTACCTTTCTTCTTTTTTTCCGTTCTAGGACAGAAAATTTCCGTAATTTGAAAAAAGGAGTTTTTTTAAATACGTTCCTCTTACCTGCTAGGATCCACTTGGTTTTGAATCTGGGACCCCGCGTTTCGAATCAAGCATTTTAACCACTCGGGCATCGAGGGTTGGCGCAGAGAGAGTTTAAAATGAAGATTCGCGTTTTCTTCAAATGGGAGTTTAGTGAAACTGGTTGAATTTCTTGTTCAGAAAGCTCGGAAATTTAAACTTAATTTCAGTGACATTTCGTCGTTATGAAACAATGGTTGGTGTTTTAACTCTTATACAATAATAGAGGATAAAAATTATTACATAATAGACATATTTATAAGAAAAATTGGTTGTTAGATGTAAAACATGGGTATTAGATTTTGAATTGAATTCGAGAAGAAATGTTTGGTTTTTTGAATAAAATCGATTTTTTTAACTTGATTGAACAACTATATATTTCTTAAACGTGTTCGTTTGAGTATATTTTACATGCGAATTTTTTTTTTTTATTTCTCTAAAATATAAATTGCTAATAAGTTTAAATGAATGAGAAAATTACTACTTTATTAAATTCGAAAGCATTATTTTTGTTTGTTTGTTTTGAAATAAATTAGAAATTTTAATTTATTGAATTTTCGGTTTTCCATTTAAAATAAATTCGAACTTTCTTATTAATACAGACAATACGCATGCGCGCATGGGTTAACAGAATTTCCCCCTCTATTTCAGACTTCCGAGAAGAATTAACGGAAAAAGTATGTTTTATAGAAGTACGGAATTTATTTGTTTAAAAATGGCGAATAATTTAGGGTAGAAAGATGAATTTTTCTGACAGTATATCTTTGCCACCATCGATGTATGTGGTATACATGATATACACGGACATGTTTTTCTTTATAGTATAGTCCTTATCATTAATTTATTCTTACCATTATATGCACTAATACCTACTCCTTAAGCAGTAAAGATGCAGTTGAGCTTTAAGCTTTGAGCTTTACTAGCTTTACTTCAATAGCTGGTATTGTTTATCTACAGATATCACCAGTTTTATATAAAAAAAAAAAATCACGGAAACCTGTATAATTTTTTTCATTTACAGTAATAAAACATCCTTGATCGTGTATGCATAGACCTAGATATAAGAAATGAAAATTCTTACAAATATTTTGATTTCATAAATATGTTTTTACACTTTTTTAGGTACGTTCGTAATTATATAAATACGTAGCATCCATAGTCGTCGTTCGGTCCATCTGTCTGTCCGTTCGTCCTCATATAATAGAGCAAAAACTACCCAACCGAATGGTCTGAAATTTTAAATATATGATTGTTGCAAAACTGTGTCGAGTCATTTCAAATTTTATGAAAATCGGATGCATTGTTCAATGACAGGGACAGTCAAAAGTTTTCCGTTACATTTCGACCAATGGGAAAAAATTATTTCAAGTTCATTTTAATGATGTTACAGCCTTTCGAACAGAATGAAATTGATATACACATATGAAGTGCACTAAATATATACATTCAGTAAATATACATTCAGTACAACATGCGGTGCAAACAATATTATTAAAGCTGGTTATAGTACGAACGTACCTCATTTGCCACGTTTAACGTGCAATTTCCAACTTGTATTATTTAACTCAATCTGGTAATGTAAAGATAGAATTTTGAAATCGAGTATTAACCCACTTTCTGATAGGCTAGAATTATACAAATTACGTTCCCAGGTGTGTTTCTTATGAAAATGCAGCATTTTAATATTTTTACAACTTAATTATTATTTGATGCAATTGCTTTAATATATTTTCCAATTAGCCCGCTATAGTAATAAATAGTCAAATATTCTCTGTAACTCGTACTATTATATCGGAGTTGAAAATACTATGGATTTAATTATGCACCAATAAATGCTAGCAAAAAAAATATACCAATGAACTGTGAAACTACAACAATGAAACATTTTAAAGACAAAAAATAGAAAATAAATTGTAAATAAAAAATGAAGAGTTTAATAATTTAAATATACGCCTTTATTAATTAATAGTTAAATATTAATTAATAGTTAAATATTAATTAATAGTTAAATATTTATGGTAATACGTTTACAAACCAATTTAGAAATCATAAAAACGTAGCTTAAATAATGATTTTATAATAAATAATGATTTTGATAATTTTTTTCTTACCTATTCCCTTTCTTAAAAAATAAACAGAGCGAAAAAAATATATTTTTAAAAATTCTTTTGCTTGAGTTTTGTACCAAATGTAAAAAAAGCAGTGAAATTTTCATAATCGAATTAGTTGCTCATGCAAAATTAATGTATTGTAACGGGAAATAATAAAAAAAAAAACATGAATTGCAGCTAAAAAATTAGACGGTATTTTCAAGATGACAATTGAATGACTGTAAAAGAGTGTTTTTAAAAAAATTATTCTCACTTTCGGCTAGTTCCATGGGTTTTTGTAGCGGAAGTCACATAGCCGATAACTGTTATGCTTGTTGGCCACCGTTATTTTCGAAAAGTTTGCTTGACCTTATTCAATTAATGAGATATCTCCGATAAAAAAAAGTCGCATTTTTCCGTTCTAAAATACTGGTAGCCAAAAATCGTAGCATGTGACTTACACTACAAGTACTCATGGAAATAACCTTTTATTATTATTTTAAACATACCACCTGTTTTACAAAGAAAGAGTGAAGTGTGTATAAATACTTTTACAATCAACGCAAAGAAAGCTTAGTGATACAAACATAGACGCCAATACTTACATATTTGAGCATATAAAACAAATTGTAAGTGATAAAATATCTACGCAACACATTCATATATTAGGTCTACCGGAAAGTTCTGTCCGAGAACGTTATTTCACGCCTACTTTTTTAAAATTCAGATTTCTTCATTCTCATCACTTTTTAGAAATGGGAAAATTCCCATTGTTTTCAACGGAATGTGAATGTGAAAACAAGGTTACAAAACAAGGTAACCGGCCCAAGTCACCGACATAATATACCCTGTGTAGGATCAGAGACTGTCGCCATTGATTCTCAACTATTACTTTTAGAATCGGTTTATATTTCCTGAAATTGCATAGAAATCGTAATTTAGGACTTTTTTAGAGCGCTTTTTGTTTCTCCCATTCGCTTCACCCCTTTTTATTTCGAATTTACTTTCGACTGTTCTTAGAGGGCATTTATATGTTATAAGTAACTACTATGCTTTATTTAATTATCTAGCCTCTTTAGTATCACAGAAATCGCAATTTAGAATATTTTTTGCTCCTGAAACACTCTGGTGGTAGTGGCAACAACATAAAATATAGCTTATGTTTGAGCAGGTTCTATCACCGCCAATTTGGAATCATGATATTTTAAATCGGTTTGGTATTTGATAAGATTGCATAAAAATTGCAATTTAGAACGTTTTTAGAACACTTTTCGCTCACTTAATCTTTTTAAATTTCGAATTTTCTTTCGATGGTTCTTAGAAAGAATTTGCATCTTATAAGTAATTACCATGCCAAATTTCAAAATGATCCGTCAGTTGTGCAAAAAACGCAAATTAAAACATATTTTGCTCTTGTAACCCCCAGATGGTAATGACAGCAACATCAAATATAGCCTATGTTGGAGCAGGGACTTTCACCATCAATTTGCAACCATTACTTTTGAAATCGGTTTATTATTTCCTGAGATTGTGTAGAAATCTCAATCTAGAACGTTTTTAGAATGCATTTCGTGCATTTTCATCCCTTTTAATTTTCCAATTATTTAGACACTGCTCTTAAAGATCATTTATATCTAATAAATATGTACTATACCTAATTTCAAATTGCTAGCCCTACCGATCACAAAAACCACAATTTAGAACGTTTTTTGCTCCTTCAACCAACAGGTGATAGTGACATCAAATTGAAATAGCGTCTTTGTTAGAGCAGAGGCTGTCAGAATCAATTTCCTACCTTTACATTTGAAATCACTTTGATTCTTCCGGAGATTGTTCACAAGTCAGCATATAGAACGCTTTTGGCGCATATTCACCCCTTTTAAATTAAAAATTTTTAAAGAAACGCTCTTCATGATCATTTATATCTAATAAATATATACCATGCCAAATTTCATGAATCTGGGTCCTTCCATAACACAAAAATCGCATTTTTAGAACGTTTTTTAATCCTGCACCCACTTTGGGTCAGTAGAAAGGGACATAAAATAGAGCCTATCTTGGAGCAAGAGCTCTCATCATCCTTTTTACACCATTATGTTTGAACTCGGTTCAGTACTTCTTGAGATTGCATAAAAATCGCAATTTAGAACATTTTTTACAACGCTTTTCGTGCATTTTCACCCCCTTTTAAATTTCGATTTTTTTTAGGAAATGTTCTTAGAGATCATTGATATCTTATAAGTTACTACCATTTCAAATTTCATGATTCTAGACCCTTCCATAACACAAAAACGCTATTTAGGACGTTTTTGCTCCTGCAAACCCCAGGTGGCAGTGACACAAACATAAAATAGAGTCTATGTTAGAGCAAGTGCTGTCACCATCAATTTACAACCATTACTTTTCAAATCGATTTGAAACTTCCTAAAATTGCGTAGAAATCGCCATGTAGAACGTTTTTTTAGAACACTCTTAGCGCATTATCCCCCGTTTTAACTTCCGATTTTTTTAAGAAATGTTCTTAGAGATCATTGATATCTTATAAGTAACTACCATTCCAAATTTCATGACTCCAGGCCCTTCATAACACAAAAACCGCAATTTAGAACGTTTTTTGCTCCTGCAAACCCCCAGGTGGTAGTGACATAAACATAAAATAGAGTCTATGTTATAGTAAGGGCTGTCACCATTAGATTACAATCATTACTTTTGAAATCGATTTGATACTTCCTAAAATTGCGTAGAAATCGCCAGTTAGAACGTTTTTTAGAACGCTCTTCGTGCTTTATCGCCTCTTTTAAATTTCGAATTTTTTAAGAAGTGTTCTTAGAAATCCTTTATATCTAATAAGTAACTAACATTCCAAATTTCATATTTCTAGGCCCTTCAGTAACACAAAAATCGCATTTTTAGAACGTTTTTTACCCTGGACCCCCTTTTGGGTAGCAGCACCGACATAAAATGTAGCCAATCTTCGAGCAAGGGTTGTCGCCATCATTTTGACACCATTATGTTTTAAATCGGTTTGGTATTTCCTAAGATTGCATAGAAACCACCATTTAGAACGTTTTTAGACCGCTTTTTATACATTTTCACCCCTTTTAAATTTCGAATTTTTTTAAGAAATGTTCTTAGAGATCTTTTATATAAGTAACTACCATTCCAAATTTCATGTTTATAGGCCAATCAGTAACACAAAAATAGCATTTTTAGAACGTTTTTTGCTCCTACAACCTCTTTGGGGTAGTGGCATCGACTTAAGATGTAGCCTACGTTTGAACGTGGATTAACAGAATCATTTTGATACCATTAATTTTGAAATCGGTTCGGTAGTTCCAGATATTTTCTCCTACAAACAAGCAAACTTTACTTCTTTCTAATATTAGTATAGATAATCAATATGAGTTGTGATTTTCCCAATTAAGTGTAAGCTTTCTTGACCAACAAGTATGTTTATGTTTAAAAAAAACTAAATAGATTATCCATGTTTTTTTTGTTGTTGTTTTTTTGTTTGTTTTTTTTGTGATAGTAACTCCATAATTTGAAAGAAATTATTCCCAAAACTGGAATATTTGTCGTTTCACAACAGACGATTTGCATTTCAGCGATAGCTTTTATTATCTGATAACTTTTCAGATATTTCACAATAACATCTCACTTAAATTGTTTAAATATTGTTGGTTTATTTTTTATCATTAAGAAATGTTTGTCCGAGAAGCTAACTTTTATGTTTTAATAAAGACACTTATTCAGATTTCACTGCTTTTTCAAAAAAGCAGTTCCAGAATCACAAAAATACATCTGCGAAATCAAACTAAATGAATTTCCAAACAAAATGATTTCTTAAAACGTAAGAATTGGCACATTTACTGACGTATAAGACAATGCTACTTGCTTTAATTTAAAAAAATTAGGCTGTAAGAATTGGGAGGAACATAAACGTTCGATGCGAAGACAATGATTAAGCAGAATATTTCTATATACTGAAATATGCAAGCAGGAATTAAAGTTTGTAAAATTAATTACATTAAATAAAAATTCATTGCGTTTATCATAAAGGTTGAATGTTAGGGTGTTATTAGGGAGAATATTAATGTTAACGTCCATAAAATTGATACTAGAATTATTTGAAAAGGTAGTACTAAGTTCTAGATTAGAAGGGTACTTTACAGGAAGAGATATAGAATTATTATCTGTAACAGAAAGAATAATTATATCATCTATGTATCTGTAGAGCAATAAATTATTATTAATAAATGTACGTTCATAAAAGTAAAGATATAAATCAGATAACATGCTTGATGAAGCAGCTCCTTGAGATTTGCCCTGTATTTGAATAAAAAAAAGCATTTTCTTGGAAAATAAAATTATGAGATAGTAGAAAGTTAGTCAAAGATGTGCAGTAGTCAGTATCAATGTTATCAGGTAAATTTAATAAAGGAAAATATTCTAGAAATAATGAATTGATAATAGAATGCAAGTCTTTTAGGGGGTCTGGGGGTCATGATCGATGAAAATATACCAAAATGTTTTGAAATCGCTTTCCTCCGAACGGCTGCAATAGGTAGCTTTTTGTAATGAAAGCTACCTAACATGCATATTTTTTATCATTCGTGTACCAGGAGTTATGTATATTTTACTGCAAATAAAACTGCATAGCCTTTGATATATATTAGATACGATTTTAATTTTATAACTAAAAAAAGGGTATCAATAATTATTTAAGATAACATAAATGTCTTTTAAATTTCTAATTCCTAAACGAAACTATAGTTTATAATATAACTATTTTTACCAAAATAAACAAATAAATAAATAAAATAAAATAAAATAACGACTTCAGCGAAATATTTTTAAAAGTTCATTTTTATTTTTTGATTTTAGATGAATTTCTAAAAATATATTGAACCAATTGATGAAATTTAAATGGATCATATGCAATAGTATCCTCTTTAAATAATAATTTTAAAAAAAATCATAAGAATGATCGCATAGTTTTGGAGAAATCGGTAAATGCACACACACACACACACACACACACGCATATATATATGTGTGTGTGTGTGTGTGTGTGTGTGTGTGTATAATATGCGTCGAATTGAGAACCCCCCCCCCCCTTTTTTTCCCTCAAGTCGGTTAAAAATGAAAACAATGTTTTTCAGCTTTTGATATTTAAAATGTGGATATTTCTTATTTACATATGTACATATGAATCTTGTTAAATATGAATAAGTATAAAAGTAAAAATATAAAAATTGAGTGTTCCTTGAAAATCACATCTAACTTTTTTTTTATTATTTATTTTTTTTTTTTATTTAACTGCATTTCATGTTTTTTCTCAAACATTTCCGTTACACTGCAGGGCCGAAACTAGCCTTTTTTCCGCCCGGAGAAAACATGGATTTTGGCGCCCCTCCTCTCCTTCTCGCACAATAAATGTTATCAATCGCCGATACCCTAAGCGAAAAAATAAAATAAATAAATAAATAAATAAAAATCCTTTAATAATAATTAAAATTCTAGCAAGAAATATGTAAATAACTTTCCCATAGAATTAACATTAGCTTGATCGTTAAGAGCCTACACTAGTCACTCGAAGAAACGGGATCGCTAATGTTAAACCTATGGGAGTGTTCTTTTTAAAATTTCTCACTTGCATATTAATAATTTTAAATGATTTTTTTTCTTTCTTAGATTAGCTGGGATTGAATTCTAACCGAGTTAGTGTTTACTGTTTCGATTTTGGTTGCAGCTCTTTTTTTTTTTTTAATAGTTACTTTCACTTTCACAAAATTGAAAAGAACGCTCCCATAGGTTTAACAATTGTTTGCGAGTTTCTTTGTATTTCATACATATATATATATATATATATACATTTTTGTATGAAACGACAAACAAAATCTTCATGTGCTCCCCCCCCCCCCCCGCGCACCTTCGTCTTTCTTTCTGGCGCCCGTAGCACATACTCCCTCTGCACCATGCATTAATTTGCCGTGTAAAGCAAACTCAATTAGGAAAAATTACAGATTTTTTCACGCCTGATAGAAAATGCTATTAAGGCTGTTCTCAACGGCTCTGTTTAACAAGTGCAAAACGTTTTGACACATTTACAAAATTATTTTTTAACGAAAAGATATAAAATTGGAAAGCCTGACCACGGAAGCGATTTGCAATCGAGCTGTGTTTTCTATTTTTTAATCAATAAATTACCTATTGAGTTATAAGCGATTTTGATCACAGGACAAACGCTTTTTTTCACCCTTTTTCTGAGTGGTTTATTCTTTTTCGCGGAAATTCTGTTCAAAACGCCTACTTTGACACTATTTTCTGAAAGATTTATTGCGTTTGCAAAAAACCGGAAAAAACATCTCTGTTACATAGTTTCTGGACAACAACACCTGCTAGTTTCATGCATTTCCGAACAAAAATAAATTAAAACTTATATCATAAAGTTGCCCTTTTTGGATTTGAGCCTTAACAGAAATAAGCGAAGAAAAATTTTTATTAAAAAATATAGAATTATTTATCCGTTTCTTTTTTAAGGCAGGCCAACAGGAAAAATATAAACATTATTTAAACTATCTTTTTAAGATTTCTATATCGATTTTCCAACGTATAAATCTTAATATAATCTTAAAAATTAACTAACAAAAGGGTGTTTTAAAAAATGTTACAAACTTCGTTTTTAATTTATAATTTATTTTCCACTTTTTAAGTCTCTAAAATGTTTCATTGTTGCAGTTTTAAGATATTTGGTCTATTTTCGTTGGTTTTTATTTGCGCATTAGTAAATCTATTGTTTTCTTCCAATTATCGAATTGTCATTGTAAACATATCTTTGTACAAATTTGTATAATTCTAGCATATTAGGAAGTAGATTAAAATCAATTGCAAAATCCCATCTTTACATACAATAAATATAAAAACAGAAATAGTTAAAAAAAAACACCCTTTTATAAATATTCAATGTTGATCTTGGAAATCACGTCGAATCTTTTGACTGTAATTCTTGTTTTTTCCCAAATGTTTCCCTTATAATAAAATAATTTGGCGTGAGCATTGAACTCGATTATCAAAACATACCCTCCCTATTTTTTTTTTCTTTAACGCTTGCACACTTTTGAATGTAATTTTTATAATTCTAGTCTATCAGGAAGTGAATATAAAATTTATAGCAGAATCCCATCTTTACATACCGAAAACAGGTTGAGTTAGATAAATATGTGTAAAATTAGAAACTGTTAACAAAATTCATGTCTGTAACAAAATAATTTTATTTTCTTATTGTAATAAATAAAAGTAATTCAATGTTAAGTCTTCATTTACCGATCTTAAAAGTTGTGTGAAAAGATTCAATGCATAGAAAATTCTTTATGTACTATTTTTCATTTAATTAACGATGTGAAATATTTTGGGGGGATTTCTTGAAGTGTAATATAATTTTGGTTAAAAAAGCTAATGTTTGAGAAGATTTAAAATGCCTAAAAGTGCGGATACTTTGACTAAAATCAGTTCTTTGCATGATTGTCATCGAATTATTGTGTAAAGATTCCATACTCAAAAATCTTTTCAAAGCAATATATATTTTTGTTTTTTCGTTGACAGTAACCTTAGTTGATACTTTAGTTATTTCTGATTTCTAAAATGTACCGACAAACATTTTCCCTTAGTTGCATCAGAACTCAACATGAAACAGTTTACTGCTTATTCTCGGAATAACGCGTTTTCTCCCTTTAAAGGATTTTCCTACGCAAGTTTTCCACGCATTCCGGTAAGCTGCACACATATTCTTCACTTAACAAAAAGTGATTGAAGGCGGGCCTGTATTATTCAGGGTCCTCTGATAAACGAGAAAAAATTCAAATTACCTGACTAGTCATTTTTGCAAGCTAAAAGAGAAACAGGGAATCCCCAGGAAAAATAATTTATGAAAAGATACTTAAAATAAAATGTTCGCTAAATAGGAAATAGGTTTCCTAAATGGAAGTTTTAATTAAACAAGTCAATTCAAAATACCCCTGAGTTTAGAATGCTGCAGAAATTGAGCAAATATTAAAAAATTAGAAAATATAGATAAACTAGCTGACCCGCCCGGCGTTGCCCGGGCCCGTAATAATAGTCTTAAATGAATCTGAAACTTTTATCGCAGGCCCGTACAGAGGTGGGCGGGTGGAGACCGTGCAAATTACCAGGTCCCGACTCGTGTTCAATTCCAAAGTTTTGTAAAGTCAAAGGTTAAGTTTTTTAATTTTTATATGTCTCATACTTTAAACTTTTTTTACCCAAATTAACTGATGAATTTAATTAAAATGTAATTATATTTTCAATAATTTAATTTTTTATTTAAAATTTTACATGAAAAAGCATTTACAAATACAACATAAAGTGTAATACTGAAAAAGAAATAATAAAATTGTAAGCAAATATTACTATACAGATTTTTTTTTAAGTACCATCCAGCAAATTTATTTTCTAATAGAGTGAAGCCTGTTTATAACGGAATCCTGAAATAAACGGAAAAAAGTTCCAGTTCTCCCACCCCCAGAAAAAAATAACTATTATGCTTTTTTCAATTTAAATAACCTGCATAAAACGGAATTTATCACTGGTCGTTTTAATTTCCGTCTAAGCAGGTTTTATTGTATCTTACTTCTGGAGGCCCGTAATAATATTCTTAAATGAACCTGAAATTCATATCGCAGGTCCGTACAGTCAAAACTGCCTGTCCGTACAAAATTACTTTTTACGTCATGACAACATTTTGTAAACTTCTTGCTTTGCTGCTGTTTAATTCGCATTTCCAACACAGTGTTTTTCAGAAATTGCACGTTTCACTCACAGTTATGCATGCCCCGAACGTTTAAATCAGTAATTCGGATTTCAGAAGCAACGCGTGGATGCTACAGTTATTAAGCCTATTTTGCCGATCGCTTAACGGCGTTCTCGATCTATTTAGATTTCGAATCTATTTGGATTCGACTCGAATTTGGCTTCTTCTTCCCTTTCAAGCATTCACCGAGATTTTTTACGGGCATTTCAAATGATATTTTGAAGCTACATCGAAAGATATTGCACCGAAAAAGCGGAATGTAAACAAACAAACCCGATCGCCCTAAATCCTGCCAAGGACTCTTACACAATAACCAATCAGATGCGTTTCTCGGGCGTTGCCATTAAACAATAACAAATAATCGCGATTTCTGTGCCACGTACGTTAGCGTAATATATATATAGATACTTATCTATATTTTCTGAATTTATATCTTATATATATTTCTCTGAAGTTCACAAAAAGAAGACTTCACTTTTATTATTAAGAATATAAATAATAATATTATGTAAAGAAGTATGAACAAGATAAGAGAAAAATAATTTCTCCGATAAAAGTCCGATTACATCTCCAGATATGCGAGGTAAATCACTCTTGGGAATATAAATTGCAATAACTGCGACTTTATCTGTTTCCATAACTTTTTGTTTTGAATAAGAATTGTAAACTTTTAATTTTCGATAGATTTATTATGAAAACTAAATAAAAACTATTTTGATTCTTTATTTATTATGAATAATAACCTTCAACAACTAGAAAGTAAAAAAATTCCTTGCAGCGACTTAAATCTGAATTGTATGTTAGAAATCATAGGCAGTATATTAATTCAGCAAGATATTATTCATGAATGTAAATCATTAAAACAAACAAGCTTTAATTATTTCTTATATTGAATTAGGAATCAAATAAAGTAAAAAATTCTTCGTGATTAGAATAATTGTCTATCATTCGTTGTAATATAAATATGTTTATTTCGTGAAATTTTATTAGTAAAAATCCTTTTCCATAGGAAAATTCATTTCTGAACTCACCGGGTACTAGGTATTCGTGTGGGCGTCAGTTTAATAAAAGAAGAGTTATGCAGGCATTAATTAACTTCAACCAAATTTTAATTAAAGATAAATATTTATCATTTTGTATGCGTTAAATGTTAACAACTATTTAAGCTCGCAATGCATGCGTTTATCCATTTCAATTGCGCAGATGTGTTCTTAATAATAAAAGCTTCTTTAAAAGAGTATTTTTCAGAAAAGAATTGTTCAATTAAGAAGTTTAAAAAAAATAATATGTTCTGGTTCAGATATGAATTTTTGATTGTGAAGTCCAAATTAAAATACATACCAGTTTTGAGATTCTTGTTTTTTTAAGTTCTATGATTAATTTTTCGATTTTATCCTTTTTTAATTGTATCTTGTTTCTTTCAAATTAATAGAAATAACACTTTTCATAGAATATTTGTTTGCCACTCTAGATAAATTTATAAACAGGTATTCTTGTCGATAGTAGAGCTTCATTCTGCTTCAACTGATATAATAATATAACCAAAGACTGCAATAAGAAATATTTCCAACGAGATCAAAAAGTTTAAAGTTTTATTATATATATATTATTTTTATACTAGACTTTCAATTTTAAAAAGAAAAGTTCATTTAGAATAATATGTGTATCAATCAGGTAAGTTTCTTAAAAGGATTTACGGTAAGTACCCCGTAATTTACCGATCTTACTCTTTTCAGATCTATTTTTGGAGAATAAAAGTCAAGCTAATAATACTTTTGGAATAATAATTATCTACCTGTAAGTCAAGAATTATAAGAAACTTATGCACATTTATAGTACTTATGTACATTAAACTCAACAAAATCGCAATAACATACAATACAAAAAAAAATCTTCGAGTACAATTGACTTCAATGAACTTTCAGATATTGAAAATAGTTTAAGAATGATTCCAATCTTTAGAATGAATCATAATAACTAAAAATACCCCACAATAAAGTTTAAATGACTTTAGCACGCCAGGTCAGTATTTCAGCCAAATAAATCTCCCAGACGGTTAATTTTAAGAAAGTTATTTTATTTACCATGAAAGAACTTGCAAAAAATCTTCGTTAAAGTAAGGTTCCATGAACTGCAGATTAATGTAAGTTTATAACGGAACTGAAAACGTTTGTTGTTCTGTCACCAATTCCTAGAATGGTATAAGTTGAAACACCAATAATAATTCTTTTCGGAAATAGTATTCAGTTTTTGCAGTCTGAATTGATCTTCTAACAGCTTTTCATGTAAATTCATTTATTCCAAAAATAATATTTCACTATGCATGACCTCTATTACATACTAATAGGTGAATACTTCACTGGCCCATCTAACGGTAAAATAAGAGCAGGGAGAGTTCAAATTCCCCGAAGAGTTTGGATACACCTCCTTTAATATAAACATAAAATAGTGAAGCTATAAAATTAATATTCTTAAAGTATAGTCATTGTTCAACAAGAGCCTTATATCCAATGATAAAATATCAAACGAAAAATATCGCAAAATTTATATCTTCCTTAGAATTTAACCAGTCAAATTTTAGACAAAATCTGGAGAACAATTATAAAGTACTTTTCTCATTTCATACATCTGTAGTTTTATATGGATCTTTCTTTCTGTTTTTTGTTGTTTTGTATGTTTTAAAATTTAAACATGAATAAATATTTTTATGTTTAGAAACCTCATTTACTCATGTAATGTTATGCGACACTATTCACACCTTAAGAAATCAAACTACTTAAACACACTTTTAATCTCATTTCATAAGCGTGTTTTTATTATTCTAGGCGAATCGTTTGTTTAAAGGAAAAACTGTTTAACTAAAACGATTAGTTTTTCCCCCTAACACAATATATATTTATTGATGCCAGTAAGTCAGTCAATACTCTCGCGTTAGAAATCATTTTGTTTGTAAATACATTTAGTTTGATTTGCAAACGTATTTTGTGATTCTGCATATACCCACTGTTTTATGCAAAAACACTGAAATCGAAATAAATGTCTTTATTAAGACAAACAAATTACCTACTAATTACATGATAAACATTGCCGAATTTTGAAGAACAGACCCAAATTATTTAAATAATTAAAATGCATTGTTATCGTGAAAAATATTCTGAGTGGAGATCTGGTATGGAATAAAATCAATAACTTAATTTTAAACTGCTGATTGTGAAATGTCAATGTTTGTTCCTTGCGAACAATTTTTTTTTAAATGCTTGACTTACTATCATAACAAAACAGTGATAATATACTTAATTATTTTAACACATTCATGCTGATTGCTTAAGAAAACTTACACTCTGTTGGAAAAATTACTACTCGTAATAACAATCTATAATTATAAAATAAAATCCAAATTAACGCTGCCGTCATACCTTAGGTCGCAAGAACCTGAACAATACTTTTCTATTTTTTCAGAAATTCAATTACTTCTAAACATTGCATAACGTTTATTATTACACAATTAAATAGGGGGAAAATGAACACTCAAATGCAATTTCTTTGAAAAAGTTATCTTAATTTCCTTATATTTTATTTTTTTTTTCAAAATAAGTTTGAAAATGCGTTTTATAAAAATCTGTTCTCCGTGCAGCTTAGAGTCCTGCGATGGTTTGGTTGTACTCGATCCGAAACCGAAAATTCGATTTGAAGCCAACTCGTAACCCGAACCGAAACCGACGAAAAAAATTCCTTGGCCAGCAGCCCTACTCGAACCCACCAAAATAACTTTAGACGACCCGCAACTTGACCCAAACTCGAAATATTTCAATTCGCAACCCGGCCCGAACATGAAATGAAAGGAAAGCAAATCATGATTTAATGCTATTAAGAAAAGTAATCTACAATTATATCTCTAATACTTTTTTTTTAATATAGAAAATTGGACATACCTATATTTTTAATATTCAAATATAGGAAAAACCTCTAAATAGCGGGTACCTCGGGACCCTTTTTCAATGGTGAAAGAGTCCTGCATCGGGTCGAGTTGTCCTTAATTTTCTTTTTTCGGGTCGGGATGACTCTAACTTTCTGTCTGCGATTCAGGTTCAAGCTAAAATAATTCTTATGGGTCATATTTACAGTGCTGCCGCAGGCGACTATTGTTTAATTCTATTTTGCACCACTTTTTCAAAACAAAAATCTCATATATACACTTTGAGAACATTTGCAAGAAAAATATAATACAACATGTATTTTTTTAAAAATAGTAGTACGAACAGAATATAAAAATAATTGCCTGCGGCAGCCCTGTATTTAGGGATTTTCAAGTCGGGTTGTTGGAATTTTCACAAAAAAATTGAGCAGAACTATGTTTCAGATGAAAATAAATACGTATTGGAATATGAATGAGAATAGTATATTCAATTTACTGCATTAGAAATAAAACGTATATATAAAATGTAATCATAGATTATTTGTTCTTTACGTTATTGATCAGAACCATTTTTAGGTGCGTTCGTAATTATATAAATACATAGCACCTATAGTCGTCGTTCAGTCTGTCTGTCTGCCTGTCTGTCCGTCCGTTCGCATATAACAGCGCAAAAACTTCCCAACCGAATAGTTTGAAATTTAAAATATATAATTTTTGCATAATTTTATCGAATCAAATTTCAAATCGAGTCGAGATTCAAATTTTGTGAAAATCGGATGCATAGTTTAATTACAACACTCGAAAGATTTCCGTTACATTACGGCCAATGCAAAAAAATATTTCAAGTGCATTTTAAGGATATTACAGCCTTTCGAACAGAATGAAATTGATTTGCACTTATGAAGTAGGGGTGACTATGGAGGGTTGAGCCACTTTTTACAAAATAATTTTTTTATTTTTTAAATATCGAACGTAGAATAAAGTTTTATGTATCGTTTTATTCGTTATACAATCAGTTATCAAAATAAAATTGCTACATAAGTGTGATATATAAGAAATTTGAAAAATCTTTGATTTTAATCATGGGAAAATAATGGGTCAAGGCTCCCCACATATGGGAGGGTTGACCCACTATATGGGAAGCTTAACCCACTTTCTTTCATATTTAAATATTTGTGAAGAGAAATAAAATCAGTTAAAAAAAAGCAAAATAACTTTATGCTACATGCTTTAATTATTATAAAAAAATATTTTTGAAAATGTGATGCTTCAACAAACCTTTTTAGGTGTAATCGCATGTCAGAGGAGAAAAATTTTGTTTTAAACAGGATTTTGGTTGAGCAGGTATAATTGTACAACAGGGAAATGAAATTCCACTAGAGACAGGTTCCGTTTCCATTGGGTTTCATGCATTATAATGTTCGGATTTAGTAGCCACTGTCCCGCTATTTTTTTTTTTTTTGTCTCCTTGTCCTACTTTTTGCGACATTCGACCTGACTATTCTAGTTGTCACATAGTTTGGCTTCATCTCACTCTTTTCATTATTTTGAAATTTGTCTACAAACATTCCTAAAGTTTTTCGATCCATGCTATGTTCTTTTGCAGCCGCATGAGTACTTAACTTATCATTAACATCTTTTAACCCTTTCAGAGGCAAAGTACTTTCATTGTTGCAATAAATGACTGGCATCGGAATATACGAACAAATTTATTTGGAAATATGAAAAAGGCTATATTTCACATACATATTAAATTGAAAAGAATTTAGCAAAATTCTGGTGCCATTGTGGAGTTTGGAAATTAAAATAAATTGATTTCATAAACATAAAACTGCCCCTGAAAAGGTTAAAACTGCTGATTTCATAATATCTAGTCTTTTCGACTGTTTCTATTTACCTATTGTAAGTAATATTTAAATGGAAAAAAGTTCCTATCAACTTTCGCATTTATATTTCGTTAATTTTTTTCGTGCAGTGCAAATAGCAGTTTTTTACCTCTTTCTTTAATCAGTTTTAAAAGTTTTCTTTTTCATCACCCCATTTTACTGTACCTTTGCAGAATAAATTTACATTCATTTTTATATATAACTATTAATCATTCATTATGCATAGTGTATAATAAAAATATTTCCAAAACGCCTTAATTAACATATTGCTGACGGGCAATTTTTATGAAATCTGAATTTTAAAACAGGTGAGGCTCCTCCCTGCTCTGATAATCTTTAGTAAACTGGTGTTCTAGATAGGTTTTCCAAGTTTATGAATCAGTATGATGAACGAACGTTCAATGAACGAATTTAATATAAAATGTCTCAGAATAAAAAAAAAAAATATGGACAACATGATATAAATGCATTTTCCGTAAGGTAGAAGCCACGTTTAGATTCAATTAAGGAATAATAATGATATAAACAATAAAAAATGTACTTTTATACTGGTTCAAAGTTATCCAGCCATGTAGGGTAACTTTGCACCATATGATAAATCTATTATACCGGGTGTCCCAAAAAGGACTGACTGATTTTAAAATTCAATAACTTGCAAACGGTGACAGATATTAAAAAAATTCTTGCAGGAGGGTTATGCATAAGGTCAAAAGTTTTATTACAGTGATTTTCAATTTTAGTTCGATTTACAAACAATAGATGGCGCTGTGAGCAATAGTCGCTAAATTCAGGCTCGATTTTTGGTACTTCGTGGCCCGGATAATACATTTCCATCTCCTTTTTCTGCATGGAACAAGATAAAGGACCAAAAATCGAGCCTGTATTTAGCGACTATTGCTCACAGCGCCATCTATTGTTTGTAAATCGAACTAAAATTGAAAATCACTGTAATAAAACTTTTAACCTTATGTATAACCCTCCTGCAAGAATTTTTTTAATATCTGTCACCGTTTGCAAGTTATTGAATTTTAAAATCAGTCAGTCCTTTTTGGGACACCCGGTATATATAAAATCCAAACGGAAATTTCGTTCCGAACGCCTAGATTTCGAGTTCTACTGCATGGATTTTTACGGAACTTATACCGTTAGATAGTTATCGTTTCAGGGAAGGGTTTAAGCTATAACACATCATTCTACCTATATTAGTTATAGAATTATTACGGAAAGTTCTGTTATTTTGGACGATAAGGTTTACCATTTTATTTCTTGGCGAAATTTATCGTTGATAAAAAAATTGAAACAGCTATTATACCTCGAAACATAAAAGAAAAAACTGTTACTAATTTAAATTAAAAAAAAAGAAGGAAGAAAAAAAAGAAGAAAAAAATTCGTTTTAATGAGTGATAATATTAAAAAACGAAAATATTTAATTTAAACATGAAAGGGAATGTTCGTAATGCTTAAAAAATTACTCAGTTAAAATATTGCAATTGAAATAAGATTTGGCTCATTATCTTTTGCGTCAGGTTAAGAAAAATGCATCTGAAAAATTGATAGGATGATATCAAGGAAGTTTCGATAAGTGCATGCTCAG
Source organism: Maratus speciosus (assembly GCA_963932465.1). Classification (NCBI taxonomy): domain Eukaryota; kingdom Metazoa; phylum Arthropoda; class Arachnida; order Araneae; family Salticidae; genus Maratus; species Maratus speciosus. The sequence goes on from OZ010797.1 coordinate 122,808,294, forward strand.
AAATATTTGAAAAAATTATATAATAGTCTTCTCATGAGGAATTTATAGAATATTCTTCTCGAGACATATAATAAGTTTATAAAAAAAATCCGCAGAACCTCGATTTAGCGTTTGTAAAAAAATAAAAAAATAATAATTTTTTTGTCGATTTAATGCTGGTTGGCGACACAATAAAATTTTGAATGATATTTTCTTTTTATGATAAATAATTTTTAAGTAAAACCTTTTTCTACTCTTCACACGAAGATAGTTAGATTAAGTTTAACGTAATAAATACATTTTTATTACAACAGTTTTGACATATACCTTTATATGCGTATATATTAAAATTTTATTATCGTAATTATACGGTTTAAAACAAAATTTCAGTTTATTAAATTTTTTCCAAATTCAAAATTAATGTCCGATTCGGAACATTGGCAATTTGACTTCGATATTGTTAGTGTCAGAAACAAGAAATGAAGGTTATTGTTGCCATGGAAACAAGTATTTAATATAAAATGTTTAATGGTAGCATTTTTAATTAGCCAGCTACTTTTAAAACAAATTTAAAACGGTACTAGATTATCCCGTCGACAAAATAACTATCGCCAAACTATAAGATAAATGCCAATAATAGCTGATCGTAAATTTTACATTCACTTGACATTAAACACGGTACACGTGTTTGTTGCGTCATCAAGTGATTTTTAATTTCACTTCTATTTGTAATTTTACTAATGTTTACAAATTTATTTATTCTTTCGTTGTTTAAAATAAAATTTTTGTCAATTTGTATAATTTGGCGAGCAGTTTGGCAATTTATATAATTTGGCGAAGCGTTTGGCAATTTATATAATTTGGCGAAATTGGTTGAATGAATAATCAAATAGTACCCTTAAAATATTTCCAGCCGGTGAAGCCATGTAAAATTAAATAACTACTGCAACACGCAATTTGTATATATTATATACGCTTAAAGATAAAAAAAAATAATACGCTAATCCTTCGTTTAAGTTTAAATTCATTGAGTTTTAGGCATTTAAACACTTATTTAACAAGCAATTTTCAATTGCATTTAAATATCTTGCATTTGGGATGGAAATGTGTTGACTAGCGAAATAGCATGGAACGTTCGTCTTTTTTGCGCCAAATATTCGAATATATATAGATTTTTTTCAGATTTTTACTGGGATTCCGCCGCCAAATTTCACTGATGTTTTACTACACACATGAGTAGTTTTAAAAGCATTTTTCTTTTCAAAATAATTTGAGTATGCTCTTTAAGGAGATCTTCCTTGTGGTAACAATTTTGTTTTTGATTTATTCTTTTTTATTTCTAACTCTTCCATCATGTGACTTACAGACGAAACTAGCAGATGTAATTCAGTGGTGTAAAATTGGCGCAGAGTTGGAGCATATTGACACCACTAAATTATAGTAGTATTTTACCTCTTATCTAATGATCAAATTTCTGAGTTTTTATCAAACTGAATAATACCATAAAAATTTAGTGGTGTCAATAGGCTCCACCTCTGCGCCAATTTTCCACCACTGTGTAATTGTAAAAATGATGGTACTTATGATTTACATGTTACATGTTTATTTGTGATTTTTTAGTTCACTTTTGTCGCAAATCAATTTGATTTTAAGCCGAAAAGATGTAATCGTGAATTGGGTTCAAGCGATGTTTGCAATACAGGTGATTTTGCAAGTGTACGAAAGACTTTTTTGAGTATTTTTTAAAATTCAAATGTACAATATATAAATAGCATTTAATATTTTAAAAATGGAGTCAGATATTTTAATTTTAGTATAAATGTCTCCCACACACGCACATACATACTGTAAAATAATTTAATTTTAGAAATAAAAAAAAATTCTCATCATACTTTACTGCGAAAGCATGTCGGTTTGTTTCCCCCAAATTTGTGACTTTTATAACCTCGAAGCCAGATTAGCTAATATTGTCCATTCTTTTTTTTAATAAAAAAACATATCGCCAATTTCCCTTATAGAAAAGTTCAATGCTTGCAATGTTAGGTAGCAAAGATTATTCTTAAGAAAATGTAAGCAATTATGCGTTATTTCTATCACGAAAAAAGATATTTTGCAATAAAAATTGCTTTCTGAAATCACTTTTCGATATTCAATTCCATTCGTCATTTATTTATTTTTTTCATATCTTCCCTTCTTTTAGAAATGTTCTAAAAAGATATTGGATGATTCTTCCATAATCAGCCAACTTACAATTGGCGAATATACTGTATAATGTTGGAAGATTAGTTTATATTTGAAAGGAACCGTGGACGATAAATCCGATTTCAGAAGATTACGCAAAGTTTGTACTTTTAGTAATTAGCGATTAGTAAATTTATGTTTTTTAGTATGGAGCAAACGGACAAAAGAAGATTTACTAATAGATATTTTTCATGTGCAGTTATTTTACTATCATTAAAAAAGCATTAATTTGAATGTACAAAAAAAGTTTTTCAAATGCCAAAGGTGGCCAATGGAACAATATTTGTTCATTTAGCCTAGGTTTTTTTTTTTAAGTACCTCAAATTCAATTAAAATTTCAATCATTATAAAATTTTGGCTGATGCACAGCCCGAGCAGCTGATCGTAGTGACAAATTTTAGGTTTATTTTACTATCACTAAAAAAGCATTACTTTGAATGTACAAAAAACTTTCAAATGCCAAAGGTGACCAATGGAACAACATTTGTTCATTTACTCTAGGTTTTAAAAAAAAGTACCTCAGATTCAAATAAAATTTCAATCATTATAAAGAAATTTTGGCTGATGCACAGCTCGAGCAGCTGATCATAGTCACAAATTAACGTTTTTAGTTTTATTTAGGGAACAAACTGATGAATAATGACGTCTTGAAAATAAAAGCATGCTTATTTCTCCCTCTTATTACGCTCATTAGAGAAATGCGTAAAAAAATCTTCGGTTTGCCTAAAAGATCACTACTAAAAATTTTGCTTAACTAACTTTACTTATCATTTGCAAAGAGTTTTGATATTCAAAGATCTAAATATCAATCAACAGCAATTTGACATTATTTAATGGAATGTAGTTTGGAACGTAATTAACCCTGTTTTGTAGCTAACTCTGGTACTTTTTAGCCATACCGTTACGAACATTTCTAACGTTTTACATCAAACTTGGTTGTGGATCTGATTACGGATGATTGGGAAGATTTTATTGAATGAAAACTAGAGGTTTAGTTTTCTATTTTAATTAGTTATCGAGGTTATTTTCCTAGGTTAGTAGTTGCATGATTAAAACTGGTATGTAAAAAGAAACGGCAGTTAAAATGACATTATTTTAATTTTATTCACACAATTCCGCTTTAAATATCCGCTTTTACATGATTCACATATTTTAAAATATAAAAGTTAAATACTGTTTTGATTGTATTTACTCTACTGGAAACTACTCTACGCGGCCGCTCTTTTTATAGAAATAAATTTGTGTTGTTCAGTCAGGGCTTGAATTGAAGACGTGGTAGGTTGTAGGTCCTCTTCAATATTTTTCTTTGGAATGTGGTTTTCAGTATGGCCACTGCTCAAATTTTCTTCAAAAGTATTAACTCTTCAAACTGTTCTTTGGTTTGAAATGTATTAGCAATTTCTTCGAGTTGTTCTTCGGTTTCAATATTTGCGATTTGATCACTGGGTAAAAAAGACGATGCTATGGCTGTTTTTGGTTCTAATCCAAACATATTTTCGTAAGGACTTTGGCGTATTCCTTCGTGGTATGTCGTGTTCTTGGCAAATTGAACAAAGGAGAAATTATCTGACCATTTATTTGCATCGTTAGCGTTCATCCATGCTCTTAATATATTCTGTATATCCCGATTGGCCCTTTCAACTGATCCTTGTGCTTGACTATGACGAGGTTTTCCATGAACTATCTTAATATCTTTCCACATAGCTCATAGTTCGGATATTACTTGATTACTGAATTCCCTATCATTATCTGATTGCAGTATGGGTGGAGCACCAAATGTTAACAATATTGGAAGAACGTGATACGCTACTTCTTCAGTTCACTTAGTTTTCAAAGGTCGTAGCTGACAAACTTAGTTAAATGATCTTGATGCACCATTATGAACTTATATTCGTCATCCTTGTGTAACTGTAGGACTATCACATCTAACTGACATCTTGGGTCTAACTAAGAACTGAACATTGGTTTCTCAAAAACACTTTTCTTAGGTGCGCTATGTTTCATTTGACATTGTTTGCATAAATTTAAATACAACATTACAACTTTATATGTAATATTTTTTTAATTAACTTGCGAATCTTTAAGCATACGTGTTCTTCGTCCGTGGCTTATTCTGATGTGATTTTCAAGTAGTATATTGAACAATTTATCATTGGTAACATAATACTGTATATTCGTTTCTCCTGGTTTTAATAATACAATTAACTTATTTTCATCATCAATTTTTTAAACGTCAAAACGTTTTAATCGTCTGTAATATAAAGATATGCTGCACTTAGCAAAAATCTCTTCAGAATGTATTTTAGAGTACTTTTCTTTAGAAAAATTAAAACAATTGTCTTCTCGTTTACTCGAAATTAATGTATTTAACTTTTGAAATTAAAAAAAAAGATCACGATTCACTGCAGTTTCCATTCAATATAAATTTGGGTATCAAATAAAAATATAAAATTTAAGAAAACGTTGCGTGTACCATCCAACCTTGCATAAGACTGACAAAGTCGACTGACTGGAAGCAGCACAAAGGATTTAGCGATAGACTGTCGCCTCTCTTTTCGACCTCGCCTTCTCTTTTCGACCTCCATCAGAGCATATCTGTGCTTGTCGACATACACTGGTGAAGGTCAGAATGTACAAGAATATAATCAAATATTCGGTCTTTCACTGACGTATTTGTTATGCGTTGACATTCAACGGTGAAAATCGACATTCTCCAATTTCGGACTTTCACGGTAACATCTATATATAATAGCATATTTTACAATTATATCAACTTGTTACTTATACCTGTTTTATTCAGCATAACACAGTTAAGCTTATTTTTAAAATGTTCGAAATGATCACTATATATATTTTTTTTTATTAAAAGTGGTATGCGCAATAAAACAAAGATATTCAATATTTTAATTTGTAATTATTACAATGCAAGTAATTACAAAAACATGCTTTTTAAATATAATTAGTATTGATGTATTAGTGTTTGTATTAAATGATTTACCATCTGTCATACCTTAATTTATCACTTATCATTGGAAACAATAATAATATACTTGAAGAATAACAATACTGCAATTCAAATATTTCTTAGAAACTCAGCAACGGAAGTTCTGCAATTTCATTATCAATATGTTAAGCTTCTTCAAATTTATAAATAAAAGAGAAGACATCGAGAGCAGAATGAGGTATGTTGTAGTCGCCTGCTATTTTCATTTGTCGAATTTATATCCTAGGCGTCTTCAAACGAAGAAACAATATTTTGGACAGAAAAATGAGAAGAGTCGATTTCAAATGAGTTTCATGTACTGAGATTAGAGTTGGGCAAATTTGTGATTACAATTATCTTCAGTATAATTACAATTTAATTGTATATAATCGATTATAGTTACACACATTCCAGCACTTTATGGCATGTGATTATAACTATAATTAATTACATACGATTAAATTGTAATTATATTGCAAATAATTGGGAATGCAAATTTGCTCAAATCTGACTGAGATGTGTACTTTTTCGCATAATTTTTTTCACGTAAATTTCATATCATAAGATCTAAGTGGAATTTGGTTCAGAACAATTCACACAAAATCTTCGTTACACAATAATCTTACAATTTTTTATTATTATTATTTTACTGCAATGTGATATCCTCACAGCGAAACATATAGTGCCGTTCAGTGCAGTGCTAATTACAAGAAAATTTCTTACTTTTCTCATTTAACAAATGCAAAATGTAAAAAGATTTTGTTATATAAGAATAGAGTGATGACTATTAAATTTTCAAAGCTAATTAGTTATAATCTTCTTTGTATGCGATATCCACTTGACTTTTCTTTTTTTTCATACGATTTGACAATATTTCTACGATAAGAACTAAGAAAGAAATTATATGTCCAAATATTAAAAATATAAACGCGGGAGCGACATCTGTAAGGATTAAAACTCTTTTGCTGGTGTCTTTTTCCTCATGTTTCATTTGTCTTGGTAAACGTGCTAAAAATACTTTATCCTTCTTATACTTGAAATACAATCCCGAAGCCATAAATCTGTGAACGAACTTGTCTATCAATTTCTTGCAACAAAAGTCTTTTCGGACAGGCATTGCACTCATGCTTTCAAGGAAACGATCTTGAGAGACGAATTTTCGTCCTACAGTCAAAATATCAACCTGATCTGTAGTGTCTATCAGAGCGACATTTGGCTTGTTTCTATCGTTATAAAAATCTTTACGAACATTTTTTGTACTCCAATAATTCGTCTGAATGTCTTGTCCAATTATTTTTAAATTTTCATCTTTAGATTTCAATAACATCCAAGGAATAACTGTGTGTCGTTTCGCTACGCAGTGATACTGCCCTTCTTTTACAGCCTTGGCCAACTGTGGCACATCTTTAACTTGAGTGACAGGGGGAAATGAAAGAAAAGACAGAATTACGGAATCGTAAGCCAGACAAAGAAACATTGCTCCTACAACCCACGAAAAGACGAGCAACTGTTTTATCATTGAAGGCGGTTTTAAAACAGAACACTGCCTAAACAAAACAGCAAAAACGTGAAGTAAAATTTTATCAAAAGAATACCTTCTTTTGAAGATGGCGTAATATACCAAAGATATTGTAATTAATGTTGAGATTATAGCTATCCAAAGAGGCAATGAAAATGTTTGTAGAATGCCAAATATCTGGGGTTTATATTCTGGTTTTCGAGTAATGAATGTAGCAGTACCAAGCTGAAAAGGGAAAGCGAAATCCACCAAGTCTGTGCTTACTTCATTCATAAACAGTGTATCAATACCAATATCGATTTTCGATTCATTTACCATCCCCATTATTCCTGTCAATGTACCATTCGGAAATCTTAAACTTCCTTCATCTGTGATAATATATCGAAATCTATCGAATTTTTTTGAATATTTTGTAAGAAAATCTCCAAGAGTAAATAGCATTCTGCCATAGAAATGTTTTTTATCTGAAATGTAAGCTGTTAATTTTTCTCCTGATATACGAGGTAAAACACCCTTGTTAATATAATATCCAATAACTGCGACTTTATCTGTTTCCATAGTTTTGAGTTTTGAATAAGAATTTTAAGCTTTAATTTTCAATAGATTTATTATGAAAACTAAATAAAAAACTATTTGGCGTTTTAATTTATTATGAATACGCTGCATCAACTAAAAAAAATTTTTTTTGAAGCGATTAAAATCTGAGTTGTATTTTAGAAATTGTAGACAGAATATTAATTCAGCATGATATTATTCGTAAATATAAATCATTAAAACAAACCAGCTTTAATTATTTCTTATATTGAATTAGGAATAAAATAAAGTAAAAAGAAATGCTTCATGTTAAGAATAATTCTGTATCATTTGTTTTACTATAAATATATTTATTTTGTGAAATTCCATTAGTAGAAATCACTTTTTATTTCATTGCAAAATTCACGTCTGAACTCGCAGCATGCTATATATTCGAGTGGGGTTAGTTTCATAAAAGAAGATTTATACACGTATGAATCAATTACAATAATATTTAAATTAAAGCTAAATATTTACCAATTTGTATAGGTAAAATGTTAGGAATTATTTAAGCTTACAATTTATGGATTTATCCATTTTAATTGCTGCAGATGTGTTCTTTACAATAAAAGCCAATGGTTTAAAAGAGTATTTTTCAGAAAGGAATAGTTCAACTGAGCAGTTTTCAAAAAATTTACCTGTTATAGTTCACATGAGAGCTTTTGATCGTAAAATCCAAATTAAAATATATACCAGTTTTTGGATTCTTGTTTTCGGATTAATTTATCGGTTTTATCCTCTTTAATTGTATTTTGCTTCTTTCAATTTAATAGAAATAACACTTTTTAGGGAATATTTGTCTGCCACTCAAGATAAATTTATAAACTAGTATTCTTGTTGATAGTAGTTTTTCATTCTATTTCAGCTGATACATAATAAAAAACTAGAATAAGAAATATTTCCAATGGAATCTAAATGTTTAAATTTTATCCCTTTATGCATGCATTATTTTATACTGGAATTTCAATTTTAAAGGGAAAAGTTTATTTAGAATAATATGTGCATCAAACAGGTTTGTTGTTTAAAAAGATTCACGGTAAGTATCCCGTAATTTAACGAACTTCAGAGTATTCTTGGAGAATAAAAGTCAAGATAATATTATTTTCTGAATAATGATTAACTACCTGTACTTCAGCTAAACAAAATTACGAGAAGGTTAAATTTAAGAAATTTACTTTATATACCATCAAATAACACCCAAAGTATCTTATATCAAGATGATAAAATGGCAGACGATAAATATCGCAAAATTTATAAATTCCTTAGAATATAACCAGCCAAATTTTAGACAAAATCTGGAGAAGAATTATAAAATCCTTTTCTCATTTCATACATCTGTAGTTTTATATGGATATTTCTTTCTTGTTTTTTTTTTTATTTATACCTGAATAAATAGTTTTATGTTTAGAAAGCTTATTTACTCACGTTACTTTATGCGACAATAGACACACCTTAAGAAATCAAAGTACTTAAACGCACATTTAATCTCATTTCATAAGCGTGTTTTTTATTATTATTTGTGTGTTTTAAATTTATGCGTGTTTTTATTTTTAGTAACGCTTGTTTAAAGGAAAACTGCATAACGAAAACGATTAGTTTTTTCCCCCTAACACAATATATATTTATTGATGTCAGTAAGTCAGTCAATACTCTCGCGTTAGAAATCATTTTGTTTGTAAATACATTTAGTTTGATTTGCAAACGTATTTTTGTGATTCTGCATGTACCCACCGTTTTATGCAAAAACACTGAAATCGAAATAAATGTCTTTATTAAGACAAACAAATTGTCTACTAATTACATAATAAACATTGCCGAATACTGAAGAATAGACCCATATTATTTAAATAATTATAATGCGTTGTTAACGTGAAAAATATTCTGCGTGGTGATCTGATATGAAATAAAATCAATAATTTTATTTTAAACTGCTGATTGTGAAATGTCAATGTTTGTTCTTGCGAAAATTTTCCTTTCAAATTATTTGGTTACTATCATAACAAATCAGTGATAATGCATTTAAGTATTTTAACACATTCATATTGATCGCTTAAGAAAACGTACACTGTATTGGAAAAATTACAACTCGCAAAACTAATATATATTACAAAATAAAATCCAAATTAACGCTGCCGTCATACCTTAGGTCGCAAGTGCCTGAACAATACTTTTCTAATTTTTCAGAAATTCAATTACTTCTAAACATTGCATAACGTTAATTATTACACAATTAAACAGGGGGGAAATGAACATTCAAATGCAATGTCTTTGAAAATGTTATGTTAATTTCCTTATATTTTAATTTTTTCAAAATAAGTTTGATGTTTTATAAAAATAAAAATCGTTTTATAGAAAAATCATTTTATAAAAATCTGTTCTCCGTGCAGCTTAGAGTTCCGCGATGGTTTAGTTGTACCCGATCCGAAACCGAAAATTCGATTGAAATCAACTGGTAACCCGAACCGAAACCGACGAAAAAAATTCCTCGATCCGCAATCCTACCTGAACCCACCAAAATAACTTTTGGCGACCCGCAACTTGACCCAAACCCGACATATTTCAACACACACCCGACCCGAACCCGAAAAATTACAATTCGCAACCCGATCCGAACCTGAAATGAAAGGAAAGCAAATCATGATTTAATGCAATTAAGAAAAGTAATCTTCAATTATATCTCTAATACTATTTTTCATTTATATAGAAACTAATCGTTGGGGGCCACCGTAACAGGCCCGTAGCTAGACGATGCTTCCAGGTCGGGCAAATGTTTTTCCAAGAGGGGCAAAATTACTTCTTCTTTTTTTTAGACTTTTACGATCCTTTAAAAATATATATTACGTATTCAGATTCAATATATGTTTATAGCTCTTCCCAAAGTAGTTGCAAAATGATGTTCTATCATCTTGCTGTCAATCCATAAATACATTTTTGTTAATATGGTTAAGATAATATGGATTTCCACAAAAATGTTGGATGTTGTTGAGGATTACTACAACAGCGTCACCAGCCAGTTGTCTGTGGACACCCCTCTCTCCCAAAGTTGTCCGTAAAAAAAATCTGGATACTTACATTTTTATGCTTTATTAATAATAAACTAATAATACAATATTCCAAGAAATTCATTAACAGTAAAATCTGTAAAAATTGATTTTCATATGATCGAAAAAATATTCCGTTTTAGAAAGTTTCCATCTTATGAGGTATAATTGCAGTGTTGAATTTAGGCACTTTTCTCCGGAAGAGATTACTGATGCTCCCGGAATGGTAGACAGAAATGAGCTTTCAGGGTGGGAATTGCACTTTTACAACTTTAATAAGCGCAAAATTAGAAAGCTTCCGGGAGTGACATTTCGATGCTCAGGGGAGAACCCTCCTCCCGGGTCACTGAATTGCTTATTTATTTTATGGTATTTCTTTCAACGGGAGCATGAAATGCTTTCATATAAGACAGCATTTTGTTATAGACAAGCTCTATTTACAAAGATTTTACAGTATTTATGGAATTTTATATGATTTAAAATTTAATATAAAGAACGCCTTGGTAATTACGTTGATAGATTCGTCACTTATTTACAAAGCAGGTAAACCTCTCACAACTAAACATTAATATATTTTCACGAATTTTTTACACATGCTTTAAAACCATAATATGTGTTTACGACTGATAACATTTTCAAACAGTTTGGACAATAGAAGAAAAAAAAAATCACTGCCAGCTAGGCCTACAAGAACAGATAGATTTCGAAGCTAAGTACTAATTTCACCAACAAAAACTAAATCAAGACGAGAGATAAACCCAGTTTAACAATTTTATCTGGTCGCTTTTGACGAGTTTTTAATTTCATTATTCTGTAAGAGTTGGTTTTATCAGAATCGATAATACGATACCATATGTAAGTCGAGTACCTAAGTATGCGTTGATAGAAAGCCTTTTCTCCTTTACTAAATACATCATAATGTGTTTCTGAAAATTAATTTTTTTTTAATTACGCATGATGGGCTTGGCGGCCATCCTTCCATATTTTACACAAATTTCTAAGCACACAAGTTCATTGTTAAGATTGGAAGTTCGAAATTATTACTAAAGCAAACATCTTATTCTTTTAATTTATGGAAATGAGTGCCTAAAAATTTGTGTCTAAAAATAAAGCTGAAGTAACTTCAGGTTTCATCTTATGATTCTCTTTTTTCGGAGGGGGGTTAATTAATTAGTTAAAGCAGTAAAAATCAATTTGTTTTTTCACAATAAAAAACTTTCTTAATTTATCTGTCTGTAGCTAAAACTAGAAGTTCAAAATTCTTAATAATGCAAATATGTTACGAGCTTGAGTGCTTAGAAATTTGTGTAAAATATGGAAAGATGGCCGCCAAGCCCATCATGCATAATTAAAAAAATTTAATTTTCCGAAACACGTTATGATGTATTTAGTAAAGGAGAAAAGGCTTTCTATCAACGCATACTTAGGTACTCGACTTACATATGGTAAATTTTTATCAAAAAATGTTAAATAAGTACCGTAATATAAGCTTGGAAATTTGATATCACACTATTTTTTAGCCACAACTTTCACCTTTTTTCATTTTATTTTTTATTTTTTTTTTTTTTTTTTACTTTTGAAAAGTTGTTTTTTAGTAGATATCAGTTCTTTTTTTAAAACAAATGATATATAATTGAAATAATTCTACTAGCTCATATTAAAATTAGTCCTTGTATAGCCTTTATAAGCAGGGAGCAAACACAATATTATACATTTTGTTTACCTATCATTCATTTTTTATAGTGATTAATAATTTAAAAGTAAGGAAAGTCAATTTCTTCTTTCAAAATATCAGTATTTCTCAATTTATATCTCCTGAAAATTTTCTACGAAAGATGAAAATTTAGTAAAAAACAGAGTCGAAATAAAATATATATTTACAGTTAGTCTGTCAGTTAATTGTTTTTTCTAACTTTTTTTTGCTGACGGTTTTGCAAAATAAATTTACCTTTACAAATACCTACGGTTGATTATCTTTAATAGTTTATTATTAAAGCCGTATATACATTAGAATTAAATATTTTTCGGTTAAAAATTGCCTGAAATCTATAGTCTTATCGTTCGTCAAATTTGTTTTTTTTTTTATGCCCAGACTCTTTTTCTGAACTTTGACAAAAGATCACAGATATATTGAAGCTATCCAAATTCTTATATCTTTCTATCGTATTTCCTTTTTTGAGGGGGGTGTGAGGAAGAGCCCTTAAGAACTTCGTTTTGTTCTCAGAATTCTGAATTATTCATTCAAAAGATCTACCCACATAAGTCTTGTTGCAGAATTTTCATTAGCTAAGAGTTGCATCAAGTTATACATCATGTGAATCTATTAAATTAATTTTGTGAAATACTAGATGGGAGCCATTGATATTTCCAGACCATTTGCCTACATTTTAAACTTGAGTTATTTACTACTATTCATTAATTTTCTATACGAATTAAAGAAGTCTATGTTTCCATGCCAACTGTACCTTTCACTATTGCTTGCTTGTTTGTTTGTTTGATTTATTGAACACATACATCATATCACATGCGGATCACGGCGGTATTCGAATCTGCTTCCACCTACGCTCTCAAGCGATTAGCGGCATGGTGTCTTATCCACTCAGCCACGGTGGGCCACTATTGCTTTCTCTAATGCCCAGATACTCAAATTTAGCCAACTGCACTTAGAACCATGGTCATAACAGAGAACATTTATATGTTAGAGCAGTGTTGCCAGTGGGCTACTTTTTTTTAAATTCAGATTTCTTGATTGCCAGCACTTATTATAAACGGTAAAATTCCCTTTGTTTTCGCCTTAATCAATATGTCATTAAATAAGGCACATTTTACAATTTCAAAAAAGTGGTGACAATCAAGTATCTGAATTAAAAAAAAGTAGCCCATCTGGCAACACTGTGTTAGAGTGGTGACATATGCACAAGTCGTGTACTCATATTCAATTTTTTGTCCAAAGTACGGTAACTCAGTTTTCAGTAATAGACGAGGAAGATTTCAATTAAATTAACCAGAAAAGTTAACAAACATTGGCTTCCTGATTTGATTTTATTCAAAATTGTTTTAACCAACCAAAGTTAATGTCCGGGATCCAGATACATTTTTCTCTTTTAGTAAAATTACATTGACCAATCAGTAGCCTCCATCCTTGCAGGCTTTTCGGTGTTTACTGCAAACATAAAAAAATTCGGAAAAATGCAGACGTCTGATTGATCAATCTCACCCCGCTAATAGCGAAAAATCTATCTTGATCCCGGCTTATTCAACGCCCTTTAAATATTGGAGAAAGCCTTGACACGTGCACCGCCCCCTGAATATTAGGCCTGAGCGCTGACACAAAAATGACACAAAAATGGCGGCTGCCGAAGGCTGATTTTTTTTAGCGTAGGTACGGTCCCTTAAATGTAGACACCAGTATTTTGTAAAAGATTGCTCTACCTTGTTTATTCCCAGAAAAGTGAAGCGGAAAAAACTTAAAAAAATTATTGGTAGGAATACTTAAGGGACCGTACACACGCTGAAAAGAATCCGCCTTCGGCAGCCGCCATTTTTGTGTCAGCGCTCAGGCCTAGTATTCAGGGGGCGGTGACACGTGTCAGGAAAACGTCACACAAAGCAGGCAAAACAAACAAGATAAATCATTCATTGGCTCGTTCATATTCACGAGCCAATGAATGATTTTGTTTCTTTGCTTTGCCTGCTTTGTGTGATGTTTTTGTGACGCGAGTCAAGAATTTCTCAAATATTTAGGAGGCTTTGGCTTATTTCACCCCCATGAAGTTATGAAAGGAGAGGAACAGACATGTCAATCTTCCCGTGTGAAAAACTAGTTACCAAAAAAAAAACGAGTTCTTTCCCTCTCTTCTGCCCTTTTCTCTCTTGATTTTGACCGATAGCAGCCCATTTAGCAGTCTCCAGTACAAGATGCCGCTATATACGGTGGACTCAGGAGGGAGGGTGTTAGCGCGACCAATGACATAATAGGCCAGTTCATGATGTTTAAAAGTCACACGGAGTTGGATCGAGGCTAACGAAAAAGACAGGCTACCGCGGTGGGTCCGATTCTTCTTTTTTTACAAACCGCTGGAGTCACGTGATGCTCTTTTCACGCACCTTCTTTGGTGCATTCGAGCATCACGTGACTCCAGCGGTCTGTAAAAAAAGAAGAATCGGACCCAACGCGGTAGCCTGTCTTTTTCGTTAGCCTCAGAGTTGGATCATCTTTACACGATGATTAGTACAAAGCTGCGCGCCGATTTTTTTTGTGTCCATTGCCGTGTACAGACAATCAACTCCGTGTGACGTTATGAACTGGCCTTATGTGTTGTTGGCCACAGTTTAGGAACAGCTACAAATGACTTCATCTATATCTACTCCGGGGTAAACGAAAAAGACAGGCTACCGCGGTGCTACAGCGCCTAGAATATATAGTGTTGAAATCGGCTATCCCAGTAATACTTTAAAAAGTGCTAAAATATTGGATCTCTTAAATTTCCAACGATGCTGAAATCCAATGAATTGATCACAGCGATATCTGCAGGATATTTCCTAAAACTTCATGACGATTTGGTAACAGCGTGTAGAATACCTAGTGTGGAAATATTTTATTAAACAACGCTAAAAAATTGTATCTCATAAATGATCGACGATACTGCTAAAATCCCAAGTGTAGATCGCAGCGAAATCTGCGGGATTTTTGTATTACATTGTATAGACTAGCAATATCTTGCAATTATAGAAAATATCCTGCAGATGTCGCTGCGATCTGTATATTTCAGCAGCATCGTTGCACATTTAAGGATACAATATTTTAGCACTTTTTTAAGTGTTACAGGGATAGCCAATTTCCACACGATATATTCTAGGCGCTATAATTTGGTCTAGATGCTGTAGCATTTTTTTTTTTTTTTTACATTTTATTGACATTCATCTGACCTCTGTGCTTGGCGTCAAGCCCGCTGTACACCGTTAAAAATACCGTGAAAAATTACCTCTGTTTTTAAAGGCTATCTATTTTCTGACCAATGAGAATGCTCCATATGTACTTATGTAGCGTTCTCATTGGTCAGAAAATAGATAGCCTTTAAAAACAGAGGTAATTTGTCACGATAGTTTTAACAGTGTAATAATACGATGTTTACTTTGGAAGTATATCACAGATGTCGCTGCGATCAGCTCCCTGGATTTCAGCGTCAGTGCACATTTAAGGGATACAACTTTTTAGCGCTGCTTGGATAGCAAATTTCCACATTATGTATTCTAGACGCTTTAGCGGTGCATTACACGTGTCTCTTTCTTCTTTAAAAAATATCCTGCAGATGTCGCTGCAAATGACTGTTTGGAATTCAACATCGTTGTACATTTAAGGGATTCACTATTTCCGCGCTTTTTTAAGTATTGCTGGGATAGTCGATTTCTACAACATATAATCTAGGCCTATAACGGAGCTATAGTATCTAGAAGATATAGTTTAAAAATCGGCTTATTTAAAAGGTGCTAAAAAATTGTATCCCATAAATGTTGAACGAGGCTGAACGATGAATGTCGATCACAGCGACACATGGTAATTCCAACGTAACTATTTCAAAAGACATCAAATGAGAAAACGTTTCGCTCAGAGAAGATCTGGAAATTGTTGCTACTATCGACATTTGTCATTCAGTATTTTTCAATATTTATGGGATTCAATTTTTAGCAATTTTTAAAGTATTACTGGAATAGCCGGTTTCGACACCATGACCATGATCTAGGTAGATTTTTCTTTGTTATCGCAACGAGATTGACCAATCAGAAGCCAGAATTATTGCTAACTTTTCACTGTTTGCAAAAATGTACCTGGATCTCGGCCTATATTTCTAGACGTTATAACTGAGCTCAGGAATAGTACAGAAAGCAAACTCCGTATTTTGATACATTAAGGCCGGGATCCAATTAGGAACAAGTGTGTCGCTATAACGAAGTAGCGACATATAGCCAATAAAGGTTTATTGGTAGAAGTGATAAAAACAAATCGTTAACCCGTTAATAGTCGCGCGTTGGTCTTTTCCCCGCCCGAAATTCGTTATCTTCCTGTAACTCATTTCCCGTTAAAGTTACGATAGCCACATTCCGTGTAGCTGACCTTGAGTGTTCGCACTCTTGTGTAGTAAAATTGCAAATCATTCCTGCTATTTCTTAGCATTTTATGGCATTCTTAAGTTTCAATCGGTCTAAATGACCACGTTGCGACCACTTGCGTTAGTTGAATTTTTCCCCCTCGTGTTCATCCTTTCCCATTTCCGCGAAATCTGTGGGGGAATGTTTCTTCGAAGTACGGACTCTCTGCCTGTTGTTATTTGGTCTTTCTTTTTTTCTGCTATTTTACCCGTTCAGAGAGTACCTTTTTTACTTTTAGAATGTGGCTTGAAATTGTTTTATTATATTAGTTGTGAAGTCAGTTCGCACAAAAAACTGGTGGATGGTCACTTACATTTTTTTTTTCATTGTCAAATATTGCAGGAATAAATTCTCATATTGATATTCGTTTAAATATGGAAAAAAAAAGGGAAATTCATCATCATTATTTGAAAGAACTCGCATTCCATGTATTACCGGAACATGAAATGAAAGATAACAGACAATAACACTGTCAAACCATTAAAAAAGAGAGAAGAGAATTTTGTGGGAATCAGTAAAAAAATTGCCGTATCTCCAAAATCTGAAAAGTATCGTTTTTGTACAATAAAAAAAAATTCCAAAGATAAAACAATTTTCTCAGAAATGTTGTATGTATATCTGCGAAGAACATACATATAATTTATTTGTACAATAAGAAAAGTAATGAGAATTTTATAATGTAGGTTAGAAATTACGCAAATAAAAATCTCTTTTGGATAATTCAGTGAATTTTTATACTATGATTTAAAAAAATATTTTAAGTATTTTTCTAAAATTTATCTATTTTTAAATTTTCATACTGTAAGTAAAAACACATTTTTTTAAACAATGTCGCAGAAAATGTTTTTTTTTATTATTATTATTGAAATCCAATAGAGGCTTGGGGACGGTATCTAACAAATTTAAATTTGTTGTCCTTCATCAATTGTTCAAACTATTTTTCAGAATAATGTTTTCTAAAATATGAGAGAAAATTCATTTAATTTAAATTATTGCTGCATATTTATAATTTCGGAGAAAATTTTGTTATTGTTTTTATTATTTTAATGAATGGTATTATAAAACAATAAATTATAATATTAATACCTTACTATGAAATGTACAATTGAATATTTATTTTAATTAAATAGTGTTATAAAGTACATCCCTATTAAGATGAACCTTTCAGAGATTCTATTAATTAAAATAATTTATCCATCTTAGGATTTAAATCTACAATTGCAAATGTATTTAAATTAAGTATATAATTTCAATAACTTTATTATTTACTTTATATAAGCGAAGTTCGTATCCAGAGTTTTTATTCAAGGGCGCTGCTCCCACCCTGAAATAAGTAGAAAAACTACAAATCGTGAATTTTCATTTGAAAAATGGATTTAATCACAAAATCTCGAGACCCCTCCCCCTCTTCTTCCCCTTCATACACACACAGACACCCCACAAAATAAATAAATAAATAAAACGTAGTTACAACATTTACATTTATAATTTCGAAGTTAAGTATTTTTTACCTTTTTTCTTTATTATATATATATATATATATAATTATACATTTTAAATAATATTTGGTTTATGTGGTGTTTGTGATTTCATAATTATTGGTCATTTTCATTATTTTTCAATGGTATTATTGTACAAAAAGTTTATATATATATATTGTCTTTAATTGTTTATTGCATCAAATTTGATGGTTTTTCATATGTTTTAAATGAATTAATCGTCCGCAATTTGCTGGTGAATTAGTGACATTGTATTTGATTTTCTGTTGCATGTCATAGGTTCCATTTTTATTTTCAGTTTAATTGTTCAATTTAATGTCAGTGTAATATATCGATGCTAAATTTATTAGTTTTATTTTATTAAATGGATATAGAGTGCCGGAGTAATAAAAATCTACCTCACTCTGATTCTGTCCTACCAAAAAAAAAAAAATAATAATAATAATAAAAATACCCCTATCACGAATTTAGATTCATATTCGTAAATGTTTTCCTACTAATTATTGATTCATAGTAACATTAGAAATTCAATCAAATCATTTACTACTTACTTTTAAGTATTTATGCAAAACGAAGAAAGAGTTATTAAAAACATTTATCTAGATGCCAACTGAATATATACTTAAGCGAAATAAATAATTGCTGTAAAAGGTTGTAAAATGAATAATTGCTGTAATCTTTAAAGGTCAGTCAATATTTTCACCCTACGTTATCCGTTTTCGATCATCTGATAACACCGGCTAGTTTCCCCTTCGATTTCGGCGTGCTGGTAACGGCAGCAAATGGACCGAACGCGACTATTAACGTTCTAAAAAATGTCGCGACTACTCTCGGGTTAAAAAAGGTCTTTGCGAGCGTGTCATTATCGTCAGGCTAATGCATATTGAATTCTTTCCCTAGTCTAATAAAGCTCGTCCATGCGCGTATCGTCTAATGGAGGATATTCAAAATATGGGTTCAAGGCTGAAAAAGTCACGTGGTACCGGCAATTTACCTAAAGAACTTCTAACTGATGAGAAGGGAAACAGGAAACTACTACTGCTTTCTCCGGTGAACTGTTTCATTGGCTAGCGGGGATTTACATTACGTCGACGGAGCCTTCCCTTCTTTACGTTAGACGTTTTTGCCTTGACCACGTGATCATAACGTAGATAGAATAACCTCTATTCAAGAAAGTGGATTGCCGTACTATAGCACCTAGAATATATATTGTGGAAATTGGCTATCCCTGTAATACTTAGAAAAGTGCTAAAATATTGTATCCCTTAACTGTGCAACGATGCTGCTGAAATATACAGATCACAGCGACATCTGCAGGATATTTTCTCAAACTGCAAGATATTGCTAGTCTATACAATGTAATACTAAATCCCGCAGATGTCGCTGTGATCGATACTTGGGATTTTAGCAGTATCGTCGCACATTTAAGGGATACAAGTTTTTAGCGTTGTTTGGATAGCATATTTCCACACGAGGTATTCTAGACGCTGTAGCCATACTTTCGGCAAAAACTTGAAATAAGCATACTTCCTGTACATATATCATCACTCTTATGTATAAAGGCTCTCTGTTATGGTGTTGATTCTGAGCGCTCTTTGTTAAATTTCTATATTTGTGTTTTAGAGAAAGCAATACAGAAAAGTACTGTTATTATGGAAACAACAACTTCTTTAATATCAAAATGTATAGCAAAGGAGTTCAGAATCAGTGCCTTAAATAGTTTCGAATATGTAATGTTGTTATGACAATCAATAACCTTCCTGGATCTGGAAATGCAAAATTATGTTCAACATAATGGAGGATATTTCATCTACATTTTGATCACGTGGTCAAGGTAAAAACTTCTATCGTAAAGAAGTGGAGGCTCCGTAGACGTGTAATGTAAATCCCTGCTAGCCAATGAAACGGTTCATATGAGGTAAAGTAGTAGTATCTTCCCTTCTTATCAGTTAGAAGTTCTTAGGATAAATTACCGGTATCACGTGACTTATTTCAGCCTCGAACCCATATTTGGAATATCCTCCATTGGGTGCAATCTAGATAGATTTTTGGCTGTTAGAGAAACGAGATTCATCAATCAGAAGCCTGCATTTTTGTGAACTTTTCGCTGTTTGCAGAAATGCAGGCTATTGATTGGTGATTCTCGTTTCGCTAACAGTGAAAAATCTATCTGCATCCTAGCCTACATTTCTACAAACATTGCACTTCATCCACGGCACTAAAAAAATGACTCAAAACTTTCATGACATAGGCCGGGATCCAGAAACAGCAAATATTCTCAAACATGCAGGCTTCTGATTGGTCAAACTCATTTCGCTAACAGCGAAAAATCTATCTGAATCTCAGCCATAGTTATCTTCGATGAAATCAAAGCAAAAGGATAATATAAAAGAAAAGTATAAGATTTCTAAAATATTTTGGCGGGTTTATCGCTATTTGGCATAATTTGTAAACTTTAGAACTAATTAACAGTTTTTCGCTAATTATGAATAGAAAATTAATGTTTTTAAAGCTGAATTTTATAAAAGCACGTAGATTGAGTAAATATCTATCCAAAAATTCAATCCTTACGTTTTTCTGTCCATTATTTAAGTCTCTTCCTCGATTGAAACATAAGTTGTGACGAAGAAAATAAATCTGTCATTTTCAGTATCTCGACGTTATTTAAAAAAATCTATATCTCTGTTTATAATTAATTTATGAGGATGCATTTGATCTCAAATTGAAGATCTTCTTTATTAGGTCCTTCTGGTGTTGGTTTTATTTTTCTGCGATGATTGCTTCTTTTGATATGGGAAATTTTACGCTGGCATATTTCGTCCATTTAACATGGAGAAGTTGTCTGCAGTATAATAAGCAGTTACGGTGTCTTGCCGTTACTCTTGGCGTTTGTTTGTTTGGCGGGGTTAGCATTTTTTTCAGCTTGGCTTGGCAGAACGACCGTCCTGCTTGATGCATGGGGAACGAGATCCACTGTTGTACATACATATTTTTATAATCAAGGAAATACATTATGACCACCCTATATTACAGTTACATTAAAAATATTAAAGAAGCAAGTCACCATTGCTAGCATAGATAAAAAAGAAAAATCATCCATCACGCATATATTATGAAACCCTTTCCAACACTTCCAGAATTCTTTAATGAAACTTCACTGTTTATCCCTTTAGCGGGCGGTGTCCACAAAAAAGGACACATAATTTTAATAACAAAACTGACAAACGGCACGGAGAATATTTAATTTAAATTTTCCGTTTATAAAGTAAGGGAAAGTATTTACTTTCTAATAAATTTTTTTGTAAATTCAGTACATCATTTCATCCTTTTACAAACACATTTACTCCGCACCGGTAAGGGTTAATAAGGTAACAAAAAATGTAAGTAAACATTTTATAAAAACCATAACACATTTCAAAACTAGATTTCATCAATTATCGCCCAGAGCTGGAAAAGTAGTCCAATTCTTTTCTTCAGACCTGCATTTAATTTACAGATTTGTATATGTTCTACATAGTATGCTAAAACTTAACTTAGTAAGAATATGCATAATAGTTTGAAAATTCACCTTCAACAATTTCTATGAATATACGGAAACATACTTGAATTCTTTTGTATAGCCCTGCATATTACCAACAGATTTTTATATCCATCACACATTAAGTTACAATTTATTTCAGGCTGAAACGTGGTTAAAACTACTGGAATAGCACTTCCAGACACTATCATCTATAGGTGGGCATGCATTCAGTTCTTTGCGTGGACCTACTCCTTTACCTTGAGATAAGGATACATATAGTCCAGTTTAGAAAGCCAGATTTCTAAGTTCAACAGACGCGTTGTAGAGAGAGCAAGTCTTTCTCAACAACCAATAAGAGATAAGAGGAGTCGGAGGTACTGAATTTAGGAATCCCGGTCAAATTTCCAATATAAGTCCCAATCGGTATTGCTGATTTTACATTAACTAATTGATATAAAGATATGAATCAAAATTATCTGAAAAGTTGAAGGTTTCATTTACACCTGGATTTTTCGGGTAGATTTCGTAAGAAATGGAACGTCTGAAAAATTTTTGTAGATCTACGCCAATCATGACCCCTAGAACCAAAAAATACCCCCTGTTCAAAACATTATCTATCTATCTATATACGAATATCACTTTTTTATGGACACGATAACTTCCATAATTCTGCACAAATCTCTTCCAAACTGATACATAAAGTCAAGGGGTAGAAAATCTCAGTCAAGTTCGTTAATGAGTAAAATCGGACCAAGGGTGTGGAAATGGGGTTGTGTTTTGTGAAAACCGAAAGAACATCATAACTTCTTAATTATAATGCATATGAAATCAGTTTAAAGTTATTATTACTTCTTGGAAAAGGGCCAAAAATTTATCACAGATTTTTGATAAAATTAAAAATGGTCTCAAGAGGGGAAAAAAATAGGGTTTCTTGAAGAAAAAAATTCATAACTTCGACCATTTTTAAGAAATCAAATTCACTTAAACTTATTATAAATCTTCTTTATTTTATCTACAACTTTTACATTGATAAGTTATTGATAGGGCCAACTCTTACCGCAATAAATAAATAAATAAATAAATAAAATTAAATTAAATAAATAAAATAAAAACGAAAAAAATGCGGGGGTGTTGAAGAAGAAAAAAATTATAACTTCGTCAATTCACATGCTATCCAATCCGCTTAAATTTATGACACATCTTCTCAATGTTATCTACAACTTTTATACTGACAAGTTTTTGATAGAACCAACTGTTATAGCAAAAACTAATTAAACAAATATAGTGGTTGACGAAAAAAGTAACGTATTAAGGGTGTACTCAAATCCAAACGGCTTATTTTCTAACTCATTTTTAAATTCATTTTCGCACTCAATAGCGTCCAATTGGCAGGTTCTCTTATTCAGAAACTATATAATGTGTTGTATTGGTCTTTTTTTTTTAATATAAAGGCAGAATATATTTAAAAAATTGCTGTCAAAGTGGGCATTTTGAACCGAATTTCCCGAAGCGATACTGCTGGAAACGAAAAAAAAAAAAAAATGGTCGTACTGAGAAAAATAATTGTTTATGAATCACGTTCTAATTAATTGAACGAAAAATAAAAACACAGGTCTTAAATCTCTTCAAAAATTCACGTCAGCAAGTTTCATGTTTTTACTTTTAAAAATGAGTCTGAAAAAGTGTCAGAAAATTTCGAGTTGTTGAGCGTGGAAAAACGTTTTTTCTGAATATGATTCTGATAAAACCAGCACTTACAGAAAAATTAAATTAAAAATTCGTCAAAAGCGGCCAGATAAAACTGTTAAACTGGGTTTATCTCTAATCTTGATTTAGTTTTTCTTGGTGAAATTAGTACTTAACTTCGAATTCTACCTCCGCCTGTAGGCCGAACCGGCAGGGATTTTTTTTAATTTTCAGAATCTTTTATGGATAAAATTTTACAAAGCAGTGAGGAAAAAAATGCCTCCATTTTTCGAGTTCCAAAATTACAAGTAATATCATAATCAAATAGCAACAAAAATCGAAAATTTGATCAACGTCGAATACTTATTATGATCTCAAATATCATGTGCAAAAAAGAAAAATTCAATAATATGCAAATGCGAATGAGAATCGGCGAAAAGGTCTTTCATAGGTTTAACATTAACATTGTATTCCCCAGCGCTTGTTTAGCGGGAGCCTTAAGCTTTATGAACGCGTTTTATGTATACTTTAGAGCTTTATATCCATATTACTGTTTTAAATATATCTATCAAGTTTTTAATTATTGTAATACAGAAAATAATAAAACACAGTTAATGTCTGCTTTTAATTGTAGTTAATTTAAATTAATATATGTATATCCAAATACTACTAGTTTTATAATTCATAGAAATATTTATAATTATATATATTTTTTTGTTTTTAATTAACTTTTTACTTTCATTATTATACTTAAAGTTAAAATACTAGTGATGATACCCAATCTAATATTTATTTTCCTCCATGTAATCTGTACAGAGATTAATAAAATAATTCATAGATATAAATAGTTCTTTTTTAATAATAAAAATGTTAGTCCCTTAAATTAATAATAAATACTGTGTAATATACTTGTTATATTTCAAATAATGATAATGGAGAACTTTTTATTTTAGTTGCATCAACGAAGCTCATATAAAAATCGCTTATGAATTACAGTTGTAAATGCTATTAATCAAATAATAATTCATGTAACAAAATTAACTATTGCACAGTATTTAATAACAATTGCTTCGAATATGTATATTCATTTATATTTGTAAGTTGTGTGCCATTGATATTATATACAATATGGAGAGATTTTTTTATAATCTATGTTCGTACAACTAAAGTAAAATATTCAGCTGAATTGTACTCGATTATTTCTATTTGAAACAACACGAATGATAACAATAATAATAATACGCAGTATTTCAGGGTTCGTACGGGTACCGTTATTTTCAAGGCCAAGTATCAGAATTTTTTTAATAGAAAAATATAGTTTAAACGGACGAAATTTCACTTTTATTTAAGGAGAGATTTTCCATAAGAAAATACTCGGACCGAAGAATTTTTTAGTCGGGAAATTCAAGGACCCGTACGAAACCTGTATTTGTTATCGTATTAACCCCTTGAAGGGCGGTGGGGATGATTAAAAGGTGGTTTAATTAAGATTTGAATATGAAAATTTTTTTATTAAGTTTTACTTTTATATCCTTGGGGGAATTTAGTTGAAAAATTGGTTTTCATTATTTTGTAAAAAGAAAAAAAAAAAAATCAAAATTTCCGGTGGGAATTCAGCATTATACAAACGCAATTTATTGCCCCTTTAAGGGTTAAGTGTCTAACATCTCGCCGTACTATTAACTACTACCTTAAATTTTTATATGAAAACATTTACATTTGTAAATTATTTTATTTATCTCTGTACAAGTGACATTGGTAAAAATAAATGGGAAATTTAGCACCATCACTATTACTTTTGCATAAAATATAATAAAAAGAAATTACTTAACCCGGGATTACACGCGCAGGGTATGTCATACCCAGGCTGGGCACGGCTATTACATTTCTCACCACAAATTTTCGAAAAGTAATCTTCAAAATATTTTTGTGAGCAGCGTCAACGATTAAATAAAATGACGATTTGTGTTTGAATTTATTGATGGCAACGTGTTAATCTAATCTAAGGGTAGGTGCCAGACGAAATTTGACACCCTGGTCCTCCAGGTTGGGGGTTATGACAATAGGCCTGCTCCCTATTTCATGTAAAAAACTTCTCCTTGCAAAAAGAATCTGCAAGAATAATAAACCGGATGCTTCTAAAAATCAACGACTAAGGCTGCGAAAAAGAACAATGATTATGGCTACATGGAATATACAGGGTATTAGATCAAAATGGATTGATGTAATGAGAGAGATTAATGCGATGAAAATTGATTTGATTGTTTTAACAGAGACTAAGAAAAAGGGATCAGGAATTGAAAAAAATGGAGAATTCATTCATATATATTCAGGAGTTCCAAAGGAAGAAAGAGCAAAACGAGGAGTATCCGTTTTAATGAAAAGCAAATTTAAGAGACATCTCAAGAATTTTGATGCTGTGGATGAAAGAATTCTAAAGATTAATATGGATATTTTTGGGAGAAGAATTACTGTTTTAGGAATTTATGCTCCGAATAATGATGAAATTAATGAAGTTAAAGATATGTTTTATCAAAAACTGCAAAAAATCACTGATGAAATTGGAGGAACAAGAAAAATTATAATGATGGGTGATTTCAATGGAAGAACTGGATGCAGGAAGAGAGATGATATTGTTGTTGAGTTCGGAGAGGATGTAGTCAATGATAATGGAGAAAGACTTATAGAATTTTGCAACACTAACGACCTAAGGATTACAAATGGCTTTTATAAACACAAAGATATTCATAAATATACGTGGTATCAGCATACCAGACAACTAAAAACGATTATTGACTATATAAGTATTAAGCAAAGGACCCACTTAAAACTCTTAGATGTTAGAGTCCAAAGAGGAGCGGAATGTGGCTCAGATCATTTTATGGTGAGAACAAAACTTGCATTTCCTTACTCGACTAAGCTAATTAGTGAGGAAAGGAATTATACAGAGATGGAAGATATTGATGTCTCAGAATATATGTTGGAAGGATTGACGGAAGAAAGTACAAAAAGACTCTTTCAAGTAAGATTAGATGAAAAATTAGAGGAAAGAAATTTTACTAATACAGCTGAACTATATCAACATATTAAATTAGCTTTACACCAGGCTGCAAATGAAGCATTGGGACAAATAAGAAAGGGAAGAACTTCCCCAAAAAATTTTTGGTGGGACGAAGACATTGAAAAGACTATAAAACAGAAAAAAGAAGCCTATATTAGGTGGATGAGTTCTAAAAAGGAAGAGGATAGACAGCTTTATAGAACTATTAGAGAAGACACTAAGAAATTAGTACTAGAGAAAAAAAGAACATCATGGGGGAAAAAATGCAGAGAAATTGAGACATATATAGGAGGAAGACGATGCACAGAGGGATGGAAGTTTTTAAAGAATATTAGAAAAGCAAATAATAATTCATGGCAAGACATATCTGTGAAGGAATGGGAAGAATATTATAAGAGTTTGCTTACGGAAACTAGAGATGAATTTCAAGTAATGTGGGACAACCTATGATGTTGGAGCTTGAGAGTGTCAAAAAAGCAATTAAACAGTTAAAAAATCAAAGAGCAAGTGGCCCCGGAGGAATATTAGCAGAGCTGATCAAAAATGGAACTGATAAATTGTTCAGATTAATTACACAATTATTCGAAAAATGCCTAAACGGAGAGGTAATACCAGAAGAATGGAGGATTGGATATTTAACATCAATATATAAGAAAGAAGACCGACAAAAATGTGAGAATTACCGAGGCATTACTGTAACAGCAACATTTAGTAGATTATATGGACGAATTTTAAAAGATTTCATTGAAGAAGAAATCAGAATGAAGGAAAGTGAAGAGCAAAGTGGATTTAGAGCAGGAAGATCATGTATGGATAACATATTTTGTCTTAAACAAATTGTTGAAAAGGAAATGGCAGTAGGAAATCAAATTCATCTTCTATTTATAGATCTTACGAAAGCATATGATAATGTTCCAATCGCAAAATTATGGAATGTATTAAATGAAATGGCTATAAATCCAAGTATTATTAGAGCAATTCAAGAACTTTACAGACAATCAAAAACAAAGATCAAAATAGGCCAAAGATTATCAAAAGGTTTTATAACAGATAAAGGACTCAGACAGGGATGTCGTATCTCCCCAACACTTTTTAAAATTTATGTTGTAGAAGCATTGAAAATGTGGAAAAAGAAATGCAGAGGAATGGGACTTAATATGAATGGAACGTCAATTTTTACTCTACAATTCGCAAATGACCAAGTTATAATTGCAAAAAGTAAAAAGGATTTAGAGGAAATGACGGTGAAAATTAAGGAAGAATATGAGAAATGGGGACTTAACATGAACGTCAGCAAGACCAAATACCTATGTATAGGAGGAAATGAGACAGACCTAAATCTAACTAATAACATAAAAATAGACAGCTGTAAGCATTATAGATATTTAGGTGTAGACATTAATAGAGAAGGAAGAGACTCACAGGAAATTAAATACAGAATTTGTCAGGGGAAAAAGGCTGTAAAAATATTAAATTCTATTTGGTGGAGTAAGGAGATCTCTAGGAAAAGAAAGTATAATATATACAACTCTATTGTAAAGAGCATATTGTTATATGGAGCAGAAGGATGGAGAATTATGGAGACAGAAAGAAAGAAATTAGCGGCAGTAGAAATGGACGCCCTAAGTAGATCATGCAGGATATCAAGAATAGAAAGAGTAAGAAATGACAGAATGAAGGAAATAATGAAAATAAAGGGAACCATACTAGATGATATTAAAAAAAAGCAATTAATCTGGTATGGTCATGTCAAAAGAATGGATAATGAAAGACTACCCAAAATAACATTCAACTATGAAACAAACAAATAAATTAAACGGGGAAGACCACGAAAGACCTGGATGAATGATATCTCAAAGGCAATGAGGGATAGAGGTCTGGAAGAGGAATGGACTCTTGACCGGAAGAAATGGAAAAAGACTCTTGGGGATTCTTCGGATGGCGGCATATGACGCCATAAACCGAGTTTATATATATATATAAGTGTTAATAGTTCAAATTCGGGATATGTGCCAGCATTCCCGGGTTAAAAAAATATTAAAACATGTTTCTACAAATAACAGAACTTAAATATGAAGATATATATTAATTTAAAGTTCCCTCTAATTTAAAAATTCGTTCATATTTATCCTTCGCCGCAACTGGATTTCTTAATTAAACGTCGAAACAATGACAACGAAGGATGCTTATACCATACAGGTACTCCCAAGCTGTTACAGGTTTCAGATTAGTGTTGGGTAACTCATGCATGAAGCACCTCATTTGTCCCATACACCATGACAATTTGTCCCAATACCTCAAATTTCAGATTTGAGGTACCTCCGAAATTTTGTCATGTTTGCGTCTTTTTGAAGCGGGGAGACGCGAGAGCTGTTTCGTTTCAGGAATATGAATGAATGCGTGTGTGCTGTGTCGTCATTTGTTTGCTGGTGAAAGAGTCGGAGTCCAACAGGACTGCGGCCTACGTTTGAAAAAGCTTAAGCTATGGGAAAAGGTGAAAATGAAAGGAAAGAATGTAGCAAGATAAAAACTGAGACGAATTTGGGGAGGGATAAAGGGGTTTGGTTCTGATGGGAAGAAAAGAAAAGAGCTATTTTTCTTCTCTTTCTTTTAATATTATTGAATTCATACTTCCCAACTTGTGCTTGTGCTGTGCTTGTCATTTAAAATAGGAAAGAATTTGTCATTGAGTCACTTAAAGAGTAGAAACGAAAACTGTTCCAACCAGCCATGAGCCATCTTTTAAAAAATGTCACGACTTTTTTATGCGGAAAGAGGCTCATTTAGAGGTCTGCACGGGTCGTGATTTCGAGGTCCAGGCCCGACCTCAACGAAAACTATCTTGGCCCGGCTCGGCTCGGTATAGAACATAAAGGTTCGGCCCAAGTCCCACCCTGCACGTTTATATTTTCGCAGTTCACGGCTCAGACCGTGCAGAAATAAGTAAAAACAGACCAGGCACATACTTATGGGATAATTTTACAGTATATTTTAAAATTACGATGTGTTTGCAAGGCAGAAAACACATAATAGCAAAATTAATGATTACTCAGATTCTTAGATGTTCCAGTATTAAAAGAAAAATTCATTAAAAAATTAATGTAGTTTTGAATAAAAGAAAAAAAAAGAGGGCTAAAAAGATAACTTTTGAAGCTGTATAATAAAAAGTAGATTTATAAAAATATTTCAAAGGGGGCATTTGTCCCGGGCACCAGAACGAAAGGCGAATGGGGGGGGGGGGTATGAATATTTTATTTGTCGTTTCACCCAAAAATGTTTACATGCATACATGAAATACAGAGGAACTTGTAAGCTAATGTTAAACCTATGGGAGTGTTAAATCTTTTCAAATTTGTAAGAGTAAGGTTTTTAAGTTTTAAGGTTTTTTTTTTTTTTTTTTTTTTTGCATAGGGTACCTGCGGTTGAAAATTTTTATTGCGCGTGAGGACGGGGGGGGGGGGGGGTTAGAGGTCTGCACGGGCCGACATTTTCAGACCCGGGGTCGGCCCGACTCATAGAGAAAAAAAATCGGCCCGGCCCGATGCAAAGATTAAAAGTTCGGCCCGGCCCGTAGAAAAAATAATATTGGCCCGGCGGCCCGATAAAAAAATTAAAAGTTCGGCCCGGCCCGGAAAAAAGTTAAAATCTCGGCCAGGCCTGGCCCGAGTGAACTTCTACAAAACATTGATTTTTACGCCGAATTGGTTAAAAATTTGTCTCGTACGAGGAGTTCTGACCAAAAATATTTATCTTAACTTTTTTTCATGTTTATAATCTTTATTTTTATAGACATGCAGCAGGCTGCTATATTTATTTTTTTTAATGAATCTCTGTTTCTTGTATGTAAATGTTTCAGTTATCATTAATATTGTTAATCCATATTCCATGTATAGAAGTGTTAAAAATCGGAAAAATGCTATACAGTAAAATCTTCTAAGATGGAATTGCATAGAAAAGAAAAAAAAAATGCGTTATAGACGAGTTCTCTTCTTAGGAAGTGTAAATGTATTATATATTCTTTCTTACTTATTAGTATATTAATTTTGCATGGATCAACACGTTTGTCAGTTTAAAACAAGGTTCCATCATAGGCAGGTTCCTTCTCACACATTTTACTGTATTTTAATTTACTTATATTTTAATATGCGTAGAAATCTACTATTCTTTAAAAATAATAAATTTTAAAGCTTGTTTAATGTTATAAATATATGTTATATTATAATGTAATAAAGTTTAATGTAGAATAATGGCGATTCAAAAATGTATGCATTTTTTGCAAAAACTTTTGGGCTTCTTAATTTAACTGACCTTTAAATGGACCAGGCCACGCTGAGACAATGATTTTCATACGGGCTGACTCAAAACTAGGACTGAAAATTTTGGGCCATGAAGACTAGGAATGAAATCAGGCCCGACTCTGTACAGAAAAATTAAGTTAGGCCCGGCCCGGCCCGGCCCGAGTGCCGTGAATGAAAATCGGCCCGAGCCCGGTCCCTGCAGACCTGTACGGTTGGTGGCGCAAAAACTCATGTTTGCCCCGGTATAAAAAAAAGGCTAGTTTTGGCCCTGGGTACACACTTAATTTTCAGTTCTGAATGTGCTACAGTAAACTTTAATAGCGTTTGTAAGTCGCATGACAATCTGACTATATTTACGCAAGTCAGATCACGCAAAGACGGGCAGAGAGACAGACAAAGCGAGGTCTTAAACACTTTTAAATTATATTGGAAAATGTTAAAAAAGCTCTATTTTTTAATATGACAAAGAAATATTACAAAATGTCTAAAAGTATGCAGAAAGTATAATATCTAAAAACTATATTTTTTAGTGTTCATATTTAGCATAGTATTTTTTTAATTTAATTTAATTTATTTTTGTAAGTGTACGCCGTAGTGTTCAAAACATTAAGCAACCAGAACCAGTGACTCTTTCTACTCTTAAAATCCAAATATCCCAATGAGAGAAGAAAGGTTTTGGAATTATATTATTTAAATTTCATGTTATTTTCAAGGAGATCTTGAATGGATCTAAGCACATGCTTTTACATGTAAATAACAATTTTCCTGTTATAGCTTCTTAAAATTTTATTTATTTTCCGTGTATAAGCTTTCATATAATTTTTATGCGAAATCCGTCAATACGCTAAAGCACTTTATCAGTTATTTCTATATAAATTTATTCTTAAGTAAAATGGAAGAAAGACAGTCAATTTAACCTCACACACACAAAAAAAGAAAACTTTTAAAATGCGAACTTAAATGATCAAAATGATAACAAAATTATTATTATTTTGCAACGAGGAAAATAATTTTGAATTGTGCGGAAAGATGCGGGGCTGAACCTTAACTGAACGCGCCCTGGGCAATCGCCCCGTACCCGCCTGCCCGATAGCTGCGCCAGTCCTGTGGTTACAAGCCCCTCACAACCATCCAAACTCGTACTATGCTATGCCTCCCTAGCATACAAAATTTTAAAATTCTTACTAAAAAAAAAAAAAAAAAAAAAAAGAAAAGAAATCAGCATTTTTTGTTTCGCAATAAAAAATAAATAACTAAACATTTCTTTTAAACCCGCTACATCACAGCACACAGGAAATCTTAAAAATGCTTTTATTTTTTTAAACTATTATTTTTATTATTTATTTATTTATTATTAGCATTTCTTTTTTTTTTGGGGGGGGGGGGGTTAAATTGTCCTATTTATTACTCTGTCGAAATTATAAATAAACGATCAAATCACAACTTCGTGTGAAAGCAAAGGTTGTCGAAAAAGATCAAAGTTTCCTTTTCCATTAGATATATTAATAATAATAAGCATTTTGATTTTTGTAAATGTGATTTTTCAGATGAATAATAGCAAGCAAAAATATGCATTATAATTTGCAGCTTTTGTACATAACTTTTTAAAAAAATTACTTTAATTCCTCACTGAGGTTTTCCATTTCTAAAGTCCTGCTTCTTGTTCAGTATATGCTGAACAATTCAATTTTACATTCTTTGTAATCCAATTATTTTCAAGAGTACTTTAAATTCTTTACAAGTACAATGATTTATTTCTACGGATTACTATTACTGGGGGGGGGGGGGGAGTACTTTTGATAATCAGGTAAACAGCCCGTTACTTCATTCATTCACTGTCCACTTCTACTAATTCTATTTATGTTTTCCGAAAAACTATATACTTCTATTTATCAACCTGACAGTAACACTAAAGTACCCACTCCCCTAACGTCTGACTTCACATTGTCAGGACAGTGGGGAAGCGGTAAGCCAGTACTTCCATCTCAGTTTAATTATAGTTCCTGCGTTTTAACTCCTCACTACCTCATTCAATTGAGGCATGACAAAAATGTTTCAGAGGTACCTCATACAAACGTCCGAAATTTCTCGTGTCCTACACAACACTATTTCAGATTATTCTACTGTTATTACAATCAAACGAGGTGCTGTCGCAATGGCGCTCCCTCGTTACTATAATGGTATTTCCTTCTAAAAAGATTCTGTACTATTAGGCACTTGTATTACAGAAGACTGTTAACATTACATTTTATTGGTGTGAATGAAATATATTTCTCCCTTATTTTTTAGTGTTGATGGAAGCTTTTCGATTCTATATTCCACCAAATGAAACTTACTTTAATATATAAGCAGTGGATTTTTAAAACTAAGTCACGCTAAACAGAGAAGTTCCTACAAATTACTTCGATATGTCTTCAACTTAGTGCGTAATGAAAGATATGTCAAAGTTTTTTTTTTTTTTTTTTTTTTAACATCTCAAAATTGGTACGTTACGCTGTTTAGGAAATAAATTAATATTTTTTGGATAAATGGCTTTTTGCATTTGTATGATTGTTTTACACAATTTACAAACAGAATATTCCTTTATCTATACAGTAATATTTTTTTTACTATATGCATAGCAGTTCAAAGTAAACAAAGTATTGGGAAGGGGGAAAACGGACGGCGTGATAGTTTACTCTAGTAAATTGGTTAGTCACGAACTTATCGCTATTCCTATCGGTACGGTAAATATTAGCTTGCATTCTAGAAATTAGTGAGCTCTAAAACTATAGTTGTTTTCAGCTCTTGGACTCTGCACAGCATTTTAAACCCTTAACGGTCGCATTAAATTACGGTTTAAAAATTCAAATTGCTTATTGGCATCACTTTTTTGAAAAAGAAAAGTTCACCTTATTTAATGACAAATGATATCAATATAAAGCTAATTACACTATTTTATAAAACTGGTGGGAATGAAACAAATCTGAACAATCTGAATAAAAGACACAGCACGTGAATATCACGGGAACGAGAATTAACCCCTTAACGCTCGAATTAAATTACGGTTGAAAAATTCAAATTGCTTATTGGAACCACTTTTATGAAAAAGAAATATTCACCTTATTTAATGACAGGAAAAATGATACTTAAATCTAGCCAAATTCACTATATTATAAAACTGGTAGGAATCAAACAATTTGAGTAAAAGACACAGCCCGAGAATATGACGGGAGCGAGAATTAAGGGGTTAAAAGACTTACAAGCAGTTACTCGCCAAAGAGTGCAAGCGTTAAAACATTAATATCCATTAATATTTTCTATTGTTTCTAAAATCAAATAAATAAATAAACCAGAATTTTTATTTTAGGGAATTTCGTAAGTCCGGAGAAGATATTATATTGTTCCGAGAGCGAAATTGCACTTTTTAACCATCAATAACTGGTAAATGTAATATCTTCCGAGATGGCATTTTGAGTTGGAAATGCCGATGGTAATTGCGCCTAAGCTCCACCCCCTTAATTCAACATTTAAAATAACATTGCTTCAGGGATCGTACGCTACTAAGCCACGCCCCATTTTGTAAGGACTCTATCGACTAGTAATCGCATAGAGCTATCTTCTAGCTAATGAATACTGAAGAAAAAGATCTTTATAATAATACTGGTGATTGTCCTTACAAAATGGGGCATGGCTTAATAGCGTGCGAACTCTGTACTTGCATCACGAATAAGCTGCAAGAAGGCTGCTGGGCACAATAGCATGTACATCAGATCGTATTATGACATATAGTTAAAACTTGTAAAATCTCTGTAATCTAAAAAAGTGACCAATGCTGTCGCCGCTCCGAAAATGAACTTTCGGTGTCTTTCTTCGCTAATTTTAGGAAAACTACTACATACGAAAATGTAAAAATTCGGAGTTTTGTATTATAGAAATGTTTGATAAATGTGCTGAAGCAGGCCGTTTTTGAATCGAATAATTATTTTAAGACTTCAAAATCGCTCCATTCCAAAAATTTTATAGAAACAAAAACTATAAATAGGAATTTTATTGAGTTTTTTTTTTCTAAGGATATACATCATAAACTTCTCATAAGTTTATTTTTCGAATTTGACTAATTTTTGGGGAGTATTTTTCAATTTTGTATTCAAACTTGCAACATTTCAAGCGATATTTTTTTCATATTCAGAAAATGTCATTTTTTTTACATTGATGCCAATTTGTAAAACAGCGCAATTAATTATATTTCCTCTCAACTAAAAATGTATTTACACGTGACTATTAAAAGCAGAAATGAAAGTTTAAAATAATAATAAAATGATCACATGTTAAAAGCGGGAAATAGGGAAAATTACGTCATAAAAATTGTATTTGTACGTGAATAAAAGTAAGAAATCTTTAATATAATTAAATTATTATGCAAAAACGTACTTTATGATGACAATTATCTTATTTGCAAAATACCCAAAAATTAACTCATTCAAGCCGGCTGGCAAGAAAACTTGTCATGCAAGTCGAACAAAATTTTTAAATATGAATACTAGTATTTTAGTTTGAAAATTTTCATATCACCTAATCTCAGATTTTGAGCGATTAAATAAATCTAAATTACAAAGTAGCAAAAACTGGTGTCGAAGAAGTAAAAAAAGTGTAAAGGAACCTCGTCGTTAATGGGTTAAATATCGTCATATGTAAAATGTCTAAAATAATTAAATTATTATGCGTGTAAAACTTTTAATGATGAAAATTAGTTCATGTTTAAAAAGATCAAATTCAAATTTTGCCAAACACTTTTAAATTGAATTATATATTTTCACGAGAATCTTAAAAGAGTAAAAAAAAACTTATTAAATTTAAATAATAAATTTTTTACGCGAAACAAATATAATAGTAAAACTACGTCATATATTAAACCCATACATTTAAAACTATTTTCTTATGGAAAATATTCATATGACGTCACATTGCAAATAATATGCTGTAAAAAAAAAAAAAAAAAAAAAAAACGCGGCTAGCAAGTTTGTTTATATATTTCATCACTTCATATAATATAATAAAATACTTTCGGTTTTGTTTTGTGAGAATTACTGCTTGATAAATAGCATTAGAAATTTTGTACATACTTATTAATAAAAAAAAATAATAATAATTTACTAATTTACATTTTAAAAATAAAAATATGAAAATATGTAAGGTGGTGCATTAAAATTGAGAAAAGAAATCATGCATGAGCTAAATCTGGTTAACTAGGGTTTGAACAAATTGCGCTCATTTATTTCTGAGATGTTGCCATGTTTGGTTAGTAATAGACAATTCTTTAAACAATATATATATATATATACTACTCGCAATTTTTGCTTTATTTAATGGCATATTTTTGTAGCTATTCAATTCGAAGATAAATATTAGGGAAATTTGGTACGTAATTTGAGTAAAAAAATAATCCAAAGCCGACAACATTTGATGATGCTTTGTATTTAAGAATATATTTATTTAATTTTCAGTCTTTTAATTTTAGATAAGATAAAAACGTTTTTTTAAATAAATAAGTATTAGTCTAAAAAAAACCGTGGAGCAAATATCAGGAGATTAAAACGTACTGTAAAGATACTGCTAGTTTTTGCAAATATATTTATAAACATATATACAAACTATTACATTTTATGAGGGAAAAAAAAAAAAACTGACAATGATTTAATATTTAAAAAGACGGTTACCAAAGCAAATTGTATGTTTAAAAAGGTTGAAACTACTAACTATAATAACTTTTCATTAAAATTAGTGAAAAAACATTTTCATTTAAATTGATTGTGACCACTGTCGTTACATTTCGATATCAAAGAATGTAGTTTGTTTTCTTGCCAAAATTATTTTTCCCTATTTTTGTCTGCGATACCAACGACTATTTTTGATATCGAAGAAGTCTCGGCAGCGTTCGAAATGATACCCATGTGTTTATTTAAATTTGAAGTACAGCAATTGTGTAAGAGTTTATTCCAAAAATTCTTCAGAAGTCATTATAATAACTGTTGCTACATTTCGATGTCAGAGAATGTTGTTGTTTTCAAAGCAAAAAATTTTTTCTTTTTATCTCCGACACAAAACGCTAGTTTTCGATATCGAATCAGTATCGACAGTGTTTTTAAAAAAAGGCTTATATGCTTATTGAAATCTAAAATACAGCAGTTGATACATTGTCTGCTGTCCTTATTCCAAAATTTCTTCCGGTATTGAATTTCAGTAGCTCCGCCCCATACAACGCCTTTAAATGAATTTATTATTTTTTAAACATACTCTTGTAAATATTTATATATTATACTCAACGCACACTTTCGGCATTTATATATGATATAGATGTACATATGAGGAATTTTTTACTAGAAAATGGTAATTTTCGTATAAACATGAGATATGATTTTTATTTTTATAAATTTTCTTATCGCTATTTCACGCCGTTCTTATAAACAGAAAATTATACAAAAATTCTCTGTTATGCATCCTTGGTATCATTATAATCTCAGTTAATGACATGAAATTCGGTGCAGTAGATTTTGAAAACATCAGTTTAAAAAAAAAAAAAAAACATTTTTTTCTCATCAAATATCAATATTTATAAAGTGATAATAGGGAAAATATATTGTCAGATAAATAGCCACATCTGGGGAAAAAATCAGGAAATTTGATTGAAAGATATGTTTCCTATGCTTATCCGGCTATGCCCTTTGGAAATGGGAATTATACATAACATATTCTTTATTCTTAGCAATAGAGAAACTATTGTTTGTTGAAAAAACTTTAACGCCGGAAATTATAAAGCACTCCATGTCGGATTATGGCAAATTCAGCAGTTTCAACATATATCCGTTATTAGGTGTAAGGGAAGTCCGGATTTTTAAAATTATGAACCACGATTGAGAAAAACTAGTTTTATTAAACTGTATTTTTCGGTTTAAGATTTTATTAGGTACTTGATCTTCTGTTTCAAATTTTGAAAAATAATGCATATGAGAGGGCGAGGGAGAAGGATTCCTTTGATCATGCTCATACTTTTTTTCGAAATTATTAAAAAATTGATGTTTACCTTTTAAAAATGCGGGGAAAAAATAGGAATCAGCTGTTCTCTGGACAACAATAAATTTAACCTTAACAACCGCTTGAAGAGTAATACTTTTTAAAAATTAGCTGAATTTCGAAAAAAGTAATTTTCTCAAAAGCGCAGTATCAAATTCCCCAAAATCAAATGTGTTGTAGAGCAGGGTTGGCCAACTGTGGCGGCACGCCGGATACCACTGATTTTTTAAACAAATAACCCACTTTTTGAATCGCAGCCATTCGATGATTAGATAAAGTTATGATTACTATGAAATTTTAGTGATTTATAGCGTGTGTAGAGCTAATAAAGGCTCGCTTTTTTTTTCATATTTTTTTTTTTCGGAGACAAACATGAAAAAAAAATACTAATTATATCTATACAAGGTGGCCATAATAAAACTGGAAGTACTCAGAGCGTTCTGTAGCGCGATCTAATTCAGAGAATGACGCCAAATTTTGTAAGAAGATTAAACAAGATGTGGGACGAAAGTTTCCACGAAAACAAATGAGTTCCAAAAGTCATCGCTAGGGGAATATGGGCGCTGTTTAACGGAAAAGAGAATATTATTGCCATATTGAGCTTGAATTAAATCGTTAAATGTGCTAAATAAAAGGAAATTTTATCTCAATATTGATTCGGCATTTTTAAAACCCTCTTTTCTGTTACACAGCGCCACATATTCCCCTAGCGGTCACTTTTGGAACTAATTATTTTTTTCGCCGAATCCTTCGTCCCCCATCTTGTTTAATCTTCTTACAAAATTTGGCGTCATTCTCTCAATCAGATCGCGCTACAGAACGCTCTGAGTGCTGTCAGTTTAACCCTCTGTCTACCAGAAGGGTCCAATGGACCCGACATGTATATTCAAAATATCTATTCAAACCAGAAAATTTCTTCAAATCAAACTAAATGTATAAATCAGACAATAATAAGTTAAATAAACAAATTAAATAGTTTTAAGTAAAAATTCTGGTGTAGAATGTTTTTATAAAACTTGAGTAAAATTTCCGGTAGTTCTAGGGTTAATTATGGCCACCTTGTATATATGTATGTATAAATCATATTTGGTTAGCAATACTATTTTTCCACAAACATTCAATATGTACACCTGTGTATCACCAAGTAGTGCAATCAGTACCTATATAAATATGTACAACTGTATGAGTAGAAAGCAGGGATCTCGCTGACTTTTAATGAACGTTAGCAATTTGGCTAATCAAAATTAAAAAAACAGTAGCCAAGTGAAAAAAACTCGTACTTTTTCACTTGTTACAGTATACATACCGCATAAATGAATCCTAGTTACGAATTAAAAATTCATTCATTTAATGGCTGATTGCAGCATACAGAAAAACGGCACTTTGATTTTTAATATACCTTAATAAAGTAACTGATTAAAGTAAGCAGTGTTTTGTATAAACATCAAACTCTTCGAAATTATTTTTGTATAAGTTTGGCAAGTTACATTGTTGATAGATATTGTTTGTGAATTTTCGGCACACGCACGTAAAAAGGTTCGCCGTGCCTGTTCTAAACTAACCTAATTTTTTGTGACATCTTATACATCAGTTATTCATCTAAATTCAACTATCCGCTACAGAAGCTATTAAAAATTACTGCATTTTAATGTCTTGCGCAATCGATAAAAAAAATTCCAAACCCGATTTAAATCATTAAAATCTTATGAAATAAAACTTTACAAACCAAGATAACTCAGTATTTTTTAAGATATTACATTCAATGATTTCTGAAAGACTTAAAACATAAAAAACAAATTTATATTTCACATTAAAAAAAACAGTATTTTTTTCTAGAATTTTTTGGCTTTTTTCGAAGCCCATACTTCAAAGGCAGTTTGAAAATTGTACTATTGTATGATGCCATTATACATGATAAGCGGCAACAATCGTTCAGTAACGCTAACATAAGAGTGCCGCCTGTATTGACACACACTCGCAAGAAAAAATGAGTAATTATTGAACATTGGCAATTAGGCGAATCTAATCGCTCCTTTACTCGCCAAATTGCATTTTATCGGAATTTGGCGTAATGGTGAGTGGCAGCGAGAACTCTGGTAGAAAGGCGAAATTTTTAATAAATGTTTTAATTCAAGTTTTATGCATATGGATTGATTTCAAATAAACATTTGAGTGTAGATCCGCAGCCAACAATACAGTCAGTCTTGTTAGCTCAATGAAGCTAGAAATAAAGAGGAGGAGACAGATGGCGTTGTGTCTACAGGTTGGGAGTGAAGTAACTGTGGATGTTGTTACAAGATGGCGGCTGTTGTTTACTGATATCGGATCAGGATATGCGCGCCGAGCAATTTCCACTAGTAAAAACAAAGAGAAAATTCTACCTTATTTTTGACAACATTTCTGCACACACAAGGCGTTTCACTATCGCGAAAATTTCTATTAAAAACAGGTGGAAGTTTTCCCATGAGGTAATCGTATTTACCGACATTCACAGAGGTATATTTAATTAGTTCTATTATGGAAAAACAACAGAGCCTAACTATCTCCGGGGAAAACTTCCACCAGCACAAACGAATAGATGTTTTCTCCTTAACTATGGCAGAAATTTTGCATGGATAAGGCATTTAAATAAGTGGTGGTGGTAGTGGTGGTGGTGGGGGGGGGGGTTATCCAAATTTACTGATTAGAAGCCTGGTTAGTTTGTCCCTACTCTAATCAATCCTGTTCAACCGTTTACACTTAAAGCTTAACATTTTTCCGGATATGTAGATTCCTCTTTATTTAAAATACCATGGTTAGCTCTCATGGTAGGATTGGATAACTTAAACACTGCTGAAGCGCTCGCTCATCCCTCACCTTCTGCCCATAAGGAAACCAGTTTTCAGGTTCTCACCTCTAAGACCAACACATTCATGGTGCATTTTGTGCGGGTGTTACTTTACTATTTGGACAGCATATGACAAAAACATTTCGTAAATTTCCACCTTCATGGTTATGTCGTCAGCATATTATAATTTTAAAGAAGAGCATTTTCCTTATAAAAATGGATTTTTAAAATTTAGCTGGTTGGCAGGAATTAAAATGCTCTTGGAAAAAAGTGTAAGTCTTCATAAATAATTTTAGCAGGCAGTATTTGTTTTATCTATTTTTTTATTTAATGGCTTTTATCTCTTTATTCTTCAACTTCAGTAAAAAAAAAAAAAAAAAAAAAAAAAAAAAAAAAAAAAATGTTCTCTTTAAGCATTTTAAATTTTGTCAAATATCAGTGCAAATTTTCAGGTTTCATGTTTAAAATGCGCAATATATTTTTTCATTCATCAAATAGTTATATTGATATAATTTTCTATCCTTTTAAAAGAAGGCCTCGTTACAAATTCCAGATAGAGTACCTTCACATTATATGCTAAAAATAAAGATTTGTTTCTAAATACTTTATTCAATATAAATTTCTTATGGAAGATTTCTGAAAAACTTCTTTTCTCTGGGAATTCTCTTTTAATATTTATTTCTGTAACATTAAGCGAAATGTAGAAAAATAAGTGCATTATGAAATGGAATATATATATTTTTTAATAATCAGTTAGCCAGCGTTATAAGAACAAATGATACCACTACTCATAATTTTATACATGGAAGATGTTTGAAAATATTTACTTTTAGAATATTATCATTTATAGCAATAAAGCAAGGTTGCTACGGAAATCATTTTATCTTATACATCCCGTTTTTCTAAATTATAGAAATTTTACATTAAAATTTTCGCTTTGATTAATGATATACATTCTGTGAATAAACCGGATTTTATTAATCGAAAAAAGAGGCTTATATTTTGATTATAAAAAAGTTCCCAATCTCGCAACACAACACTGCAAACATGCAATGTTGGTGAAGATTTACCGTCAACTACGTAGTTTCCTTGTGTTCGGTTTATCGGGAAAAGAGCGTTTTAGCCACTAGCTGATGTTCATTGAATATAGTAACACTTATTGAGCGGTCATGAGTATACTCGAGATTCTAAAAACAAACATTGTTGACAAAAGGCGTTCACTGGATCCTTAGCTTCGCCTACTCAATTTTGAGAAGGCGGAACTCAGGAACCTTGATTAAAATATCAACAAGAATTTATCAGAAAGATTACATCTTAATACGAATTAGTTGGCCTTTTTTTGTTAGACTATACGAAATTTCATATAAAAGCGAAACAATTTCAAAATATTAATTAATATATAAACTCGAAAAACCTATCTGGGCAACCGTTTTTCAGAAAAGGCGGGGCTTCCATTGTTACAAAATACAGATTACATAAGAAATTTCCCTTCAAAAATGTGTTAAAAGCAGTCTAACGCAAAGGTGTATATATATAATATGTAGACAAAGTTTATTTTACTTACCTCATTCACGCCGGTTGGTACGAACATCTGTCATTTAAGTAATGCGAAAATTTTAAATATGAAAAACAGTATATTAGTAACGACATTTTCTTTTTACTTAATCTAAAACTATGAGAGATCAAATAAGGTAAAATTACAGTATGGGAAAACTGGTGTCAACTGGTACCGAGATATTACAAATGTGTAATAGAAACTCGTCATTAATGGATTAATGACAATTTAAGAATTGAAAGCACAACCTTCCAAAAGCAACCTTTTACTTACTCTTATACCACTATCGTTTAAAAATAAAAGTCTTACAGCGATATTTTGTTACAGTTGTTTTTGTACACAAAATCCTGATATCCAGTACACTATTTTTGTGCTGCATAATTGTGAAGAGAGTTAAAAGGGTAATGGGCGATGTAGGTGGGTTCACGTGACTAGCCAAAGCGATATAAGTAAGCGTCCTATCTTAAATGGGAGAAATAACCGCAAGATTAAAAGCGAGGTCACATCGATCAAGGTCATGCGCCACGTAGCGGATGGAGTGTGAACTACAGCTAGATAACTAACTGTTTTCTTACTCACACCACTAAAATTGTAAAGTTTTTTTCACCTTCACTAATAACTGAAGTGCCTTTGATGAGGCGAAAGAAACTTCGTGGTGTCAAGTGCATCTGGATACCCCTATCGCTACGCCATTATTTTGCAATAAATGTGGCAAACAAAATTCATTCCAATGAGTGACTAAAGGTTTAGAAAATACGCGCCGCACTAAAAGCCCGCGTATGTGAATTATCACTCCGTCCACAAGGTGGCGCAACTGTGTTAATTTACGCCTGATTCCAGCATTAAGTTTGTTCGCTTACTTATAACGCTTTGTGACTAGCCCTTGGGGGTTCAACTGCAACTCGATTCCTTGGCTCCTGAACCGCTGCGCCTACTTTCTGCGCATCCTGTTCCTGAAAGATTTTCTGGCTAACATTTTATCGTTTAATAGTGTCGCCCTCTATGGAAAGGATAATGAAATATAGTCATGTCGTTCTAACGTATTAAATTAAATTATATTTTATAAAATTGTGTGTGAAATAAACATAGTATTAATTTATTTTAAAAACTAAAACTTATAATTTACCATCAAATATGAATTACATAA
The DNA here is from genome assembly GCA_963932465.1 of Maratus speciosus. Lineage (NCBI taxonomy): Eukaryota > Metazoa > Arthropoda > Arachnida > Araneae > Salticidae > Maratus > Maratus speciosus. The sequence continues at coordinate 122,851,426 of OZ010797.1, forward strand.
GATATTTTTTTAAGTAGTTGTATAAAATTAATCATTAAAATTTCATTAATATTTCTTTAAATTTCTTATAATTCTAATTTATAATCAATAATAATTTATGAATTTGTATTTTTTATAAAGTAATTTAAATTTAATATTTATCAAAGGAATAACATAGCCCATGATGATATTTCAATTGCTTGAAATGGTCATGAAATCACGGCTTGTTAAATTCTACAAAAATACAATAAAATAAAGAAATAAATAAAAAAGAAGAAGAAGAAAAGAGAGCTGTTATTAAAATAAGTTTGTTTATAAAATGATAACAAAAAATAAACTTGATTTTTTTTAAATGAATTTTTAGTTACCAACACTTTATCAATTCAAAATTTTATCAAGAAAATAAAAATTTTAGAAAGACCTCATGGATCAAAATTTTATTTTTTCATACCAAAGTATACAATAATAATACAGAATAATCAATTGAAGCTTTTAATAATCAGTATAATATTGCATATTTTTGCTGTAGTTTTAACATTTTCTTACTCTTACATTACATTCCAAGCCAATAAATCTGCCACATTTTTTTTTTCTTCTTTAAGTAAAAGCATATACAATCATACACATGTAATAATGCATATGATTATATGGAAATATACATGCATACATGTCTGCAGACATTTTATATTTGTATGCGTGTGTTTCTAATATATTTGATATCTAATATATATGATTTATATATTATCTGCTACTGAAATTTTCATAAAATTCTTGAGATAACAATGACATTCAAATATATTACTGATGTATACAAAAAAAAAAAAAAAAAAAAAAAAAAAAAAGAATCGCAGATTCTGAATTCTAATTGGAACAAAAAAAAAAAAAAAAAAAATCTCTTATGAATTATTACTAACTAATAATGTTTAAAAAATAACTTGATTTAATTCTGAACATACATACATGTAATGTTAAAAAGAAAAAAAAAAAAAAAAAGCTTTTCTTTATAATAAGCTGTCTCTCTTTTTCCTAATTAATCAGTGAAAAATTAAGAGAATGTATAACAAAGCACTAAGAGAAAATATTTATATATGTAGGTAATCGTATTTATTAATATTAATTATACATGTAAAAATAATAACAATATATATATTAGGTTGGCAACTAAGTTCCCGCAGTTTTTTTAAATAGAAGTTTTCTACCGGAATCTATATTTTGTTTTTTGGATAGAGTTAATTTGTGTTAAAATTCAGATCGTACAATGTAGTGTCAAGTTGGAAAAAAGGAGCATCTTCGACACCTTCTCCTCTTTGCTTTTAATAGAGGTTATTGGCCGCAAAAACTGTTCGCAACATTTGTGTTGTGTGTGGCCATAGCTGAAAGAATCGCTCATGATTGGTATGTCAAGTTCAAAAATGGGAATTTTGACATCAACGACGCACCTCGTTGAGTTCGATGAAGAGCGATTAAACCAACCCATATGTGCCCGTATATTCTATATAAATGCCGAAAGTTTGCGTTGAGTACTACATATAAATATTTACAAAAATATATATTAAAATTATTGAAATTCATTTTAAGGCTTTTTTTGGGCGGAGCTACTCAACTTCCACAACCAAAGAATTTTTGAAATAAACAGTTACAAAATTGCTGTATTTTAAATTTTAATGAACACATGAGCAACATTATCAACATTGTCGATATCAAAATGAACATGATGTTGAAAAACATGGCAGCCTTAATGGAATCTAAAATACATCAGTCGACATATTGTTTGCTGACTTTGTTCCAAAAATTCTTCGGATGTTGAAGTTAAGTAGCTCCGCCCCAAATAACACCTTAAAATGAATTTCAATAATTTTAATATACATTTTTGTAAATATTTATATTTAGTCTCAACGCAAACTTTCAGCATTTATATAGAATATACGGGCACATATGGGGAATTTTTTAAAAGAAAATGGTAATTTTCGGATAACCATAAGATATGATTTTTATTTTTTGAAATTTTTATTTCGCTATTTCACACAGTTTTTATAAACAGAAAATTATACAAAAATTACCAGTTATGCATCTTTGGTATCTATATATCCTCAGTTAATGGCATGAAATTCCGCGCAGCAGTTTTTGAGAAAATCCGTTTTTTAAAAAATTGAAAAAACATTTTTATCTCATTAAATATCAATATTTATAAGTTGATAATGGGGGAAATATATTGTCAGATATGTAGCCACATCTGGGAAAAAAATCAGGAAATTTGATTGAAAGGCATGTTTCCAATGCTTATCCGGCTATGCCCTTTAACCCGATCAAAAAAACATAATATAGAATCCAGTAACAAAAATGTATGTAAAAAAAGGGCGGGAATACACTTACCAACCCACTCTGAATTTTATAGTTTACATTACATTCTAATAATCTGAAATTTAACATAAATTAACTCCATCAAAAAAACAAAATATATATTCTGGTAGAAAAAGTGTATTTAAACAAACTGCGGGAACTTAGTTGCCAACCCAATATATATATATATATATGTGTGTGTGTGTGTGTGTGTGTGTGTATTACTTAAAGAAAATCTTTAATTATAGTAAACTTTCATTACTTTATAACTAAAGATGAACCAGTATCTGGTAACAAGAATGCTATTAAATTAATAGAGAAGGATAATGCTTAAGAAAAAAACTTTATTTGATATTTCTGTGTTGCTATAGTTCTAACATAAAAATATTTTTCATTTAAGTTTAGGAGTTATTGCCTTTTAATAAATGTTTATCTAATTATTTAAAAATAGCTTATATCATAGCTGCCAACCTTTACGCTTTTTTCCTACCACTAAAATTTAATATATATTTTCCCCTTGTCTAATCGGGAGATTCCGACGATTAAGTAAGACAATATTTACTGCAAAATTTTAGTGGTAAGAAAAAAGCGTAAAAGTTGGCAGCTATGTTATATGAATTAAAAATATTAATTTAATTATTGAAATTAAATTTTAATTTATCTAATAAAAATATTAATTAAATTTCATTTAACTTAATTATAATTTAATTTTGTTTGACTTAATTGTAATTAAAATTTAATTTAATTATCTAATTGACAATTAAAAAAAATACAAAGCAACTGATAATAAAGATCGAATGATCATTAATATCAGTGCTTTATAAGACTTTAATAAATTATTTCTTCTAATTTGATATTTATCTATAGCTCTAACATAAAAATACTTTATTTTTTAGAAGTTATTGCTTTTTAATCAATGTTCATTCGATTATTAATCCGTATGTAATAAAATTTAAGTGTTATCTTATATATATTAGTGCAGAACAGAGCAAAGCAGATCCGAAAGTTGCTGCACGGCTCCGAGATGAAAAGTAATACAACTATGTAGATGCACTGCGCAGCAGTTCAAAAGCCGTGGAATGTGGAATCGAGTTGCAGTTGAACTCCCAAGGGATAGTGACAATTACAAAAGGGGAATGTTACTACAAACAGATAGAGGCGCTCCCAATTATAAAAACATAAATTATTTCTTCTAATTTGATATTTATCTATAGCTCTAACATAAAAATACTTTATTTTTTAGAAGTTATTGCTTTTTAATCAATGTTCATTCGATTATTAATCCGTATGTAATAAAATTTAAGTGTTATCTTATATACAGGGTGTTCCGTTAAAGGGGTCCAATATTAATAGGGGTAATAGAGGAGATCACACGGAGCATAAATCAGTATATAATGCCTGGCCGGATCTCAATAATTTTCAAGTTACAGCAAATAGAATGAAAAATCGGAAAATTGTAAAAAAACCCTCATTGCTAAACTATCGATAATGCTACATAAAAACGAAGCACATATTTAGAAAGAGCAGAAAAAACCCTACGAAATGACATAAGTTGTTTTAGAATATTGAGAATTAATGGCGAGTTACAAGCTCTGAAACAGTGACAAAATACAAAATCAAATATTTAGCAAAATAGTTAATCGTTAATTCCAAAAATGCAACTCTACCTACATCAAGGAAAATGTTATAAAATTTGGTCCATTCTGAAAGCTTTCGAAGAAGCTGACAATAAACCATATCAGTTTAATTGTATGGGAGAAATCAAACAGTTCCCTAGTTACAACTCTGTACTGTTGCACGCTCGGAAAGGGCGAAACTCCGCCCATGACGATTGTAAACACCCCGTTTTAATATCTTTCAATTATACATTTCTGATCAACCTCTATCAATACCCTTTCATTATTCAGTCTGGTCAAGTGAATGACATATTGTGCAGCTCTCGCCTTGTCTTAAAGCAAACTCCGTGACTGCTGCGTTTCCTCCATGAACTTTCAGGATGATGAAGAAGAAATACTTTTTATGCAAATTTTCTATGTGTATAGGAAGAAAAGTGTAATAAAACAGCAGTCATCAGTGGGCGTTATGTTAAAGGGAGGCTGTTGTAAGTGGGATTGTAGTAAGTTGATGTATAATAATTATGCCGGAATACTCTAACGAAGAATATGCGGACATGCATCTGATGTACGGGCAAGCTCATGGAAATGCATGTCTAGCACAGCGCATGTACCGTGAGCAATTTCCAAGGAGACGTTGCCCAAGTTCGAAACTCTTCATAAAAATCGATAGACGATTACGGGAGACTGGATCGTTTAATACAACAAGCATTGATGCAGGGAAACGTCGACATGTACGAACACCTGCAATGGAAGAAGATGTACTGAATATTTTTAAAGATAACCCCTCCACGAGTACACGAGCTGCTGCGTCTGAAGTCGGTGTTTCTCACCAAAGTGTGTGGCGTGTTCTGCGTGCAGAAAACATGCACCCCTTTCATGTGCAGCGGGTACAACTGTTATCAGTAACAGATTGTGCTCAGAGGACAGAATTCGTACGCTGGTTGCTTAATGTAACAGAAAATAATCCACAATTTCTGGAAAATATTTTATTTACTGATGAAGCAACATTTACGAGAGAGGGCGTGGTAAACACGCACAATATGCACACATGGTCATATACAAATCCGCACACTGTTTTCCCGTCGAACGCACAACAAAAGTTCAGTGTGAACATATGGGCAGGTGTCCTCGGCGATTATCTCATAGGACCATATTTACTCCCAGATGTACTCAATGGCAGTACGTACTTGGTTTTCCTACGGGATATCTTACCGCAGTTACTGCAAAATGTGCCAGCAACATTGCGCCACAATATGTGGTTTATGCACGATGGCGCACCGGCACATTTTTTCATAGGTGTTCGCAATCACCTCAATTCAACATATCCTGGGAAATGGATTGGACGCAGTGGACCTGTTGCTTGGCCTGCACGCTCTCCAGACCTCAAACCGTTAGACTTTTTTGTTTGGGGACACCTTAAATCGCTGGTGTATGAAACGCCTGTGGATACACCGGAGGATTTACTAGCGCGAATCGTTGTCGCTGCAGGAGACATTCCAAATGAAATAACAATAAATAAAAAAAATTAATTAATAACTATAGAAGAAAACAATTTATAATATTTTTTGTAAATTAAAAGAAAATAAATTCAAATAAACATTTATTAATAAATCAGCAACACCCTCATAGCATGCATGGTCACAGTGACGTCAGTGTGACGTCACTGGAAGCCACTGTGGTCACGTCACAACTTTGACCAAAATGCCACCACTTAGTGACGTCACATTGTGACTGATATGTGAACTTCTTAGAAAACTTTTAAAAATTACAAAAATTCTTCAAAACATGTTATTTACCGTAAAAAATATTTCTCTGGCAATTTAAAAAAAAAAATTGTGACGTCACTGTTATGACACTACATGTAACGTACGTCTCATTACGTGACAAAAAACCCTACTATATTGTAAACTCACAGTGTGACAAAACATATGTTAAGATTAAAACTTTCCACTTCAAGCAATAAAAATAATTCAGCGTTTGTTCCCGGCTAATATTTCACAACAAAATTAAAAACTTCATCAAAAAATGTACATAAATAAAACACAAATATAATAGACATGTAATCGAACTACTCGCTTAGACTATTAAAACTATTTTAATTAAAAAAACCGCTGTAAATAGTAAAATATTTGGCGATTTTTTTAGACTATTAACTCTTGGAATGTTGCTAATATGAAAGTATCGCTATTGAATTTTAAAACTTTATTTGAATACATAATTGATATTTTTCTTATAAAAATGTTTTTTTGGGGTTATTAGTGGTCAATCTAGAAAAAGTATTAACTGTAGAGATTTCAATAATAAGAAAATGTTTTTCTCCTGTTTTCTATAATCCGGGAAATTGATTTGTTATCTATAAATTATTCTTATCAGCGGAAATGGCGGAAATTAATATACAGGTGGAGAAAGCAAAGATTTGTTTGTGTGTGGGCATGGGAAGAGGCGGAGTTTCGCAATAAAGCAATGCTTTATTATATAAGTAAAAACACTTGCATATTTTCAGTAATAAATTTTTCTGCTAGTGTTTAATTATTTTTAGTAGTAATTCTTAAAAAATAAATTTGGCTACTTGTGTCACACTTTTTAAATAAATTTAACTTTTTCCTAATATAAAATAAAATATACAAAATATATTCAAAACGCATGGCGTAATTAATTATTCCTATTTATTTTTATTTTTTTCGTTTCTGGAAATTCATTTTGAAAAATATTGTTATCTTACAAGCTGTTTTACTCTACAGAAAATTAAAATAGAAAAAAATGACAATTGCCTGACCCCCCCCCCCCCACTCTCCCACTAAAAACATTATTTCTCCAGTTATTTTATTTCTTTTTTATGTTGCATTTATTACCTATAATATAAACTTTACTTTTCTATTTTCAAAAGACCTTGCATTATTGCGTATTAAAATGAATTTTAAATACTCTAAAAATTTAAACATTCTTTAATTTGTTATACTCCCAATATTAGTTTAATTATTGTCATATTCGACAGTAGCTTTACAAAACTTAAAACTTGAACTATTTTGAAACACATAAAAAAAAGTTAAATGCATCAAAAAATTCTAGAAACGAGAAATTTTAATTGGAAGTATGCTTATAAAAATATTATGTCATATAAATGTATAAGAAAGGAAAAGGCTATCTGTTCTTGCCTTGATAAAAAAAAAAGAGCGCGAAAAACCGCAGACGATAAAAACTATTAAAAACAACATATTGCTTTTAATCTTTGGAACAGGCGGAAGGAGTTTTTTGTTGGACAACAGGTAGCGTTATGAACATGCAGTCTGTCAGATATAAACATGTAACCTAAAAAATTCACAGGAATAATCATCCCAAGATAATACTTTAGACAAAAATATCCGTCCGATATATTTACACTAGCTTTGATGTGGTTTAAACGATTCCCATCATTGCTATTGTATTTATTAAGGACATATTTTCAACTTCAAAAATTTGTTCTGCCTAAAACATGGATTACATCGGAATAAACAACGGTGTTAAAGGAAAAAAAAAGTATGAACAAATATTTTATTCCAGAGTTTGCTTTTCTTTAAATTATAACGATTTTAGTATTTTCTTATAAACATTTCATCAACCTAATAAAGTTTAGTAGATTTATTATTTAATTTATTTAAATAAATAACTGTATATCAACAATTTTAATCAGATGATTAAAATCAATTATATAAACTTATTTTAATCAGATTTGTTTTCTTTTAAAATATTATAGGTTAAAATCACATATTTTCTCAAACTTTAAAATGACGTATAAAAGTATTATAATCAGTTTCACATAATTAGCAAATATTTAAATGTATTTAATGTACTAAATAAAAAGGCCTTTTTATAGAATAAATTTTTTTGATGGTCTGAAACAATTTGCGTTGCACATTTTTATTTAAAAATTAATATCTGTTCAGAAGAAAAGAAGATAGTTTATTCTATTTAGAAGAAATAAGAATTTTTTTACATAATGGAGAAGTACTATTTAAAGGATATCATGCATATGTAGTATTAAGCGGGACAAAATCAGTGTTAATGAATATTATTCGATGTGAGAAAAGTTATAAAAATTTATAAAGAAATATCCTTAGTTGGTAAGAACTTTTCAGTTAAACATTATGAACGAAAAGTTTTCAAAGTAAACCGGTGTCTCAATTTGTTGACAAATATAGAAATTATGCAACCCAGTGAGAATTTAAATATGGTTTTATTGAAATATTTTAATTATTAAAAACATATCCATGTACTTGAATGAAGGAAGCTAAAATGTAAAACATATTTCATTATTTTTTTTTCTAGATACTTTTAATATTTTACTTCCTGAATGATTTTATACGCATAAACTTCAAAATAGCTATTCTATACACTTTATTAGAAAACAGACTGATTAACCCATATTTAACCACACCGATTAAATATTTTTGAAAAATTTTAAAACTTCAATTACATCATTAATATGGTGTAATTAAGTAGATACTAGCAAAATTTTGAAAAAAAGTTTTTATTTTTTAAGTAACTAGTTGTCCTCTAAACAGGACATATTAGTAGGACATATAGTAAGGACATATAAAATGCTACGTAAACTAATTTTATGAGCAAATATTTTATTTTACTTTAAAAAACTGTTTCTGTTGTACAAAAATACTCTATGATTTCTCCAATAAAAAGATAATAATAACGGTAAAATTCTAGATTATAAGATCACAATTCTTAAAGAATTTTTTAAATAGATTTTTTTCAATTAAATTTTAATTGGTTACTTTTTTTTATGTTATACTTTTATGTATTTTAAAGACGTCATAACAAAATGCATCCAAAAAATCCTTACCAGTTTTATTTAAAAAAATGTTTTATTAGCTGTCCTATTTATAGGACAGCGGTACAATGTAGGTTAAAGGGGGCTTGTTATTTATAATTATCTAATCCTGTAAATAAAATAATAATAGTAATAATGAACCAATGTGTGTTTTTATTTTGTGCTTATGGTTTGAATTTTTATACTTTATTCACATAAAAATGGCTAACTATTTTATATTATTTTCATTATTTTTTATTTTACTGTGTCATGTAAAAGTTAAAAGGAAATATGATTACCTGCATTTGTAACAGATTGTATGCATAAAATTTTCACCACACGTTATTCTAAAACCTTTATAGTAAATTAAAAACTTCATCAAAAATTGTACATAAATAAAACACAAATTTAATAAACATGTAATCGAACAGCTCGCTTAAATTACTAAAACTATTAGAATTTTTAACAAAAACTGCTGTGGGTAGTAAAATCTTTGGCGATTTCTTCGACTATTAACTCTTGGAATGTTGCTAATATGAAAGTATCGCTATTGAATTTCAAATTTTTATTTGAATAAATATTTGATATTTTTCATATAAAAATGCTTTTTGGTGTTGTTAGTCAAATGTATTAAAAAGAGGTGCTAGTTCAGTAAAAACAGAGCATGATGACAGAGCTTCATGAGTAAATGTAATATTAGTAATGTGTTTAGTAATGCTATAAGAAAAAAGCACATAATTTGTTAATATGATAAATAAAGTGGCATTAATTTTTAAGGATTTTATGAATTACAAATTGAAAAATACAATTAAATAACGACATGATTTAACAATATCTTGTATTTTCTAAAAAAATAAAGTTCTATAATTTTTGCAAGGTCTTGGGCACACTGATTTAGAAATACTGTGGTATGGGAAAGTTTTTTACAAGAAATCTCCGATTGCAACTAAAGGAAAATTTCACTTTAAAAAAAAGGATGTATTTCGCCCATTTTAAAAAGAGCAGGGTGCTGCAACTTTAAAATGGCCTAGATGGAACAGTAAGTAATTGCAGAATTAATAAAAACAGCAAATAAATATAATTTAGTTAGTAGCACAAATAACAAAACAAGCAAATATGGTTTGTAGTAGTGAGGGGCGATTCTCGAGAATTCGACAATCGAGAAAAATCGTCATCGTAAAAAATCACAATCGATACAGCCATCGATTAATTCCTAGAATCTACAATCGAGATGTTTTACAATCGATTACAACGAGAAAAGCTAAAAAAAGTTATTGGAAAACTTAGCTATTATTCTGGCCGACAATTTCATAGTAGTGATAGGGCTTAGTGATGGGCAATTCTCGAAAATTTACCAATCGAAAAAAATCGTTATCGTAAAATACACAATCGATACAGTCATCGATTACTTTCGAGAATCTACAAAGGAGATGTTCTAGAATCGATTATTGAAATCATAGTTTTTACATATATATAAGGCAGATTTTATTAAATATAGGGTAACTGAAAACAGATGGAATAAAAAAACAACAAACCAAAGGCAGGCTATAAAGGAGCCATAAGACTGGAAATGTCTTGTAAGGGTGCCCCTGGTTGAAAAAAGCTGAAAAAACGCGAGTAGCTATGAAGCGGTAAGAGGAGTTTAAGTATCAAAAATTAGAATTTTTCGGCAATTAGCATCAAAATGGCCAAAGAAATAAGAATCAAAAGCACCCCCTAGTGGCAAAAACATGAACTAAAGGATGATAAAAGGGATCAAAAATTTTTATTGATTTTTCTACGTCATTTGAGATTGGATCTTTAATTTCCCCATTTTTAGAAAGACTTCGACTGGAATACATTAAAGGAACCCCCGCGGGGAGCAAAGTAGGGGGAGGGGCAAGGAAAGTACATAATATGAATAAGTGGTCACAGGACTTTCCAACAATATGTCACATGAGGGGTGTCGGCTAAATTTAGAAAAGTGCCCCCGCGCGGGAGCAAAGCAAGGGGAGGGGCGCGGGCATTATATAAAATGAAATAGTAGTCACAGAGCTTTCCAATGATATATCACATGAGGGGTGTCAGCAAAAGATAGAAAAGTGTCCCAACTCCCAGAATTCCAACTATCGTGCCCCCCCCCCCCCCCCCGAAATATACCCTGCCCATCCTTCTCTTTGAAATTTTCATATATTAAAAATTATTTATCGGAGGGCTCCGTAAAAAAATCCGATCTAAAATGTTTAAAAACGCTACGATTTCAAAAAATTTCGAAAAGTGCCTCTCTCGGGGCGCCAAACTAGGGAGGGAAGAAGAAAGGTTCATAATATGAAAGAGTAACTTTCCGATGATAACCGAAAACTTTCCGATGATATATCAAATGACTGGTCCAAAAAAAGTTTGAAATCTACCCCTCCCACGTGGGTTCCCTCTTTTATCCCAGAATATACCCGGAAATCACGCAGCCCCACTTTTAAAATTTTATATTTAATAAATAATATTTATCGGAGAGCCCATTAAAAAACCTCATTTAATGATATTTATTGTAAAAATCTCTACAATTAAAAAAAGAATTCACCCCCGCCCCCTTCCGGAATTCAACTCTGGGAGGAGAAGGGTTCATAATATGAAAGAGTGGTGAAAGGACTTTCCGATGATATGTCAAGGAGAGGTTTGGTAAAAGTTTGAAAACTACCCACCCCCCTTTGTCCACTCTCGCGCCCCCCAGAATTCCCTCACCTTCCTCTTTGAACTTTTTATATTTAATAAATAGTATTTATCTGAGTCTCCAGGTATGGGGCAGCTTGGAAGAGCTAAAATAAGAGAAACATTGAAAATTCGGGGCAAAATGACACTAAATTTAACAGTAAAGTTTGAAACTCGGACTGTACAGAACTGAATACATAAACCACTATGCTTCATAACTCACATCGGTTAATAGCAATAAAAAGAGAAGTGCCAGTTAAAGTGATGGCATTGAGCTCACAGGTTATTCACACTAATTGTATATTATACTCTTATTTCAAAGAATAATGTCCCTCAAAAAATAAATTAAGGGAAATATCCCCCGTTTGCCCCTTTTATATTTAAACAATGAACCTCCAAATCTAATCAGGGAAAATCCTTAACTATAATAAATCAGTATATCAAATTTGAAGCAAATCAGATAATTCTGCATGAAAAAAAGAAACATATCGCTAAATCAAGGGTGGTCTAACCCCTTTAACTCTTTTATACATAACTAATGAACCTCCAAATCTAATCAGGAAAGCTCCTTATCAGAACGACTATAGAGAAAAAAATTAAAGTAAATTGAATAATTCTCCATGAAAATACATTTATCTAAATTAAGGGGAGGGGACTTGCTCCCTTTTCGCCCTTGTATACTTAACCAATGAACCTCCAAATCTAATGAAGGAAGCGCCACATCGGAATAAATCGGTATATTAAATTTGAAGCAAATCGAATAATTCTGCATGAAAACCCCTTTTATCTAAATTAAGGGGGAGACTAACCCCTCCCCTTTATACTTAACCCATAAACCTCCAAATTTAATCAAGGCAGCTTCTTAACATAATAAACCGGTATCCCAAATTTGGAGCAAATCGAATAATTCTGCATGAAAAACCCATTTATCTAAATTAAGGAGGGGGTCTACCCCCCTTTCCCCCCTTTATACTTAACTAATGAACCTCCAAGTTCAATCAAGGAAGCTCCTTAACATAATAAACCGGTATACCAAATTTGGAACAAATCGAGTAATTCTGCATGAAAAACCCATTTATCTAAATTAAGTGGGGGACCAGCCCCACTTCTCCCCCTTTATCCTTAACCAATGAACTTCCAAGTTTAATCAGGGAAGCTCCTTAACATAAGAAACCGGTATACCAAATTTGGAGCAAATCGAATAATTCTTCCTGAAAAGACCATTTATCTAAATTAAGGAGGGACCAGCCCCCCTTTTCCCCCTTTATACTTAACTCGTAAACCTCTAAATCTAATCAAGGCAACTTCTTAACATAATAAACCGGTATACCAAATTTGGAGCAAATCGAATAATTCTGCATGAAAAACCAATTTATCTAAATTACGGATGGTGTCTACCCCCACCCCCTTTCTCCCCTTTATACTTAACTAATGAACTTCCAAGTTTAATCAAGGAAGCTCCTTAACATAATAAACCGGTATACCAAATTTGGAGCAAATCGAATAATTCTGCCTGAAAAGCCCATTTATCTAAATTAAGGGGGGACCAGCCCCCCTTTTCCCCCTTTATACTTAACTCGTAAACCTCTAAATCTAATCAAGGCAACTTCTTAACATAATAAACCGGTATACCAAATTTGGAAGAAATCGAATAATTCTGTATGAAAAACCCATATATCTAAATTAAGGGGGGCGGACCAGCCCCCCTTCTCCCCCTTTATCCTTAACCAATGAACTTCCAAGTTTAATCAGGGAAGCTCCTTAACATAATAAACCGGTATACCAAATTTGGAGCAAATCGAATAATTCTGCATGAAAAGCCCATTTATCTAAATTAAGGGGGGGTCCAGCCCCCCTTTCTCCCCTTTATACTTAACTAATGAACTTCCAAGTTTAATCAGGGAAGCTCCTTAACATAATAAACCGGTGTACCAAATTTGGAAGAAATCGAATAATTCTGCATGAAAAACCCATTTATCTAAATCAAGGGGGTGCGGACCAGCCCCCCTTCTCCCCCTTTATCCTTAACCAATGAACTTCCAAGTTTAATCAGGGAAGCTCCTTAACATAATAAACTGGTATACCAAATTTGGAGCAAATCGAATAATTCTGCATGAAAAGCCCATTTATCTAAATTAAGGGGGGGTCCAGCCCTCTTCTCCCCCTTTATACTTAACCCGTAAACCTCCAAATCTAATCAAGGCAACTTCTTAACATAATGAACCGGTATACCAATTTTGGAGCAAATCGAGTAATTCTGCATGAAAAACCCATTTATCTAAATTAAGGAGGGGGTCTACCCCCCTTTTCCCCCTTCATACTTAACTAATGAACCTCCAAGTTTAATCAGGGAAGCTCCTTAACATAATAAACTGGTATACGAAATTTGGAGCAAATCGAATAATTCTGCATGAAAAACCTATTTATCTAAATTTAGGAGGGCGGGGGGACCAGCCCCCCTTCACCCCCTTTATCCTTAACCAATGAATCGTCAAAACTAATCAGCGGAACACCTTATCAGAATGAACATAAAAAAAATTGAAGCAAATCGTACATTTTAATCAAGAGTTATCGCGTTACGTACATACATACGTACGTACGTACGTACATGCATACACACAGAACCGACGGGTACATTAGCTCTCAGGCTTAGATAGCCTGTGAGCTAAAAAGAGATTGGATAAGCAGATGGACTCCTTTGAGAAAAAATGACTTAAACCAGATATGCGGTAAGTTTGACTCTGAAAGCTTCATTTCCATCTCGCATTTCGGCAAATCTCATCTCGATGATTTTTCCAGCATTTCGACGCTTCCAGATGGGAAGCTGCTCGATGGTTGGTTCTCTCGCGGTTTTAAACCTTTCGGGATGCGAAGTCTCTCGAGAGTTTCTCTCGCCCTTTTCAACCTTTCCCGATGGGAAGCCTCTCGCTGGTTTCTCTCGTCCTTTTCGAAATCTCCCAACGAAAAGCCTTTCTAGGATTTCTCTCGCGCTTTTCAACATTTCGCTATGAGAAGCTTTTCGAGGATTTCTCTCGTCCTCGGCAGAGAAGAAAAGTAAGAAAATTTATCGAGAGTATCAAGGGACGAGATAGAGAAAGAGGCATGACAATGAGCTGTGAAATAAAGCCCTAATTTTCAAAGTTTCTCTTATTTTAGCCCTACCAAGATGTCACATTCCTGGAGCCCTCCGATAAAACTTATTTATTAAATATAAAAATTTCAAAAAGGAAGGTGGGTCGGGTGATTTCGAGGAAGGAGGACGTGAGAGTGGACTCATGCGGGGTGCAATTTAAAAAATTTTACCGAACCCTTCCTGTGGCATATAATCGAAAGGACCTTTGATCACTCTTTCATACTATGAACCTTTCTTCGCCTAAAGGGGGATGGGGAAGGGGCGAACTAATTTTTAAAACCGTAGCCGATTTCTATAATAAATTTAAATATCACTTTAGATGTGGGTTTTTTATGCAGTCTTCCAGTAAACATTATTTATTGAACATAAAAATTTTAAAGTGGCGGCTATGTGAATTCCGGGGCGAAAGAGTGGGCCCACGGGGGGAGGGAGGGGGAGCAATTTTCAAACTTTTTTTGGACCAGCCATGTGATGTGTCATCGGTAAGCTCTCGAATGACTCTTTCATATTATGAGACTTTCTTCCTCCCCTCCCCAATTTGGCCCCCACTGCGAGGGTAGTTTTTTCCGTTTTTATCATTTTAGATCGGATTTTTTTATGGAGCCCTCCGCTAAATATTATTTATAATATATGAAATTTCAGGACACTTTTCCAAATTTAGCCAAGACCCCTCATGTGACATATCGTTGGAAAGGTTTGTGACTACTAATTGATGCTATGCACTTCCGGCGGCCGCCCCCCACTTTGTCCACCCCCCCGGAGGAACCTTTTCCAAATTTAGTCAATACCCCTCTTGTGAGATATCGTTGAAATGGTCTGTGACTACTTATTGATGTTATGCACTTCCGGTGACAGTCCCCCGCACTCTTTGCCCCCCGGGGGGCACTTTTTCAAATTTAGTCAAGACCCCTCGTGTGAGATATCTTTGGAAAGATCTGTGACTATTTATTGATGTTATGTACCTACGGTGTTCCTACCACCACTTTGCCCCACGGGGGGCACTTTTCCAAATTTAGCCAAGACCCCTCATGTGAGATATCGTTGGAAATGTCTGTGACTATTTATTGATGTTATGCACCTCCGGTGACAGTCTCCCCCAATTTGCCCCTCCCGGGGGACACTTTTTCAAATTTAGCCAAGACCCCTCATGTGAGATATCGTTGGTAAGGTGTGTGACTACTTATTGATGTTATGCTCCTCCGCTGTCCATCCCCCCATTTTGCTCCCCCCCGGGGGACACTTTTCTAAATTTAGCCAAGACCCCACATGTGAGATATCGTTGGAAAGATCTGTGACTACTTATTGATGTAATGCACCTCCGGTGACCGCCCCCCCCTTTTCCCCCACAGTGGTGTTTTTCTAAATTTAGCCGAGACCCCTCATGTGACATATTGTTGGAAAGGCTTATGACCACTTACTCATGTTATCCACCTCCCGCACCCCCCCCCCCCTTTGCCCCCACGGGGAGGGCATTTTTATAAATTCAGATCCAGACTTCTCACGTGACATATGGTTGGAAAGGCCTAAAGACCTGTGACGACGTAATCATATTATACAGCTGCTGTGCCCCTCCGCTCGCTTTGACCCCTCCCCCAAGAGATCTGGTCAGAGGTTCATTCGTTTCGATATTATATTTTTTACAAGATTTTGTAGTGCGTGCACACCACACCCGCCTGCTATCACATATCAGTGCCGTATATAGCGGGTAACCTGTTCGTGATTTCATATTACAAGATTACGTATAAATTAGGGGCCCCGCTTAAAGGAGGGGCCCGTTAGCGGTCGAAATCACATAGTCTTTATTAACATCGACTCATTCCTGTTCCCCCGCAGACGATTCTTGATAAATGTATGACGTACATAATACATAATATATGATTTATAAAAGAAATTTGCAAACTGTAGTCATCGAGAAAAAATTTACACAATCGAAAAATATCGAGATGCCCATACAATCGAGAAAATCGAGAAAAACATCTCGTTATCGCCCATCACTAGTTTGCAGTTCATCTTGCATTTGTACAAAGGAATATTACAATTAATCTCCGACGCTTTGGACGGAAGCGAAGATGCCATTTTATGGAATGACGGAGATTCTTCATACACTGATTCATATTACAATAGTGGTACTGATACCTTCAGTGAAAGTGATTTATTATGAGAATTTTTTGTCAAAATTTTCACAAAGATTATTTGTAAATTTTACGTGTATAAAAATATTACCATAAAAAGAAAAATGGTATTTAATAAACAGCACATAGTTTGGAAACATTTGATAAGTTACTAATTTTATTATAATGTGTTTTTTTATACCAGTAATGTTTTAGCATTAGAGTGTACAATATTGTGTAGTAGATTTCCCCGCAAAATAGTCGCACTTAGACTTTCACAATGAAAAATTGGCAAAATAAGTGCGACTATTACGCGAGTAAATACTGTAGTTGTTGAGCAGATATCATTCTTTCCTTCTTCTTTAGCTCAAATTTGCTGTAAATTTATTATTGCTAAAGCAGAATGAGAAAATATTACCTAATTATTCTTTTACTCTCAAAAGTTTTTTATACTTGCTATGATGTTTATAGAAAAGAAAGAATAACTTGATTGATTAAAGGTGAATATCGTAAAAGGATTGCGAAAAAATGCAAATTTCGACAAAAGATCATGGAAAAAAAGCGAATTTCGTCAATGGACCGCATAAAAGGCGAAATTTTTAAAATAAATCGCGCAAATAAGGCGAATTTGTTAAACGATCGCGAAAAAAAAAAAATAAATTTTTTCAAAAGGTCATGGAAAAAACGTGAATTTCATCTAAGAAGCGCAATTTCGTTTAGAGATTGAAAAAAAACGTGAATTTCGTCAAAGGATCGCGAAAAAATGCAAATTTCGTCAAAAGATCGTGGAAAAAAGCGAATTTCATCTAAGAATAGCAAATTTTGTCAAAAGATTGTAGAAAAAACGCGAATTTCATAAATGGACCGCATAAAAGGCGAAATTTTGTAAATAAATCGCGCAAATGAGGCGAATTTTGTCAAACGATCGCGAAAAAAATCTAAATATCTTCAAAAGGTCGTGGAAAAAAACATGAATTTCATCTAAGAATCGCAATTTCGTCAAGAGATCGAAGAAAAACGTGAATTTTGTCAAAGGATCGCGATAAAATGCAAATTTCGTCAAAAAATCGTGAAAAAAGAGCGAATTTCTTCTAAGAATAGCAAATTTTGTCAAAAGATTGTAGAAAAAACGCGAATTTCATCAATGGACCGCATAAAAGGCGAAATTTTATAAATAAATCGCGCAAAAAAGGCGAATTTTGTCAAACGATCGCGAAAAAAATCTAAATTTCTTCAAATGGTCGTGGAAAAAATTGTGAATTTCATCTAAGAATCGCAATTTCGTCAAGAGATTGAAGAAAAAAGTGAATTTCGTCAAAGCATAATGAAAAAAAGCGAATTTCGTCAAATGATAGTGAAAACCATGAAATTTTGTCAATAAATCGTACAAATAAGGTGAATTTCGCTGAAGGATTTCGAAAAAAACGTAAATTTCGACAAAGAATCCTGAAAAAAACATTCTGAAATTCTTCTGTGAACTTCAGAATTTTCTTTTACCCATAATCACTCCTGCCTCCATTGTCATGGTTCATTGATTGAACTCGAATAGCGATTACATTTTTCAATAAATGTATTGCATCTTAACGCTGTTACAACATTGTCATTGTAGTCACATATTCGTCACAAAGTTAATGACAAAATCGTCACAAATTACACAATTTTCACAAAATTGTCACAATGTGACTTCACAACATTGTCACTGTCGTCACAGAATCATCACAGTGTTAATGACAATTTCGTCACAAATGACACATATTTCACAAATTGGTCTCACCGTGACTTCACAAATTGGTCACAAATGAGCTCTAAAACGGCCATAAAGACTTCACATTATAGTCACTATGACTTCACATTGACGTCACGTGGCGTCACATCGACGGTCACAAAGTCACAGTGTGACTTCACAAAGACGTCGCCGTAACGTCACCATGCCTTACGGGCAATAGCCGGGTTACCATGTCAGGCAAAATAACGCCATTTTGGCGCCAATTATGAGCCCCGTTGCGTATATGACATCTGTGTCTAATATTTTTCTTTTCGTTTCGTTTAAAAAAAGAATGAAGTAAAAGCCATTTATTTTGAAGGTTTCAATTTTAAATGAATGTTTTGTATAAAATAAAATGATAATGAAATACAAATTGAATTCTGAATAAAAGTAACATGATGCATTTCTTAGCATACATTTAAGGGAGGTTAAACTCGTCGCCAAATTAATTTAAAATAACCTTTTCTAAAATATGAAAAAAAAAAAATATCTGTTATGATTAAAATTTGAGTTGCCATCATTAGAAAAAAGTATTTAAATTTAGAAAAGAAAATTAATATTTCGAAAACTAATTCTAATTTTAAAATTCTAATACCAGTTTTGATATCTGTGGATCGATACGGATTTTTGGTGTTAATTTCAACGCAAAGTATTCCATATTTTAGGAGAAATCGCCGTGAAACGTAATCAGCTGTATAATCAGTCGTTTCATAGAATCGTTACATAAATTCGTTTCAATTCGATTCATTAGGATTTTATATATATAGGGTAGACATATTATTATCAATGTAATTTTTTAAGTAAACACGTGCTTTAAATTTTATGTGCATTTGTTCTTCTTGATCTAGGTATTGTGAAATATCAGGAGTGTGTGGAATTCTTGAAGTAAACCTAAAAGGAAACATAATTAAAATCAGATTCAAGATATTTGTGAAAGTACAATATTCTTAATTGTATTAAATTAATTTTTTTGTTTATATTTACGAATTTCTACCAGAGAAAAAAGTTAGCTGAAATCATTATTTTAATTTACATATAAAAAAAGTTTTATATGTACATAATTTATAACTTAAACTTACTTCTATGATCTCTTCCAAATCAAATTGGGTTTTTGATATTTCGCTTTTTCACTTCCGTTAGTTTGGCTTACTGAACCGCCAGAAAAATTTTTGACTATTCTTTAGTATCCTCCTTTACAGCTTCAAAAGAATCTTCATAAATTTTATTAACATTAAAATATTCATCACTAGAATCACTAAAATCAAGATCAGAATCTTCCCCATTTGTTATCAGTTCTTATTCTTCTAATGTCGTTAATTTTTTGGATAAAATAAAATACAAAAAAATATGTAATATTTGTTGTCTCTTTTTTTTATAAAAATAAATAAAACATTACAGAGAAATTAAATAAACATCAAATACTTGGTAATCTAGCACATGATTAAAACCAAAACTAATACTAAAATTAACTATAACTTTACTAAGTAAAACCAAACATCCATTTTAATGATTTTAAATTGAGCATTAAAGCAGAAAAAATATCAAAATATAGTTAAAAACTACCTAGGGTACTACAAAAACATTAAAATTAACTTATACAATCTAAAATGTGCTTAAAAAAGAAAATAAGTAAAGAAAAAATGGTACTATCACCTGGTCGAATACCACGTTGACTCACACACTCCGCCATTTTTCAAACAAACGAGAAGTTGCTGCCAGATTCTAAAAACTTAAAAGTAATCTTTGAAAGGTATATATATATTGGAGTATCAGGATTTGCTTCCAAAGAAATATTTAATGGGATTAGTAGGTTAGGTGCGTTCGTGCTTTGACTATTTTCATAAATATTCAGACCTTGGTATAAAAGCTATTGCACTCTTATGCATAAAAACAAAATTTATTACGATTATAATAATTATATTCAGCAATACGGAAATAATAGGACTCCATCTTAATAAGGACGTAATCACTATATCAACCTAGAATCATTACCTATCATGGTGTTTCATTAAATGAATTACATGTGATATGATTTAATAGAATAATCACTATGGCATCCTGGAATCATTACCTGTCATGGGATGTCATTGAATTAATTATGCGTGATAGGGTTTAATATAATGAAGAAAACTTTTATTATTATATTTTTATGTTTTGATTGGATTTTCGTAAAATTTGAACTTACTCGACAAACGTCTGCAACGATTCTATACATTAAATTTCAAACCATTGAGTTGAGTAGTTTTTAAACTGTTACATGCGTACAGACGGACACACAGACAGGCGGAAGGGTGGACCAGGCCACGACTATAAGTGATACGTATTTATATAATTACGAACGCATCTAAAAAAGGAAAGTCATGCTTCCAACATAGAGTATGAAACACTTTCCAACACATTCAGAAAACTCTGGCAAAAATTTACAATTTATTAATGCGAAAGGTGTGTAAATAAACAGTTTGTAAAATGCGTAACGTATTTGTAAACCCAGTTTCTGCAATTACCATGAATAATATGAAAAATATTCGAATTTCTTTCGTGCAGCCCTGTATAGATCCATAAATTCGTGTGCATATTACATAGTGTGCTAAATGTTAGTTCAATTAAAAGCACAGCTCAATTGAAAATTCCCATTGAGCAATTCCCGTCAATAAACGGAAATACACTTGAGATCTTTTGCATAGCCCTGTAAATTATCTATAGAATTTATACAAACCCAGTAATAAGCAAGAAAATAGTTAAATTTTAAAACGCGTATCACAACTGAAAACGCATTTCCAACAATTATTTTCAAAGGCATTACTTTAGTCAAATACTTTAGCGTGTCCCTGTAAATGAACATTATTTATATGCCAATATTTCGATTAGAAATATCGATAACCGATGTTTCGATGTATCGTTTTGTTTTTCGATATTTCGAACGATAAATTATATGGACAGTAGATTCTACAGTAAGCATTCTGTAGAGCAGCTCAGTGATATATTTAAATTTGTTACATGCAAATTTTGATATAAGTAGAACCTCTTTTATCCGAAACTCTCGGTTAACCGAAATCCATTCTTAATGTTTTATTATTATTATTATTTTTTCTTTCTACTATCACATTTCTTCTATGCAAAATCTATTTTAAAAGTCTTTTTTCTTTTTTATTATCATCTTCTGCGCAAGCTATCCTTTGCGAACTACGAGCACGCATAAATATTATCCATCTCCTTTCTTAGAGTTCCTTTGAATTTAACTTGAGCTCCCATAACCTGCAGTGTGGAATAAAGAAAACGAACAACTTAGCAATTCTGAAGCTTTTGCAAAAGATTTGGCCTGGCTGGAGACTGTGATACTGGTGAACTAATTACATTAAAAAACTCCTTGATAGAGCTTTAAACAAAAGCAATCAAAACTGCGACAAACAAAACATTTTTTCAAACCCTTCTGATGCATGTAAAAGGTCTTAATTTCAAAATTAAGATTAAGATCATTTATTCTTGTTCCTATTTTGCTATTGCTTTATTTTTATTAAGCACTTGTTACCATAATAAGAAATATTGCATATATTTCTCCTTAATCTTAAAATTGAAGCAAATTCGATTATCCAAATATTTCGATTTTCCGAAAGATGAAAGGCCCCAATTACTTCGGATAATTGCGGTTCTACTGTATTTAAAACATCATTAAAATACACCACAAACGATTTTTTTTCCATAGGCCGTCATGTAACGGAATTCTTTTGGGTGTCCCTGTAAAATGAACCGTTAATGCTCAATCCTTCATTTTCAGTACCGAACATGCCATAGTAAACACCGAAACCATATATCCACTGGAAGATAATCTGCGTATATTTACGTAAATCAGAGCACAGACAGACAGAAAAACCGAATTCATAAACAATTTTCAACTAAATTGGACAGTGTACAAAAAAAGAAAAAGAATTTTTTGAAGATTTAAGTGTAGTATGACATCTTAAAAAGATAAAAATTTTAAAATATCGTTAAAAGATAAATTAACAATAACTGAAACAATAAAATAATAATATATAAAATTAGATTATATCAGCATTTAAACCAGCCTCATGCCAATGAAAATCCAGTGCACGAAATATGCTTTTTTGTGGCAGCAACATGCTTCGAAAGGCAAAAGTGGATTTACAGACATTACAAATATTTCCTATTTTTAAAAATTGATACAAAGAAAAAATACTAATTATTTAAGATGCATTTACAATTAAGTGGTGCATTTACAATAAACATGATGCTACAAAAAACATTTGTGACATTGTGAATGAAAACTATATTTCTAAATATATTTCAAAAAAGTAAAATAGCTCGCAATCTTCACAAAAATACACCAATTAGTACATATAAGTTAATGAATTGAGATAATTATTATTTTACTCTTTTTCATCTTTATTTGCAAATTATTTTTTCCAAGTATTCTGATTCAACTATTTTCTTAATCAAAAAGACAATTAAAATAGTCAGATAAGTTTTTCTCTCATTTTTTTTTCTAGATGATTTCTTTTATGATTAATACCACAATAGATATTGTCCAGGCAATAGAGACCGTATAGGGGCTCTACCTAGCAAAATTCATGGTAGTTCTGGAAAAAGGCTTACTATATGTTTTTTGGGTCGCTGAATCCGAACGTTTAACTTCCCACCAAAATTTCCCCCGGCAACACACCCAAATTTTGGTAACCCCCCCCCCCCCACACACACACACAAAAAAAGTTTTTATTAAAAAAATCAATTTTCTTATTGTTTTAGGGGAAAAGTATCTAGAAATTCATAAAGTAGACAAATTTTTCAACAAATTAGATATATGACATTATGACTTAGGATGAAGGGTAAGGGGGGATCTGTCTCGGAACATGCGCGCGGTGCTGCGTGAACTAAGTTGCGCAATTCCACTTAACCACTTACACGTTTACATTCGCCCTCCCATCTCCCCTCTGAACTTTCTCTATAAGGTTTACTTTAAGTTTTTTGCGTCGCTGAATCCGAATTTTTAACTTCCCCCCAAAATCCCCCCCCCCCAATATTTGTTTTTTACTTAAATTTCTTATTGTTTTAGGGGAAAAGCATTACAAAATTCAGAAACTAGACAAAATTTGCAACAAACAGGATATATGACATTATGACGTAGGATGAATGGGGAGGGGGAAGGCTGCCTCTGAACATGCGCTGCGGCGTTACGTGCACTAAGTTATGAAGTTCAGGCAATAGGGGATTTTACCTGAAAAAATTAATACTAGTTCTGGATTTCGACTCACTTTATGTTTTTTGGGTCGCTGAATCCGAATTTGTAACTTCCCACCGAAATTTCACCCGGCAACCACCCAAAAAATTGATTTTTTGAAAAAATTTGGTTTTTGAGAAAAGCGCGCGGGGAATGTTCCGAGGCAGCCCCCTCTCTCCCCGTTTGTCCTACGTCATAATGTGATATATCCTAGTTTTTGCAAATTTTGTCGAGTTTCTGAATTTCATAATGCTTTTCCCCTAAAACAATAAGAAATTTAAGTTAATAACAACTATTTTGGGAGGTTTTCGGGGAGGAGGGGGGGAAATTTTGGGGGTAAGTTAAAAATTCGGATTCAGCGACCCAAAAAACTTAAAGTAAACCTTATAAACAAAGTTGGGAGGGAAGATGGGAGGGCGAATATAAACGTGTGAGTAGTTAAGTGGAATTGCGCAACTTAGTCCACGCAGCACCCCACGCATGTTCTGAGGCAGATCTCCCCTTCCCCTTCATCTTAAGTCATAATGTCATATATCTAATTTGTTGCAAATTTTGTCTGCTTTCTGAATTTCTAGATATACGCTAATATTCCCCTAAAACAATAAAAAAATTAAATTTTTTAATAAAACCCTTTTTTTTGGGGGGGGGGGGCGTTTTACCAAAATTTGGGGATTTTGCCGGGAGAAATTTTGGTTGGAAGTTACAAATTCGGATTCAGCGACCCAAAAAACATAAAATAAGCTGATTTCCAGAACTACCATTAATTTTGCTTGGTAAAATTCCCTATTGCCTGGACTAATAATGAATGTATCTTTTTTCCACTGCCCAGTTTCAAAATATTAGCAATAAAAATAATGCTGTGAGTAATTTATTAATGAATGTCTATAAAACCTTACATTACTATTATACAAACTTATTGTTTATGCCTATTTTATTAAGCATAACACAGTTAATATCTTATTCCTTTTAAAATATTCGAAATGGTCACCATATTTTTTTTATTATTAAAAGTGATATGAAAGACGGGTAGTTCTGCTAATGAACAATAAAACAAAGATATTCTATATTTAATTTTTTATTTATTACAATGCAAGTAATTACAAAAACATGCTTGTTTAATATAATTAGTATTGATATATTAGTGCTTGTATTAAGTAATGTAGCATATATCATACCTTAATTTATAACTTATCATTAAAAACAATAATAATAGCCTTGGATAATAATAATAATGCAACTCAAATATTTTTCGAAAATTAAGCAACGGAAATTCTGCAATTTCATTATCAGTATGTAAAGTATTTTCGAATTTGTAAGTAAAAGAGGAAACCTCGAGGGGAGAATGACGGATTTTGTTGTTGCCATTTTCATTTGGCGGATTTATATCCTAGCCGTTTCAAAGGAAGAAATAATATGTGGGACAGAAAAATGTGAAGGGGCGATTTCAAGTGAGTTGCATTTACTGTTATGTGTGCATTTCCCCATAAATATTTTAACATAAATTTCATACCATAAGATTAATGAACAATTTGGTGCAGAAAGAATCACACAAAATTCTTCGTTACATAATAGTCTCATATATTTTTAAAATTCTACTGCAATGTGATATTCTCAGAGTAAAATATGTAGTGCTGTTCCGTGCAATGCCAATTACAAGAAAATCTCGTACTATTCTCATACAACAACTGCAAAATTTAAAATGATTTTGTTATATAAGAATAGAGTGATTACTATTAAATTTTCAAGGCTAATTACTTAGAATCTTCTTTGTATGCGATACTCATTCAACTTTTTTTGTTTTTTCTTCATACGATTTGACAGTATTTCTACGATAAGAACTAAGAAGGAAATGATGTGTCCAAATATTAAAAATATAAACGCAGGAGCAACATCTGTAAGGCTTAATACTCTTTTGCTGGTGTCTTTTTCCTCATGTTTCATTAGTCCTGGTAAACTTAATAAAAATGTTCTATCGTTATAATACTTGAAATACAATCCCGAAGCCATAAATCTGTGAACGAACATTTCTATCAATTTTTTGCAACAGAAGTCTTTGCGGACAGGCATTGGAACCATGCTTTCAAGGAAACTATCTTCAGAGACGAATTTTCGCCCTACAGTCAAAATATCAACATCATGTGTAGAGACTATAAGAGCGAGATTTTGTATCTTTCTATCGTAATAAAAATCTACAACAGTATTTTCGAAACTTAAGTTATACGTCAGAATGTCTCGTCCAATTATTTTTAAATTTTCATCTTTAGAGTTTAATAACATTCCAGGAATTGACGAGTCTAGATTCGCTACGCAGTGATAGTGTCCTTTTTTAACAGCCTTGGCCAACTGTGGCACATTTTTAATTTGAGTGACAGGAGGAAATGAAAGAAAAGACAGAATTACGGATTCGTAAGCCAGACAAAGAAACATTGCTCCTACAACCCACGAAAAGACGAGCAACTGTTTTATCGTACGTAATGGCTTTAAAATAGAATTTTGCCTTAACAAAACCGCAAAAACGTGAAGTAAAATTTTATCAAAAGAGTACCTTCTTTTGAAGGTCACGTAATATACCAAAGACATTACCATTAATGTTGAGATGATGGCTATCCAAACAGGCCGTGAAAATGTTTGTAAAGTACCAAAAAACTGTGGTTTATGCTCTGCTTTTTGAGTAATAAATGTAAAAGTATTAAGTTGAAAAGGAAAAGTGAAATCCACTATATCTGTGGTTCCTTCATTCATAATAAGCGGATAAATACCAATATCAATTTTTGATCGATTTACCATCCCTGCTATTCCTGTCAATGTACCATTCGGAAATATTTTACTTATTTCATCAGTGGTAACATAACGAATTTTATCGAATTTTTTTGAATATTTTGAAAGATAATCACCAAGAGTAAGTAGCATTCTATTATAAAAATGTCTTTTATCTGAAATAAAAGCTGTTAAATAATCTCCAGATAAGCGAGATAAAACATTCTTGGGAATAAAAATTCCCATAACTGCGACTTTATCTATTTCCATAACTTTTTGTTTTGAATAAGTATTTGAATAAACTTTTTATTTTTCGACAGATTTATTATGAAAACAAAATAAAAACTATTTTGATTATTTATTTATTATGAATAACCTGCAACAACTATAAAGTAAAAAGTTTCTTTGCAGCGAATTGGTACTATAAATATGTTTATTTCGTGAAATTTCATTTGTAAAAATCCCTTTCTACAGGAAAATTCATATCTGAACTAACCGCATGCTAGGTATTCGTGTGGGCGTCAGTTTAATAAAAGAAGAGGCAGAGATTATGCAGGCATTAATTAACTTCAATCAAATTTTAATTAAAGCTAAATATTTACCATTTTGTATGCGTTAAATGTTAGCAACTATTTAAGCTCGGAATTTATGCGTTTATCCATTTCTATTGCGCACATGTGTTCTTTATAATAAAAGCTTCTTTAAAACAGTATTTTTCAGAAAAAAAAAATTGTTCAATTTAGAAGTTTTCAAAAAATTAACGTGACCTTGTTCAGATATGAATTTCTGATCGTTAAGTTCAAATTACAATATATACCAGTTTTGAGATGCTTGTTTTTTAAGTTCTCTGATTAATTTATCGATTTTATCCTCTTTAATTGTATCTTGTTTCTTTCAAATTAAAAGAAATAACATTTTTCAGAAAATATTTGTCTGTCACTCGAGATAAATTATAAATTTATCAACCCTTATAAATACCTTCAACAAATATACTTTTCTGATGGTATACGTTTCAATACAAACAGGTTTTTGCAAGTTCAGGAAAATTCTAAAACTGTTGATGAACTCAACCCAACTCGCAATAAAATAGAGTTAAAAAACCGAAAGAAGCAGATTATATGGGATTCAGATGCAAATATTCTTAACTATTTATAATATTTTGAGTTTAAAATTCGATTTTAAAATGATTGTTCATTGCGCATGACGTCTGTAACATAATAGATTGGCTGATTAACTGGTGCAGTAGTCGGGATATGGAGGTGGCCGGAGGGGGTGGGGGATTAAATTCATCCCAGAGTATTCAGAAACATATTTCAATATGCATATAAAGTACCGAATGTGTCAAAATAGGAAAATTTGATATATTTTGGGTGTAATTTTTGGTAATTTGGGAAAAGTAAAATAATTTGAAATGGATATTTATAAGGTATAATCGTATCAAATAATAGTAATCTGTTTCATGTTTACATTTAACAGCCTAGTGAATAATGTGCTTTAAAATTATAAGGGGCAACTTTAAAAGATGAAATATCATCAAACGCAATACCAAAATTATACAGAAAACCGATAAATATTTTGAAAAGTAAAACTTTGTTGAAAACAAGTTGTTTTGAAATCATAAGTTGTCTTCAAATTATTCCGCTTGTTATATTATTTTCGTCAATCCGTTTGTTTAAAAATAGACCACGCGGTTAAATTCATTTAAATAGTAAATTTCCCTTCTTGTAGTTGATAAAGAATAATTAAAAAAAAATTGAAATATCACATACAACATGGTGATAATAAAAATAGTTAAGTATATAGTTTACACGTGTTTTATAATAAATTTTGCTCTAACAAACTTTTATTCATAAGTGGCTATCAATGTTTTGTTTAAAAAACAGCCATTATATTGGATGAATTTGCATAATTGTATTTTCAGTAAAACATATCATAACAACATGGTACATATTTGTTTTTAAAAATTATATTCCTTTAGAAGCATGCCAATTAAGTACTTATTTTCAATTACTTCAGTAACCGATTACATAGTCAAATTTGGCAAAATTACTTATTTGAAATTTAAGTAAAGGACAGTTTGTAAAAGGAAAAAGTAATCTACTATTGCACTTGAATGTAATAGTACTATAAATATTGTTGATATATATTTTTTAAAAGTCTGAAGCTTTTCATAACAAACTTTGTTAAATGTAGTAATTTTCAAAGAAATTTACGTGCTCATTGGTTCACATCTGAGTTCTCGAGATTAAAATATATAACAAGTTCTGGAATTTTTTTTTCTCTTTAAGTTTACAGATTAATCTATCATTTTTATCGTCTTTGTCTACATCTTATTGTTTCTTCCGATTTGTAGGAAATAACACTTTTCAGAGCATATTTGTCTTTTTGTACACTCAAGTTAAATTTAAAAACTGTTAACCTTGTTGATAGTAGGCATGCATAATGCACATCAAAATGTTCACCTACATTGACAACTAAAATATTATGCACTAATTTGTTATCATTTTACAACATTATAATAACAAAATTATTTTAGAACATATTTAACCAGTTTACACATTTAGATAAGTTCACAGATATTAAAAGTTAAGTTCGTACTAGAAGAATGATTATCCGCCTGTAAGTCAAAAATCATACGAACCTTATGTTCATTTACAGATATCGTTTCCCAATTCATAGAACAGTATAAGCTGAAACTGTAATAACAGTTCTTACTATAAAAAGTATTCAGTTTTTGCGGACCTTATGGATGTTTGAACAGTGTTTCATATAAAAACTTGTACTTCAAGAGTAATTATTCACTACACATGACGTCTATAACATAGTACATTGACTACTTCATCGGCACATCAAAGGGGTAATATAAAAGGATTTAAGTATTAATATGAACATATATATGAACATAATAAGACATTAATATGAACGTAAACTACTGAAGTCGTTAGAAATTGAAGTTTTTCATGTACAACCAATGTTTAAAACACGCTCTGGATCCAAATCTTGGTTATACCACTAAGCCGATAAATGTCGCGAAGTTTATAATTTTCTCAGACTTCATACACTGAAATTCAAGCAAAGTTAAGACACGACTTGGAAAGCTTCACAGTCAAGAAATTAAGAAGTTTCGTTTTTCCATACACAAGTAATTTAAATAAAGTTATTTTAAGTCATATAGCTTAGAATAATGATAAATATTTAAGAGGCAAGAAACTAGTAATAAATCTTAGTTGACATTTCTATGCAAAATGAATAATTAAAAAAAATCCTTTTAAAGAAATTCCTGTAACTAATTATAAGTATTTACATTCAAAGAATATACATGTCTCATGGTATAAGTTTCAAAATGCAAGAAATTTATATAAATTCAGAAACATTTTAAAACTTTTACTGACCTCTGTGCAGAAAATTGTGTTCAAAAACTGTAATAATAAACTTAAATATGATTCAGTTGCTACTTACACATTTGTAAAAACTTTATATTTAAATTTCGATTTTAATATCAAGTTCATAATAAAAGTTATAATAAGATCATCAGGCGTGACGTCTACAACATAGTACTACATTAGCAAATTATCTGGTGCGGGGAAGAGGGGATATGTGGGGAAGAGAAAAATTCCTCTCAAAAGATTGAGCAACAGGTGCATACAGATTACTGAACATAGCAACAATTCAACCTTTGAGTGTTTTAAGATATAATTATTGCCCAAAACACTTCTGAACATGGATCTTGATTGCCCCGCTACTAATGTTAAGAAATATATTCAAATTTT
The DNA here is from genome assembly GCA_963932465.1 of Maratus speciosus. NCBI lineage: Eukaryota > Metazoa > Arthropoda > Arachnida > Araneae > Salticidae > Maratus > Maratus speciosus. The sequence goes on from OZ010797.1 coordinate 122,881,616, forward strand.
AATGCTTCAAGCATACATTTCTCCAGTTATGATAAGTCTGAAATTGTACGTCAAACATGGCAAATGAGGTGCGTTCGTACTATAACTAGTTTTATAAACATTGGTATGTTGGTGCAATAGCTGCTGCACTCTTATGCAAAAATGCATGAATACAAAATTTATTATGATTCTATAGATTAAATTCAGTAACACGGAAATAATAGGACTCCATCTTAAATAGGACGTAATCAACATGGCAACCTAGAATCATTACCTATCAAGGGATATCATTGGTTTAATTACGTATGATAGGATTAAATAGAATGAAGAAAACTTTTATTAATATCCTTTTAAGTTTTGATTCTACTTTCATAAAATTTGAAAAGACTCGACAAGACTATATTAAATTTCAAACCATTCGGATGGGTAGTTTTTGCGCTGTTGTATGCGGACAGACGGACAAATGGACAAATGGACGGACCAGACGACGACTATCGGAGCTACGTATTTATATAATTACGAACGTGCCTAAAAATGACTAAATTATAGTAATATCAATAAAATAATCGATTTCATGTTAAAATTTAGCTGCTCAGCGGATAAATGGACTGAAAAATATAAGGAGCAGTTTTAAAAGTCGAAATGTGATTTATCGCAATACTATAGCTGTACAGAAAATTGTGAAACATTTTTTCAAAGAAAATTTTGTGGAAAATAAACTTTGTTCAAAACAGAAGTTACTACTAACTTTTTTCGCCTGTTACATCACCTGTCAGCTCATCGATTTAATCATCGATTACATGATTAAGTTCATATAAACAGATAATAATATATTTGGTAGTCGAAGCAAGGTAATTTTTAAAAAACGAAACCACCTAAAATATAACGATAATAATACAGTAAAGTTTTAAACATTTCTAAATGTAAAAATTTGTTGCAACAAACATTTTTCGGAAGTAGATATCAACGAGTCCCTTTATTATTTCTAAAACTATAACGATTAAATTGCACAAATTCGCAAAGTTATATTTTCTGTAAAACATATCATCATAACAACATGGTATATAGTTGTTCTTTGAAAAGTATAAAATCTATGAATCGCGTGCGAACGTAATTTATATATTGTTATTTACTTAAATAATCGATTTAAGTTAATTAATCGATTATTATAATCTTAAATAATCGTGACAAATTTATTGCAATTATGTACTTGAAAATTCTGTAACGGACAGTTTGTAAAGGAAAAATATAACCTATGTTTTCCACGTAATAATAATATGTATGCTGTTGAATATTTTAAAGCCTGAAGCTTTTTCCGAACAAACTTTTTTCAACAGACATTCAAGAGACATCTGCGTGCTTTTTGTTCTGTTGTTGTTAACAGCGAAATTTATTAAATTGGAGAATCTTCATATTTTTTAGTTCAGCCTAGATAAGTATACAACACTTACAAATATATAAACCTAATAATTTCCTCCACAATATTTTTAAAAATGATGTAGATCAATATAAATGTAAAAATTTACAATTTGAAAGATTTTAACTTAATATTATAATAATAACATACACAGGCTTTGTAAACCCCAAAATTCTGGCTCTCTTAAATCTAAACTTCGTTCGAATTTCGTTGTTTATAAAATTCTTATCGCTTTCATAGACATATCGATTTAACTGAGAAAAAAAATCGCGAAATTTAGTTTATTATTACAAGAAGCGTGTTCTTTTGATGAGTATCAGCTGGAAATTTTTAATTTCTGTCAAATTTTTTATTTTCTTAAACACAATTTTCAAATATTTTTCTAGTTTTTAAATTTAATAAGAATGCTCCTAATTAGCTTATCAATTGGATAATATGCGATATGCTTGATCGTGCTGGTCATTTTTGTTTTAGTTTATTTTTTACTTCGATCATTGAAAGTATCAATTGGCAATCATTAAACCAATATCGTTGTATGTTCATCTATATGAATTTGGCATGAAAAAGTTACGGATAAAGATAAATTATTTGTAATTTCTTTTGAGATTGTATTTGTTGACCTCTTTTGCCGAGTATTTTTTTTTTTTTTTTTTTTTTGTTAAGGTTATAAGGTGATCTAAACAGCTTTTATTAAATTTAAATTATTCCTATGTGCGCTTGTGATTTACCAAATTTTTGCAGATAATTTTTCGGTAAACACTTGCGTTTGATGTCAATTTTTAAAATTATCCAGATCTGATTATTAATAAGTCACCAGAAGCACCAGCTTCAGCGATAAATTTCAAATGTTCTAAAAATTACCGTAAAATGAGGCCTTTAAATCACATTTTTATTTTTTTAGATTTTATTATTATTTTATTTTATTTATTTATTTCTTTTTAATATTTTAGAGGGAAGTTTGAAAATTGGAAAAAAAAATCTACTCTACTGTAGGAAACTCGATTAACTGGGAAATTTGAATATGATCAATATGCTGTTAACCACACATACGGCATCCTCATGTGCTCGTTAGAAACCATCTAGGTAACAAGGATCATACAACCAGCTGACAATAAAAACAAAGATACAGTCAAATCTTGACTTAAAGGTTGCAAAGGGTTCCTTATAAAACTGCGTAAAAGTTACTATTCTAATTTTCAAATAATATCAACCATTAGTAATGTATTATATTTTCCTATTGGGTCATCCAATATGCACTTTTAACAAGGGAAAATTTTTGATAAATGCATTGTTTTTTTTTCTTAAATAGAGCCAGTGACATGGATTTTTCATTTCTCATAAAAGCAATATAATATAAATATCCACCAATATTACGTGAAATTAAATACTTTTCGCTGCATCTACTCCAGAATTAGCTTCAATTAAAATAACTTTCGCGTGTTTATTTTGATTCTAAATGAGATAGATTTTCTTTAATTTTGGGACAGATTTCTTTAATATTCTGCAGTTTACAAACGATAACGCGAAATGCATAATTCGTAGAATGTTTATATGAAAAATTCTGGTTAGGAATCTCATACCAAATTTATGTCCTAAATTCCTTTAATTTTAAACTCTTCATCATTACGCATCGGTCAAAAGGTAAACAACAACAGAGAGAAAAATTGAAAATTCTTGTTGCTAAAAATATATATATATATATATATATTTGAAATTCACCAAAATTATCGTTAAACTGGGGAAAACTACCGTTAAAATAAGGATCATTTAGCCTAGAAATAAATTTAGACTTTTCCAATCGAGAAAAAACTTACCGTTATATTAAAGAAAGTTTTAAATAAATATCATAAACAAAGGTTGTTTTCTTTATTATTCAAATATATTCTATGTATGGATTATAGTGCATATAAGAAAAAAAATTGCTGTTTAATGAAAAATATGTGAATTTGTACTTTCAGAAATATTATTTTTACCATCGATGAGTTTCCATGTGTGCACAATTTAATTAAAAACTTTTTCCCAATGAAAGCGTCCCCAAAACAATGCTGTTTTGGGGCTTCAGTTTTCAAAAAATTTGTCTCCGTTTATATATATATAATAAAAAAAAAAAAAAAAAAAAAAAAAAAAAAAAAAAAAAGGGGGAAAAAAAAAAGCCTATTTAAGCAGAGTGTTTGTTAAATAATTAGTTATATCGATATTGATTGAGCTTAAAATAATAATAAAAAAAGTAAAAACAGCATTTTTCTTAAACTCTTATTTATAAGCAGTTTCGACTTTGGTTTATAAATGGTTTAATCCAAAGAAGCAAGTGGTGGTAAAGCAACAGCAAGGTATGTTGTTTACCATGGTTCGAATCCTGGCCCCGGCTAATTTTTCACTCCAGTTGGGTTTATTGTATTTAATTGTATTTAAAGTCTGTCTTAATATATGTGTGCCTTTAATAATTAAAACAAGTTGGAAATTGCTCGTCAAACGTGGCAAATGAGGTGCGTTCGTACTATAACTAGTTTTATAATTATATTTTGCACCCCATATTGTACTGAATGTATACTTTTTTGCACTTCATAAAGCGCATAGTCTGGTACATCATTAAAATGCACTTCCAATAATTTTTTCCCATTCCCCGTAATGTAACGGAACACTTTTGACTGTCCCTGTAATTAAACTATACATCCGATTTTCCTAAATTTTGAAATAGCTCAACAAAACTTTGCAACAATTATATCTTTAAAATTTCAGACCATTCGAAAGGCTGTAATATCATTAAAATGCACTTGCAATAATTTTCCCCATTCCCCGTAATGTAACGGAACACTTTCGACTGTCCCTGTAATTAAACTATACATCCGATTTTCCTAAAATTTGAAATAGCTCAACAAAACTTTGCAACAATTATATCTTTAAAATTTCGGACCATTCGGAAGGCTGTAATATCATTAAAATGCACTTGCAATAATTTTTCCCATTGGCCGTAATGTAAAGAAAAACTTTTGACTGTCCCTGTAATTAAACTATGCATCCGATTGCCTAAAATTTGAAATGGCTCGACAAAATTTTGCAACAGTTATATCTTTAAAATTTCAGATCATTCGGAAGGCTCTAATATCATTAAAATGCACTTGCAATAATTTTTCTCATTGGCCGTAATGTAAAGAAAAACTTTTGACTGTCCCTGTAATTAAACTATACATCCGATTTTCCTAAAATTTGAAATGGCTCGACAAAATTTTGCAACAGTTATATCTTTAAAATTTCAGATCATTCGGAAGGCTGTAATATCATTAAAATGCACTTGCAATAATTTTTCCCATTGGCCGTAATGTAAAGAAAAACTTTTGACTGTCCCTGTAATTAAACTATACATCCGATTTTCCTAAAATTTGAAATGGCTCGACAAAATTTTGCAACAGTTATATCTTTAAAATTTCAGATCATTCGGAAGGCTCTAATATTATTAAAATGCACTTTCAATAATTTTTCCCATTGGCCGTAATGTAAAGAAAAACTTTTGACTGTCCCTGTAATTAAACTATACATCCGATTTTCATAAAATTTGAAATGGCTCGACAAAATTTTGCAACAATCATATATTTAAAATTTCAGACCATTCGGTTGGGTAGTTTTTGCTCTGTTACATGCGGACAGACGGACGGACGGACAGACGGACGGACAGACGGACGGACGGACTGAACGACGACTATAGGTGCTACGTATTTATATAATTACGAACGCACCTAAAAATGGAATTCAGACGTTAATTTATGTGCTTTAATATATATTGTGGATCGATGAAAAAAGAAATTTATTCATCGTTGTCACGTCATCCTGTGCTATCTGATAGATGGACGGTGACATTCCCCAACTTGGTTTATTAGTGAGAAATTGCCAGGCTAGGACATCGGCCAGGTTAGCTTAACGGTAGAGCAACAGCACGTTATGCTGTCGACCGAGGTTCGATTCCTGGCCCCGGCTAATTTTTCACTCCAGTTGGGTTTATTGCATATAATTGTATTTAAAGTCTGTCTTAATATATGTGTACCTTTAATAATTAATAATCTTTATTTTAGTTTATTTTTTTGTTCAATCTTTGAAAGTATTAAATGGCAATCATAAAATCAATATCTGTGTACCTCATAAATGTGAATTTGGCTTGGAAAAATTACGATATACAGGGTGCTAAAATATTACAAACTTCGAGGGGCGGTAGGGTACACATAGACGACTGGGAATCACATAGGAATGCTGGGTCGAAAATGCCTTCCTGACCCAGTAAGGGCATTGACAGTGTTGCCAGTAGGCTACTTTATATAAATTCAAATTTCTTGATTGGCAGCACTTTTCTGAAATGGTAAACTCTCCCTTCTTTTCGCCTTAATTAATATGTTATTGAATAAAGCGGATTTTACTATTTCAAAAAAACTGGTGCCAATCAAGAAATCTGAATTTAAAAAAAACTAGACCACTGGCAACACTGAGCAATGATAAGGCATCAATTTTTGAAACGTCAAAACGTTTTAATCGTCTGTAATCCAAAGTTGTATTCCACTTAGTTTTAGCAGAAATCCCTTCAGAATGTATTTTAGAGTACTTTGTTTGAGAAAAATTAAAACAATTATCTTTTCGTTTACTCGCAATTAATGCATTTGACTTTTGAAATTAAAAAAAAAAAAAAAAGATCACGATTCACTGCAGTTTCCATTTCATATAAATTTGGGTATCAAATAAAAATACAAAATGTAAGAAAACGTTGCGTGTACCACCAAACCTTGCATATGACTGACAAAGTTGACTGACTGGAAGCAGCACAAAGGATTTAGCGATAGACTGTCGCCTCTCTATTGACCTCGCCTTCTCTTTTCGACCTCCATCAGAGCATATCTGTGCTTGTCGGCATACACCGGTGAAGGTCAGAATGTACAAGAATATAATCAAATATTAGGTCTTTCACTGACGTATTTGGTATGTGTTGACATCACCGGTGAAAGTCGACTTTCTGCAATTTCGGATTTGCACGGTAACATCTATATATAATAGCATATTTTACAATTATATCAACTTATTACTTATACCTGTTTTATTCAGCGTAACACAGTTAAGCTTATTTTTAAAATGTTCGAAATGATCACTATAATTTATTTTATTATTAAAAGTGGTATGCGCAGTGAAACAAAGATATTCAATATTTAAATTTGTATTTATTACAATGGAAGTAATTACAAAAACATGCTTTTTAAATATAATTCGTATTGATTGATATATTAGTGTTTGTATTAAGTGATTTACCATCTGTCACACCTTAATTTATCACTTATCATTAGAAACAATAATAATAGACTTGGATAATGATAATAATAATGCAATTCAAATATTTCTCGGAACTAAGCAACGGAAGTTTTGCAATTTCATTATCAATATGTTAAGCTTCTTCAAATTTATATATAAAAAAGAGAAAACATCGAGAGCAGAATGAGGTATGTTGTAGTCGCCTTCTATTTTCATTTGTCGGATTTATATCCTAGGCGTTTTCAAACGAAGAAACAATATTTTGGACAGAAAAATTAGAAGGTGTCGATTTCAAATGAGTTTCATGTACTGAGATCAGATTTGGGCAAATTTGTAATTGGATTTATCTTCAGTATAATTACAATTTAATTGTATACTTAATTGGTACATTTAATATTTAATATTATTTATAGATAATATTTAATATTATTTATAGATAATATTTAATATTTAATATTTATACATTGTATATTTAATTAGTACATACATTCCAGCACAGAAATTTTGTCAAATATTGGAATGGGGTGTGCTTCCGTCTACAGTGCTGCAAGAATTTTTTATGGCATGTGATTATAACTATACTTAATTACATACGATTAAATTTTATTATATTGCAGATAATTGGGAATGCAAATTTGTCCAACTCTGACTGAGATGTGTACTTTTTCGCATAAATTTTTTCACGTAAATTACATATCATAAGATCTACGTGGAATTTGGTGCAGAACGATTAACACAAAATTTTCGTTATATAATAGTCTCATATACATTTTTAATTTTACTGCAATGTGATATTCTCACAGTGAAACACATAGTGCTATCCCGTGCAGTGCTAATTACAAGAAAATTTCTTATTATTCTCATTTAACAACTGCAAAATTAAAAAAGATTTTGTAATATAAGAATAGGGTGATTACTATTAAATTTTCAAAGCTAATTAGTATCTTCTTTGTATGCGATATCCACTTGTCCTTTCTTTTTTTTTTCATACGATTTGACAATATTTCTACGATAAGAACTAAGAAGGAAATGATGAATCCAAATATTAAAAATATAAACACGGAGCAACATCTGTAAGGGTTAAAATTCTTTTGCTGGTGTCTTTTTCCTCATGTTTCATTTGTCTTGGTAAACGTGATAAAAATGCTCTATCCTTCTTATACTTGAAATACAATCCCGAAGCCATAAATCTATGAACGAACTTGTCTATCAATTTCTTGCAACAAAAGTCTTTTCGGACAGGCATTCCATTCATGCTTTCAAGGAAACGATCTTGAGAGACGAATTTTCGTACTACAGTCAAAATATCAACGGCATCTGTAGTGCCTATCAGAGCGACGTTTGGCTTGTTTCTGTCGTAATAAAAATCGTTATAAACTTTTTTTGCACTTAATTTATTAGTCTGAATGTCTCGTCCAATTATATTTAAATTTTCATCTTTAGATTTCAATAACCTTCCAGGAATAAATGTGTTTCGTCTCGCTACGCAGTGATAGTGACCTTCTTTCACCGCCTTGGCCAACTGTGGCACGTCTTTAACGTGAGTAACAGTTGGAAATGAAAGAAAAGAGAGTATTACGGAATCGAAAGCCAAACAAAGAAACATTGCTCCTACAATCCACGAAAAGACGAGCAACTTCTTTATCACTGATGGCGGTTTTAAAAGAGAACACTGCCTAAACAAAACAGCAAAAACGTGAAGAAAAATTTTATCAAAATAATATCTTCTTTTGAATATTACGTAATATACCAAAGATATTGTAATTAATGTTGAGATGATAGCTATCCAAAGAGGCAATGAAAATGTTTGTAGAATGCCAAAAATCTTTGGTTTATATTCTGGTTTTCGAGTAATGAATGTAACAGTACGAAGATGAAAAGGGAAAGCGAAATCCATTACATCTGTGCTTACTTCATTCATAAACAGTGTATCAATACCAATATCAATTTTTGATTCATTAATCATCCCTATTATTCCTGTCAATGTAACGTTAGGAAATATTCTTCCTACTTCATCTGTGAAAACATAACGAAATCTGTCGAATTTTTTTTTAATATTTTGTCAAATAATCTCCAAGAGTAAATAAAGTTCTAATATATAAATTTCTTTTATCTAAAATGAAAGCTGTTAAATTTTCTCCATATCTATAAGATAAAAAATTCTTGGGAATATATTTTCCAATAACTGCGACTTTACCTGTGTCCATAGTTTTAAGTATTGAATAGGAATTGAAAACATTAACTTTCAATAGATTTATTACGAAAACTAAATTTAAAACTATTTGGCGCTTACTTTATTGTGAATATGCTACAACTGAAAAATAAAAAACTCTTGAAGCGATTTAAATCTGGGTTGTATGTCAGAAATTATAAGCAGAACATTAATTCAGCATGATATTATTCGTAAATATAAATCATTAAAACAAACAAGCTTTAATTATTTCTTATATTGAATAAGGAATAAGATAAAGCAAAAAAAAAAAAAAAAAAAAATCATGATTCTTATATTGAATTAGGAATCAGATAAATTAAAAAAAAAAATGCTTCATGATTTGAATAGGTCTGTATATTTTGTTATACTATAAATACATATATATAATATTTTGTGAAATTCCATTAGTAGAAATCGCTTTCTATTTCAGTGTAAAATTCACGTTTGAAATAACCACATCCTTATAATATTATAAATGTCAATGTGTGTCCGAATGTTTGAATGAAGTCAGCATCTAAACGGATGAATTAATGCTTTTGTATTTTTCTGATATAGATGGATTACAACCCAGAAATGAACATAGGCTATAGTTTATTTAATTTATTGAAATAATTATCTTAATATTTCAAAATTTCATTCTTTTTCATACAGAATCAATTGACATTTTCCCGATAAATTTAACAATCTTTCTTTCTTGTTGCCAAGAAAAACTACATCTGGAATAATAATTTCTCCTCGACAATTAAAAATTAAAATAAAAATAATTCAAAAGAAAATAAATATGACGTCATACTTGAAACAAAAAATGGGGTATTTTTTATTATGCATGAAGGATGAATATCGGTTACGTTAATAAGGGGTTTTCTGCCAAAAATGGTGTCATAATTAGAAGGAAAAAGAATGAAAAAGAATAATATTATTAATAAAGTTATTCGATTGGAAAAATATGACGTCAAATTTGAAATAAAACAGGTATTTCCAAATATTCGTTAAAAATACAATGGGCATCAATATCAGTAACTAATGAAAATAGATAAATAATGACGTCATATCAAAACGAATAACAGAAATATTTTTTACAAATGGACCCTATTCTCGCTTTTGATTCGAGGCTATAAAAGCCGCTATTTTACCAATTGTGACGTCACAGGAATACTGTCCATACTGATTAAAAAATTTGAATGTAAGTTGCATACAAATGAGAGTTTTCTTTTCAAAATTCACGTTATGATTATCAGGAGAAGATATTTTTGGTGGAAAAAGGGGGAATTAAAACGGATTAATATATTTTTTGACGCTATTTCCTCATTAAAATTAAAAAGAATTGAATTTCAATTAGTATAAATGGTGCAAAAACTTGATTAAATTAAATTTTCCAAAATTGAAAACATATTTACACACATCGAAACTTCATGAATGAATTTATTCCACAGAAACAAAAATCGTCTGTCGACATATTGACGCAACCAAGGAGTAAATATAACTTCTGTGCATTTAAGTTGATAGTTATTGCCCACTATTCATACGAATTAAAATTAAAATAAAGACTCCCTTATCAGGAGGCCTTGATTAAAATAATCATATACTATTTTAATTGATTAATTTTAAAAGATGGCAGTTAAAACATGTCACAAAGGCGTTTTTAGTAAAAGCTTTTATCGGTTAAAAATGATGTAATATTTTTTCATGGAAAGCATTAATTTTAATACGAAAACATTAACATAGATTTATTTTAATTTCGTCAAAGCGATGTCGTCTTCATTACACCAGCTTCGAAAGTTAAAACGAAATCTTAAAATAACAATATACTTTTCAGAAATAAAATTTTGTATCAAAAGTCGCATTCTTTGAAAATGAAATTTTAGCTTACATTTTAAATACATTTTCTTACATGAAATTTAGTATATTTAATAAAAATAATTTTTCAATGTTTTTCTAAATGTACAATAATATTGGATTTCATTAATCGGTTTCCCTTTTTTTTAAATAAATTAAAATGCATAGTTTTAAATGATTCACGAAGTGTAAGAATATATATATATATTTATTTATTTCGACAAGTAACATTCCGTAGGAAAAACTAACCTAATGTCGTCATATTTTAAATCATGAAACTAATGCCAGGCGGACGTCTTTTTGCACGCTTTTTTCCTCACGTATATGCCGCTAGTATTGTGTAGGGATAATACGCAAGGCAAAAAGCGTGCAAAAGACATTCGTCTGACATTAGTCTTAGCTGCTTTTCTTTCAGAAAATATTAGCATTTTATAGCAGTTTTTATACAAAATGGCGTGATTTGCACAGAATTTAAAATCGCAAATATATAAGTTTAACATCCTTTTACAGTACAATCTCCCATAACACTGGTTTCAATAAAATTTAATAAATGGCACAGGAAAGTCAACTTAAAAAGTTTAGCAAGTAATTTCAATTTGAGATTAGGCTTTACATGTGACTTCATTTACGTGTAAAAAAGAGCCAAAACCTTAACTAAGCAACAAATTTGCCTTTCACTTCACATCCCTCTAATGTATAAAGGCACCGTGTTTATCGAAAAGCGCAAAGGAAGAAGGGAAATTTTCTTTAGATTTTAAATTATCGAAATCTATAGTTAAAAATCTCTCTGAAACACAATCTATCACTGTTACCCCATTGGAGCATATTCCTGCAAATTTCAAAGCTTTCATAAGCCAAAATTGCAGCACACAATAGATATGAAAATGTTTATTCATAATTGTGGTGCTTTTACATAAATCGATTTATTCCTCGAAAGCAATAAGTTAACTCTATTGCTTTAACAATAAGTATTTAGGCTCAAGAGACTTTGGAGCGTGATAAACATTTTGATATTATTGGTAGATCTAGAGCTCATAAAAGTGTGGTACCGTGAAATTAAAATATAATAAATATTTGAAAGTTAAAGATATTTCCCGTGCTCTTATTATTTATTTTTGAACTTTGATTATTTTTTTACTTTGAACTTTGATTATTTTATCACCACGTTTGATTATTTTTTTAATACCATTTATCTTTTTTTTTCTCTTCCAAAATGTGATTTTTTGGAATATAACCTTATAATGGTGCATGTTGATTTTTCGCTTATTCTAATCATATCAAAGTCACGTCTGAAGTGACCTACTAATAACCACTGTCCTTTAAAATTCTTTATTAATATATATCTTTAAATAATATTTTTTGTCTCGAAAACATAAAATAAATCATTATCCTTGAACGGAATAAATATAAAATAGAATAAATATAAATAATAAAATAGAATAACAGAGATGTAAATTTATTCCTCATTTAATCTTAGAAAAGGTGTATGAAATTTCATGCTCACAAAAGAAATTTAAATGGTCCTATATACATAAACAAAAATAAGCAAATTGGGATCATCAGAAGCGTTTCTACTATAAAATGTGATAAAAGGTTAATTATATATGCTTTTAAATATCGAAATTTTTTGCTTAATTGATGAATTTCTTCTTTTTTAAATGTTACGCGAACGCAGTCACGGGTAACAGCTAGTAATATTATAAATGTCAATGTGTGTCCGAATGTTTGAATGAAGTGAACATCAAAACGGATGAATTAATGCTTTTGTATCTTTGCATATAGATGGATTATGAAACGGAAAAGAACATAGGCTATGTTTTATTTATTTTGTCCAAATATTTCACTTAATAATTCAAAATTTCATACTTTTTCATACAGAATCAATTGACATTTTCCCGATAAAATTTGACCATTTTTTTCCCGTTGCCAAGAAATTCTAAATCTGGAATAATAATTTTTCCTCTATAATTAATTAAAAATTAAAATAAAAAGAATTCAAAAGAAAATAATTATGACGTCATATTTGAAAAGAAAAAAATGGGGTATTTTTTATTATACATGAAGGATGAATATCGGTTACGTTAATAAGGGGTTTTCTGCCAAAAATGGAGTCTTAATTAGAAGGGGAAAGAACGAAAAAGTATCAGATTATTAATAAAGTTATTCGCTTGGAAAAATATGACGTCATATTTGAAATAAAACAGATATTTCCATGTATTCGTTAAAAATGCAAGGGACATGAATATCAGTAAATAATGAAAATAGATAAATAATGACGTCATATTTAAACGAATAACAGAAATATTTTTTTACTAATGGACTCTATTCTCGCTTTCAGTTCGAGGCTATAAAACAACCATTTTACTAATTGTGACGTCAAAGGAATACTGTCCATACTGATTAAAGAGATTGAATATAAGTTACAAACAAATGAGAGTTTTATTTCAAAATTCGTGCTATGATTATAAGGAGAACATATTTTTGGTTGCAGAAGGGGAAATTAAAATGAATTAATATATTTTTTGACGCTATTTCCTCATTGAAATTAAAAAGAATTGAATTTTTCAATTAGTATAAATGGTACAAGAACATGATTAAAGTAAATTTCCCAAAACTGAAAACATATTTACACACATCGAAGCTTCATGAATGAATTTATTCCACAGAAGTTAAAATCGTCTGCGAACATACTGACATTTAGAACCAAGGATGTAAATATATCTTCTGTACATTTAAGTGGATAGTTATTGCCCACTATTCATAAGAATTAAGTTTAAAAAAATCATACACTATTTTAAAAGATGGCAGTTAAAACATGTCACAAAAGCGATTTTAGGAAAAGCTTTATCGGGTAAAAATGATGTGATATTTTTTCATGGAAAGCTTAAATTTTAATACGAAAACATTAACATATATTTATTTCAATTTCGTCAAAGCGATGTCGTTTTCATTACACCAGCTTCGAAAAATAAAACGAAATTTTAAAATAATAATATACCTTTTAGAAATAAAATTTTGCACCAAAAGTCGCATTATTTCAAAATGAAATTTTAGCTTACATTTTAAATATATTTTGTTACTTGAAATTTGGTATATTTAATAAAAATAATGTTTCAATGTTTTTCTAAATGTACAATAATATTGGATTTCATTAATCGATTCTATGTTTTAAACAAATTGAAATGCATAGTTTTAAATTATTCATGAAGTGAAAGAATATATATATTTTTTTATTTCGATAAGTATCATTCCGTAAGAAAAAGAAACCTAGTGAAAGAGCCGTCATATTTGAAATCATTAGCTGCTTTTCTTTCAGAAAATGTTAGCATTTTATAGCAGTTATACAAAATGGCGTAATTTGCTAAGAACTTAACAATAGCAAATACATAAGTTTAACACCCATTTACTGTACAATCTCCAGGAACATTGGTTTCAATAAAATTTAATAAATGGCACATCAAAGTCGACTTAAAAAAATTTAGCAATTAATTTTAATTTGAGATTAGGCTTTACATGTGACATCATTTACGTGTAAAAAAGAGCCAAAACTACTAATTAAGCAATAAATTTGTCTTTTGCCTCAGATCCCTCTATTTTTCAAAGGCATCGTGATTATCGAAAAGGGCAAATGAAGAAGGGAAATTTTCTTTCGATTTTAAAATATTGAAATCTATAGTTAAAAATCTCTATGAAGCACAATCTCTGCCCCCATTGAAGCATATTCCTCCAAATTTCAAAGCTTTCGAAAGCCAAAATTGCAGCACAACGTTAGATATGAAAATGTTTATTCATAATTGGGGTGCTTTTCCATAAATAGATTTATTCCGCGAAAGGAATAAGCAAATATATTGCTTAAATAATAAGTATTTAGGCTCAAGAGTCTTCAGAGCATGATAAATAGTTTTATATTATTGGTAGATCTACAGTTGATAAAAGTGTGGTATCGTGAAATTAAAGTGTAATAAATATTTGAAAGTTAAATATATTTCTCGTACTCTTATTATTTATTTTTGAACATTGATGCTTCACCACGTTTGATTATTATTTTTTAATACCATTTATCTTTTTTTTCTTCCAAGATGTGATTTTTTGGAATATAAACATAATGTTTCATGTTGATTTTTCGATTATTCTAATCTTATCATTGTCACGTCTGAAGTGACCTGTTAATAACACATTTCCTTTAAAAATATTTACTAATATATTTCTTTAAATAATACTCGTTGTCTCGAAAACACAAATTAAATCAATATCCTTGAGCGGAATAAATATAAAATAGAATAAATATAAATAATAAAGTAGGATAACAGAGATGTAAATTTATTCCTCATTTAATTATAGAAAAGGTGTATGAAATTTCATGCTCACGAAAGAAATTTAAATGATCCTATATATATATATATATATATATATATATATATATAAATAAGCAAATTAGGATCATCAATTGCGTTTCTACTATAAAATGTGATAAAAGGTTCATTATATATATGTGCTTTTAATTATAGAAATTTTTTGCTTAATTGGTGAATTTCTTCTTTTTTAAATGTTACGTGAACGCAGTATAGGGTAACAGCTAGTACTATATATTCGTGTGGTGGGTGTTAGTTTAATAAAAGAAGAGTTATACACGTATGAATCAATTACAATCACATTTAAATTAAACCTAAATATTTACCATTTTGTACGCTTTAAATGTTAGGAATTATTTAAGCTTGCAATTTATTGATTTATTCCTTTTAATTGCTGCACATATGTTCTTTACAATAAAAGCCGGTTTAAAAGAGATTTTTTCGAAAAGAATTGTTCAAATTAGAAAGAAAAAAATTACATCTTCTCAAACAAGTTTTTGATCGTAAAATCCAAATTAAAATACATACCAGTTTTTGGATTCTTATTTCCGGATTAATTTATCGATTTTATCCTCTTTAATTGTATCTTGTTTCTTTAAATTTAATAGAAATAACAGTTTTCACAGACTATTTGTCTGTCACTCAAGATAAATTTATAAACTGATATTCTTGTTGATAGTAGATTTTCAATCTATTTCAGCTGATACAATAATGTAATAAAAAACTACAGTATGAAATTTTTCAAACGGGATCAAAATGTTTAAAGATTTATCCTTTTATGTATGTGTTATTTTATACTGAGATTTCAATTTTAAAAGGAAAGGTTTATTTAGATTAGTATGCGCCACAATCAGGTTAGTTGTTTAAAAAGATTTACTGTAAGTATCCCGTAATTTAGCAAACTTCAGATCTATTCTTGGAAAATAAAATTAAAGATAATATTATTTTCTGAATAATAATTAACTACCTGTACGTTAGCTAAATAAAAGTATGAGAAAATTAAATTTAAGAAATTTACTTTATATACCATCAATTAACATCCAAAAAATCTTCATTTAAGTAAGATTCTATGAACGGCAGATTAACCTAAGGTCACAGCGATATTTGAAACATTTGTCATTCTGTCAGAATTTCATAGAATAGGATAATTTGAAACTGCAATAATAATTCTTCCCTTAAATAGTATTTAGTTTTTGCAATTTATATCGATCTTATAATAGTATTTCTTCTTAAAACATCTATTTGGTACATAATAGTTCACTGTGCATGTCCTCTATTACGTACTATTGTACGGATATTTCACTGGCACAAAATTATGGATAAAATAAGGGGAGGAGGAGTTAAAACTCCTCGCAGATATTTGAACTTATTTTATTATGAACATGAAGTATTGCAGTTGTGGAAATTTAATGCTTTTAAAGTGCAATCATTGTTCAATGCATACAATGGGTCTCAATCTTGGTTGTACAACTGAGTTGATTTCTGATGATAAATTTACAATCTCCTTAGATTTCTCCAATCAATAGAATTGAACTAAATTTAAAACGTAACTTGGGGAGCAATTATAAATGTTCACAGTCAAGGAATGTATAAGCAATTTTTTATTTATATTCACCACTAGATTATATATAGTTATTTTAATTCATATATCAATGATAAAAGTCAACACTTAAGATTCAAAAAACTTATAAGAGAATACTTTCCCATTCAAAACGAATAACTTAACCCCTTAATTGTCGCTCCCGAGATATTTTCGGGCTGTGCCTTTTACTCAAATTGTTTGATTCCCACCAGTATTATAAAATAGTGAAATTGGCTATATTTTAGTATCGTTTTTACTTAAATACTTTACTTAAATAAGGTGAATATTTCTTTTTCATAAAAGTGGTGCCAATAAGCAATTTGAATTATTAAACCGTAATTTAATTCGAGCGTTAAGGGGTTAATGTACAGTAATTTTAAACATTTTTTAAAAAGAATTATAATTATAATTCTTTCAAGAAACATACTTTTCTGATGGTATACGTTTCTACACAACAAATTTATGTAAGTTCAGGAACATTTTAAAACTGTTGATGAACTCCACCCAACTCATAGGAAAATAGCGTTAAAAACTGAAAGAAGCAGATTAAGTAGGATTCAGATGCAAATATTCTTAGCTATTTATAATATTTTGAGTTTAAAATTCGATTTTAAAATAATAGTTTATTGCGCATGACTTCTGCAAAATAATACATTGGTTGATTAACTGGTGCAGCAGTATGGATATGGAGGTGACCGGAAAGAGGGGAGATAAGACTCCTCCCAGGATATTAGTTCCATATGTATATAAATTACCAAAAGTGTCAAAATGGGAAGATTTTATACTTTTTTATATATAATTTTTGGTAATTTGGGAAAAATAAAATTATAAATGGGTGTTTATAAGGTATAATCATATCAAGTAAGTAATCGGTTTCATGTTTAAATTTAGCAACCCAGCGAATAATCTGCTTTAAAATTATGAGGGGCATCTTTAAAAGATTAAATATCACCAAAGGTAACACCAGAGTTATAGGGAAAACTGATAATATTTTGAAAACTAAAACTTTGTTGAAAACAAGCTTTTATGATATCATAAATTTTCTCCAACTTTTTCCGATCGTTATAATACTTGTAGTCAATCCGTTTATTTAATAATCGACCACACGGTTAAATTCATTTACATAAAAAATTACTCCTCTTGTAGTTGATAAAGGATAATATAAAAAAATTGAAATATCACATACAACATGGCGATAATAATATAATTAAGTATATAGTTTACACATGCTTTAAAATAAATTTTTGCTCTAACAAACTTTTATTCGAATGTGGCCATCAATGTACTGTTTCATTCTTTTCGAAAAAATAACCATGATATTGGATGAATTCGTACAATTGTATTTTCAATAAAACATATCATAACAACATAGCGCATATTCGTTTTAAAAAATTATATTCCTTTGCAAGCGTGCGATTTAAAAGTATTTACTTTCATTGGCCTCAATAATCGATTGTGTACTCAAATTTGACGGAATTACTTATTTGAAATTTCTATAACAGACAGTTTGTAAAGTGAAAACATAACTTAAAATCACACTTGAATGTAATGACAACATAAATATGTATTGCTGATATTTTTTTAAGTCTGAAGTTTTTTCAGAACAACTTTTAAAATAGCAATTTTCAAATAGATTTACATGGTTTTTGGTCCACATCTGAGTTCTCAATATTAAAATACATAACAAGTTTTGGAATTTTTTTCTGTTTAGCTTTACAGGTTAATCTATCACTTTTATCTTCTTTAACTGCGTTTTTTTGTTTCTTCAAATTTATAGGAAATAACACTTTTCAAAGCCTATTTGCCTTTCTTTACACTCAAGATAAATTTAAAGACTGTTATACATGTTGATAGTAGGTATTCATAATGCACATACAAATATTCAACTACATGAGCAACTAAAATATTGTGCACCAAACTTTTTATTATTTTCAACATTATAATAACAGCATTATTTTAGAACATATTTGAGCAGTTTACACTTATATATTACACTTTTATATTAAAAGTCAAATTCGTAATACTTACACTGAAGAATGATTATCTGCCTTTAAGTCAAGAATCTTAAGAACCTTATGTACATTTACAGATGTTCATTATACTTAACAAAATCGAAATAACTGAATCATAACTTTTGATACACAAAATATCTTCGAATTCATCTAATTTCACTGAAGTTCCAAATAATGAAAATTAAAACTTTTAAGAATGTTCTCAATCTTTCGAATGACTGATACGCTTTAAGGGAGATAGCTCTTCACTCACTTAAAAACACCCACTCACCAAGGTTGTTTTCGAATTACTCGTTTAAATTTGAATACAGTATAACTTCAAAAATTCGGCACCATCGGGACCCAGACTATGCCGGATTTTTGAAGGAATATCAAAAGAGTAACTAGGAATATCAAAAGTAGTATTATATATTCTTAATGCTGCCTTTAGCCATACTTTAATTCATTATTAAATGATAATTTGTAAGAAAACGAGAAAATTAAATATATATATATATATATAAACTTACCTTAATTGATATTTTCTATGTTACAGGAAAAAAATGTAATAAAGAGTGAAATTATTTCTTCTTTTGTAATTTCGGAAACATCGATGTCAACTTTGTTTGCTTCCGTTTTTTTGGCCGTTCTTTAACAAGTTTTTTTTTTCGTAATGTATACAAAAGATGAATCTCTATTTGGGAAATGCAATCTTGTTTCTCTAAAGCAGATATTAATTCTAAAGTCAAATTTATGTATTTTTCTAGTGACATCTTTTCTTCTTCCCAAAAGATATTTGAAGTTGTTCATCCTCTTCTTCTGAACTGCTACCTGCATTATCGGCGGTTCTATTTAGCACAGCGTGAGCGATCTTGCTATCCGTTAAATTGTTCGTTGTTGATGCATTTTCGTCAATGCCTAGCCAATCATCTATATATCTTTTTTTCAACACTTAATGCATTTTCAGATTTCGTACAATCAGATTTCGTACAGATCGTACAATCAGGTCACAAGCCCGATCATAACTAATTGGATCCCTGGGCAAAGATAAATTAGGAGGACCCATTCGAACTGCTGCAACATTATTCAAATGGAACTGATTGTGAGTCATATGTCTAATGCATAAACAATATTTTCGGTCCTTAGATTTTAAATAGAAGAAAATATTTAGCTCCGTCAAGCCTAAAATTAAATACCTTATTTAATAAAAGTACTCTTTTTTCCTTAGTACAGAACAAAACTCTTTTATATAACTTTAGCAACTTGTTATATTACTTTAAGATTAATCCAATAATTTCAACACATGGAAGAGTGTCAAATATTCTAACATATAAATATGAGTTAATCAAGTTACTTTCTTTTACACATTTTTCAATTCCTATTATTAGTTCACAATCTTCCTATATATATATATATATATGTTCAAATTTAACATGTTCAAATTTTCAATCGTTAATAAAATACTGGCGATATATGGCCGAATTTGGCGAACAAAATGAGTCACCAAAAGTGACGCCAACTTGGCGATATCTCTAATATTTCGCCAAATTCCCATAGACTTCCATTGTAAAACAATAGGGTTTACTGGCTTATAGAAAATCAACAAATTGAGATATTGTAATGACACAAAAACTAATATTAGCTTAAGGGATTATATAACTTTTTCTTTGATGACCTAAGTAGGAATTGACTTTAAAAAACAAAATTTTTATATTACTTGTTAAGTTGTACTACACACAACATAATATCCAATAAAATACATTCTACTTCACAAGTAGAAAGTGTTTTTTCAATAAATCTAAAATGATGGCAATTTTGGAGTTTTTCATATTTACCTCAAATTTAAAATAACATGAAAGAAAAATCATGCGTTAACCATAGATTATGAAACACTTTCCAACACTTCCTGAATGCTTTAACAAAACTTCGTTATTTAGGGAAATAAGGTAAATAAGATAACTAAGTAAACATTATATAAAACGCATAAAACATTTGAAAAACTGATTTCAGTAGTTACCGTCCCTAGACAAATATGTATTCCAATTCTTTTGAACAACCCTGTATTTGATCTGTAGGTTGATATATATATTATATAATGGGGAAATTTAGTTTAGCAAGAAAATGCATAACGGGTTGAAATTCATCTTTCAGCAATTTATACTAATAGATAGAAACATACTTGAATTCTCTTGTACAGCCCTGTAGTTTACCTAGTACCTTTATTACATCCCACTATTTAGCTAAAATTTAATTCAAACTAAGACACTCTTAAAGCTACTGAAATTACATTTCCAGAAATTATCACCCATAGACGGCCATGTATCCAACTTTTTGCGTGGCCCTGTATATCATTTTATCTATATTCTACAAATATTTCTTAGTAAACTAAATTCAGTTCATCGTAAAAATACATAACTCCTTTAAAACCCACCTTTAAGCAATTTATGCCAATACTCAGTAACCTTTACGAATTCATTTCTGCAGCCCTGTATGTGAACAATAGCATTTATACGCACTTTATAGTATGCATAAATATAGTGAAAAAAGCGCATATCATAATTAAAAATGCATTTCGAGCAATCATTACTAATATACAGTAATTGGGATACAATATAGTATCTGAAATCTTTTCAAATACACCGCAAACAATTCCCCCTATAGCATTATGAACAGAATTCTTTTGTGTGGCCCTGTAAATGAACAATAACTATTCTTTGCACCGCATATTCAACAGAATGCATATTTAGTGGACTTCATAAATGAATATCAATTTTACTTTGTTTGAAAGAGTCTAACACCATTAAAAGTCATTTGAAACGTTTTTTTTTTCCATTGGTCGTATTGTAACGGAAAACATTTGAATGTCCCTGTAAATGAGCTAAACATGCTACAAACTTCATTTGAAATAGGTAACGTGCTATAGTAAGGCACTAACATCCAAAAATTTCAGAATGATCCGAGCATATTTATGAGAGTTAGAGTGTGGACAGATGGCCAGACGGACAGACAAACTGAAGTCCTAAACACTTTTCAACTTTGTTAGAAAATGTTAAAAAACGTTGAAGACGGAAGAAAATTTATCTTATGACAATTAGAACTGACTATTTTCAACCACCAAAGTTTAGATATGATTTAAGTTAATTGCTAATACAATCTATTAACCGTTTGCACTCGAGGGTTCCGGAGCGGATCCATTTAAAATTTGTCTTCAAGCTCGAGGGCTCCGCTATGCAGATAGTACAGATAATTTTGTGATACCATGTAATCTTGGCTTTTCTAGACAGGTATCACAAAATTATTTGCATTGTCTCCGTAGCGGAGCCCTCCAGTTTGAAGACAAATTTTTAAATGGCTCCGCTCCGGAGCCCTCGCGTGCAAAAGGTTAAAATCAATACATTATTTATTATTTAATAGTGGTTGAAATTAGCTTTGCGAAAGCATTGAGCTTTGTGAGTTCAAAATGAAATTTGTTTTTCAGAAAGTTTAGTAGAATCTTTTGAAAAATGAAATTTGTATTTTGTGTTTGAAAATTTTCAGAGTTGGAATTGGAAAAAAAAAAAAAATATTTTATAAATCAATATATAGATTTGGGGGACCCTGAGGTACGGGGCTCATGGGCAAAGTCCCGATTTACCCATGCGATAATAAGGGCCAGTCAGCTCATAAATTGTGACTTTTTCACTGGAAATGTGAAAGCCTGAAAATTCTTCCTCATCATTGATGTTGCCGTTGCCGAAAATTCATTCCGGCCATATATTGTGCTATGCATTCGCCAACGTTGCCCATAAAGTTGTTCCCTTGCAAAGCAACTGTGCAGCTTCCAGAAAATTTGTTCATAAAATAATCGCCTCTGACAAATGAAGAAAAAGTCATTTCAAGAAAAAAGTCAAGTTTTCATTTTTACTTTCAATCTTTATGTTTTTAATTCATAAAGAATTGCTATTTTTCTTCTCCCATAACTTGAAAGTGTAAAAGAAAAAGGTATGGAAAAGATGTAATTGATGCCGTATTTTTGAAGTTGTTTGATTTCTGAATACCGGAATTTTGAAGTCACATTGTATTTTCAAACGATTTTTTTTTTGCATAAGATAGCTTAGATCAATCTCTAATAGGACCATTTTGTATAGTTTCGATTTTGGTTGCAAAATTTTTTTTTTTTTTTATAACGGTACTTTCACTTTTGAAACAGGTTCCGAAAGTAAAGACACCTTTATTAAAAAAATCTGCAACCGAAATCGAGAAAGTAAAGAATAGCCATATTAGATATCGACCTCACCCTATCCTATGCAAAAAAATCGTTTGAAAATATTCAAATTTAAACGAGAAATTCGAAAACAAACAACCCATAGGTTTTGTATTAGTGAGCGGTTATTTTCAAGGACGTGAAGAGCCCCCTTAAATTTAAATGATGTTAACACTTCAAGCATGATATACTTCAGTTAAATCAGTTTCTAGAACATTAATTTAAGTGAGGACGATCCGAACTATCTTTATTAAAGCAAGGTTCTATGTACTTCAGATTACGGCAAACTCCCAACACGAATTAAGGTATTCAATTTTTAAAAAAGGGTTTTCCACATGTTTTTTCTTTGTGTGTGTGGGTGCACCGGTTAGTATATTCTGTAATCCGGGAAGTTTTGATTCCATTCTGTTGTTTTAATAAAAAGACTAGAAAAAAGGGAACTTTAAAATAGGAAACTCTTAGAAATGGAAATTATATATCTTCTTCATTTTTAGTAACAAAACATCTGATATTTTTGTTTGTTCAAAAAACACTATTACCAGAAATTATAGCACACTCCGATTATGGAAAATTTCCCAATTTCAAAGGGCATTTGTTATTAGGTTTTAGTGAAGTCCACATTAGTAAAGTGCGAACTAAACCACGATAAAATAATAATAATTTTCAATAGAATGTATTTCTTAGTTAAGATATATCATACTTTACTTATACGTGCGTTATTTTTTGTTTCAATTTCAATTTAA
This sequence comes from Maratus speciosus, assembly GCA_963932465.1. NCBI lineage: Eukaryota > Metazoa > Arthropoda > Arachnida > Araneae > Salticidae > Maratus > Maratus speciosus. Next base: position 122,905,254 of record OZ010797.1, read on the forward strand.
AAAAATGTATATTGCATGCAAATTGGAAAGTAATGTAAAAAAAGGGGTAAATAGCTCGATTATGGAAACGTGACGATCAAAAGTGCAAGAAAAATTATAAAGAGAATGCCAATTGAAAATCTTACAAACATGCAAAATTTATTAACATACCTGAGAAGCAAGTATATATATATTTATTTTGTATATAAGAAATATAAAATCGGTAGTGACACCACTCGACTTTAAGAACACTGGGGTATGTGACCAAATAATAAAGTTATAAATTTTTGACAGAATAGATTTGGCTAAATTTGAAAGCTGGACCTTTCGTTATGGAACAGGAGGTGTTACCTCAAAGCCTCTAATGATTGATTACATCACCGCCATCTTTATCACTTATGCACTGGCACATTTCGTTGTGGATTTTTCTTATACACCATTAAAAAGAAATACAAACATTTATTCATCTAGGAAAGTTAATTTTATCGCGAAGGAAAATGTTCAGTAACTTCTTAGGAAATACCCACGATTTAGAAAAGGGTTCTGTATCTTTAGAAGCCCAGAAACTGATATACTTTCGTGATTTACAGGATGCTAGCTATTCTCAAGTAAATATTTTCAGGTTCAACAAACATATTTTACAAAGGAGCTGTACATATATAACGCTATCAACTTTTTAGCATTTTTGGACCCACTCCCCCCCCCCTTACGATATCATTCTTCGACCCCCTCACCGTAATGATATCGTTATCAATGTCTGAAAGATCTTTGATTTATGGATGTTATTTCTTTTGTTTGGAGTGATATATAAATAGGATTACATTTATTTTTCGTATACTTTATTGATTTAAGAAAACTCAATAAAATATCACTGTATATATGAAATAACTTTATATCGAATAACACTTAAAAGGAATAGTTACTATTTAAAAGTATTTAATAATATCTTTTTGTTACAAAATGCATTCAACAGTAATAATGTCTTCTAGCACTTGTCCCTACACGAGGGGGGAGGGGATGCAGATAGAACTTCTTATCAACAAAACAGGTAGACAACATTATCATTCATTTACTAGTAAAAAAAAGTATCATTTTACAGATACTTCGCATATGGTTTCTCGAACAGCGTGTTACATATATGCATGCACATATGACAGAAGTATAGGAATGCCAAATGTTGGAGTATTCCGTATTTTAAAATTAAATAGATTTATAATCATTTTATGATTGTTAGTATAACTTTGTATTTTCATAAAAATGGTTAACAGATTTAAAAAAAGATGACGTGCTATTTTGATGTAAAGATAAAGTTATAAATAAAAAGGGAAAATTTTGGTTGGATCAAAACTGATGAAGAAATCAAAAGAAATACCCCCCTTCCCCCTAGAGATATCATGCGATATCATGTGCCAGACCTCCCCCCCCCCCTAAAATGTAAACATTATATATGCTCAGCCTTAAACAAGCATGGTAAATTAACTAACATTAACATCAAATTAATATTATTTTGTTACTATTGCAACTATAAATTAGATTTCGCAGCTGAAAATATTTACTTGAGAATGAATAGCCTCCGGAAAACCTAGATTATGGGTTGAGGAATAGTGCTGCTAGTTGTCCCGATTTACGTGGGATATCCCCATTTTGAGGGTCTCCAACACCTGTCTCGCGTAACCACGGCGCGGGACGCCAAAATTCTAGATTTTTCAGGATGCATTACTTCTTTAAACCCCTTGAGGGGCGGTGGGATTATATCCCACTTAAGTTTAATCAAGATTTGCACCAGAAACTTTTAATTAAATTTTACTTTTCTAAGTTTGGTAGAAAAAAGGTGCAAAATTGCTTTTCCTTATTTTGGAATAAATTTTTGGGGAAATTCCAGTGGGTATTCAACATTACCGAAACATAATTAATTGTCCCGGAAAAGGTTAAATTCCTTTTAGCACCATGCTGTTCGTCAGTCTGCATCAAGTGAAACTTAATACAGTAAAACTTGTGAAGACAGAAACTAAGTATAACGAAAAAATTTTGTAGTTCCTTCCAGAGAAATGGCTTACAAATCTACTTACCTAGTCGGAAAACTGTCTAAAATGGATTTTTTGCGGTTTCTATCAATTTCGTTGTTACAAGTTTATTATATTTTGTTCGGTAAACCCTGTGTAAATGGAATCTTTTTATAACAGAATTCTATTTTAAAAGTAAAAATTTCATTGTCCGAATGATAGAAATATTATACAGTTATACTTGTTAAAATGGAATTTTGTTTCAGTCCCACGTCAATCCACTTTTACAGGTTTTACTGCATAAGATGTTATGTTTATTTAGTATAGTAAAATCTGTTAAGACGAAATTGCAAGCGACAAGGGAAAAATTCCGTTTTAAACAGCTTTTCGTACTAGTTTGTATAAATGTATGATATTCCTACCATAGGGAAAATGAAACCTTTACTTTTAAGAACACAATTCCGTTATAGACAAGTTCTGTTTTCACGGGGTTTTTCTGTATTTTTATATACCGCTTTTCGTGTATCTCTGTCCCGTTTTCATGGGGTTTACTGTATTTTTATGTACCGCTTTTCGTGTATCTCTGTTCCGTTTTCTGTGACGATACATTGCAACACTTTTGAGGCAACTGTGACTCAGAAACGTTTCCGAGCATTAAGTGGCGTCAAAAGAAATTTTATTTTTATAAAAGATTCTTTAAATCTCGAAAATATATGTAGGAGTTGTAGTAAGGAGTCGATTTGATTATAAAAAGTTTCTATCTAACTACTAAATATTTAATGTAACTTCTTGATTAAGCATGATATCATGAGACTATTTACAAATGATGACATTCCAATAAACAGGTAAATAAGTGAAATATTAAATCCAGAGGCTAGTAGTAAAGTAATTAAGGGACAACGCCTCAATTATAGAATAAAAATTAACTGTTTAAAGAGTCGTTCTGTCTGTGACACATGCTTCATACCCTCTGCTCGTTTTCCGGGCGCTAGCCAGCCCACAGAAATTTGCGCTTCGCTTGCATTAATTCGCTGCCAGGCCTGGATTCCTCGATCTGCGGTTTTGTTTCGCATCGTATTCTGTAGTGATTCCGGGCACTACATATATTAGTTGTGATTTTTTTTTTTTTGGGGGGGGGGGGAGGTGTTCAAAGATAAAGAATCCTTTTCGGATTCGTGGGTAATTCATAAGAAGTTGTTGTATATTTTTCTTCGTGGTTACATTAACTTCCCTAGATTAAGAAACGTCTTTTTTACAGTGTAGAATCAGTCTCAAAACGGTTTAAAAATGGATTAAATTTCTAATCCGTCAGCAAAGCATTACGGAGATTTGATTTACACAGTTTTTTCAGCAGTGATCTATCACATATTCACCCATTTGAAGATGAATTGGGATTACACTTTAAATGCATTGTTTAACTCAGGTGCTACATGATGTTTTTCAATTTGGTGCTTTCTATGGTCCTTTGGTGAACTATTATATGTCACTTACGTGCGATAACATGCATTTAAGGTCGTGAAGTCTTTATTTTGTTCTGATTTGTTAACACTGGGAAGTTATAACATCTTTTGTTGATACTGATTGCAATGTGCTCAATTGTTATTTTCCCTGTATCTTTATATGGTAGTCCTTATTAATTCTGAGAACTACTAAAAGTATCATAACAATTATTTTATATCATTTAATAGCTGTTGTTGTGCAGTGTAAGCACTTTAAAGTACCTAAGTTTAAAATTCCTTTTCTGAGCAACTTTTGTTATGTAACTCAGGAGTGGCATTATGTCCAAGCGAAACATACATAATATTTTTAGTATTTTTCTAATGGATAATTAAAAAAATAGACTCAAATATATATTTTTCTTTTTCCAGAAAAAAAAATGAAAAATCGGGAATTAAAAGGTTAACATTTAAGAGTCATAACACACCACACAAATAAGAATGACTACAAACCATTCCTTAGAGTATGTGCTGCGAACGTAATTAAACAATATACTTAGTAATAATCTTACTACACTCCAGTGCGTAGATAAAATCTTCCAATACATTTTATCTTCTCTTTCATCTTTCCAGTGCAGAAAAGGACAATTTTATATTTTTCTCAAACAAATGCTTGTACGGCTTTCTCGGTACCTTTTCATCGCAAAGTAAAACAATTTTTTTTCTTGATCTATGGAAATATGATGTAACCAAGAACAAAAATAACCAATAACTTCTTCTGAAATACCCACCATTCTGAACAACATTCATTTTTCTTTGAATATATCAGAAAATAATAGATTTTCGAGATTGAAAGAGGCATTTGTAAAAACAAATTTTCCTTTGCTCCCCGAAATTTTCAAAAACGTTTCCGTGTAGATTTTACAGTGTATTTATTAATCAGTTTTCCCATACCGGAATATAGATCCGGATACTGTAAAATCTCAGGTGAGCATTTTCATGTTCAGGAGGTAACTCTTCGATTTCGCATGGCTGAAAAAGCAATATATCGATCATCCGCGGGGGTCATAACCCTTGGACGACCAACCACAGGTCTTCGAAGAATTGGTTGACTTGTTAGGAATTGTTTTCATGATCTTGAAATTACGGAATGATGAACGCCCAAAAGAAAGAGCAACATTTGTGATTGATCGTCCCGCTTCAATGCATTCGACGCCAATGCTCAGAATCTTCCATTCATACCCACGAAGCCATAGAAACACGCCTGTCTTGAAACGAAATGTTCTAAAGTTCTAAACACATTTTTAACAGCATTTATTTGCAATTCCTATAACTCTTCACAGTGCAGAATTCTTATACGACTGCCTTTTTATCTCACAGGCTATCAAAGCCTGATAGCTAATGTGCCCGCCGGTTCTGTATGTATGTATGTATGTATGTGTGTATGTACGTACGTATGTACGTAACGCCATAACTCTTGATAGAAACATCCGATTTGTTTCAACATTTTTTTCTAGGTTCATTCTGATAAGGCGCTTCCCTGATTAGTTTTGGGGGTTCAGTGGCTAGGTATAAAGGACGGAGGCTAGTGCCCCCCCCTTAATTTAGATAAATGGGTTTTTATGCAGAATTATTCGATTTGCTCCTAATTTGGTATACCGGTTTATTATGTAAAGGAGCTTTCCTGATTAGATTTGGAGGCTCATTAAGTATAAAGGAGGAAAAGGGGGGACCCCCCCCCTTAATTTAGATAATTGTGTTTTACCTGCAGAATTATTCGATTTGTTCCTAATTTGGTATACAGGTTTATTATGTTAAGAAGCTGCCTTGATTAAATTTGGAGGTTCATTAGTTAAGTATGAAGGTGGGGAAAGGGGGGACTAGACCCCCCCCCCGTAATTTAAATAAATGGGTTTTTCATGCAGAGTTATTCTTTGGTATACCGATTTATTATCTTAAGGAATTGCCTTGATTAAATTTGGAGGTTTATTGGTTAAGGAGAAATGGAGGGCCGGGGCTAGTCCCCTCAATTCAGATAAATGGGTTTTTCGTGCTGAATTATTAGATTTGCTTCAAATTTGATATACCAGTTTATTCCGATATGGCGCTTCCTCCATTAGATTTGGAGGTTCATTGGTTAAGCATAAAAGGGGAAAGTGGGGCAAGTTCCCTCCCCTTAATTTAGATAAATGGATTTTCATGCAGAATTATCCAATTTACTTAATTTTATTTTCTGTGTTCATTCTGATAAGGGGCTTTCCTGGTTAGAATTGCAGGTTCATTAGTTAAGTATAAATGGGGGAAGGGTGTTTAGACCCCCATTAATTTAGCGAAATGGTTGTTTTATGCAGGATTCTCTGATTTCCTTCAAATTTAGTATACCGGTTTATTATGTTAAGGAGCTTCCTTGATTAGATTTGGACACTCATTGGTTAAGTATAAAGTGGGGAAACGGAGGCTAATCCCCCTTCATTTATTTTTTGAGGGGCATTATTTTTTTAAATAAGAGTATAACATACAATTAGTAGGACTAGCATGTTAGCTCAATGACATCAGTTTAACTGGGCATTTTTCATTTTATTTGCATATTTCTGGACATGATTTGCTATAACATAACGTATTTGCATACTTCCATCTAACTCCGCGGCGAATTACAACGTCTCCAATTCAGATTGGCATTCGAAAATTAACATTTTCGTCTACGTCCTTAACTTTTGGAAGTGAGTGTATACACACACACACACACAGACACATATATATATATAGCTTTATGGAAATCCTATTTAAAAAAAAACAACGCTTAAAAATAATATAATATGTCTAAGCATTTCTATTTGGATTTTTACAAGCCTCAATAACGTGCTATGTATATCGATGATTTGAAATTTAAAATTACCATGAAACAAATACCGTCAACCGGGGCGCTACTTTGGTCCATGCGGAGTTACTTTGGCCCATCAGAAGTTTTTATTCTTTGTATTGAACAAAAAATAAAAGGTAATTTGGAGTTTTTGCCCTAGAAAAATATTTTATTCACTACTTTAGGGTATTTGAATAGTTAGGAAGTAATTTAATTTTTTTAGTGGCAACACTGGATACGTTTTTAAACGAATGTTTTCGTGTGTAAATTTTAACTCTCCAAACTTTCAATAGTGAAACAATCTGGTTCAGAGCTACAAATAAGGTAAATATCAAAATATTGCCTTTAGTAACCTGTAACCCGTGTGTGATCATAGTTTTTCCTTTAACTTTTTATTTTGACAGGAAATGTTTACGTTTTCATGAAGCTAGCATAAAAACTAGTATTTCCGGGCTACTTTGTGTAAGGCCTTTTTTTGTTCCGAAAATAGACCCAATTACTTAGAAATGCCTTTTATACAACCAAATCTCTTAAAACATGTTTTAAGTAACATTTTTTTTTTTCAAATGTTACTGTAGCAAAATGTTACATTAATTCTTTTTGTTCCAGCTGCTGAAGATAACATGACGAAAACTGTTTCTCGTTTCTTTAATATTAATAATTGGTTTATTGTGTTTAAATGTTAAAAAAAATGTATATGTTAATCGAGTTTGCAGTGTTAATTTATTAGGAAATGCTATTGCAAGGGGGTTTCAACAAAAATGTATTTATTTACGTATGAAATATATTCATTTTATATGAAATTAAGTGAATGGACTAAAGAAGCCCCCATTACTTTGTTCCAAAACTTTAAAAATAGTTAAATAATAAAAAATTAATTTTTAAAACCATACAGTTTGCTTCATTGTTTCATGTTAATTATTTACAACTCCATGTAGCCCCGGTTGACGGTACTTCTAATGATTTCTGATTGCAGGCGATAGGCAAACAAATGGCAATGCTTTCAGCCGTGTTTCTTCGAGCTCCAAAGCGGATCTGACTAGCTCCAACCCAAATTTCAAAATATATATTTTAAACTATTGATATAAACACCGTACAATTTCGGGAAATGTATCACAAAATATGTACAAACGTATGCAGTAGTATACTGACTATTTGACAGCAAAAAGGTTATTTTTCAGAATAAAAATATGTTTCATTATTTTCATATCTTTGAAAAAAATTATATGTGTTTAAAAGGTTATGTGGTTAATAGTTAGTATGTCGTTAATAGCTGTATAATATATTTTGTTTTCATGGAATTAAGAGTAATGTTTTTAAGAAAAATAATATTTTTATATATTCAAAAACTATTTTTCTAAAGAGTACTATTAATATTTAAAAGTAAAAGATTTAAGAGAAAATTGTTAGCTTTTTGTTATCAAAACAACAACTAAGAACATAAAAGAAGAAAAAAAGCGAAAAAAAGCCCTATTGTTTCACTGACATTTAGTCCATGCATATTCCTTTAGATGATTAAATTGCTATCAACCACATGAAAGATTGCTCTTGTATGTACGCACAAACGAAATGCGAGTTGTAAGACTTGAAAAAAAAAGGGGGTGGGGATCTTGAATCATCTGTAAACGCGACACGATTTGTTTTCTAATTGATGATAAATATTCAGATACTACTGAGTGAGCGTATTTTTGATGATTTGATAAGACACTGAAATCTTCCAATGCACTTCTGTAGAATATTTAAAATTAATTAAAAATATTGCCCCCCCCCAAAAAAAAAAAAAAAAAAATTTAAGGAACGTTTTCGCATTTTAAAAATTACCCTAGATTTAAGGAAAGATCACTCCTGTGATCTTTCCCTGATGACGACTGATGGTTCAGTCGAAAGCGCTCGGATTTTAACCATCATATGACTCCAATGTTTCAACATCTTCATTGTTTTTAAAATGTTTTAACATTTGTATTTTAGCACCTATTAAGTAAAGACATATTGTGAATTTGATATTCATATTTCTCATTTATTTTATTAAGGTGAATCTGTCTTTCAACTTGAAATATAGTTTTTCTATATTTATTTAATGGAAATGATCGTCATTTGTATTTTTGAATTCATTCTATTATCAAAATAACTGGAACGCAAATCATTCGATTATCCGCGGCCAAAATGACAATTTACTGTAAGTTAGGCAAAAAAAAAAAAAAATAAATAAAATAAATAAATAAATAAATTACGAGAGTGCAATGTAAAAATAAGAAAATACCCCATTGGTCATAATGGGTAATATCGTAACCTACATTACTTCTTAGGGAACATCTGATTAGTTGGTAACAACTGGATTTTTATTTTTCGCATGGATGCGTAGGGTTAGGGTAAATCACGTTTCCCATTGACTATAAGAATAGCCTAAAAATGTCCACTAGTTCTATAATTGCTCTACAAGCCCCCTTAAGAAGACAGCGATCATGTATGATGTGTAATCAGGGATGGAACCAATATATGTTCAGGTTCACTTTACAATGGATTGTCATTACAAACTAACACTGTACAAGAGTGGCTTCAAGAATTCGAAAAGGTTCTGGAAAGAATTAGCTTTGCAAAAGTAATATGATGTACCTGTGTGTCTAAAGTACTGGTTCCCAATCAGTGAGGCAGGAGCAGACGGCATTTTGCTTTCAGATTAATTAATTCAGCATTAATAAGCAACAGTGTTTGTAAATAAAATAGCTTGTCTCTGGAGAGAAATACACTGATTTTCAAGGAGCAAGTAATGACTTGGTCTCTTTAAAAGTGCATTTAATTTATGAACACAGAAATAAAATAAAATAAAATAAAATTTAAATTAAAATTAGAAACAATATAGCAAGAATTTAAACAATCGAAAAGAAGAAAATATGATAAATCATAATGAAGAAAGTTTGATATAATGTACTTTTTGCACGTAATTTGCTATTTATAGTTGAAAAAGAAACGATTTGCATTATGCGGATTATATGCCACTATACGAAGAAATGAGCGGAATATTTATTAAATAGATATGGAAAGTTACGGTAAAACATGTAAAAATTTTCTGCTAGCAACCAAAACCTTGCCTTACATTGCAAATAAGCTTCCTGAAAAATGAACAGAGACATTCCTGGTGTTTTCTAGGAAGCTTACTTGTAATACATTTCAATAGAACATTCTCGGTAAATTTTTGGTTATTTACAAGAAACATTCCTTGGAAATAATGGGCAACCCAGCTACCCATTTTTATCTAGAAAAGTTTCTGGATTTTATTTACAGTGTTGTGCATGTTTATTTTCTGGCCACAGCCCTTTGCGAAATCAAGAATACGTCATTTTATCATCTCAATGACCAAAATTCAGAATGTGAATTATGCTGATAAAATAATATATCAAACTAGTTCGTATAAGAAAATTTTGAAAGAAAGAATGATTTATTGTCTTATTGCTACACTTGAGACGACAACCAGACATTGATGAGAAGGCAAAGGTATGACTTACGTTAGTCTAACGCAAAATTACTACTATTTCTTATATTATTTTTGATGGGATTCAATCTTTATGTTAGCCCAACGCAGACAATAAACTGTCAAGTATTGATAATAATTTCCTTTAAATAATAATTAATACTATAAACTACGACCTTTTTGTTTCTACATCAACACAAATCATTCGATTATCCACGGCCAAAATGACAATTTACTGTAAGTTAGACATAAGAAAAACAACAACAACAACAACAAAAAAGAACCCACGAGAATGGAATGTAAAAATAAGAAAAATTCCCCATTGGTTGTAATAGGTAATATCGTAACCTACATTTCTTCTTAGGGAACATCTCATTAGTCGGGAACAACTGGATTTTTATTTTTCTCATGGATGCGTAGGGTTAGGGTAAATCACGCTTCCCATTGACTATAAGAATAGCCTAAAAATGTCCACTACTGCTGTAACTGCTTTACAGCCCTCGAAGAAGACAGCAATTATATATGATGTGTAATCACGGATAGAACCAATACATGTTCAGGTTCACTTTGCAATGGACTGTGACTACAAACTAACACTGTACAAGAGTTGCTTCAAGAATTTGAAAAGGTACTGGAATGAATTAGCTTTGTAAAAGGAATATGGTGTAGCTGTGTGTCTAAAGTATTGGTTCCCAATCAGTGAGGTAGGAGAAGATAGCATTTTGCTTTCAGATTAATTAATTCAGCATTAATCAGCAACAGTGTTTGTAAATAAAATAGCTTATATATTCGGGAGAAAAACGCAATGATTTTCAAGGAGAAAGTAATGTTTTGGTGTTTTTAAAAGTGCATTTAATTTATTAACCAACAAATAAAGTAAAATTAAATTAAATTAAAATTAAAATTACAAACATTACTGTATAGTAAGAATTTAATGAATCGAAAAGAAGAAAGTAAGATAAAGTATAATAATGAAAATTTCATATAATGCATTTTTTACATAAAGTTTGCAGAAAAAGAAGCTATTTTCATTATTCGGATTATACGCTACAGAAGATATTCTGATTTATTATTATTTTTATTGTTATTATTATTATTTTACTGTAAAGCCCGATTATAAAACTTTCGAAGAAATGAGCCGAATATTTATTGAATAGATATGAAAAGTTACGGTCAAACATAGGAAATTTTTTTGCTGGCAACCAAAACGTTGCGTTACAGTATAAGTAAGCTTCCTGAAAAATAAACAGAAACATTCCTGAAGTTTTCCAGGAAGATTACTGGTATACGTAATCAGCAAATTTTTACTTAGTTACAAAACACATTCCTTGGAAATAATGGGCAATGCCTATTTTTTCCTAGAAAAGTTCCTGGATTTTATTTAGAGTATTGTGCATCTTTGTTTTCTGGCTACACCGCTTTAAAATCAAGAATACATTTTTTTTATCATCTTAATGATCGAAATTCATAATATGAATTATGCTGATAAAATAATAAATCAAACCAACTCTTTTAAGAAAAATTTGAAAAAAAGAATCATTTATACACTAGAAAAAAGGAATTCCGCTTTTTTAGAATTTAGTGTCGCACCCGATGAAAAAAAAATGTATGAATATAAATATAGATAGTACGAAACATATTTCAGTTTTAGACTTAAAACACACGCTTTTATTTTATATAAAATGACGTCATTCGCATCCGCTGAAGAATTCCACATTTACGATCCAGTCTTAAACAACACCTACAGAAAAGTATGCATAGGACGTCACGATCGCAGAATAATGCACAATTCCATCGAAAAGGGATGTCGTAATTCAAGAAACTGATAAAAAAATCGGCTATTTTATGATTCATATCCCTTCATTTGTTAGTAACATTAATATAGATACTTAAAATTAAATATAGTTTATAATAGCTCCATGTTTTATCAAAAGTAATTTATTTATATTTTTTCAAAATAGCACGCATTTTATTTTTCAGTTATTATGAGAAAATGGCTACAAAAAGATATAATAGTCTATTATTTTCCAACTAGTATTTTTCCTTTACTTTCTACAGAAATGGAGTACTTCAGTTGCCAACATTAAAAATATTCGTTAAAAACTACAAAAAATTAATATCTCAAAAATAAATTGAGTTGCAGTTTTCAAACAAATTGCATTTAAAAGTTCTTTCTTTCCCCATATACGACGGTATAAAAATTGAAATGTGCGATCCTTAGAAGTTAAAAAAATTGCAGTAGAAATTATCCCATACAATGATACATCTGCTTTGTTGTACGGGTGGCTTATATAACGGAACGTTATTTTTAGAGACAAACTGTAACTGCTGGCCGAAAGAAATAGCATATCGGGGCTAATAACAATTTATAGTCTTATTTTTACACTAGCTGATGAGAAACAGACATTGATGATTTCACGCAAAGGCAAAGATACGACTTATGTTAGTCTAACGCAAAAATACTACTATTTCTTATATTCATCTTGATGGAATTAAAGCTTTATGTACAGGGTAATTCCGGGATTTATGCCGCACATTTTCTTGAATTTGAGTCCCATGATGGACATAAAATTAAAATAATCATGCTGTGCTATTTAATGTTAAATATACAACGCATGTAGTGCGACAAAAGAATTCAACACAAATTATTAATATTTTTTAACAATTTTTTTTCTAAAACATTACACTGCGACGCGTCACCCGTACATTCAGGCTGAGATGCCGCACTTGTGCGGTAGTTATGCCGCGCTCGCAATAAGAACAAAAGGTAATTATAAATCAAAATATTTTAAAAAATATTCATATCTGTGTCGGAGTTTCCTCTTAGTCCTCACAACTTCGAAGAAAATCCTTATCATTTATATGCTGCCACCACCGATATGATTACATGATATCGGTCACGCATTGAGAGGATTGTTTAAATGAAAACCAACGCTTTCAATTAACTAAATTAACAGTTTATTTACATACTATTTACACAACAACAAAACACTATTTACACTTACAAACTCGGATATAGATGATCCGGTTCAACATTAAATTGAATACAGTAATTGCTGGCTGTGTACTGTTAAAACTACGTTATCTCACTCTCACTCTATACACGTTAAATTAGCTTTCCGGAGATCAATCTCGATCTCCCAAACATATATACTCTAAGCCTAAGCTCTCCGAGCCTCACTCAATCCTACGCTCTATCTCTACGAGCTATACACAGTGACTACCTTGCGCTTGACGCTCTCGGCTCCAACTGAACCCTATGCTCTATCTAAGAGCTACACACAGCAACTCACCTTGCGCCTTGCACGCCAACTTTCAACTGACTCCCTCAGCAGAAGAGACTGCCTTCCAGCAACCCCTTCCTCCTTCTCAACGTAACCCCTCCGGGGTTTTCTACCGGACTCCCATTCCAAGCTCTTTTCTTCGTTCAAGGAATGCTTTTGTCTCCCCATCTTCCACAGACATCTCAAAAGGTTGGGCACACCCCTCTCCAACTATCTTTTTTCCCCTTCATACCATCTATACATTTTCACCGGCTTAGATCCAGTTTTAGATAAGGAAAGACTGTTATTTTGAAATTCCAGTACACAGCCCATACAATATATAATATATATTAAGACAAAAATAATATAGCACCCCAGTTCTAATAGCAGATGTTTCTCAGAACCTGACAATCTGGACTATAATTAATGATGTAATAACAAAATGAAACTAAATGAGTACAATGAAACGTATTAGTAGATTCAAATTAATAATTGTTGTCTACTTTCACTATTAAAATTATCGACTTATTTTTTTTTTTTACATTTTTTAATTGTTATTTCAGCAACAACGTAACATCAATGTATTAGAAAGGGAAAAGAAAAAAGTAGAGTTGTGCTTACATAATTTATTTGTTAACCCTTTCGAGACCGGTGGCTTTTACACAAATTTTATTCGATTGATACCACTTTTTTAAAAGAAGTTATCTTTACTTGAATAATCATAAAAATGATTTAATTATACAAAGCAAATATTACTTTTCTTTTTTACTGGTGCCTGAAACAAATTTTGTAAGCTCTTTTTGAAGGTGTTTATATGCACCAATGGTCCTAAATGGGTTACGAGATCTGTTTTTTCGACTACAGTCTACAGAAAAAGTGCCGAAAAAGTACAGTCTTTATGTAACTACATTTAAACACATGATGCAACGAAGCCAATTGCACTTCCTTTTTCTTGGAGTAGTTTGCAAAGAATTTCTGCATTACGCGTAATCCAATTTTTCATTATTATGATCTTGACTTGCATCTTTCTTGCATTTCTTACTTTTTACTTTCCCCTTTTCCTCCTTTGGCTTTAGTAAACTTGATAACATGCCTATCATGGTTAATCAGTGCAAAAAGAAAAGGAAAAGTTAATAATACTTAATCATTCCGTACAAAAGAAACTGCGACATGTATACCGGAATAGCAGTGCGGCATGTATCCCATTTTGCATGGTGCAGACGTTGGTCATCATAGTTACCTACCATCGCTAAGGGAATGGCGTAACCATACACACAGTACACTCTACAAACGCTGCACTTAGTTTTGACTTCAAAATCATGCATGCATTTAGTAACTAGTGTATGAAAAGTATTTAAACATAACGTGTTTAAAAGTTTGGACAGTGAAATCATGCACTTACGTCAAATTAAGGATTGTACTTCTACAAGTAAACATCGAAATGGGATTCACGCTATACACTGGTTAAAATAATCTCACTGCGCACCTATACTGTGCGTTTGACGACCATCTATCGATAATTACGAGAAATACAAGGGGTGTGGCATCTATCCCGTATGCGGCGACTCTCCCGGAGTTGTGGGTTTTCAATTTTTTGGCAAAGATAAAGACTGAGGGTTAAATTTTATCGAAAATTGTCAATTGTTTCTCTATGATGATAATGAAATTTTGAATTATTTAGAAAAATATTTGAATAAAATAAATAAACGTAGCCTACGATCATTTCTAGGTTATAATCATCTATATGCAAAGAGAGAATTTTCCCATTTTGACGTTGACTTGTCTAAAACATTTACAAACACTTTCACATTAATAATATTATTAGGATGTATGAATAAATATGAATGTTTCGTAAAATTTACTCACCTTCAAAAATTGTTTCCTGAATTTTATACCATGTAGTAATTGGTTTCCTTTATAACATCTGCTATTAATGCCACAAAAATATTATATACCATCCTCATGGTATTCCGATAATGCAATATTTGATTGCGAAAATATTAGATTTTCCTTTTTAAATCATCAAACAGCTTTTTAAAAATCATATTTTATGATATTCGTCAATTTCCTTTGACTAAATTAGCATTTATTGTTTTTATGAAAATGTTGAACATGTAATTTTTATACTTGATTCGCACGATATATAAAATCACCCCAGTATCAGGATTTTATTTATCATGGTAGTATTTGATAAATTTCCTTTCATATGTGATTATATTGCTTAAAATATTATTAGATTTAAAATAATAATAATAATAATAATAATAATAATAATAATAATAATCAAATACAGTAAATTCTCTGTAAGGCGGACTCTGTGTAAGCCGGAAATCTGTCTAACTCGGAAAGATTTTCAAGTCCCTGCGAATACATAGACATAGAGTAAAATTTCTCTAAGGCGGAATATCATCTACCACGGAAAATTTTCTCGGTCCCGATCGATTCCGCCTTAGACAGAGTTTACTGTAGTTTTAAACTCACACTTTATTAAATTCGTAAATTTTCAGCCAATCTAATAAATTCCTTTTATAAAAATTATCATTTATTAATTTTATGAAAACTATTTTTCTTCATATGATTTTTGTACTATTATCCAAGTTTTAGTTATTATATTTATCACGGATGTACGCAGAGTTGAATTCAGCAGATGGCCCAGCGAGCAACGAGTTGTCCCCCACCGGAAGATATGAGATTTTGTGTTTTCAACGGTCAAAATGTGCAATTTCCTCCCCGGAACGCTATAATGCCCCACCTGAAGCCACAGAAACCTCCCTACCCCCGCCGGGGAAAAGTATTTGAATAGAACACTGGATGTAGTTACTAATTTCCTTTCATATTTTTTTTTCTATTTATACCGGGGAAGCGCTTAAAACTGCATATTTTTATTATAAGTCTAGCATTTAGCTGTACAGAACTATTTTGTTTAAATAAATACTATCTTATATATTTTTTAAATTATACATTGACATATTTCTTAATAAGTCTTTTTTTTAACCCGTGAATTTTTAAATACTCCTCAGTGTCATATTTATTTATCATATTTGAATGAAAATATCCAATTTAAATTGACAAAAGTACATTTATCATATATTTTTTTATTGTCATAGCTTGCGCCCCCCCCCCCTCTCAACAACACTTCTTAACATAGCATTAAAGAAAAAAAAAATAGTCTGCTTACAGTGGCGATTCAGAGCCTAACGTAGCGTCTTTTTGAGATATTTTGAAACCGAAGTATTAGGATGTCTATTCACAAGAATTGGTTTTCCAAGCGTATTAAAAAGGCGCGCCACACACCAGGCAGACATGCGGCAGAAAAGCGTGAGGCATGCGACAATTTCACCCTCTTAACAAAGAAAAAACCGGTTTGAACAGCAGAATTTGCCTCATGTCTCACGATTATTGTCGCATGTCTCTCTGGTGTGTGGCGCGCCAACGTATTGTTTAAAAACGTGACATCTTCGCAGGTTCTCTTTAACCCTTTATCTACTGACGGTACTTATAAGTACCACTCAATTTAAACTTTTATACCATAGTGAATATTACTAATATTCTAATGGTACTTTGCAAAAAACGCTCTTTGAACTCCACTTTATCCGAATACATGGCAGCAGTAGTTCTAGGTTTGTTATATTAGAGAGGAACGAGGCTATCTTTGAAGCAGTCGATATGTTTTGTGCCGAAATTTTGTACAGATTGCCAAGCTCGTCTTTTCATTGCTGGAAACACAGTAAAGGATATAAGATAAGTGTTGGATTTTTTTTATGTGTTCATTATGATCTTAGAATACAATATGACTAGTTATTTTAGGTGAACGGTGTATGTATTTGATTTAACTGTTAAATTACTCGGTGGTACTTATAAGTATCGTCAGTACGCTGGGAGTTGGAGAAAAATTTCTTGTTTACTTTTCGTCTGTGTAGTTATCCATCGTTTTCATCTGTTTTAAAATGTAATTACTAAAATGTAGTGTAGTAATGATTTCCCTGGTATTTCTTTTCTGTTTAATTGTTATTTTTTATAGGAAATCGAAAAAGCTGTGGCACCGGCTCGATTTTGCTATGCTAGAAATGGCATATATAAATTCATATATTGCTTATGTGCAGATGCGAGAGAACATGTTGCCCCTGGAATATTGACGTTGCATAACCAAAGGACTGCTAACAAGATCGAAACCTAAAAATAAAAAAATAGTTTTTTTTTTCTCTTTTTTTTTACCCTTTCAGAAGCAAAGCATTTTCAATTCTAAAGGGTTGAAATAAATTATTGTCACCGTAATTTGACAAACGATTTATTTGTAAATAAGAAAAAGTCCATATTTAACATACTTATTAAATTGAAAATATTTTCTGGTGTCAGTTGAAATACCTTGTGGGTTTTCTGTTTTAGTCATTGTGTACTGACGGTACTTTAAAGTACCATTTTAATTAATTACTAAATAATTAAATTTCTCACGGGTGAGAATTTTTTTTATGTTTACCCTTTAATTTTCATTGTAGTAACTGGAAAAAAAAATATTACATGAAAAAAAATTGCAGCAGACCATAATGCCGTAGATACAGGGTTAACTTATAAACACAACGAGGGAAGCTTATTACCATACAGGTGCTCCCTCGGTGTTTTAATTTTCGGAAATACTGCGTAGTGAACGAGTGTCTGTGCTTGTTTGTATTTTATTATAAATATATTTCTGAATTTTCATGGTGTGGATGGAATATATTCATACTTATGACTTTTGGTGGTTTTAGAACAAACGTTGTAAGGAAATTCGGTATGTTTCAGCTTAATAAGTTTATAATACATTAATTGATTTATTTACCCACCAGATATTTAAATAATAAAAAAAAATATGCCAGAGGAAGAAGTTGTCTCGAAAGTATTTGGATTACTAAAATGTCTCTTAATGCTTAAATAAACATGTTAATAAAGTAGAAAAATTTCTAAGAATAATGTTAAATGCAAGTTTCACTGGAGTACTAAACGATATATAATAATGATCAAAAAGGATTTCGGATTTTATATTATTCGAATATTTAAAAGTGCTAATTCCTTTTTGAACTGCAGCATGAAACACACATATATATACATGCAACATTTAACAAAGTAAATACTTTTAATTATAAATAACATTTTTTTAAATGTGAATAATATATTTTTTATTTTAATAATTTTGATTACAAATAATATTTAAAATTTGTAAATCATAATTCATCGTGAAAAGTTTGAACCAGGTAAACAAAGAAAGTTAAAGGGAAAAAAAGACGGAGCGAAAACAGTATTTGTATGGAAAGGATGCAGATTTGTTTTAGACAGCTGTTTTTTAAATTACTTTGCCAGAAAAGCGTAAGTTTCATCCTCTAAAACTTATAAAAATCATTCAAATCAATCATATTTATTTTATGGAATTTAGTATCCAAATAAAACAATAACCCCACCCATATGTACATTGTTTTTAGTTAAAAGTTATTTTTTAGTGTCATAAGCGGAAACTATAACATAATGAAAATTTATTAAGTATCTTTAGTAATTTTGATTGTCTTTTCAAAATTTCCAACAGCGTTTAGTACAACTTAATGATTATAATCATAAAATGTCCCAATGGCTAGTTGTATACCCATTAAATTTTAATATTTTAAAATTCTTATTTTGTCTTTTTTATATTTTTAATTACTAAATCTTTTATTTTATTTTTCATTTGAGCTCAGGAAATTTGTTTTTTTCCCTTCCAGTATTTTTAAGTTTTCTCCCCAGTGCTGCCATGAATCAGTTCCTGCTAGTATTTCCATAGTATTACTCTAGGGGATGTGGGGCAATAGGCCCCAGGCTCTTCGCAAACTGTCAGAAGTCTCTCATAAAATGTTTAAATTATAACTCCGCCCTTTCTTGTTATGTGCTTATTCGTGAAAGGTCACCCAGCTGCTGCTGTTTTTCTGGACATCGCTAAGACGTTTGATAAAGTCTGGCATGAGGGTCTTATCTACAGGTTAATTAAGCTCAGAATCCACGCTAGGCTTATTCACCTAGTACATTCATATCTTAGCGACCGCACTTTTTGCGTCCGCATTAACAATATACTCTCTGCATTATACCGTATGCTCGCTGGCATTCTTCAAGGCTCTGTCCTCAGCCCTACATTATTCAATATTTTTTTAACGATATTCCGCGTACTCTGAGGACTTTTCTTGCCCTGTATGCGGACTCATATACGCCTCAGCTCCTTTTGTCTACACCTTATACAAAATTCTACAAAAACATATCGACGACTTCATTGACTGTTGCACTTTATGTCGCATTAGGCAAAATGAACAAAAAACTGCTGCTGTATACGTTTCTAGAAAACTAACAGATCCTATTCGTATTATCATTAATATCACTTCTATACCCTGGTCCGACCATACCAAGTATCTGGGAGTTACTCTGGATAAATGTTTAATCTGGAATAAACATTTCATTAATATTAGAGGAAAAAGCTGCCGGTATTTCCAAATCTCTTTCTCCTCTCCTTAAAGGTAAAACTCTCTCTATAAGAAATAAACTTTTGGTATACAAAGCTTGCATCAGACCTATATTAACATACGCCTGTCCCATCTGGGGATTTGCCCGTAAAACAAGCATGAACAACCTTCATAAAGCGCACAACAGAAACCTATGTACCATTAGGAATGTTCACCGCTACCGTAGAAACACCACTATTCGTAAGGATTTAATTACCATTTCTCTCAAAAAACGCATAAATCAATTAGCCAAAAATTTTTACAAAAATGTTTATAAAATCCCGAACGAAATCATTACTGAGTTTCCAGACTACGAGGTATCCGACCCTCGCAACCGTAAACGCCCAAAATATACGCTTTTGTTAGACGATGAAGACTTAGATTCCCTCACTCTTCTCTAAATTTATACTTTCTTCTCTTTCTCTTGTCTTGTCTGTATATTATTATTATTATTATTATTTTAAAAAATTGATATTTTGCTATATACTAGTATTTAACTCTCAACTTTAAATGTATGGTCTCTGTAAAGAATCTTTTTTTTTTAATGGGGCTTGTCCCGGTAGCTCATTCGTCTGTCATTTTCGGATCGAATGGAATTTTTACTTTCTTCTTGCTCTCCTCCTCACTTATATATTGTTATACTTTTGAATTTTTAACTTAATATTAACTCACTTAGTCTTTTTTTACTTTATTTTTCGTAGCTTAATCACATTTTTATAAGTTTTCTCTCAGGGCTTCCTAAGCCTCACCTAGTCGAATCACCTTTACATTGGATTTACCGTTGCTTGACAACTAGGCACTACAGAATACGTCTACATTGTTCCATTGTTCCATTGTTCCATTACATCATTTGCTGCAGATTATATTTATAGCAGATTATTGGAGATTACATTGCAAATTATGTTGAAAAAATATATTTGTATATAAATAAAATATTTAAATAATAAACTGTGGGAAAATAATAACTGTGCATTATCTTTATTATTATTATTATTATTATTATTATTATTATTATTATTATTGCATTCAGCGTGCTCTTAAGATTGAAAAAAGAAAACAGTTTCAGTTGGGAAATAATGCAGGTTTGTTTTAGAGAAACTTTTTAAGTATTATTTTCTATAGAAAGTATCAGCTTCATCATCTAAAAATGAAAAATAATTTCTTGAAACGAAACTTATCTAGAGGGAGAAACGATGTATAGAAAATATGTTTTACATAGTTTTTTAATGAAATTTAGTTGTCTAATCACTTTTACATTTATCAAACAGACTTTATCCTAAAAAAATTATTATATGTAACGCATATAACGTTCTTTATTAATTTTAAATTGTTTCAGTTCATAAATTTAAAATTCTTACTTTTTTTTTATTCAATAGACCCTTTCAGTGGTGACGTCACAGACAACTCAACTCCGCATATCAACCAGATATTGGTTCCAAACAAACTGCAGAGTTCAGAGAAAGATAGAGAGGAAATGTGTTGGTTTGGCATGAAGCTTAAATTGCAACCGTGAATCAGTTAAAACGGGATCACAATTCGGCCCATACACTTCGGCTCGATTTGAAAACTTCTCCTAGTCCAATAAATTCAGCCCTCGTTACACGTGCTTGTCTTTTTTTCAGCGATATTTGGCTTCATATTGAAGCAATTTTGACTATATAGTGCATCTCTAATGCGTTCTGAACTCTGTGGGTTTGTTTGAAACCCATTTGTAGTTGATATGCGAAGTTGAGTTGCCTGTGACGTCACACTGATAGGCTGTATTGATTAATCTAGAAAATTATAGATTCTGATATATTACAAACGTAAAAATTCAAACAAGATCTAAAAATTATGACTCGTTAAAAAAAAAAGGGGGGGGGAATGCATTTTCACTATTCTGGACATAAAGAGAAGCGTAAGCTAAATAGTTTCATTATGTATAAATTTCACAAGATTCTAAAATGTTTGTTTTTCTTTCCAAATTCATGTATTTATTAGAACTTTCAAAATGCTTCGTTTGGAATAACATTTACAAGAATTGTATCTCTAAATGGCACTTCGACCCGAAGATATGTTTTATGCGTACTGAACAGAGACTATTCCCTTTAAGCACCGTTTACACGTACATTCGACTCCCCATTTCAAAGCTCCTCGATACGATCGTTTTATACCCAACACCGTTTAGAATTTACAAGTCCGTTTGGAGGGGAAGTTTGCCTAGGCCATATTTTTCGCGAAATCAGACCTGCAAGCTACTATGTCAGGAAGTCTCCTTTTACAGAAAATTCTAATTGGATGAACAAACTTTCACCGGTACGCTTGCTGGAATTGCTTATATATTTCAATGGGATGATGATTTTTAATGATCATTTTTAAGTGTTATTAATTTTTTTTTTTGGTATTTTCTTTTTTTCGTAACTTTTGCAAATTGTTACTTTTGCTAAAGAGGCAGAGTACGTTGGATATGTATAAAATATCGATTTTATTATTATTATTATTATTATTATTGGCTTAACCCTTTCCGGCGCGGAGTAAGTCTGTTCGTAAAATGATGAAATGATGAACTGACACCAGAACTTACAAAAGAATTTATTTGAAAATAAAATTGCATTTTTTGACGTAGTTTATAAAATGAAAATTTTAATTAAATGTTCTTGGCGCCATTTGTCAGTTTTGGAATTTAAATTAGGTGTCCTTTTTGTGGGCATCGCCCGCTAAAGGGTTAAAGTATAAATACATCCTTTAAAAATATACTGGTGAAATTCGACATGTGTATCTTTAACCCTGAAGTCAAGTCAAGTCAACGCGGTGCTTACGGAGTACCGACGTGGATCGTTTTACCGCCACGCGAAACCTCCAACGAAATTGTAAAAAGCAACATAACTTGAATTTAGAAACAATGCTTATAAAAATAAAAAGAATTTGGAAACCCTGGTGGAGGGCCCTGAGGCTCATTCCGGGGTTTGGAAGCACCTGAGGCACAAATCCGCCTCAAAACAAGGGGCGCGTAGAGCATCCAAATAAATTTGGTTGCCCTACACTTCGTTGACAGACTAATGTTTGACCTGGCAATAGTCGGAAAATGAGAAGGCAGGTGGCGCCAGGAGTCACAGCTAAGCCTGACATCCAGAAAAACCAGAGGCCCAAACTAACACTATCTCTGAAAACTTATTAAAAAAAGGGGGCCACATAGCTCATTAAATTTTGAAAGTCAAGCCTTGTGTCCCTCACGAGTCGCAGATCTCCCGGCTTTCGCACAAACGGGGAAGCCTTGAAAAAGGCTTTGTGGTACTAGACATCGAAATTTCCACGACTGCAAGTTTCACATTGGCGTTGACCAAGATCTAAAATATGGGGTATTTTAAATTTAATAAAAACTAATCTATTAAAATTTAAAAATTAAACTAACACTGAGTGTATCTGTGACCAAGCCGGATAGCAACTACTCCCGTAATCCCCGATACTGCTCGGACCGTTTAGCTCTGAAAAGAGCACGGAGTCGGAGTAGAGTAGAAGAATAAAGGGCTGACGGACGAAGATGGGCCGCTCGCCGCGGCGGTTGACCCCCCCCCCCCAACCACCGCCGAGACTAATAATAAGCTAGAAGTAGCTAGGAGTCTTTCGATAACTTCTCCCGTAATCCCCGATACTGCTCGGACCGTTTAGCTCTGAAAAGAGCACGGAGTCGGAGTAGAGTAGAAGAATAAAGGGCTGACGGACGAAGATGGGCCGCTCGCCGCGGCGGTTGACCCCCCCCCCCCCCAACCACCGCCGAGACTAATAATAAGCTAGAAGTAGCTAGGAGTCTTTCGATAACTTCATCGCCCCGACCCCAACCCCTACCGCTTTTCGGTGTCTTTAATTTGTGTAAATTCCCTTTTAAATTTGTCCGGTTTCAATTTTTGATTTTTTTTTTTTTTTTTTTTTTTTTTTTTTAAATCTGGCTTTCGCTAGAGAGTCTTTCATTCGGGACGTGGCTGGGGACCTGAGAATCTTGCTTCCGCAAAAGAGTCGGGGTAGAGTAGAAGAATAAAGGGCTGCGGACGAAGATGGGCCGCTCGCCGCGGCGGTTGCTAACGGGTTTCCAGGGAGGTGCACACACGTCGGCGGTCTTAGGTGAACTGAAGCTGGGGGTTAACCCTGAAATGTACAGGGTAGAATGCATTCCAAAAATTACATAATTCAGAGAATGGGAATTCATACCAGAAAAATCTAAATAGTAAATTTCTGATATTTTAATAACCAAATGTATGTTATTTAGTTACATTTTCATTTATTTAATAACTTAATCTTTCATTTATTTAATAACTTAAATAAATGAAAACTTTTTATTTTAAATTTCTTGTGTAAATACGGAACATGTAAATAAAAAATTCTACTGAATCGGGAACACTAATGATACCATAAGCTTTTAAGGGTTAATAATAAAGAAGTTATTAAAGATTTTATGTGTATGGCAGAATTTAAAGGGACGCCACGGCCTCTCTGCGATCCTAGTGTATTTAGATTTCATCTGAACAAACCCAAGGACATAGCCAATTATTTAATTTCCTCCATTTCAAAAAGTCAGGGTATGATTTAACTGTAACTGTTTGAGTTATTTACATTGGACTTTCGTTATGTTTTGTTCGTTTGTTGCATTTTGCCTTTTATTTTATGAAACATCGTTACTGTAAACAAAGTTTTTTATGTATTTCTTAACAGACAAAAAAGAAAAAAAAAAAAAATTAACCGGTAAGACAGAAATGCACCAAAAATGAAAAATGAAGGGTTTACATATAAGGCCAACTGTTTTTAAACTTTCATACTAAATGACAAACGTATATGAAGCTTATATAAGTTCTCGCATGAAATATATCATTGTAAAGAACATTTTACATAAAGAACGACAATTTCCTCATTTTTTTCGGTGATTAATGTTTTAAAAATGTTATCTCTCTTATTATGTGAAACAAAATTATTTCAAAGTGTTTATAGATATTTTAATTTATGTGTCTGATAAAACTGTTCAGGAACTTCACTCAAGTTAGACGTCTAAGTGCGTTATTTCTAAAAATTCAAACTTTAAACTGATTTTTCCTAATTTTCATATTTTCACAACTTGCTTCTTTAGTAAATTCTAAGCCTTTTTTGTTAATTCAGAAAGAGGTTTGAATTTTTTTCTCGTTATCCATGGTGTATGCACTATTTCTAAGCATTGATTTAAAATTCAAGTTTATAGTTTTTGTTTTTTAAATGTTTAAATTATGAGTTTGTTGATTTTCCTTGATTTTCCCTATACACGGGGAAAAAAATAGTTATATGTAATATCCCGTACATCTAAAAATTCATGCACAACTTTATGTAGTATATTTTAAGGTATGCGGGAAAAAAAATTGTAATCATTGATATACAAATAAGAAGCAGGGATTAAAAAAATTATAATAAGACGGGATTTTTAAAAATTATACTTCCTTTATAGTCTTAAATATAATTCCACCACAGATGCTGCAGTATTATTCAAAATTGAAAAAATAGTTTGAAAGTTACCCTGTCCCTTTAAGATTAAACACGATTTCATTGGTCATCTCATGACATTAAAATATTTTAAAAATGAAGCAGAAATGAGAACAATCGGTTTCAAATGGCGACACAGTTCAATTACCTTTCGAATTTCAAAATAATTGAACACTTTTATTTTATTTAATCGTTATTATTAATATTATTCCGTCCGTCAGAAAACAAATCTTGAACGTAATGTGATTAGTTGAAATATGAAGCATAATAAAAATGAAATAAGGCGACCAATTAGTAATGAAAAAAAAATTAGCATTTAAGAACATCTGAGTAAATATTTTCGCAAAATTGCAACCGCAGCAAAATAAAGTATCAGTTTGTATGTCTTTCACGTTTTTTTTTATTATTTTTATTTTTTTTTTGTTTAATTATGTTATAAGAATTTGCACAAGTGATTTTTTTCATTAATTTCTTAAAGGAAATCTTGTATAGTGCATTATTAAAGCTCTTAATTTTTTTTAAGTTTTAATTCAACTAAGGAATATTTTTCTTTCCGCCTAATTGGACAGAAAACTAAAAAGTAAACCATGCACCTTATTTGAGAAATCAACATTACTAAAAAAATTAACATTCCTGAGATATACGAGGGGGTATCGTAAAGTTTCAATTACAAGCGACTATTTATATATTCTAATCGCCCCACTATTAAAAAAATACATTTCGTAGTATATTTCTCTTGCAAATGTTCCTAAAGTGTATGTAAAAGATTTTTGTTTTGAAAATGTAGTGCGAGATAGCATTAAAGAATATTCGCCTGTAATTGAAACTTTACGATACCCCCTCGTATAATAAAATCGGCGTAATCTGCACAAAAGTAAAATTACGCAGAAACTGTAACTATTTTGTTTTGTGAGTTTAGTCAATTCTATTTCCTAACATTAAGCAAAAATTATTAATCTAATATACATCACATTCATCGACAAAAGGCGTTGCATGTTTGTTTCTAATTCAAGTAAGAACATCTGATTTCTTTTCGCATGAAGATAGGAAAATGATTTTGTAATTGAAAAAACTATGTATGATTGTCAAATAATAGAGATAACATACATCAGATGCAAAATATAAGTGATAAAAATTAAAAATGAAAGTTATTTGTTTTTTT
Organism: Maratus speciosus; assembly: GCA_963932465.1. NCBI lineage: Eukaryota > Metazoa > Arthropoda > Arachnida > Araneae > Salticidae > Maratus > Maratus speciosus. The sequence continues at coordinate 122,931,395 of OZ010797.1, forward strand.
ACGTAATTTTCTTCCGCAAGATGGTCAAAGGAACCGGATTTCTCATATAATAACGAACAATTCGCTTGCTGCAAATATATATATATATAAAGGCTGCACTAAATATCCAAAATACAACTTTCAGACAATTTTTTTATTTTATTTTTATTCTTAGACATAGTATGCAATTGGCAAGGGCTGTTATTCAGAAACTACGAAATTAAATAGCGTTTTTCACTTTTTAATAAAGGCAGAGGATCTATAAAACAATTTTGTTAAATTTAAGAGATTGAGGAGATTTTCGGGATATATTAGCTTGAGAAAGGTCGTAATGAGGCAACAGTCGCTCATAAAACGTAATACATTTATCGAAAAAAGAAAACACTATTCGATTTCGAATCCCTTCAATACTCCTGCAGATTCCATGCTTGCACTCTTAAAAATGACTCTGTGAATTCCTCAGAAAGTTTTGTTCTTATAAGAGGAATATATATATATATATATATATATTTAGTACCGTTCTAAACCCACTACCTAATATTTAAATATAGAGCTGTCAAAAATTATCCTTGCTTACAGCCAGCTTAAAACGGCCACGAGAAAGATAATTTTTGGAAGGCCTTGTATATTTTCAAAGAACAAAAAAAAAAAAGTTTATTTAGGAGTAGTTTATGATTGCAAGAGACAGGCGTGGATCAGAATACAATACTTTTTTATTCAAAGATAAAAAAATATATATATATTTTAGCTTCTTTGAGGAGTTTTTATGAGAGGAATATACAGGTGGTTAAAATTAAAGTTCTTTTTTAAAGTTCTTGGCGGTCATAAAAGGTAAACTACTGGTCCGTATGTTATCAAACTTGGTAATAGTTTAAAGGAAGTCATGGGAATGTATTTCCAGCAAAAAAAAGTTCAAATACTGACCACCAGGGGGAAATGGTACTGTATGCAACATTGTTAAACGAAATAAGACATGAAGACATCGCTTTTAAATGTGTTTAGTCGTTTCAGAAACGTGTTACAAAGCATGTTCAATGTGGCGTCCACCGTTTTCCGAAAGCAAGTGAAATCGTATTACTGTATTCTCAACAGTAGCTTTTAGCATATAAGGAGGAATGTTACGGACATGTCAGCGTATCGCATCTTTCAATTCTACGAAACTGTTTAGATTATCACCATAAGCAGTACTTTTCAGACAACCCTAGAGACAAAAGTCACAGGGGTTGAGGTCTGGTTACCGGGGCGGTCAAGAAGTGGTGAAGCCTGGCTTATAACCTGTTCATTCGTGAAATATCGCTTAAGTAACTGTGCGACGCATGTAACAATGTGCGGTGGGGATCCGTCCTGCATAAAAATCGTAGAGTCCCAAAATTCCTCGTTGCTGGAGTTCAGGTATGACAAAACGTCTTAACATTGACTATAAACGAACTGCAGTCACAGCACATGTAACAGGTCCAGCTGTCGACAGCTGCTCAAAGAAAAATAGTCCAATTATGAAACTTGCTGTCATACCTTCAAACGGTGACTTTAGCAGAATGCAATGGAACTGAGTACACTACATGAGGGATTTTTTTGGCCCAAATCCTGCAGTTATAGGCGTTGACATCGCCATTTAGGTAAAATTGTGACTCATCTGTCCACAAAATGTTCCATGGCCAATGTTCGTCCACTCCATCCGTGCAAGGAATTCCAAAGCGGAAGATTCTCTTGCAGCAGGATCGTTACGTTGAAGTTCTTGAACATGTTTGATTTGTATGGGCAGAACTGTAGCACTTTACGGACAGTTTTGTACACCGTACTCCATGGCACGGCCATTCGGCGTGCGACAGTACGTATAGTGTGTGCTTTCCATTGTTGCTTCCTCCATTGCTAATGCTACAACCTCCTCGGTTTGCACAGAAGCAGGTTTCCTTCCCCTCCCATGTGCAACAGATAACAAACCGTGGCTTCAATCTTTGCCATCATTTTCCTCAAACCCTGCGGTGTCATTGGCCCTCGGCGTATTCCTTTTACTGAATGATACTTTTGCAAAGCACGCCATTCATTGTTATGGCATTCATAATAACATTTAATGTGACAAGCACGGTCTTGCATGGTTACAGACATTGTAGATTCGTAACTATGAGAACTATGAGAACCCTGACAAACAGGCTCACTTTTATCTGACAAATCAAATGATGTGTAACGCGCATTTGCATAAATCTACTTTTCTTCTTCCTGCCGTAAGCCAATTACAAGTCATTGCGGTTTTGTATAACCACACAAACTGTTTTAGAAACTATTGAAAACATTTTAATCCGATATCTCTGTGTCTTAAGGCCGAATATAGACTTAAAAAATCACAAATTAGCGATATGTAAGAAAACGATTTCCGGAATGCGCACACATTTGCGAGTGATTTGCGATCTCAAATTTTGGATCGCTAATTTCTGGTTTGAAATTATAAGAACACGAACGGATTTTATTACCCGGATGGCGCACTTCACTCTTGTCACCTTTAAATGGTAATTTTGTTTAGGTCAATGTTTCTTAAGGGCACAGAAAATGTTAAACCCGTGTAACAAAAAGTTAACTTAGATTATGACCCTTATTTCGTTTAACAATAGGCCCCACCAGTTGCTGAGAGGATCTGCTCTCAAAGCTTGTAGACGGGAGGTTCTGGGTTCGAACGCAATCGCGCCCGTCGCGTCGGCGTAAGCGTTCGGAGTTTTCCGTGCTTTTCTTCGAATATTGGATATCCTTGAATAAATACGGATTAGGTTCCCTTAGAAAGACCCCCACGGAGGGCACTTCCCCTTCGAGCCTATATTGCTCGTGTAGATAATCGGCCGTCACAAACAACACCAACACCAACACGCCGTTTAACAATATTGCATGCAGCGTCATTTACCCCCCTGGTGATGAGTATGTGAACAACTTTTTTTTGGCTGGAAATAAATTCCCAGGACCTCCTTTAAACTATTACCAAGTTTTATAACAATTGGTCCAGTAGTTTTCCTTTTATGACCATTTCAAAGTGGAACTTTAATACCACCCTGTATATGAAAATTGGTATTATATTAACATTTAAAGTGTTTCGCTAAGTGTTTTGTACTTTTCTTCCAGGCAGTTGGAACAGCGTCGAAATTATCTACAGTAAAGTTATCTACTATACACAGTCGAAATTATCTACTCGTTATGTGAAAACAAAATTATCGTATACATTCACGTTTTCTAAAATATTAATAACTTAACTACTTTCATTTCTTATTAATGAAAAAATAATTACTATAAATAAATGTTACTAATGTTCCTAATTACTAAAAATCAATCAAATGCACTGAAATTATTTTTCTTAATCTTAAAATATTTGTTTCTGTAAATATTTATGTGAGTATTTGTAAACAAAATCTGTTATTTTATCAATTATTAAAACTTTGTTCATTCTTTCACTTTTAACTGACAAAGAAAACCTCTATTATATTTAGTACGACTCAGAGTATTCTACGACGAGATTTTCCGCAAAGAAATGGTCGTCATATTTTAAAAAAGAATTTCTTTATTAAATAAGGAAAATATTACTTTGCAAAAACTCTGATAATCATACGCTTTGAGGCTTACGAACATTGTGCATGTTTCAGCAATTGCATAAATCTTTTTAAAATAAAGAAAATTTTGTAACAAAATTTAATGTCAAAGAATTCAATTAATTCGCGAAAAAATATTTAATCTTACTCTCCAAATATAAAATTATACTGATAATAATTCAAAGCTTAACGAAAGTCGGTGCATTTTTATATGCTACCTCTTTCTTTAAAACAACATAAAATAGATTCCTTAAACGAAACTAAAAATTACTTTCAAAAAAATGTTAAAATTTGTATTAAATTAATATTTTTAAAAAAATTGGCGAATCGATAGTACTTGTCTATACCCTAAAAACTCAGTTTCTTTATTTCAAGCTAAAAAAAAAAAAAAAATGCCGCCCTAAATCCAGCCTTTTAATATATTTTTTGTATTATTCCGGAAATTTTTGTACGCATTTATATGTATGAAAAAGGGAAAAAATGCTTACTTTCTAAATTAAAAAAGTAAACTAATTTTTAAATTTATTTTTGAAAAATATTATTTACATTATTTTATTATATTTTTATTTGCGTGATAGTTTTATTCAATTAGTAATTGTCATTTATTAATATATCTTTAAAAAATAAATTAGTGTTTTGCAATAAAATTAAGCAATTAAAAAAAATTCAAAATTCAAAGAAAATGACATTTTAATTATAATTTTGAGAAATCTATTGTTTAAGAAGAAAATTGTAAAAAAAAAAAAAAAAAAAAAAAAGAAAAAAAAAGAAAAAAGAAGAAAAAAAATTTAATATCAGCTATACCGTATCTTTATGCAGTTGTTACCAGTCTGTATTTTTTATTTTTTCACCTTAAATTAACGATAACGCATATCCTCTTGCTTTGAGCGTGGATTTTTCGGGAAGTATGCATTTTTCAGTGAGATGAATTTGTTGTTTGTGGGTAGCTTTCTAAGGGGGCCTGACTCCTTTTTATGGTGGCGATGTTCAAAGAAAATCACCTACATGTACCGGAATAAAGTGATCACATTCTCCCACTCAGTACCAAATTGTCTTTTCGGCGATCAATGAAAACCACGCCCATTTTTGTAAATTGAATCTCTCATGTTTCACATTTTACAATCTCATGTTGTTTTAAATAGTCTTGTATTAGCATTTAATGTTCGTGAGCGATGAACTCGATTATGAAAATTTCGCTGCTTTTTTTTACGCTTTGGAAGAAAGCTCGAGCGAATGAATTTATTAAATGAAAAAAATATACTTTTTGCTCTGTTTATTTTTTAAGAAAGGGAACTGGGGAAAAAAACGGAAACGTTATTTAAGCTATCTTTATAGGATTCCTATATTGATTTCTCAACGTATATTCGTAAATATTGTAAATAAATTAATATTTAACTATTAATTGATAAAAGTTTTTTTTAAATATTATAATTTTCTTTTTTTTATTTATTTTCTACTGTTAAGTGTTTCAAATGTTTCGTTGTTGTAGCTCCATAGCAATTTGTCCTATTTTGGCGAGCTTTTGTTGGTGAATCCATTGATTCTTTCAACTCCCATACAATTGTATGAGTTACAGGAAATATTTGGCGACAGATCACCTATGGCAGGCTTATTGGAAAATGCCTTAATATAATTATTATAATTATTATTAATTAAGTTGTAAAAAATTGAAATACCGCATTGTCATCAGAAATAAACATTTATACATATATATATATATATTATAATCCTAGCCTATCAGGTAGTAGATTAAAACAATCACTGATTTCGGGAATATTAGAAAATCTCCATCAATCTGCTCGTATTTTTCTCCTTGTGCTGCCACCTATTACCTAAAATCAAATGCATCGTTATTTTTTCCATTTACAAAGCTTCACATGTAAAGTTTTCTTTCTTTTTGTAACTTCGAAATATGAATTCAATTATTTTATAAGTTAAATTTAAATTAACTCATCAATTCAGTAAAAAGTAACTATACACAAAATATAATTAAGGTGAAACATTAATCGATAAATGTTTAAGAAATAAGTAGATTCTGTTGAAATAGATGGCAGCACTAAACTTTATGCATTCATTTGATGTCAGGCAGGAGAGTGAAATTTAAAAGTGATTGGATTAATTACTGATATTTTCGCGGAAGAGCTTGGACAACCAAAGACATTTTCAAATAAATATTTTCAACAGAATGCTATAAAAACATTTTCCACCTAATATTAATTGTGAAAGAGGGATTAGAACAAAGATTCGCTGTGTAGAAGGGGTACCCAATCTCAGTGTTAAGTTCAGACATTTTTCTTTGGGAAGTATATTTGATGCTCCGGAAAATGGAGGAGGATTTTATGTGTGACAATGAAATGGGCAGAATGTGTCTATGCTTTGATTTAAAAAAAAGGAGAAAAAAAAAACACTTATTTCGGGATCATTTTAAGTGATCATTATTATTAAATCTCAACGAACCTGTTAATATTATATTTTGCTTCTGCCATCTCTTATCGAAATTCCAATACATCAATGTAAACGGGTTATTTTTTTTGTTACATTTATATCCCTTTTCTCGAAAACATTAAAATTTGGATTTAATTATTATTATAGATTAAATCAAAATAAAATATTATTGAAAGGAAAATTTGCTATGCACAGAATTAAGGAGCATTATTACAATTAATGGATGAAAATTAGCTTCCAAATGTTTGTAGAACATATATATATTGGAGCAGATGTCATAAATTCCTGCGGCCGCCATCTTGGAATTTTTCTTGGCGTGAAAACCCCTTTTCCGCTAAGTAGTAAATGTCGCCAAGCACCGATTTATATGCATGTTAGGCTTAACGAAAATAAAATGTAAATAATAAACAAAACTCATTAAAGCGGCAACCAATAAACGAACGTATGAACGCGTAGCGTTCATAAACCGAAAAAAAAAACATCACTGGATTCAGCAAACAACTTTTGCAGCCATCTGGAAAATGCACGAAACTCGTTAAAGTGGCAATCAGTAAACGTCGTATGAATGCTACGCGTTCATTAACAGAAAAAAAATCATTGGATTCTGCAAACTCCTTCTGCAGCAATCACAAAAATGTACAAAATTCGTTAAAGCTGCAGTTAGTAAATGCACATATGTTGTCGTGCACCAATCTAAAAAATGCACGAAATGCATGAGAAATATACAATAAATGGCTAATATAAAACATTACTATGAAACATAACAACAAAATATGCATAAAATTATTAACATACCTTTACATACATCTCGTTTCTTGAAAAATATTCATGTTCTTCAAAAATGTTCATCAAAAATATATATCCAATCTTTTAAAACAAACACTTGTTTTCTTATACTTTAACTAAAAATTATATTCTTCAAGAAATATTCAAGTTCTTATCCAATCTCTTAAAACAGACACTTGTTGTTCTTTTAAACACTTATTTTACATGTCTTAGCCCCATTAATAATTCCAATGGTCAACAAAAATATCTCCCCAATCGTCAACTTACTAGATCCGCTAAACCAAGAACCATACCGAAAAGACATTTCTTTCCCACAAAATTTCCTCTTTCCATCCCCCATAAGTCTCTTATTCCGAAAACCAAACTGCAACTGTCCGATGTATTACTCCTTTTCCGTACTTTCATATCACCGTCACATTTACTACAAACCATACTCGATTTAAGTAAACCAACTTCTTTCCAAAAACTAAAAAACAAATCTCTATCCTGCAAAAGCTCAAACACAAAATATCCACTCGCATCACCTTACTTTCCCAAAATAGACATATTACCAGAAACTCAAAAAAACCCCTCCTTTTTCATACGAAATTCCCTGAAATTTCCTTTCTCGAACACCAGGTAAACACAACACAGAAGCAATATTTAATCAAATGAATGCGCCACTAAAGACTATCTCCGAAATAAAGGGGGTTACCAGAATGTGGTTGCCATATCCATAAAGACTGCCAACATCGCCAACAAAAAATCGACAAGAAATCCAAAATAGCGGCCGTGGGAATATACAGCATCTAAGCCGATGTGTAAATTTTTGCTGGGAATACACTTATTAAAAAACTATAACGCACTAAAGTATACATAACATAGATCAGAAATATGAAAAAGATTTGTGTGAAAAGTTGTTTCTTCTTGTTTTTGTTCTTATTTCTAGCTTCAAAGAGCAGCCCCCCCCCCCCCGCCCACCAGTGGAAGAGAAGTTCTGCTCTCGAAGCTGGTAGACGGGAAATGCTGGGTTCGAACCCAATCGCGCCTGTAGGCCTAATCATTCCGAGTTTTCGTGGTTTTCTTCGAACCGTGGATTTTCCATGCGTAAATACGGATTACATTCCCTTAGAAAAACCCCCACACAGGGCACTCCCCCCCCCCCCCCGGGCCTATATCCCTCGTATAAAAGCCTATATCCGTAGTATGTTAAATATTTATTTTTTGCGTTCACGGGTACTTTCAGGAACATCAAATCCGCTTTATTTCCCCGACAAGTATATCAACTTTGCCAATAAGTAATAAAGAATTCTAGCTTTCTTGGTGCGAAGAAACATAAAAAATATATAAATTAAAAAGATTATTATTTTATTTAGAGGAAACATTATTTTGAATTATATAAAAATATTCGGAGCCCTAAAAAGACCCCAGCTGGCCTTAGCCCCATGGTTGCACCCGGCCTTGACAACAGGGGTTGCTAATCTTACTTTAGTGTTAAACGTAAACATTTTCCTTTGGGAAAAATTTTCGAACTAATAGGTAAGATTAGGGGGGAATTGTAAATGAAATGAAGTTAATAAGGTTAGATTTTTAAAAAAAAGAAAAAAAAACATTGTTATTCAATGACAGATTACATAAGATGAATGTTTCCGTACGGAAATAGTAGTAAGTGTCTAACTGGAATTTTTGTCTAATTGGCTAACACTGACTCGAAGGTCCAATGTATACGTCTTAATAATAATGATGAGGTAGTCACTATTTCTGGCCAATCAAAATTTACGAGTATGTTCATTGCCAAAACAAATTACTCTTTAGAGACATTGTTGCACCCATTTATAATTTCAATAATCGGGGTGTCCGAAAATTCTGGAAACGGTCGAATAACACGAGAAATACATATCAGATTAAAAAACGAAAATATACGTGTTAAATATTTTTTTAAAAAGCTACTCAGTGATACAAAGGTTGACTACCGCAAACGAGTCCCCGGGGGACAGAGGGGGCCCAACTTTTTATTGCAGATTCGGATTTTACGGACAAAAATACGTAATTTTTGTATTTCATATATTTTTCGGATCCTCGTTGATCACGATGTAATGAAGCAAAAAAAAAAAAAAAAAAAAAAAAAAACAGATACGCATTTTGGTTTTCCCAACCAGGTTTTCACATCTCGAAATCTGATTGGCAAGAACTTTTAACATCTAAGTTGCCGTCTTTTCGCGGAAATAGTGTTTCTTGAAAACCATCAGTGGAGACTGTTTTCATTACCCTTTATAAGTTTTTCCATAAAAATTAATAGAAATATATAAATTAGTTTTCTATTTGCATTTCTTTTTATCCAGTCGATTATTTTTAAATAATAAACTGCGTGTTTTGATATTTTAAAGAGTAAATATGCACCTCACCTCCCGAACAGAAAAGGGATAATCTTCATTATTTGGGGGCGGAGTGTGTTGATATTCTGTTTTTCAATGTCTTCTGCTGTTAAAAAAATCACTTAACGGCCGGATGGGAGTGTATGAGTTTTTTTTAATTATTACTATAGAATAACATATAGGAAAAAACATATAAAATCTTTTTGTGTTGGCTCAGTAAAGGATGGGAAGTAGAGTAAATTTCACGTGAGGGGGCATTGTAGGTTTTGATGATTAATTAGATTCTGATGATTGATTAGATTGCTTAGATTGGTTGATTAGATTCTGAATTTTCCCCACATAATTCTCTGCGATATAGTTAAAAATAAAATAAAAATACCCTTTTTCCCACATTTTTAGGAACATATTGCCACACTTCGAAAAATTCCCTTGATATAAGAAAATCTTCCCCTAATCCCTCACATTTTTTAGTTACCTTAGAACTAGGGAATTTTCCCTATATATGAGAACGATGGTCCTCAGGTTCAGACAGTTCTAGTATCTAGGGGAAATTTGTGGTAAAGAAAATACACATTGCGAAAAAAATAGGCTATAGTTACTCTCGCTCCCGTGAACATAAAATCATGTTGTGTTTGTTTTCAGATTTTATCTTTTTCCTAGATTACACAGCAAAATTTCCATAGCTTCTTAATTCACGTTCCTTACAACGTTTTCAATGGCTGACACTGTAGCACAGCGCTCGATATATCATTCTAGGGGACAGTGTGTTATAATCATGGAACTATAAATTAAATGGAACTGACATACCCTTAAAATGGTGAAGCTTCAACTGTAACTGGTTACTCAGTGGCTCACATCCGCCGGGCAAAACTTGCACCAGTAAATTTGACTAGACATTTCTTCCTTATGTAAAAGCCTTATTATTGCAGAAATTGATGCATAGTTAAGGTCAAAAACAAACATTCATTTTTACTGGTGGAAGTTTAATCGGGTGCTAGACAATCCCTGCATTTCCTCCATATTGTGACAACCTAAACAACCTCCTGTAGTGTCAGAGAAAGATTGAATAATACCCGGGGTAACTTCCACCTGTAAAACTGAATAGATATTTTTACCATATTTATGACAGAAATTTTGCATGAATAAGCCTCTAAAATATGGCAAAATTTTCTGGTGGAAGTTTGCTCCGGCGGTATTCGGAAACAGTTGATCCGATGTAAAAATGCTTCCGCCATCTTGTGACAACCTCCACCGTTACTTCACTCGAAACTGGTAGACTGTACACTATATGTCCTTTTCTCTTTATTCCTAACTCCATTGTTATAATATGATTTGGGTGCAGCGCTGCGTAGCAAATGTTAACTCCCAAGTTCTACTTTCTCCTTTAATCGTATAAACGTGTATTAAAACAAAAATATTTTTAATAAAATGCGTGCTACGTTGATTAGAATAAGTGTTGTACTTAATTTCTTTTATTTATGGAAAAAAATCTCTTTCAAGTAAGTTTATTTAACTTAAAAAATAACCTGAAAACTGGAGACGGTGGAAAATTCAAAAGGATGTTTAAATAAAAAATGCGGAACACTTCTAAATTAACATATATTTATTTAAAGTTATGAAAAAAAATTTCGGAATTTTAAATATAGCTAATTAATTAAAAAACCTCAGTTGCGAAGTTGGTAATGATGATAATACACATAGACGATAATGCATCTGCATTTTTTTGCTCGAATCTAGAAAATATATTATATTACAGCGTACTTTACTCATAACGTTATATATATATATATATATTTATCATTTAGTGGAGTATATGTAAAATTAAAATTATTTTTCAGAGATGTAACGGTTACGGTGATAATTTCACTAATCAGTGCCTCTGTTTTAGAATGTTTGTTGAATTGAATTTGTACACAAGAATATCTGGATTAAAGAAAACATTTCTCTGTAATTTATTAGGGATCTAATATAAAGAAGCAACTTTCCCACACATTTCTGAATTCATTTTTGTTCGGAAACACGTAAAATTGACAGCTGTTCTTATTCAGGAACTATGTAATCGAATGACATTTTCAATTTTTTGCCGAAATATCTTTCACGAAATACAGTCAATATTGGAATTTTGAATCGAATTTCCGTATGCCATAGCGCTGGGAAAGACAAAAACGTGTCAATACGTGAGAAGAACCGTTTTTGATTCCAAGTCGCCTGAATAGTTCGGCCTGTCAATTTTATAACTTTATAGTTAAAAATGCTGCCGCTGAGTGCCTCAAAGTAAGTGTTTTGTGTAACGGAAAAATGCGATTTTCCCCAAAACTATATAACTCAGGATAATAGCTGCATTCTCCCAGCAAAGTTTGAATAAAATACTACTGCTCCAAATTTTTTTCATAATTTTACCTTCAATTATTCTTAAATAAGCTGCGGATTTGGGGGGAGGAGGGGAGGAGGGCATATTTTTGCACTACATTCTCCACAGTATTTAAAATAGAAACAAATATATTTTTGAAATAGGTGTTATTTGGATTTCGATTGATCTTTCCAACAATACCAAACACAACACACACACACACACATACACACACACAAAAAAAATCAAGTAACTAAATAAGGCCCTTTATTCTTTTCGAAAATTATTTGTAAATAGCTTTTAATCTATAAATTTGTGAACATGTTCAACTTACAATGACTCCGTTTTCACTTTTTAAGTGCGGAATTCTAAAATAATCAATAAAAAAGAGATATAAGAATTTAAAACGTTGTGATTAGGGGGGATGGGGACACAAAGAACAGCAAATGTAAATTTCGGGAAAGAAATGTAAATGAAATTTTATCACAAGAGGTAATTACCGAAAGGAGGATTTCGGATATTTTGAAGGATTCTCACCCCCTAGTTCCCAATAAATTATCACTTAACCCCCCCCCCCCCCCGAAAAATAATTATAAAAATAACCACCACCTTTTTGTTTTTAGCATAGAAAATTTAAACTCATTCTTCCAAGGTTAGCACGGGACGAAATTTTAAGTGCCGGTCTCGAACCTGCTCGTATAAAAAATATTGTATCGGCGTGGATTAGCCCGTCCAAAAATCAGTAAAATTTGGCCCGGCCCAAAAGTTTTTGCGAAAAATGCATATATTTTTTAATTGCCATCATTCTACAATTAAAATTTAAAATTTATTCTTTTTAAAGATGGTAGATTTCTGGAAAATAACATTAAAATACAATAAAATCTGTGAAAAATAACCTGTCTATGACGGAATCCTGTCTTAAACGGAAAAATGTGTTGATACATGCAAAATGAATATAATAATACGTGAGAAAAGAAAATAATTCATTTAAACCTGATAAGAAGGGAACTTGTGCATAAGGCAATTTTTCTTCTTTCCTAAGCATTTCCGTCTTAGTAGATTTTACTGTACAGCATTTTTCAGATTCGTATGACTCCAATACATAGAATATTGATTAACAATATCAATGTTAAGTGAAACAGTTACATACAAATAAAGATTCATTAAAATAATAAATGTCGCAGAATAGAGCGCTTCTTTAAAAATGTAGATTATAAACATGAAAAAAAAAGGGGGCTGAAACAAGTACTTTTGGTCAGAACTCCTCGCACTAAACAACTTTTAACCATATCGACGTAAAACTTGTTTTCCAGAAACTGGAAACAGCCTGGCCGGTCTCGGGCCGAGATTTCAACTTTTTTACGGGACGAACCAGTCTCTTGAGACGAATCTTGTTTTCTCATACGGGCAAAGACAGGTTAGGGCCGAACTTTTAAGAAGACTGGACCATTAATTCTTTTTTACGGGCCGAATTTTAAGTTTTATACCGGGCGGGCCATGCTTTTTTTTTTTTTTTGTTTTGTTTTGTACGGGTCTGGCCGAACTTTTTTCTATGGGCGAGCTGGCCGGGGCCCTGGGAATTTCGGCCTGTGCAGACCTTCTAATTTGGCTGTTCCCATTCAACAAAGTCTAATATAAAAAAACGTCTTTTATATAAAATTAAAACCAAAATAATTCAAGCCTAAGCTGAAGAAATTTCTTCTGTGCGACACATGAGATACGAAAAATAGAATTGCATCATCTTTCAAACCAACCAGTATACGAATCTTACTTCTGCAAGTAAGTGGACATCAATAAAGCGATGAGAGTGACTCCTCAAAATGAGTCGAAACGCCCATCAATACAAAAATAGATATTTTATACTAGTTATTTTTTCAACTCCAAACTAGGGATGATTAGAAAACGTGGAACAAGTTCCTAGAGGAAAAAGGAAGGAACTGTCACTCTTCGCCAAAAAGAACTGTTCTTTTCGAACTAAAATTTCATCTGTCGCCAAACCAAACGTTAACACATTTTTCTCTCACTTGCGATTGGTTGATGATGTTAAAAGGTTACCAAACAATGAGAAACATCATTTAAGCATCAATTGCCAGATGCCAAGGAAGGGCAAAAATCACCCGATTAACGAGGCCATCAAAGGAGCAGTTTAAAAGAAACATATGCTTTGGGAAAAAAGCAGTGTTTCTCGTTTCTCATCATTGCGCAGTCGCGGAAGAACGGAAGGAACAGATGGTGGAATGTCGAATGGGGATGGAACAGGAGCAGATCAAGAATCGAGGTTCAGGAACATGTTCTTTTTTGCTGTTTCTTCTTTGTTTTCGGATTAGTGTGTGTGTGGGAGGGAGTGAGCGATATTTTCGTTAAGAAGTTCTGGTAAGAAAAGAACTGTAATGCTATGATGAAAATTCAGTTTTCACTTTGGCATGAGGGCATTACGGATAGAAATCGCAGGTCGCTGATAAATTAGAAAAATAAAGGAAAAGGGAAATCTTTCAAACCTGTTTTTTGCGAAAGATGCGTCAGATTAAAGGTCTTTTGCAATTGCATGACATCTTTTAAGAACAATAGGGGCTACATAAAGGAGACATGTAATTTAATACATTATTAATTCAAAAATTAATTATTATTTCTAAAACATAAGATATTTATTTTGCATTTAATACATAAAAAATTCAATTTACATATTTAATATATTTTCTAGAAAATGCTTGTCAGCTTTTAAATTTGTATTACCAAATATTGAGAAAAAATTTTCCTTTTGAATCTTGAAATTAAAAGAATTAAGGGACATCGCTGTAGATTCTTAAAATGAGTCATTAAAAAATTTGTAATCCAGTGGTTTTCACTTTTCGATAAATGAATTACATCTTGAGTTATAAGCTATTGTTGTATCATGATGACAGTTTTTCCCCTTCTCCGCACTCTCGCGTCCGGAAATTCGGTTCACGACATCAAATTAGCAGAATTTTCTGAAACATCTGCCTTTACTGAAAATGGGGAAAACTTATTCGATTAGCTAATGTTTGAGCAAAAGTACCTAGCAATTTTATGCGTTTGCGAATAAAAATGAAATGAAGCATGTGTCAGAAAGCACACAGTTTAGATTTGAGAACAGCCTTAAGCTAATCAAGAAAGTCCGTGAGATAAAATATTTTTAAAATTCATATATCCGAAAAAAAGACTAGAATTATTAATTATATAAATTGCTCGGTAAAAATTCATTATACTTTTTTTTCAGATTTTTATGAACATCAGATAGAAAAATATAGTTTATTATTAGTATTATATTTATATAATTTTAATTATTATGACCTGTGAAAACCAAATGACAATGTTCCTTAAATGTCTTTTTTTTTTTTTTTTTTTTTTTTTTTTTTTAAGGGCTTTTCTTGAAAAATACAGAGTGTTCATGAGTTGTTTTTTGGATTCAAGTCAATTGGATAAATAATCCTTTAGAGGATTTCTCCAAAAATAAATGAAAAAATAAAAAAGAAGAAAGAAAAGAAAAGAAAGAAACTGCGCATCTTTCTTCGTGTATTCATTCGAAATATTTTTCGTGTCAGCTAAATAATGTATGATTACAAACTTTTAAGCAGTACCAGATATGTTTTAAATTAATTGATATCGGAGTTAAGGTTTACAGAAGTAGCTACAAAACACTGAGAATATTTGCATTTAAAGAGTTGCTTAGATTCTATTAGAAAGAACTTTTAGAAGTTTTTAAAAGATTTTTTTATGCAATTTTCAAATACACAACCAAGTGTGCCCGCAGAAAGAAAAAAAAGAAAAAAATTCCACAGTGGCACTAAATTTTTGAAAGAATATGTCTGTTATTAATTACCTTGGCTGTATTTTTTTTTTTATTGAGTATATACACATGAAATAGAACTTTCAAGAATTGAAACATCTTATTATCTTTTTTGTCGAGGATCCCCATTTAAGATAATTTTAAGCTCATGAACTTAAGAGAAACAGAATTAAATATGGTCTTCAACGAGAGATTTAGGGAGAGAGAGCTTACCCATCACCAAAAAAAAAAAAAAAAAATCCTTAATTTATTTTTTCTTGCAGTGTAATTTTTTTAAGTTACCTGAAAAATAAATAAATACATAGCTGCCAACTTTTACGCTTTATTCTGACCACTAAAATTTTAAACTAAAAATTGTCTTATTTAATCGTCGAAATCGCATAATTAAACAAGGCGAAAATCTCTATTAAATTTCAGTGGTAGCAAAAAAGCGTAAAAGTTGGCAGCTATGTAAATATTCATTTTTTTAAACCATCAGTTAAAAATAAAATTTAATTAATTGAATTTGAAAACCGTAAGAATAGCAATTGTCTTCACTTCCCTCGCGCCCGCCTTCCAAGTGCCATAACAATATTTCAATTCTTCGAATTATTTTCAATTTTTAGCTTGCTAATTTTAGTAAGTGTCTAAATGTTTAGTTTATCTAATCTCAATATTTAAGTTTAGAACGAATAAGACATTTCACGTAATGTTATTATTCGATTATCTTAAAGCCAGTTTCATGTCAAGTGCCAACATAGTATTTATCGCAGTTGCTTTAAACACTGGGCATGGGTTCCATTTTTATAATACTGAAAATATTATTAAAATGTATTTTTTGATTATTTGGTTTCTTTTTCAAACAACATCCTCTTCATTTCTGTATAATCCAAATTTTCACTTGAAAACTCAAAAGTTTAAAAAAATTAATAATAATAAATAAAAATAAATAAATAAATAAAAGAAAAGGAAAAAACAACATGATGTATCCGGATTTTCCTTTGTCAGAAACCCTCATAGCTTTAATTTCCTTCCTCAATGATATGTACTCAATAAAGAAAAGAGAAAAGACGGCTTTTTAATCCCTGAAACCGAACAATGAATCGCTGCCCTGTCTTTTGGAGCAGCCATAGACTTCTAATATAACTGGACGCAGAAATGGCAACCTTTTCTTGAGGCACATATCATGCTTCCCACCATCACGTGATGGTAGGAAGAATGCTCGTCAAACCGGTTTTTCGCGCATCCCGCCAAGACCTATTTCGTCTGCGTTCGTTTTGGAGCGTTTCTTTTATCACGAGAATGAAAACAGAAAATTGCCAAGAAAGGGATCACCGCCAAAAAACGACACCCTTTTGGCGATGAGATCTCCGACATCAGTGCTTCAGGGTTCGACGGAGAGAGCAATGGGATTCGTTCTCTATTCAATTCCTCCTCTAAGGGAGCAGCAGTCCCTTCATGGTCCCAGGGACAGGTCTTGGTGTTCTTCGTTCGTTTCGAGATCACGCGACCTGTTCCTCGAACAGTTCCAGGTTCTGAAGGAATAGTTCATTTTCTTTTATCAAAAGGAACAGGAAAGCCCATCCCACAGATTATTATATTATTCAGATGAGAAACTCCTATTGGCTGCAATGGAAATTTCATTCAACATGGGATTCGCATAGAAACTACCGCCGTCAAGAGGGGGACGGTAGAACATCTGGCATGGTTGCCATAGGACTGCAATAGTTGGCAGTTTATCGCTCTTTTGGCGACTTTTAACGATTATTTTAAATTTAAAAATAGATACCTTTTTTTCATTCATAAAACTGTTCACTTAATACGAAAAATTAATAAATTGGTATACAATTTAAAATCTAATGATGAAAAAATAAGTAATTTTCAAATTCTTTAAATTGTAATGTAAAATATTTTCTTTTACACTTGAGAGAGGGTGGGAAAAAAACACCCTTGTGTAATTTATTTCATTAATATATATATTATATTCTTTTAAATGCTCATTTGTAACTATTATTAAAATTCTACAGTTTCATAGGATTTTTATTTTTAATTCTCAATAAATATTTATGGAGAGTTGTCTCAATCTTTTAAAAGTTAATTAAGAAACATTTTTTCTTAAATTAAAAAAAAAAAAGGTACAAATTTTGTAAGAGGAAAAATCAAACGATTTTTTGATTTTAAATTAACATTGCAGATCAATTTTGGTTTTAATTAATGATTTATTTTTTATTGTTCCTATTACCTTATTTTGAAATTTCTCATCTTGATTTTTATTTTGTAAAACAAAATAAAGTTTTTTATCCTTTAGTGGTGGAATAAAAATTATGGCTGTCGGTTTCTTTTTAATACATAAATCTCCAAATAGTAATCTTTACCCTATTTAATCACAGAAATTCTACAATTAAATAAGACAATTATTATTCTGCCATTATGAAATATCTTTCATTCTTTTTATATACCTTTTTTGACAACAAAATTTTAATTTCATGAAAAATGTTTATTTAATGTAAATTATCAATAAACTTATATGCTATTAGAAAAAAAATACTAAAATTATTTAATTTTTTCAATTAATGTCTTCAATTTGAAATGGAAGATTTTTTTTTCGTCTTTTACTCTTCTATGTGTGTGTGTGGGGGGGGGGGAGGATCATCCATTGTATAATTTCATTATATATTTTCAATTCTTTAATATGTTTAATTTTAAAACCATTATTAAAATAATTTTTTTAAAATCATAAATCTTTGTGCAGACTTCCCACTATTCATTTTTTTTACTCGTGTTTTTTCAAATTTGGCATTTCTTCTAATTGTCTGTGTCCTGGAAGTTACGGATGGTAAGGACCACAGACAATTAGAAAATCCATAGACGAAACACTCGGTGCTGTAGATTGCAGCGCCGTCTACTGAGAGACGGTAAAACACACTCTGCCCTGGGACGATTTGGCGTGTGCGAGGCGGCATCAAGGCAGGAAATCTCCTGGCTATTTGCTTCGCACCGGAAGACATGTATGTGTTTTCATGTCATCAAATCCCTTCAAATGTAAGTTTTTTCAATTATTTTATTGTATAATTTCACTTTTAATTAGAATGTTTATAGATTTTTTTTTCTTTTTACTACCAATTGTTGTAATTTTTTTTCCGTTCATATTTTGAAAAGGAGCTCATGTTTTTAACAAAGGATTCATATTTTTAAACTCAAGTTACGTGTTGAAAAGGATTTCATGTTTTTAAAGAAGTTCCATCTTTTGTTCCCTACAAATGTAAGTTTTTCAATTATTTATTGTATTATTTCACTTTTAGTTTGAGTGTTTATAGATTTTTTTTTGTGCTAGTAATTGTTGTATTTTTGTTCCGTTCATGTTTTTAAATTATACAAATCAGTATTGAATTCAGACACTTTTCTCCGGGAGGGATTTTTGTAGCTCCGGGGGGGTCATTATAGAGTTCCGGGGGGATGCACTTTTTGACTATTGAAAACACAATCTCAAAACTTCTGGGGGTCTTCTTCAAATCTCACTCTGGGGGATATGTCCCCCCCGGGCCACCGCCTAAATTCAACACTGATACAAATTATTAGCAAACGACAAGTTGACTTGCAATAAATTGAATTTTCTATTAAATGTAACACTCTTATTTTATTTATGAATGATTGAAGATCTCTAAATAAGCTTTTTTTTTTTTTTAATTGTCTTCAATAACTTCTATATAAACAAAGTTTGCAGTATAAAGCAATTTTAGGTACTTTTAGTACATAACAACAAAATTTCTTATTAAATGGAAGTATATTAACAATCATCCTGGTTATAGTGAAATCTTACTTTGAATGTTATGTCTATACACTGTTTTCAGTTTTTTTTAAATACAGGTTTTTTAAATTAATCAAATTATTAGCAAACGACAAAAGCCTGACTAGCAGAAAAATGAAATTTTTATTTAAAATGTAACCCTCATGTCATTTAAGAATGATTAAGGATAACTAAATATGCTTTATATATATATATATATATATATAATTTCAATATAAACAAAGTTTGTAATATAGAGCAATGTTAAGCACATTTAGTTATAGCGACATAATTTGTTGTAAAATGAGTATAAGTGAAGTTTTAGCATTCATCCAGGTTATATGTGAAAATTTATTTTTGAATATTATGTCTAACACTGTTTCTATTTTTTAAGTTCAGGTTTTTTAAATTAATCCAATTATTAAACTCACATTGAACATATCATTTTAGTTGGAAAATAGAGCAATTTCTTTCACGTTGGGAAATTTTTTAATTACAAGTTGGGAAAATTTTGAGCTCCCCCCCCCCCAGAAAAAAAAAATTGTAACTACGCCCCTGAACATTGCAGCTTTAAATAAAGCCCAATTTTCTAACTTTGTCATTGCTTTTGAAGCTGATTCTCTACGATACTCTAAAAAGTTTCTTCTCAGATCAGGATGTTCGCGAAACGGTATGCTAGAAAGGCTTGGAAGAAGAAAAAACAATATACCAAGTGAATTCATACAGCTCATGGTATGTTTGCATTTCAGTCCATGCATTTCAGCATCAATAGAGCGGATATTTTCAATTTTTGGATTTATCCACTTCGAATTACGAAACAAACTTGGAGTACAAAAGGCGTCAAATGCATTTTTTGCTACTGCATGCTCCATGGAAAAAAAACAACTTAGAATAAGACTAACATTAAAACAATATAAAAATTTGTGGTATGTATTATTTATATGCATATATTATTTATATGTAATTCCATACATTAAATTGTACAAGTATTTTCACCATGTAATACTTTCATTTTTTAAAATTAAACTATTTAATAGTTTGATTAGTTTATATTTTAAATATAGCAATACTTTTAATTATTTTTTATTCTATATTTATAGCTTACCATTATTTACAGTTTTCTAAGCAACTTGTTGAACCAATATCATGTTTTGAGTTTTATACAGGGTATTGCAGTTTTAATATCTAAAACTGACAAAAAGTTTACTCAAATGTCTAAAACTGAAAAGTATGAAAGATAGTAAATTTAATATTGTTGTAAAAATAATTTTAAGCAGTTTTTGTACTCAGTTTTAAGTTTTTGACAGTCGTTGTCAAAAACTATGTCAAAAAGGGGTTTTTGGCATGATGGATAAAAGCATGGTTAAAACCGCCACACTGTCAAAACTTGCCAACCCTGCTTAAAAGTAATTCCCTTCTGCGCAACTAAGATATAAAAAATGCTCAAATTTTTGTGGGTGAGGAATGTTCCGTTGAGGTTGTTTTATTTTAATCTTGGAATGGAAAAGTTGAAATTTTATTTTTAAATATTGTACTTTTACTTAACATTCCGCTATTTTTATTAATTTAATTTCTTTTTATTATTAAGTGTACTTCAATCTTTCTATTTTTAAATTATATGTAAAAGTCCTTTAAAATGATTTGTATGATTTATTAAATTCTAATAACTAAAAATATTGGAAAATGACTTGCCATTGTTTTTATTTTTTAATTATAGTTGGACTTACCACTTAAATGATGTGCTATAGGGTATCTCTGAAATTGTTGCTAAAGTATGTAACTCAACTTTTGTGAGTAACTTACCAAAGCACTGTGTAAGTAGCAATTAGGGATGAACCTGATATTGATTTTGCCGGATACCGGAAATCCGAATCTCCTTTGCCTGCCGGATTCGGATATCCGGCACTAGAGATATGTTTTTAGTTATATGGTGAATGTTTATTTATTTCTTTGTATAATGCCATCTCAGAACAATAAATTACAAACATGTTTCACACATCAAATATTTTAAATGTGTTGAAATGTAATTTACAAAAACTATATCTCTTTGAATATGAGTGCTTAAAATTCAAATTTTCCTAGGAGGGGAGTTTCCCTCCCTCCCAACATTTAAAAATGCAGGGATTTGAACTATTTGAAAAGGAAAAGAAATATCTTTAAACACCGCTCTTTTTTACGTGCTACTTAAAGCAGTACTACATTTATACAGACATGACAAAATACCATTGAAATAACTTAAATCAACAACTCAAGATAATTATCCAAAATGTTTATTTTTGTAAAACATAGGAACAGAGTCAAGCTTTATATATACCATGTCTATTTTTCAACTTTCACCTAATGTCATGAGCAATTAACAATTGGTTTGCTAAATGAATTTCTTAATTTAGATTTTATTCCATTTTGCGTGCTTTAGCCACTTTTACAAGTTACGCTTTTGACAACAGCACAGAGCAACTTTTGTAATTTTAGAAACTATTGAAAACACGTGGTTATGCTCTTTTAAAAATTTTTTAGCAAACTTTGCAAAGTCTGATGTACATTCATTTTTAACTTACTTGGATGAATAATGCATATCGGTGATTGTATTGTCAATATCCTTTGGTGATTGTATGTAACTTCTGAATAAAATTGTTTTATTATGCTATACTTAATGGAATTATGGTCAAAACTGTAATTCCTGGTATTTTCGTTAATTGAACTATGTTGAATGTATTGGAATTTTAAATCCATATGCAAAGTTTGAAAAGGAAATAGTCGATTCATTTCTTCTATTAAGCGAGAAATAGATGATTTCAAAAGGTCATGTCCTAACTTCTGTGAATTACATCAACTAGTTTGTTGTTTCTAAATATGTTTTTTTTTTTTTTCAATTTCACCAAAAAAATTTTTCTTCATGTGCACCACAAGATCTCATCTCATTTTGTTTAGTTCTGACTCTTGGCCAGTTTGGTAGGGCTCAGTCTCCAGTTGCTGTTACTGTCCTTTTAGTTATTTCGTATTTCGGGCACAGGGAAAAAACGTTGCAATCAGTTAAGTCGGTTATAGAAAAAATATCGCCGATTTCGTCAATCACGGCGAAAATAAATTTAAAATTGTCGACCGGTCGTGAGAAAAAAAAAGAAAAGAAAAAAACTGAAGTTCATGGGAAATCGGCAGCAGGAAAATATCCCTAAATTCTTTATTCGATCACACGAAAATGTTGTGAAATTTGCCAGTCCTAGCAAATATCGTGAAATTCATCACAATCGGTCGCGGAGTGAAAACGCGAAAATTTTCAATTGGACGCAGAAAAACAATCGTTAATTTCATAAGTATATCGCAAGAACAAACTGGGAAATTTTGCCAATCGGTCTCTGAATAAAATTGCTGAATTTGTCAATTGGTCGCAAGAAAAAATTTATGAAATTCGCTGATCAATCTCCAGAAAAAAATCGCACAATTTGTCAATTGGTCGCAGAGAAAAATCGCAAATTTTTTCAATTAGACGCATAAAAACAATCATGAATTTTTGCAATCTGTCATAAGAAGAAACTATGAAATCTGCCAATCGATAGCGGAAAATACCACGAAATTTGTCAGTCGGTCCCGAGACTTGATCGTTGTTTTACAAAGTAAAATTTTCTGAAAATAAAATTTTGGAAAATGGAGCCTCCCGCCCACAATTTTCTTTAGAGCACGAAGCTGCCATCCCGTCTCGAAATTCAAGCTCTGTATGTGTATATTAATAATGTTGTATAAAATATGTAATTTAAACATTAAAATATTCTGTTTATTTGTACAATGAAATGCTGATAATTGCTATTGGATTGACTATATGGAAAATAAATAATAATGCTAATAATTAATTAATTTGTACATTGAAATGCTGGTAATTTGTACAACCAACTTTAACCAATTAATATGCCTATAATAGTAGAGTATTTTCGCAAAGAAATCTACACACTTAATTTTTATAACTTAAACATAAAATAGCTTAAATAACGACACACAATCTTGCTTAATGGTACACAAAACACGAACTTTAATAACTAATAGTTAAATTCTACGTTTCGAGCTGTTTCTACAGCCATCTTCAGGAAAAATATGATGGTTAAATGACTAACAGCTCAGAGATGAGGGCTTCCTGTGCGAGAGACAATTTTTAAAGAGATATATACCCATATATCTAATATACCCATGGTTGAAGAGATTTTTTCTCCAAATATAAGTTTAGTCGATTCCTTTTTCTGTTAGCCCCACCAGTGGCTGAGAGGTTCTGCTCTCGAATCTGGTAGATGGGAGGTGCTGGGTTCGATCCCAATCGCGCACGTCGGCCTAATCGTTCGGAGTTTTCGTGGTTTTCTTCGAACCTTGGACTTCCAAGCGTTAATACGGGTTAGGTTCCCTTAGAAAGACCCCCACGAAGGGCACTCCCCCTGGGCCTATATCCCCCGTGCAGATAATTGGCCGTCATAAATACAACCAACCAACCAATCCCTTTTCTGTTTTAATGCTGTTTTACTTTGTCACATTTAGTTTTATTTTAAGTTAAATTACTTTGATATTTATAAGTACAAAGACAAGTACTTTTAATTTTAAATAGGTATTTATAACAAAGTTACAAAAATAACTAGTTGGATGTGGATCTTTAAAGGATTTTTTTTTTGGAACTTTAAAGATAAAAAGAGACAAAGAAGAAGACAAAGTCACCTCGGTTGACTGTATGTGTGTGGGGGAGGGGGGGTCAAGATATTTACAGCCTTGGAACAGAATGGGAATTATTACAGTGGCAAATTTCTACCGGTATTTTATAAGTTTTGCAATTTTTCAGTATTTGATAGAGGCAAAATTTGGGGTTTATTTAGGACCCCCCTTCACAAAAATTCATTTAATAAAACAGGTCTCTTCACAATTTTTTTAAATAAAGCACGAAATTTCTTTTAATAAAATAAACCCCTTCACAAAATT
Organism: Maratus speciosus; assembly: GCA_963932465.1. Taxonomy (NCBI): domain Eukaryota; kingdom Metazoa; phylum Arthropoda; class Arachnida; order Araneae; family Salticidae; genus Maratus; species Maratus speciosus. The sequence continues at coordinate 122,955,399 of OZ010797.1, forward strand.
CTATTTCATAAAAGCATACTCTTTATTAATTTTTAAACAAAGCAAGTTCACCAGATTAATATTATTAATAATAAATGTTTAATTCGAATTTGAGTAACTGGATTTCTTTTTTGATTATAAAATGTTATTTTTCATAAAAAGAATTTATTTTTCAAAAATAACATTTATTTTTCTTAACATAGTTCCCAAGAAAGAAAAGAAAACTGTGCTATCTGCTTGATTTAAAATATAAATTCTTTCTTTTTTTTTCAGTCAAAAGTACAAATAAATCGCAAAATTTCTTACTTATTTATCACATGCATTCTAAATATTATTTTTTTATGTTACAGGTTTTATGAAATATCAAAAAGATTTAGATGTTCAGAGTTTCAGGATGATGTTACACAGATGTGAGCTGGATTTAAAGATTTCCACCTATCTTATAATTTAAGCTTCTTTGTTCAGAGTTTTATTTTTGGAAAAGATAATTTCTTATAATGTACATTAGATATGCTTTTATACAATAAATTGAGCAGCAAAACGTAAAATAGTGTTTATTTGCTTGTATATCTCTGTAATCGTTTGTATGATTGTTTTTTATTTCTATGTGGTTAAGCATAGCTGCCAATTTTAAGTTCTTTTTGTTACCATTATTTACGAATAATAATCTTTTCGATTAAATAAAGCCAAAATTACTATTTGTAAATGGTTTTAACAGAAAACTAGGCATTTATAATACTTATTCACTACTGAGAGATAAAAAATATCATTTTGTTTTTCAGAAAGAAAATCAGGATGAAAAATTCCTAAATTATAATTGATATTTGCAACAATAATTTGTAATTTTGTTCATAAAATAGTTGGCTTTCTGTTATTTATGATTTTTTTTATATATATATAAGCTTAAGCTGTATAAAAAGTGAGGCAAACATTTAAATAAATTACTCTATATAGTTAAGTACCAATAAATTTTAAGACATATGAGTAATTATTTGAAAGTCTCCGTAAATATTTAATAACATAATAATAAAGTAAACTTATGTAACGTTGCATTTTTAATATTGATTATACTTAAGAGTAAAAATTTTTAAAAACTGAAATTATACAAGCATGATTTTTAAGAATTTTATATTGACAAGTCTCTATAAAGATATATTAATGAAAGGCAACATCAACGGAAAAAAAACTATACTGTTAATAATGGTGAGAGAAGTGAATATTTAAAAGAAATTGAAAATATATAACGAAATTATATAATGCATGTTTTTTTTTTCTCTCCCAAGAGTAAAAAAAAAAAATAATAAAAAACTTTCTCTTTGCAATTTTGGGATTTTGAAAATTACTTACCTTTTTTGTTTATAAGATTTTTTTTTTTTTTTTTTTTTTTTTACAAATGTTGATAATTTACAAGAAACATCTTTTATGCAATGAAAATTTTGACGTGTAAAAGAGTAGATAAGAAGAATGATAAATATTTTTAAAGGCAGAATAATGATTGCCTTATTTAATTCCAGAATTTTTGTGATGAAGTTGATTATTATTCAGATATTGTGTTAATATAAAGTTGACGGATTCTTTTCCTTGAGGGATAAAAAACAGGATTTTGTTTTTCAGACAGAAAATAAAGTTGTGATATTCCTAAACGAGATAAAGGGATTTATCTGCAGCAATAATATATAATACATTATTAACTTGTTTTCTTCATAAAATATCTTTTTGATATTTAAGAAAAACTGTTTTTCAAATTAGTTGTTTGAAAAGTGAGACAAACTTTTCAACAAATTACTGTGGATGGTAAACTATCATCAAATTTTGAGAAATATAAGTAAAAAATATAAATATTCTAAAGTCTTCATAAAGATTTATAAATACATATATATTATAATTTTAATAATGGTTATCATAAAGATTTATAATATATATATATATATATATATGTACTATTATAATTTTAATAATGATTATAGAAGTGAATTTTTTCAAGAATTGAAATGGTATGATAATGAAAGAAATTATACTGGAATGGTTTTTTGCCAAATTTTAAAAAACACGAGTAAAAAAAACATATGAATACTGGGAAGTCTGCACAAAGATTTATGAATTTAAAAAAAAATTATTTTAATAATGGTTTTAAAATTAAACATATTAAAGAATTGAAAATATATAATGAAATTATACAATGGATGATCCTCCCCGCTCTCCCCCCCCCCCCCCCACACACACACACACAAGAGTAAAAGACGAAAAAAAAATCTTCCATTTCAAATTGAAGACTTTAATTGAAAAAATGAAATAATTTTAATATTTTCATTCTAATAGCATATAAGTTTTTTGATAATTCACATTAAATAAACATTTTTTATAAAATTAAATTTTTGTTGTCAAAAATAGTATATAAAAGAATGAGAGATATTTCATAACGGCAGAATAATAATTGCCTTATTTAATTGTAGAATTTCTGTGTTGAAATAGGGTAAAGATTACTATTCGGAGATTTATGTGTTAAAAAGAAACCGGCAGCCATAATTTTTATTCCACCACCAAACGATAAAAAACTTTATTTCACAAACTGTTTTTCAGAATGAAAATCAAGATGAGAAATTTCAAAATAAGGTAATAGGAACAATAAAAAATAAAACATTAATTAAAACTAGAATTGACCTGCACTGTTAATTTAAAAAGAAGAAATCTTTTGATTTTTCCTCTTACAAAATTTGTACCTTTTTTTTCAATTTAAGGAAAAAATGTTTCTTAATTAACTTTTAAAAGAGTGAGACAACTCTCCATAAATATTTATTCAGAATTAAAAATAAAAATCCTATGAAACTGTAGAATTTTATTAATAGCATAGCTGCCAACTTGTACGGATTTTTCCTACCTCTAAATTTAAAAGAGATTTCTGCCTTATTAAATTATCAACATTTACGGCAATTCGACGATTGAATTAGGCAAATTTTTCGATTAAATTTTAGTGGTAGCAAAAATCCGTACAAGTTGGCAGCTATGTAATAGTTACAAATGAACATTTAAAAGAATAGAATATATATATTAATGAAATAAATTACACAAGGATGTTTTTTCCCCACCCTCTCTCAAGGGTAAAAGAAAATATTTTACAATACAATTTAAAGAATTTGAAAATTACTTATTTTTTTATCATTAGATTTTAAATTGTATACCAATTTATTGATTTTTCGTATTAAGTGAACAGTTCTATGAATGAAAAAAAGGTATCTATTTTTAAATTTAAAATAATCGTTAATAATTTTAAGAAAATCACTAATGAAAGAATTTAATTTTTTAAAACATTGATTCGAAGAGTCAAAAAGCGGTTGCCGACTTCCGATAAAGAGTTCAGCTGCGGTAAATGCCAATGTTTACAAACATTCTCCCACCTGTTTTTCTATCTCTTCTTCAACAGTCGCCAAAAGAAGGATAAACTGCCAACTATTGCAGTCCTATGGCAACCATTCCAGATGTTCTACCGTCCCCCTCTAGACGGCGCTAGTTTCTATGCGAATCCCATGTTGAATAAAATTTCCGTTGCAGCCAGAGTGAGTTTCTCATCTGAGTAAGATAATAATCTGTGGTAAAGACTAATGAATGTATTATTTCACTATTTGGCGAAGTCTGCTATGAAATCGTCATGTGAAAAGGAAAAGAAGCTATCAGGTAGGGAGCCCATCCAAAGAACGTAGAGGAAAAGAAGGGAAGGCTTTAGAAACCGTAACTAACCGAAACAGTGCAAAAAGTTCTGCTGGGAAACACACTCAAAGGGGAGATCCAATCATAAGCATTCTTCATTACATCTACCAATTCGCCAAACTTTCTTGTAGTAAACCTAAGGTAAAACCTTCGCGCCAACGCCCCGCGAAAATTCAAAACGACATTTCTTGGTCAGTCTGACTTGTGACTTAACAGCGATTGGGACAGATTTTTTGATATGATCTGCTCATGTTCTGTTGTTATGATATATTTTCTGTATTGCAAATAGATAGCCGATGAATACGTACAATGGAAAAATCTTCAGTGATCAGCACTCTGTAAAATAATAAATTTTACGTATTGAAAGTTCCACTTTCACCCGAAATCTAACATAACAACTAAGATTCATCTAACGTATTCTACGATCTTTGACCTTCAAGGGGTTTCTCCCTCGGAGAGAAGCTCCATCCACGAGGGGAGGGGAGCGCACTGCTTTCGCGCGGACGGGGGATAGCGGTGAACACAGCGTTGCTCCTCATTTTGATAATTATCGCTTCTGGCGATCACGCAAAGGCGCGCCAAGTAAACCCTGTGTTATCTTTCGCCCCTTTATGCAGTTTCTACCGCTTAGCTGTTTTCACTGTTTCACTGAGGGTCGGGGATTTACATTGCGTCTATGAAAGTTTCCCTTCTTCTCCTCTTCATTCTTTGGCCCATCCTCCCGACAGCCTTTACTATAATTTGGTTACAACGGGGAAAACTTATCACCATGCAGGTGCTTCCTCGTTATTTAAATTTTTTTTTTTTACCACACTGAGTGGATGCCCTGCTAGAACTTGCATCATTTTTATAAATTCTAAGTATTTAAATTTTACTGGTGTGAGTATAATATATTTATAGTTATAATCTTTTGTTTTCCTTGCACAAGAGTTATAATATTGTTTCGCTTTTTGTATTTCGGTTTCATATCTGACAATGCATTGATGTTGATCAGAAACCTTTTCTCTGCTCTTCATGGCAACGAAGGTCGCGCGATGCGCGCATCCTACCTTAGAATGCGACTTCGTTTTATTGTGGCTGGAACGATACGAAGCGATGTTGTGATTTAAAAAGTATGATCGCTGTAATTTTTTACAGTTTGTTGATGAGGCTAAACCTCTCTTATTTCGAAAAACCAGATCAAGTGTTTGATAATTCTTACTGTATATATGTATAGAACCATGCATCTGTAAATATTCATTAAATATTTAAAGAAAAGAATCCAGAAAGCACCTCCTTCATTGAGTTTGTGTTCGACTGTCTTTGAAATTTTCTTCATGGTGCATTATGCCGGGAAAAAAAGAAAAAAAAAGTATGTGTTACATTTTGAATGTCTTCAAAACACAAATAGGGATATAGAGGATAGTAAGTGATAAGAAGACAGCAATGGTAAGATAAGTTTTTCATATTTTATTTCGAAATGTCTGATTTAGAAAAGTTGAAAAAGAACCGTACAGTTTTGAGAACAGCAGTAACAAAGCTGATTAACCCCTTGGGGACGAGCGGCACGTATACGTGCCGCATGAAGCGCTCGGAATCCTTGTTTTTACTCAACAGTAAAATTTTACTGTAAAATTTGCCTTATTTAATCAGCGCATTCTCTCGATTCAAGAAGACACAAATTTCTGTTTTTAAAAAACGGTGACAAAAGATTAAAAATTTCGTAAAGGGCTCCCGTCCCGAAGGGGTTAATAATATAGAAAATGTTATGAAGGATAGTCCAATAGATTTTGATAATTTAGAAGAATTATTTATTCAGTTAGATACTAAAGCAGAATTATTGAAGTCAGTAGACGAGAAAATTTTATGATTACGCGGATAAAATATCAGTTGCAAAATTCCGGGTGAAGAAAAAATTAACCGAAAACAAAAAAATTGTTAATGTTGATTTAAATAACAGTCAAGATTTAAAATCGAATGTGATTAATGATGAAAACTCAGTTGTTAAATTGCCAAAACTCAATATACAAAAATTCTATGGCGACTGTACGCAATTTATTTCATTTTTTAATACCTTTAAAAATACAATTCACGAAAATAAATCGCTTTCGAAAATTGAAAAATTTCATTATTTGAAGAGTTATTTATCTGGAGCTGCGGCTAATGCTGTAGAAGGTTTTGAAATATCAGAAGCTAATTATGACGCAGCATTGAAAGTTTTAGAATCGCGTTATGGTCAAAAAGACGTGATAATTAATCATCACCTGAACAAGCTTCTTAATTTATCCCCTGTTTATAAGGCTAACGAAATTCAAAAATTGAAAAAATTGCACAGTGATATAGAAATAAATGTTCGATGTTTGTCCACATTAGGACTCGAACCAGAAAATTATGGCTCCATGCTTATCGCCGTAATTTTAAAATTAATACCGGCAGAATTAGCTTTGGAATATAATAGACAAAATGTAGATAATTTAACACATTCAGATATACATAAATTATTAGATTTTCTGCACGCTGAAATAAAAAGCAGAGAACACACATTTTTTTTCGAGAATGAAAGCATTTGAAAATAATAAAACAAAAATCAAGAGTCAAACAACAAAATCTGAATTTAAATCTACTTGTGAATTTATGAACGTTTCGAATGATAAATCGACTTCAGATAGGCAGTTGGCTCATTGCATTTTTTGCAACGATAGTAAACATTCATCTGATTTGCGTGAGGCTGTTGATGTAAACACTAAAAGAAATTTGTTGAAATCTCAAGGAAGATGTTACCTTTGCTTAGGCAGGAAACACGTTATGAAAAATTGTAACTCTAAAACTAGTTGCAAGAACTGTTCAGGCAGACATAATCAAACGATATGCCTAAAATCTAAATTAATAAAAGAAGTAAATACACCCGAATTAAAAGGTAATGAAAATGAAGCTAGTGAAAAAGTAATTTCGGCTATTTCCTCTACAGAAAATAATAAAATTCTTCTACAAACTTGTTGGGTAAAAATAAAATCAAACGGAAAACAATCTCTAATTAGGTTACTTTTAGATTGTGGGAGCATGCGAACCTTTATATCTGAAGATATAGCAAATAAATTGAATTTACAGGCAATAAGAAAAGAAAAATTATCGGTTTTTACATTTGGAAGTATGAACCCCATTGAAAAAACCTTTAAAGTAGTTAAACTAACTATTGAAAATAAAAATGTACCTAATTCAAAATTAGATATAGAAGCGCTAGTCACCAATCAAATATCAGCTACTGAAATCCCCCCACCTGAAATCAATGATTTGATGAAAAGTAAACAATTTGAAAATTTAACCCTTGCTGACACACCCACATCCAAAGGACCCATTACATTATTTATAGGTGCTGACTATTATTATGAGATTGTTACTGGAAATATAAAACATATGAATAAAAAATTAGTAGCTGTCGACACCATTTTTGGTTGGTGTCTACAGGGAAAAACGACTGACAGTTATACGCCCTTAGCATTTAATGTAATAGTAAAAAAAAAATTTATTTCTGAACAGATTGAAAAATTCTGGAATATCGAATCATCTGGCCTTTTTAATACTAAACAGGATTCAGATTTTTTGGAAAACAACATTATGAAGCAGTTTGAGTCAGAAATTAAATACAATGATAAGCGATATACAGTTCGATTTCCGTGGAAGCTTGAAAGGGAATGTTTAAATGACAATCGGAAAATTGCAGAATATAGATTTTTTAAACTCAAACAAAGATTGATTAAAAACCCTGAATTATTTTTTGAGTATAAGGAGGTGTTGGCAGATTATTTGAAACAAGGTTATTGAGTTAGTTACAGATCCTGAAAAAAAAAAAATGTAACTTTTTATTTACCTTATCGAGAAATAATTAGAACTGATACGACAACGAGCAGATTACGCATAGTTTTCGATGCCTCTGCTCATGACACAGGCTCACTGTCTTTGAATAATTGCCTGCATGTAGGTCCAAATTTGTATCCTGAAATATTTGATGTTTTGTTACGGTTTAGATTTAATCCCATAGCTTTTACAACTGATATAAAACAAGCATTTCTACAAATAATTATAGATAAAAACGATCGTGATGTAACAAGATTTTTATTTTCACAAGATTTGTTTGATAATTCTAAACCCTTTGAAATTTATAGATTCACCAGAGTGTTATTTGGAATTAGTAGCAGTCCCTTTTTATTGGCTACAACAATTAAGCACCACTTGAAAAAATACACCGAACAATATCCAAACACAGTAAAATTTTTAAATGAAAATATCTACGTTGATGACGTTATAGGAAGTCATGAAAATATTGATCAAGCCCTATCCACGAGTTTACAATGTATTGATATATTTGAAAATGCAAGTATGCATTTACACAAATGGCATACGAACTCTTTACCACTTAATGAACTATGGAAAGAAAATGGTATAACTTCAGAAGTTAATTCTGAAGCATTTGGAGAACAAAATCTCCCTTATAAAGTTTTAGGAATCGCTTGGAATAATTCCAAAGATTTACTTTATTTTGATGTTCGAAGTTTAGTTGATTTCGTTTCAAGAAGAACAGACACCAAAAGATTTATTCTACAAGTTTTAGGTAGGATTTTTGATCCACTTGGATTCCTAGGACCATTTACATTAAGACTAAAATGTATAATTCAACAAATTTGGAATTTGGGTCTAGATTGGGATGACACCTTACCCGAAGATTTACGTATACTTTGGAGTAGCTGGTGTAACGAACTCCCTCATTTGAAAAACTTTTCAGTACCCAGATACTATTTTTCTGACATCGCCAATTGGCATGATTATGACCTACAATTACATACTTTTGCCGATTCGAGAATGAAGGCTTATGGTACGGTTGCTTATTTACGTGTAGCAACAACCACCGAAAATGTTCGAACAGTTTTTGTTGCTTCGAAAAACAGGGTTGCTCCACTGAAAGCGCTTACCTTACCAAGGCTCGAATTGATGGCCGCACTGTTGTCGGCCAAGCTAAGTAGTAACATTTTGAAAGCTTTAAAATTGAATGTACCGACTTATTACTGACAGATTCAAAAATATCCTATTTTTGGATAAAAGGATCCCCTAAAAAGTTTAAACCCTTTGTCAGAAACAGAATTGAAGAGATCCATAAATTGACCTCACCTGATAACTGGTATCATTGTCCTGGTACTGCCAATCCAGCTGATATAGTTTCTCGAGGATCAAAAATCTCTAGGATACAATGATACAACTTGGTTACAGGGACCAGAATGGCTAAGTCTACCTCCTGAGTGTTGGCCGATATCAGAAAACAAAGAAATTGCTTACTCAGATGAATTAGAATACAAAAAAATCGTAACGATGTTTTTCACAGCGAGTGCTTAGTCAAAAAACTCGAAAATCCCATAAACATTTCAAAATATAGTAATTTAGAGAAACTTTTGAGAATTACTGTTTGGGTAAAGAAATTCATTATGAAGCTGAAAAAATCAACTGAAGTGCAAGACGTAGTAACAACCGAAGAATTACTCGCAGCTGAAAATTTTTTGATACAATCTGCACAAAAACAATTTTTATAAGGAAGAAATAGAATCTCTAAAAAATAGTAAATCAGTGGATAAGACGTCATCCTTATCAAATTTGGCTCCCATTGTCCTCTTTACTTGCGGTGTGACTAGAGCCATTCACCTGGAACTCGCGTCTGATATGACAACAAATTCTGTTTTGATGGCATTCAGAAGATTCACAGCTAGACGAGGAAATCCCAAAATTATTTATTCTGACAACGCAAAAACCTTCAAAAAGGCCAAAGGTGAACTCGAAAATTTATACAACATACTGACAGACAAAGTATTTTTAAATTTTATTACAAAAGAGAGAATTATATGGAAGAATATTATAGAAAGAGCTGCATGGTGGGGAGGTTTCTATGAGCGACTAGTAAAGTCAGTCAAAGACTGTTTGAGAAAAGTAATTGGTAGAGCACTCTTAAGTTATGATGAATTAGCGACTCTGTTGACAGAAGTGGAAGCAGTTTTGAATACGCGACCACTGACGTATGTATATAGCGACAGCGATGAACCAGAACCTCTTACTCCAATGCACTTTTTAAATTTTGGAAAAGAACTTTCATTTCCTATTAATTTTTTTTAAATAATTGAAGATTGTTCAAAGAGATCAACACTCTTGAAAAGAAAAAAATATCAATCTTTACTATTGAAACAATTGTGGACCAAATGGAAAAAAAACAATATTTGATGGATTTGAAAACAGCCCATTCCTTGAAAAATCCTAATGCCCATACGCCACTGAAGGTCGGCGATGTTGTTTTAATTCAAAATGACTTTTTGCAGACTTTTTATAAACATTCATAAACTTTTATAGACATTTATTTAGTTTGTTTTTTCTGAATTTACGACTCTAAAAATTTTCTTTCTCTTTTTTAATTTTTAGTGTTATTTATATAAAGAATCTTTTTGAATTTTGGCATAAGTAAGTATATGGTTTAACTGAAAAAAAAAAAAAAAAAAAAAAAAAAAAAAAATGTGTGTGTTATTTAACTGTCATTATTTTTACTTTGTTTGAATTTAAAGTGTTTTATTTAGAATTTATTGATATTTTGAATTTGACTAATTAAGTGATTAATTAGATATTGTTTGAATTCCTATATTTAGTATTTTGTATTCGAATTTTAAAAATTGTATTAGATTACTGAACCACTGATACGAAAAATTGAATTTTTATGATTTTATGATGGAATTTTGATTTGTGAACTCTTTAAGAGTTCAGGTGGGGAGTGTGAAGAGAAACCTTTTCTCTGCTCTCCATGGCAATGAAGGTCGCGCGATGCGCGCGCATCCTACCTTAGAATGCGACTTCGTTTTATTGTGGCTGGAACGATACGAAGCGATGTTGTGATTTAAAAAGCATGATCGCTGTAATTTTTTACAGTTTGTTGATAAGGCTAAGCCTCCCTTATTTCGAAAAACCAGATCAAGTGTTTGATAATTCTTACTGTATATATGTATAGAACCATGCATCTGTAAATATTCATTAAATATTTAAAGAAAAGAATCCAGAAAACACCTCCTTCATTGAGTTTGTGTTCGACTGTCTTTGAAATTTTCTTCAGATGTTATATTTCGAGGAGAAAAATTGTTTTGAAAGCATTTTCAATTACTAGAACGTTTCCAAATATTTAGCAACTATACGTAATTGGATATTTCACTAGAACTTGCTTCATTTTCATATATTCTAGGTATTTAAATTTTACTAGTGTGAATGCAATATATTTATAGTTATAATTTTTTGTTTTTCTTGCACATGGGTTTTAATACTGCTTCGCTATTTGTATTTCGGTTTCATATTTGACAATGCATTGATCTTATATTTCGAGGGGGAAAAATTGTTTTGAAAGCACTTTCAATTACTAGAACGTTTCCAAATGTTTCAATAAACATGTTAGTGAAGAGGGAAAACTTTTGTAGGCATTAGAATAAGGCGTATTAAATGCGGTTTAAATCTAGTACTAAGAAAAAAAAACAATAATAAATAAAAATAAATAATTTATTTTTTATATTTAGAAAGGTTTAAATTGTCATTCTATTATCTTTGGCGATTTGTGCATTCTTATTTTATTTCTTTTATCCCATTTTGAACTATATTATTATGCTGCTTAGAAAAAATTGTACTAAAATCGTTTATTATTGATTAAGTTGTCTATTAATGAGAAAAAGAGAAAAATAACCAGATATGTATCAAATTAAGAAGTGTTAATTCTTAATTTGATTCCGTCTTAAAATTCATGTTTTTAAGGTAATTTTCTGAAACGTTTAGTGGAAGAAGAAAAAAAAATCCATTCAATATTTTTACTAAAGAAAATTTTGTACTTATCGTCACATATATCGAAATTTTATGGAAATTTTCAATATTTACGCTAATGGTTGAAACAGAGACAATGTACAGAATTATTAAATTTATTATTATTATTATTATTTAATTAATTTATTTTTACACTTTTCTCCCTCAAATTTCATATTTTATATTATTTATTTTCTGTTACATAATTATAAGTACAACTTTCGACTTATTCACACACACACATATATAAGATATTCGTGCTGCTCCCTCTATATTTTTAAGGTGCAGCCGGTGTGAATGATAGGCTGAAACTAAAATTATCATTGGAAAAAAGTTCTCATTTAACAAACGGCATACCATAAAAATCATTTAAGTATTAATCCTTTTAAAGTTGGTTTTATCAAATGCTGTTTATGATAAAAATAGACGAATAAAATATATATTATAATTTGATTATTCAAAGCACTCGGCAAAGTGTATGTGATTGTTAATAAACAATTTTTCATATGTAATGTGTACATTAACAGGGACACTTTATTGGAATGTGGACTGTAACATCGATTTATTGTCGATACCATGATATTAGAAAATCCTGAAACGAAAATTAAAACAATCACGAAATTTGAATATATAAAAATTTTACGATAATTTTACTTGCTACCCAGAAATGGAATAACGTTTTATTTTCTCTATAAAAGGAAATTTTCTTGAGAAAGTTTCGAAATCTCCATTTAAAACAAAATTCCAGAACCGACAATGACGGAAAGTTGGTCACTAGGTAACAATCGGCGTAATCATATGCAAAAGAAAAACGCTATTCGATCCTTATATTTTTAACTGAGAATATTGGATGAAAATCGGCACATCCACAATATTTCACTTAAATATCAGATATTCTAAAAAAAAAAAAAAAAAAAAAAAAAAAAAAAGAAAAGAAAGAAAATCAGATATTCTTATTAGATATCAAAAAATAAAATAACAATTACTCGTTTCTGTGTAAAACATATAGCCCCCACCAGTGGCTGAGAGGTTCTGCTCTCGAAATTGGTAGACGGGGGGTGCTGGGTTCGAACCCAATCGCGCCCGTCGGCCTAACCGTTTCCGAGTTTTTGTGGTTTACTTCGAAACATTGGATTTTCATGTGTAAATACGGTTTAGGTTCCCTTAGAAAGACCCCGCACGGAGGGCATTCCCCCTTAGTTCTGTATCTCTCGAGTAGATAATCAGCCGTCAAAATCAACTCAACTGTGTAAAAATGCATTTTTCTGAAAGTATTGCTAAAAGCAGCATTAAAACAGGCTTTAATAATCCCATCATCACTAAAAGAGGATTATCGAAAAGCTATCGTCTTTAATTAAAAAAATGAAAAGGTCTATGTTTAAAACGAGGAATTTTATACAGGACTCGGTTTTTAGGCAAAAAGTTTTTTGAAGGGTACTTTTTTAAGGTAAAAGATTTACACTTTACCTTTTCGGTTACTGAAATTTAAAATGATGCGTTTAATTAATAATGTAACTAAAAATTTATTAGAATATTATATTATAAGTTTTAACTTTTTATTAAAAAAAAAGTATTATTTAAAAAAAATTTTACTAGTATTTTTTACTGAATTTATTAACTTATATTAACGTAATAATACTATTAATATTAACGATTTAATAAATAAATTTTTAAATAAATTGTTAATCTAATAATTAATATATATATTTATTTTATGATTGCATAATAAGTAATTTATTAATTATTTTTTCTAAGAATTTGATAATTATATGTTATTAAGTACTCTTTATTGTTAATTAAAAATTAATTATCATAATTATTGTTCTTAATATTATTATTTGTAATTTATTACGATATTTTTGTTATATTTTTAAATAAATTTTAATAAAAAAAGCTTTATTAAAATACATTTAATTATAAATAATTAAGGCCGCACCAGTGGCTGAGAGGTTCTGCTCTCGAAGCTGGTAGACGGGAGGTGCTGGGCTCGAACCCAATCGCGCCCGTCGGCCTAAACGTTTCGGAGTTTTCGTGGTCTTCTTCGAAACCTTGGTTTTCCATGCGTAAATACGGGTTAGGTTTCCTTTGCAAGACACCCACGAAGGGCACTCCCCCTAGGGCCTGTATCCCAAGCGTAGATAATCTGCCGTCAAAAAAACAACAACCAAAACATATAAATAATTAAATTAAACAAATAAACATACATTAATAAATTTCAAACAAACAATGAAATAATATTAATTCATTTTTATTATCAGGGTATAAACTGCAATCATGGAATAATCAGTTCAACCACAATCACAGCTTTTTATATTTTTTCGACATTCCTTTTTTAATTTTTAAATTCCTCAAACATTTAAGGAGGGGGAAAACCTCCTCTGCAACCCTATCGTAGGCCCATAATTTTTTTAATTAACTGAAACTACGAAAGGGCACTTACATCCCTATAAATCATTAAAAAGGAAAAATATTCATAAGAATTATATAGCAAAAGAGGATATATTTTTTCCCCTTTACCAACAAAAATTTATGAGTTTTAATAAAGGGGTCATATTTCATAAATTATAAGCAATGGTAGACTGGACTTTTAAACAAAATCATACATTCAATTTATAAATATGTGCGACAATATTTCTAAAGAGTAATTTGTTTTGACAATGAACATAGTGGTAAATTATTCTTGGCCAGAAAATGTGTCTATCATATCATTATTATTAAGACCTACACATGTGACCTTCCAGTCAGTGATGCCAATTAGACAAAAATTCCAGTTAGACACCTACCACTATTTCCGTACGGAAACATTCATCTTATTTAATCTGTCATTGATTCACAATGTTTTTATTTTTATTTTTATTTATTTATTTATTTTTTCACTTTATTATTATTTTTTTATCTAAGCAGAGGAACATTTTGCTCATTTCATTAAAGTCGCACTATCTTTCATGGAGCTTCGAAAATTTTTCCCAAAGAAAAATGCCTTCGTTTAACGCTAAAGTAAGATTAGTAGCCCCTGTTATCAGGGCCGGGCGTAACCATAGGGGCAAACGCCAATTGGGGTTCTTGTTAGGGCTCCGAATATCTTTATACAATTCAAAATAACGTTTCCTCTAAGTAAAATATTAATATTTTTTATTTATATATTTTTTAAAGGTTTTCTCGCACCAAGAAAGTCAGAATTAACTTTATTCCTTACAGGCAAAGTAATAATACAATTATCGGGAAATGTGTAGATTTGATGTTCCTAATAGAAGCCGTGAAAGCAAAAAATATTGGGAAGAAAAAAAGATTCTGCGAAATTAAATAGATAGGCATATTAAATTTGAAAGTAGTGATATTTTTTATGCATTTTATTATATTTATTGTACAATATTCTATAATATGTACAAGTAAAAAATAAATTTTATTAGACTAGTACTGCAGTAAACATTACGGGGGTTGAGTTGAGTTGATTTTTAACGGCCAATTATCTACTCGAGGGATATAGGCCCTAGGGGAAGTGCCCTCCGTGGAGGAGGACCTAAGGGAACCTAACCAGTATTTACGCATGGAAAATCTAAGGCTTCGAAGAAAACCACGAAACGGTTAGGCTAACGGGCGCTATTGGGTTCGATCCCAGCACCTCTCGTCTAGCAGCTTCGAGAGCAGAACCTCTCAGCCACTGGTGGGGCGTAAATGTTACGGACCGCACTAAACTGGGACGTTGCGCCGGCCTTGCCTTTTATGCAGCACATGTTTGCTGAACTCTACTTCAGTAATTAATATTAGGTGAAAATGTTTTCGCAGTACTTTGCTGATAATATTTATTCGAAAATATCTTTGGTTATAAAAGCTACTCAGAGAGAAAGCTAGTTATTTATCCGGTCACTTCTAAATTACATTCCCCAACTTGACATGAAAACCGAAAGCATAAAATTTAGTGCTGCCATCTATTGCAAATGCAGCTATTTATTTTTTAAACATCTAAGAAATAATTCTTTCTCATTAAATTTTGTGCATTGTTACTTTTTACTAAATTCTTGCTTTAATTTAAATTTAACCTAACATAATAATAAAATTCAGGTTTTAAATTACAGAAAGAAAGAAAGACATACGTGTAAAGAATGGTAAATGGAACAAACAACGGTTTAATTGATTTTAATTGATAGACGGTAACAACATAAGAATAATACAAAAATATCTTGAACACGTTACTATGACTTAATTTTTCTGTGTTATGTATGAAGTGCTGGCAGAATTAAAATATAAAAGTGTTATCTGTTCTATTTTTTAGATAATAGAATGCCGAAAATATCTTTCATCATTAGAAATTTATCTTTTTAAAATTAGATATTAATTTTAATTTTTTGTTTATAACCTTATTTTTTTTATGATACTTATTAGCAAGCTACATTGGCTTTTCCGCTTTAACATTTTGATTACGGGTTAGGACTGACGACTATGTTTATATTTAATCGTACTACAAATTAAAAAATATATCTTTATCCTGGATTGTTATTGAATATATTGTGGTATAAATGTAAGGCAGAGAATTGTTTTCAATAAGTGGAGCGAATAGAATAACGTAATAGTCTCTGGGACGACATATGTCCCAAGCCCGTAATCAAATGCTTAAAGATTTGATCACGACATAAAGTGGCGCATAAAGTGGAAATCGAGTTTCAAATGCCTCCACAAAATGCTCCGTTATTGAGAGATTTTGCTACAAAAATATTCTATAGAACGATTTCGATTATATAATTCTATCAGTCAAGATTTTATTTCCGGTGTGTGTGTGTTTGGAGGTGGGAGGGTATAGCAACGACTTTACGCCTAATAATAAAATGGGTAGAATGTGTCTACAATTAAACCTAAAAACACACAAACACTGATTGCGGGAATATTAGAAAATCTCCATAAATATGTTTGTATTATTCTTATGTTGGTGCCATGTATCAACTAGCATAATTTAAATCGTTGTTTGTTCCATTTATCATTCTTTACACATATATCCTTCTTTTGTTCTGTAACTTCAAAACCTCAATGATAGGTTAAAATTAAATTAAAGCAAGACTACAATAAAAAGTAGCAATGAGCAAAATTTAATGAAGAGAAGAATTAATTTTTAGATGCTTAAAAAATAAATAGCTGCATATGCAATAGATGGCAGAACTCAATTTTATGTTTTCAGTTTTCATGTCAGGTTGTGGGATGTAATTCAGAAGTGGCTTGATCAGTAACTAACTTTCTCTCTGAACAGCTTTTATAACCAAAGACATTTTCGAATCAGCAAAATGCTACGAAAACATTTTCCCGTAATATTAATTACTGAAGTAGCGTTGAACAAACATTTGCTGTATAACAGGCAGGGCCGGCGCAATGCCGTGCTTCAGTATTGGGGTTATGATTAAAGAGGAGGAGACACATACTGTATTGTCTACCAGTTGCGAGTGAAGTAACCATGGAGGTTGTCACAAGATGTCGTCTGTTTTTTTTTTTTAATCGTATCTTAAGTTTCTGATTACCACCGGGGCAAACATTCCACCAGTATAATTGAATAGGAAATTTCGTCTTATTTAAACGTCTTATTCATGTCTCAAATGTGGGCAAATTTTCTATTTGTTCTTACTGGTGTCAGTTTTCCTTCTAAAACTGTCAGTTTCTTTCCCTGGTTGTCACAAGATGGCGGAAACGCAGGGCGTGACTACCGACAAAGTAAACTTGTAGCAGTAAAAAGGAAAATCTGTTTCTACCATTATTTATGACGGAAATTTTACAATAATAAGGCGTTTAAATAAGTAGAAAAATTATATATAAATTTACTGGTGCAAGTTTGCACCGGCGGTAAACAACCCCTGCGATAGCTGTTACAGTATAGGTTTCACTATTTTACGGATATATCAGTTCCTCTTTATTAATAGTATGCTTTAATGGAGCCCGTAACGTTTACTGCAATAATAGCCAAATGAAATTTATTTTTTAATTATTATTAAATATTATAGAATAATACATAATAAAGATAATAAAATGCATAAAAAATACCACTTCTATCAAATTTAATATGCGTAATTATTTTTAATTTCGCAGAATCTTCAATCCTGTACAATATGTTAAATATTTATTTTTTGCGTTCACGGGTACTTTCAGGAACATCAAATCCGTACATTTCCCGAAAATTATATCAACTTTGCCAATAAGTAATAAAGAATTCTAGCTTTCTTGGTGCGAAGAAACGTAAAAAAAAATATAAATTAAAAATATTATTTTTTTATTTAGAGGAAACATTATTTTGAATTATATACATTCGGAGCCCTAAAAAGACCCCAACTGGCATTAGCCCCATGGTTGCACCCGGCCTTGACAACAGGGGTTGCTAATCTTACTTTAGTGTTAAACGTAAACATTTTCCTTTGGGAAAAATTTTCGAACTAATAGGTAAGAGGAGGGGGTGGGGGGGGCTGTAAATGAAATGAAGTTAATAAGGTTAAAAAAAAAAAAGTTATTGAATGACAGATTACATAAGATGAATGTTTCCGTACGGAAATAGTAGTAAGTGTCAAACTGGAATTTTTGTCTAATTGGCTAACAGTGACTCGAAGGTCACATGTATACGTCTAATAATGATGTGGTAGTCACTATTTCTGGCCTATCAAAATTTACCAGTTTATTCATTGCCAAAACAAATTACTCTTTAGAGACATTGTCGCACCCATTTATAATTTCAATATACAGGGTGTCCGAAAAGTCTGGAAACGGTCGAATAACACGAGAAATACATATCAGATTAAAAAACGAAAATATATGTGTTAAATATTTTTTTAAAAAGCTATTGAGTGATACAAAGGTTGACTACAGCAAACGACTCACCGGGGGACAGAGGGGGCCCAACTTTGAAAATTTTAATTATAACCCCAATTTTTTATAGCAGATTCGGATTCTACGGACAAAAATACGTAACTTTTGTATTTCATATTTTTTTCGGATCCTCGTTGATCACGATGTATTCGAGCAAAAAAAAAAAAAAAAAAAAAAAAAAAAAAAAAAAAAAAAAACAGATACGCATTTTGGTTTTCCCAACCAGGTTTTCACATCTCGAAATCTGATTGGCTAGAACTTTTAACATCTAAGTTGCCGTCTTTTCGCGGAAATAGTGTTTCTTGAAAACCATCAGTGGAGACTGTTTTCATTGCCCTTTATAAGTTTTTTCCATAAAAATTAATAGAAATATATTAAATTAGTTTTCTATTTGCATTTCTTTTTATCCAGTCGATTATTTTTAAATAATAAACTGCGTTTTTGATATTTTAAAGAGTAAATATGCACCTCAACTCCCGAACAGAAAAGGGATAATCTTCATTATTTGGGGGCGGAGTGTGTTGATATTCTGTTTTTCAATGTCTTCTGCTGTTAAAAAAATCACTTAATGGTCGGATGGGAGAGTAAGAGTTTTTTTTTAAATAATTACTGTAGAATAACATATAGGAAAAAAAAACATATAAAATCTTTTTGTGTCGGCTGAGCAAAGGATGGGAAGTAGAGTAAATTTCAGGTGAGGGGCCATTGTAGATTTTGATGATTGATTAGATTCTGATGATTGAATAGATTGCTTAGATTGCTTAGATTGGTTGATTAGATTCTGAATTTTCCCCACATAATTCTCTGCGATATAGTTAAAAATAAAATAAAAATACCCTTTTTCCCACATTTTTAGGAACATATTGCCACACTTCGAAAAATTCCCTTGATATAAGAAAATCTTCCCCAAATCCCTCACATTTTTTAGTTACCTTAGAACTAGGGAATTTTCCCTATATATGAGAACGGTGGTCCTCAGGTTCAGACAGTTCTAGTATCTAGGGGAAATTTGTGGTAAAGAAAATACACATTGCGAAAAAATAGGCTATAGTTACTCTCGCTCCCGTGAACATAAAATCATGTTGTGTTTGTTTTCAGATTTTATCTTTTTCCTGGATTACACAGCAAAATTTCCATAGCTTCTTAATTCACGTTCCTTACAACGTTTTCAATGGCTGACACTGTAGCACAGCGCTCGATATATCATTCTAGGGGACAGTGTGTTATAATTATGGAACTATCAATTAAATGGAACTGACATACCCTTAAAAGGGTGAAGCTTCAACTGTAACCGGTTTCTCAGTGGCTCATATCCGCCGGGCAAAACTTGCACCAGTAAATTTGACTAGACATTTCCTCCTTATGTAAAAGCCTTATTATTGCAGAAATTGATACATAGTTATGGCCAAAAACAAACATTCATTTTTACTGGTGGATGTTTAATCGGGTTAGACAGTCCCTGCGTTTCCTCCATATTGTGACAACCTAAACAACCTCCTGTAGTGTCAGTGGAAGATTGCATAATACCCGGGGTAACTTCTACCTGTAAAACTGAATAGATATTTTTACCATATTTATGACAGAAATTTTGCATGAATAAGCCTCTAAAATATGACAAAATTTTCTGGTGGGAGTTTGCTCCGGCGGTATTCAGAAACAGTTGATCCGATGTAAAAATGCTTCCGCCATCTTGTGACAACCTCCACAGTTACTTCACTCGAAACTGGTAGACTGTACACTATATGTCTTTTTCTCTTTATTCCTAACTCCATTGTTATAATATGATTTGGGGGCAGCGCAGCGTAGCAAATGTTAACTTCCAAGTTCTACTTTCTCCTTTAATCGTATAAACGTGTATTAAAACAAAAATATTTTTAATAAAATGCGTGCTACGTTAATTAAAAGAAGTGATGTACTTAATATCTTTTATTTATGAAAAAAAAATCTCTTTGAAATAAGTTTATTTAACTTAAAAAATAGCCTGAAAACTGGAGACGGTGGAAAATCCAAACGGATGTTTAAATAAAAAATGCGGAACACTTCTAAATTTACATATATTTATTTAAAGTTATTGAAAAAAAATTTCACAATTTTAAATACAGCTAATTAATTAAAAAACATCAGTTGCGAAGTTCGTAATGATGATAATACACATAGACGATAATGTATCTGCATTTTTTTGCTCGAATCTAGAAAATATATTATATTACAGCGTACTTTACTAATAACGTTATATATATATATATATATATATATATATATATTTTTATATCATTTAGTGGAGTATATGTAAAATTAAAATTATTTTCAGAAATGTCACGGTTACGGTATTAATTTCACTAATGAGTGCTTCTGTTATAGAATGATTGTTGAATTGAATTTGTACACAAGAATCTCTGGATTAAAGAAAACATTTCTCTGTAATTTATTAGGGATCTAATATAAAGAAGCAACTTTCCGACACATTTCGGAATTCATTTTTGTTCGGAAACACGTAAAATTGACAGCTGTTCTTATTCAGGAACTATGTAATCGAATGACGTTTTCCATTTTTTGCCAAAATATCTTTCACGAAATACAGTCAATGTTGGAATTTTGAATCGAATTTCCGTATGCCATAGCGCTGGGAAAGACAAAAACCTGTCAATACGTGAGAAGAATCGTTTTTTTTTTTTTTTTTATAAACAATTTATTTATTAAAAAAATGGAGACCTCTATTTGATTCCAAGTCGCCTGAATAGTTCGGCCTTTCAATTTTATAACTTTATGGTTAAAAATGCTGCCGCTGAGTGTCTCAAAGTAAGTGTTTTGTGTAACGGAAAAATGCGATTTTCCCCAAAACTATGTAACTCAGGATAATTGCTGCATTCTCCCAGCAAAGTTTGAATAAAATACTACTGCTCCTAATTTTTTTCATAATTTTACCTTCAGGACATTCTGAAATAAGCTGCGAGGTAGGGGGGAGGGGGAGTGGAGGGGCATATTTTTGCACTACATTTTCCACAGTATTTAAAATAAAAACAAATATATTTTTTAAATCGGTGTTATTTCAGATTTCGGTTGATCTTTCTAACAATACCCAACACAATACACACTCACAAAAAAAAAAAAAAAAAAAAAAAAAAAAAAAAAATCAAGTAATTAAATTAGGCCCTTTATTCTTCTCGAAAATTATTTGTAAATAGCTTTTAATCTATAAATTTGTGAACATGACCAACTTATAATGACTCCGTTTTCACTTTTTAAGTGCGGAATTCTAAAATAATTAATAAAAAAGAGATATAAGAATTTAAAACGTTGTGATTAGGGGGGATGGGGACACAAAGGAGAGCAAATGTAAATTTCGGGAAAGAAACTTAAATGAAATTTTATCACAAGAGGTAATTACCGAAAGGAGGATTTCGGATATTTTGAAGGATTCTCACCCCCTAGTTACCCAAAAAATTATCACTTAACCCCCCCCCCCCTCCCAAAAAATAATTATAAAAATAACCACCAACTTTTTGTTTTTAGCACAGAAAATTTAAACTCATTCTTCCAAGGTTAGCACGGGACGAAATTTTAAGTGCCGGACTCGAACCTGCTCGTATAAAAAATATTGTATCGGCGTGGATTAGCCCGTCCAAAAATAAGTAAAATTTGGCCCGGCCCAAAAGTTTTTGCGAAAAATGCATATATTTTTAAATTGCCATCATTTTACAATTAAAATTTAAAATTTATTCTTTTTAAAGAAGGTAGATTTCTAGGAAATAACATTAAAATACAACAAAATCTGTGAAAAATAACCTGTCTATGACGGAATCCTGTCTTAAACGGAAAATGTGTTGATACATGCAAAATGAATACAATAATACGTGAGAAATAAAATAATTCATTTAAACCTGATAAGAAGGGAACTTGTGCATAAAGCAATTTTTCTTCTTTCCTAAGCAATTCCGTCTTAGTAGATTTTACTGTACAGCATTTTTCAGATTCGTATGTCTCCAATACATAGAATATGGATTGACGATATCAATGTTAAGTGAAACAGTTACATACAAATAAAGATTCATTAAAATGATAAATATCGCAACATAGAGAGCTTCTTTAAAAATGTAGATTATAAACAGGAAAAAAAGGGGGCTGAAACAAGTATTTTTGGTCAGAACTCCTCGCACTAAACAACTTTTAACCATATCGACGTAAAAATTGTTTTCCAGAAACTGGAAACAGCCTGGCCGGTCTCGGGCCGAGATTTCAACTTTTTTACGGGACGAGCCAGTCTCTTGGGACGAATCTTGTTTTCTCATACGGGCAAAGACAGGATAGACACGAACTTTTAAGCAGGCTGGACCATTAATTCTTTTTTACGGGCCGAATTTTAAGTTTTATACCGGGCGGGCCATTCATTTTTTTTTTTTTGTACGGGTCTGGTCGAACTTTTTTCTATGGGCGAGCTGGCCGAGGCCCTGGGAATTTCGGCCTGTGCAGACCTTCTAGTTTGGCTGTTCCCATTCAACAAAGTCTAACATAAAAAACGTCTTTTATATAAAATCAAAACCAAAATATTTCAAGCCCAAGCTGAAGAAATTTCTTCTGTGCGATACATGAGATACGAAAAATAGAATTGCATCATCTTTCAAACCAACCAATATACGAATCGTACTTCTGCAAGTAAGTGGACATCAATAAAGCGATGAGAGTAACTCCTCAAAATGAGTCGAAACGCCCAATACAAAAATAGATATTTTATGCTAGTTATTTTTTCAACTTCAAACTAGGGATGATTAGAAAGCGTGGAATAAGTTCCTAGAGGAAAAAGGAAGGAACTGTCACTCTTCGCCAAAAAGAACTTATTTTCGAACTAAAATTTCATCTGTCGCCAAACCAAACATTAACACATTTTTCTCTCACTTGCAATTGGTTGATAATGTCAAAAGGTTACCAAACAATGAGAAACATCATTTAAGTATCAATTGGCAGATGCCAAGGAAGGGCAAAAATCACCCGATTAAATAGGCCGTCAAAGGAGCAGTTTAAAAGGAACATATGTTTGGGGAAAAAAGCAGTGTTTCTCGTTTCTCATCATTGCGCAGTCGCGGAAGAACGCAAGGAACAGATGGTGGAATGTGGAAGGAACAGAAGAACATCAAGGAACGTGTTTCAGGAACATGTTCTTTTTCGCGGTTTCTTCTTTGTTCTCGGATTAGAGTGTATGTGGGAGGGAGGGGGCGATATTTTCGTTAAGAAGTTCTGGTAAGAAAAGAACTTTAATGCTATGTTGAAAATTCAGTTTTCACTTTGGCATTAGGGCATGACGGATATAATTTGCCGGTCGCTGATAAATTAGACAAATAAAGGAAAAGGGATATCTTTCAAACCTGTTTTTTGCGAAAGATACGTCAGATTAAAGGTCTTTTGCAATTGCATGACATTTTTTAAGAAAAATAGGGGTTACATAAAGGAGACATGTAATTTAATACATTATTAATGTCAAAATTAATTACTATTTCTAAAACATAAGATATTTATTTTGCATTTAATACATAAAAAATTCAATTTACATATTTAATACATTTTCTAGAAAATGCTTGTCAGCTTTTAAATTTGTATTACAAAATATTGCAGCAAAAAATTTAATTTTGAATCTTGAAATTAAAAGATTTAAGGGACATTGCTGTAGATTCTTAAAATGGGTCTTTAAAAAATTTGTAATCGAACGGTTTTCACTTTTCTATAAATGAATCACATCTTGAGTTATAAGCTATTGTTGTATCATGATGACAGTTTTTCCCCTTCTCCACACTGTCGCGTCCGGAAATTCGGTTCACGACATCAAATTACAGAATTTTCTGAAACATCTGCCTTTATTGAAAATGGGGAAAACTCATTCGATTAGCTAATTTTTGAGCAAAAGTACCTAGCAATTTTATGCGTTTGCGAATAAAAATGAAATGAAGAATGTGTCAGAAAGGACACAGTTTAGATTTGAGAACAGCCTTAAGATAATCAAGAAAGTCCGTGAGATAAACTATTTTTAAAATTCATATATCTGAAAAAAAAAAAAGACTAGAATTATTAATTAAATAAATTGCTCGGTAAAAATTCATTATACTTTTTTTTCAGATTTTTATGAACACTAGATAGAAAAATATAGTTTATTATTAGTATTATATTTATATATGATGACCTGTGAAAACCAAATGACAATGTTCCTTAAATGTCTTTTTTTTTTTTCTTTCTTTCTTTTTTTTTTTTTTTTTTTTTTTTTTTTTTTAGGGCTTTTCTTGAAAAATACAGAGTGTTCATGAGTTGTTTTTTGGATTCAAGTCAATTGGATAAATAATCCTTCAGAGGATTTCGCCAAAAATAAAAGAAAAAATAAAAAAGAATGCTAGAAAGAAAAGAAAAGAAAGAAACTGCGCATCTTTCTTCGTGTATTCATTCGAAATATTTTTCGTGTCAGCTTAATAATGTATTATTACAAACTTTCAAGCAGTACCAGATATGTTTTAAATTAATTGATATCGGAATTAAGGTTTACAGAAGTCGCTACAAAACATTGAGAATATTTGCATTTAAAGAGTTGCTTAGATTGTATTAGAAACAACTTTTAGAAGTTTTTAAAAATTTTTTTATGCAATTTTCAAATACACAACCAAGTGTGCCCGCAGAAAGAAAAAAAAAATCCACAGTGGCACTAAATTTTTGAAAGAATATGTCTGTTATTAATTGCCTTGTCTGTATTTTTTTTTTTTTTAATCGAGTATATACACATGAAATAGAACTTTCAAGAATTGAAACATCTTATTATCTTTTTTATTGAGGATCCCCATTTAAGATAATTTTAAGCTCATGAACTTAAGAGAAACAGAATTAAATATGGTCTTCAACGAGAGATTTAGTGAGAGAGAGCTTACCCCTCACCAAAAAAAAAAAAAAAAAAAAAAAAAAAAAAAAAATCCTTAATTTATTTTTTCTTGTAGTGTAATTTTTTTAAGTTACCTGAAAAATAAATAAATATTCATTTTTTTAAACCATCAGTTTAAAATAAAATTTAATTAATTGAATTTGAAAACCGTAAGAATAGCAATTGTCCTCACTCCCCCCCCCCCCCCCCTGCCTTCCAAGAGCCATAACAATATTTCAATTCTTGGTATTATTTTTCATTTTTAGCTTGCTAATTTTAGTAAGTCTCTAAATGTTTAGTTTATCTAATCTCAATATTTAAGTTTAGAAGGAATAAGTTTGAAAAGACATTTCACGTAATGTTATTATTCGATAATCTTAAAGCCAGTTTCATGTCAAGTGCCAACATAGTATTTATCGCAGTTGCTTTAAACATTGGGCATGGGTTCCATTTTTATAATACTGAAAATTTTATTAAAATGTATTTTTTGATTATTTGGTTTCATTTTCAAGGAACATCCTCTTCATATTTTGTATAATCCAAATTTCCACTTGAAAACTCAAAAGTTAAAAATAATAATAATAATAAATATAAATAAATAAATAAATAAAAGGAAAGGAAAAAACAACATGATGTATCCAGATTTTCTTTTCTCAGAAACCCTCATTGCTTTAAATTCCCTTCCTCAATGTTATGTACTCAATAAAGAAAAGAGAAAAGACGGCTTTTTTAATCCCTGAAACCGAACAATGAATCGCTGCCCTGTCTTTTGGAGCAGCCATAGACTTCTAATGTAACTGGACGCAGAGATGGCGACCTTTTCTTGAGGCACATATCATGCTTCCCAGCATCACGTGATGGTGGGGAGAATGCGCGTCAAACCGGTTTTTCACGCATCCCACCAAGACCTATTTCGTCTGCGTTCGTTTTGGAGCGTTTCTTTTACCACGAGAATGAAAACAGAAAATTGCCAAGAAAGGGATCACCGCCAAAAAACGACACCCTTTTGGCGATGAGATCTCCGACATGAGTGCATCAGGGTTCGACGGAGAGAACATTGGGTTTCGCTCTCTATTCAATTCCTCCTCTAAGGGAGCAGCAGTCCCTTCATGGTCCCAGGAACAGGTCTTGGTGTTCTGTGTTCGTTTCGAGATCACGTGATCTGTTCCTGAGGAACAGGTAAAAGGAACAGTTCCAGGTTCAGAAGGACCAGTTCGTTTTCGTTTATCAAAAGGAGCAGGAACGCCCATCCCACAGATTATTATATTATTCAGATGAGAAACTCCCTTTGGCTGCAATGGATATTTCATTCAACATGGGATTCGCATAGAATCTAGCGCCGTCAATAGGGGGACGGTAGAACATCTGGCATGGTTGGCATAGGGCTGCAATAGTTGGCAGTTTATCGTTCTTTTAACGACTTTTGAAGAAGAGATAGAAAAAACAGGTGGGGGAATGTTTGTAAACATTGGCATTTATCACGGCTGACGACTTTATCGGAAGTCGGCAACCGCTTTTTGACTCTTCGAATCAATGTTTTAAAAAACTATATTCTTTCATTGATGATTTTCTTAAAATTATTAACGATTATTTTAAATTTAAAAATAGATACTTCTTTTTCATTCGTAAAACTGTTCATTTAATACGAATAATCAATAAATTGGTATACAATTTAAAATCTAATGATATAATAATAAGTAATTTTCAAATTCTTTAAATTGTAATGTAAAATATTTTCTTTTACCCTTGAAAAAACACCCTTGTGTAATTTATTTCATTAATATATGTATTCTATTCTTTTAAATGTTCATTTGTAACTATTATTAAAATTCTACAGTTTCATAGGATTTTTATTTTTAATTCTCAATAAATAGTTATGGAGAGTTGTCTCAATCTTTTAAAAGTTAATTAAGAAACATTTTTTCTTAAATTAAAAAAAAAGGTACAAGTTTGTAAGAGGAAAAATCAAAAGATTTTTTGATTTTAAATTAACATTGCAGATCAGTTCTACTCTTGGTTATACTAACTGAATTTGATAAACTTGCTAGTCAAATCAACATTAACGAAGATTAAGCTCTTCATTTGCTAAACTTTTTTCCTTCTTTTTGTCTGTGTTGTCTGTTTTTATAGTTGTAAAAAAAAAAAAAAAAACAAAAAAAAAAAACTTCTTTTCTTGTATTTTTATGCTCTTCCCATAATATTACTCTTACTTCTTTCATTTTCATGCTTTTTTCTCCTCAATTACTAGACTGGGCGGACGCCGTCCTCTTGCTGTCGTTTGATCCCCTCGGCTTTTGCATTTAACTGTTTATTTGGTATGAACTCTCCGCACTGTAGCTTTTTCTTACATTATTATTCTTTTTTACTTAAAGTAATTTAATTTCTCTTGTAAATATGTAACTACTTAGTTTTTATTTCTATTATTCACTGTGTTAAACCTTTTTACATAACAAGCTATATAAATGTATGGTCTCTGAATTGAGTCTTTTTTTTTTTATGGGGCTTCCTTTGGTAGCTTTTTCGACTGTCCTGGACATTTATGTGGATCATATGGAACTTTTTTTTTTTCTTCCTACTAGTTCTACTAACAATTTTTTTTAAAAATTGTCTATCTCTTTAGCTTTTACTCTCCATTTTTTCGTGGCTACTAGCCGCGTTTAAACGCTTTTTTTCTCCAAGGCTCCCATTGCATTGTAACACAATATATTTTTAGCCTGGATGTAAAGTTGCCATGCAACTAGGGAATCCACACACCTGCTTGATTGTTCCATTCCAGTTCTAGTCTTAGTTATTGTTTTATTTTTTATTGTCCCTATTACCTTATTTTGAAATTTCTCATCTTCATTTTCATTCTGAAAAACAAAATAAAGTTTTTTATCCTTTAATGGTGGAGTAAAAATTATGGCTGTCGGTTTCTTTTTAATACATAAATCTGCAAATAGTAATATTTACAATATTTTATCACAGAAATTCTACAATTAAATAAGGCAATTATTATTCTGCCGGTATGAAATATCTCTCATTCTTTTTATATATCTTTTTTGACAATAAAATTTTAATTTCATAAAAAATGTTTATTTCATGTAAATTATCAATAAACTTATATGCTATTAGAAAGAAAATACTAAAATTAATTAATTTTTTCGATTAAAGTTTTCAATTTGAAATGGAAGATTTTTTTTTCGTCTTTTACTCTTATGTGTGTGTGGGGGGGGGGGGGGGGGGAGGATCATCCATTGTATAATTTCATTATATATTTTCAATTCCTTAATATGTTTAATTTTAAAACCATTGTTAAAATAATTTTTTTAAATTCATAAATCTTTGTACAGACTTCCCACTATTCATATTTTTTTTACTCGTGTTTTTTAAAATTTGGCAATTATTCTAATTGTCTGTGTCCTGGAAGTTAAGGATGGTAAGGACCACAGACAATTAGAAACTCCATAGACGAAACACTCGGTGCTGCAATTTACAGCACCGTCTATTGAGAGACGGTAAAACACACTCTGCCCTGGGACGATTTGGCGTGTGCGAGGCGGCATCAAGGCAGGAAATCTCCTGGCTATTTGCTTCGCAACGGAAGACATGTATGTGTTTTCATGCCATCAAATCCCTTCAAATGTAAATTTTTTCAATTATTTATTGTATTATTATTTCACATTTGATTACAATGTTTATAGATTTTTTTTTTTTTTTTTTTTTTTTACTAGCAATTGTTGTATTTTTTTTTTTTTTTCAGTTCATATTTTGAAAAGGAGCTCGTGTTTTTAACCAAGGATTCATGTTTTTAAAGTCAAGTTACGTGTCAAAAGGATTTCATGTTTTTAAAGAAGTTCCATCTTTTGTTCCCTACAAATGTAAGTTTTTCAATTATTTATTGTATTATTTCACTTTTAATTTGAGTGATTATAGATTTTTTTGTGCCAGTAATTGTTGTATTTTTGTTCCGTTCATGTTTTTAAATTATGCAAATCAGTGTTGAATTCAGACACTTTTTTTCGGGAGGGACATTTGTAGCTCCGGGGGGGTCATTATAGAGTTCCGGGGGGGATGCACTTTTTGACCATTGAAAACACAATCTCAAATCTTCCGGGGGGGGGACATCTCACTTCTCCGGGGGGATATGTCCCCCCACGGGCCACCCCCTAAATTCAACACTGATACAAATTATTAGCAAACGACAAAGTTGGCTTGCAATAAATTTAATTTTCTATTAAATGTAACACTCTTATTTTATTTATGAATGATTTAAGATCTCTAAGTATGCTTTTTTTTTTTTTTTTTTTTTTTCAGTAACTTCAATATAAACAAAGTTTGCAGTATAAAGCAATTTTGGGGAACTTTTAGTACATAACAACAAAATTTCTTATTAAAGTGATGTGTATTAACAATCATCCAGGTTATAGTGAAATCTTAATTTGAATGTTATGTCTATACACTGTTTCCATTTTTTTTAAATACAGGTTTTTTAAATTCATCATCAAAAAATCAAATTATTAGCAAACGACAAAAGCTGACTAGCAGAAAAATGAAATTTTTATTTAAAATGTAACCCTTCATGTCATTTACGAATGATTAAGGATATCTAAATATGCTTTTTTTTAATAACTTCAATATAATCAAAGTTTGTAATATAGAGCAATGTTATGCACATTTAGTGCATAGCGACAAAATTTGTTGTAAAAGGAGTTTAAGTGAAGTTTTAGCCTTCATCCAGGTTATATGCGAAAATTTATTTTGAATATTATGTCTAACACTGTTTCAATTTTTTAAGTACAGGTTTTTTAAATTAATCCAATTATTAAACTCACATTGAACATATCATTTTAGTTGGAAAATAGACCAATTTGTTTCACGTTGGGAAATTTTTTAATTACAAGTTGGGAAAATTTTGAGCTCCACCCCCCCCCCCCCCCCCCCGAAAAAAATTTGTAACTACGCCCCTGAACATGGCAGCTTGAAATAAAGCCCAATTTTCTAACTTTGTCATTGCTTTTGAAGCTGATTCTCTACCATACTCTAAAAGTTTCTTCTCTGATCAGTATGTTCGGGAAACGGTATGGTAGAAAGGCTTGGAAGAAGAAAAAACAATATACCAAGTGAATTCATACAGCTCATGGTATGTTTGCATTTCAGCATCAATAGAGCGGATATTTTCAATTTTTGGATTTATCCACTTCGAATCACGAAACAAACTTGGTGTACAAAAGGCGTCAAATATATTTTTTTGCTACTGCATGCTCCATGAAAAAAAAAAAAAAAAAAAAAAACCCTTAGAATAAGACTAACATTAAAACAATATAAAAATATGTAGTATGTATTATTTATATGCATATATTATTTATATGTAATTCCATACATTAAATTGTACAAGTATTTTCACCATGTAATACTTTCATTTTTTAAAATTAAACTATTTAATAGTTTGATTAGTTTATATTTTCAATGTAACAATACTTTTAATTATTTTTATTCCATATTTATAGCTTACCATTATTTTCCGTTTTCTAAGCAACTTGTTGAACCAATATCATGTTTTGAGTTTTATACAGGGTATTGGGGTTTTTAATGTCTAAAACTGACAAAAAGTTTACTCAAATGTCTAAAACTGAAAAGTATGAAAGATAGTAAATTTAATGTTGTTGTAAAAATAATTTTAAGCAGTTTTTGGACTCAGTTTTAAGTTTTTGACAGTCGTTGTCAACAACTATGTCAAAAAGGGGTAATTGGCATGATGGATAAAACCATGGTTAAAACTGGATAAAACCGCCACACTGTTAAAAACTTGCCAACTCTGCCTAAAAGTAATTCCCTTCTGCGCAACATAGATATAAAAATGCTCAAATTTTTGTGGGTGAGGAATGTTCCGTTGAGGTTGTTTATTTTAGCTTGGAATGGAAAAGTTGAAATTTCATTTTTTAAATATTGTACTTTTACTTAACATTCCGCTATTTTTATTAATTTAATTTCTTTTTGTTATTAATTGTACTTCCATCTTTCTATTTTTAAATTATATGTAAAAGTCCTTTAAAATGATTTGTATGATTTATTAAATTCTAATAACTAAAAATATTGGAAAATGACTTGCCATTGTTTTTATTTTTTTAATTATAGTTGGACGATATGAATTTTACTTAAATGATGTGCTGTAGGGTATCTCTGAAATTGTTGCTAAAGTATGTAATTTAACTTTTGTGAGTAACTTACCAAAGCAGTGTGTAAGTAGCAATTAGGGATGAACCTGATATTGATTTTGCCAGAAACCGGATATCCGAATCTCCTTTGCCTGCCGGATTCGGATATCCGGCACTAGAGATATGTTTTTAGTTATATGGTGAATGTTTATTTATTTCTTTGTATAATGCCATCTCAGAACAATAAATTACAAACATGTTTCACACATCAAATATTTTAAATGTGTTGAAATGTAATTTACAAAAACTATATCTCTTTGAATATCAGTGCTTAAAATTCAAATTTTCTTAGGAGGGGAGTTTCCCTCCCTCCCAACATTTAAAAATGCAGGGAGTTGAACTATTTGAAAAGGAAAAGAAATATCTTTAAACACCGCTCTTTTTTACGTGCCACTTAAAGAATTACATTTATACAGACATGACAAAATACCGTTGAAATAACTTAAATCAACAACTCAAGATAATTATCCAAAATGTTTATTTTTGTAAAACATAGGAACAGAGTCAAGCTTTATATATACCATGTCTATTTTTCAACTTTCACCTAATGTCTTGAGCAATTAACAATTGGGTTGCTAAATGAATTTCTTAATTTAGATTTTATTCCATTTTGCGTGCTTTAGCCACTTTCACAAGTTACGCTTTTGGCAACATAACAGAGCAACTTTTGTAATTTTAGAAACTATTGAAAACACGTGGTTATGCTCTTTTAAAATTTTTTTAGCAAACTTTGCAAAATCTGATGTGCATTCATTTTTAACTTACTTGGATCAATAATGCATATCGGTGATTGTATTGTCAATATCCTTTGGTGATTGTATGTCACTTCTGAACGAAATTGTTTTATTATACTATCCTTAATGGAATTATGGTTAAAACTGTAATTCCTGGTATTTTCGTTAATTGAACTATGTTCTATGTATTGGAATTTTAAATCCATATGCAAAGTTTGAAAAGGAAATAGTCAATCGATTTCTTCTATTAAGCGAGAAATGGTTGATTTCAAAAAGTCATGTCCTAACTTCTGTGAATTGCAAGTATCAACTAGTTTGTTCCTAAATATGTTTTTTTTTTTTAAGTTCACCCAAAATTTTTTTCTTCATGTGCACCACAAGATCTAATCTCATTTTTTTAGTTCTGACTCTTGTCCAGTTTGGTAGGGCTCAGTCTCCAGTTGCCGTTACTGCCCTTTTAGTTATTTCTAGTTCGGGCACAGGGAAAAAACGTTGCAATCAGTTAAGTTGGTTATAAAAAAAATATCGCCGATTTCGTCAATCACGGCGAAAATAAATTTAAAATTGTCGACTGGTCGTGAGGGAAAAAAAAAAAAAAAAAAAAACTGAAGTTCATGGGAAATCGGCAGCAGGAAAATATCACGAAATTCTTCATTCGACCACACGAAAATCTTGTGAAATTTGCCAGTCCTGGCAAATATCGTGAAATTCCTCACAATCGGTCGCGGAGTGAAAACGCGAAAATTTTCAATTGGACGCAGAAAAACAATCGTTAATTTCATCAGTATATCGCAAGAACAGACTGAGAAATTTGCCAATCGGTCGCTGAATATAATTGCTGAATTTGTCAATTGGTCGCAAAAAAAAATTTATGAAATTCGCTGATCAATCTCCAGAAAAAAATCGCACAATTTGTCAATTGGTTGCAGAGAAAAATCGCACATTTTTTCAGTTAGACGCATAAAAACAATCATGAATTTTTTCAATCTGTCATAAGAAGAAACTATAAAATCTGCCAATCGATAGCGGAAAATACCACGAAATTTGTCAGTCGGTCCCAAGACTTGATCGTTGTTTTACAAAGTAAAATTTTCTGAAAATGAAATTTTGGAAAATGGAGCCTCCCGCCCACAATTTTCTTTAGAGCACGAAGCTGCCATCCCGTCTCGAAATTCAAGCCTTGTATATGTATATTAATAATAATGTTGTATAAAATATGTAATTTAAACATTAAAATATTCTGTTTATTTGTACAATAAAATGCTGATAATTGCTATTGGATTTGGATATTGGATTGATTATATGGATAATAAATAATAATGCTAATAATTAATTAATTTGTACATTGAAATGCTCGTACTTTGTACAACCAATTTTAGCCAATTAATATGCCTATAATAGTAGAGTATTTTCACAAAAAAATGTACACACTTTCTTTTTATAACTTAAACATAAAATAGCTTAAATAACGACACACAATCTTGCTTAATGGTACACAAAACACGAACTTTAATAACTAATAGTTAAATTCTACGTTTCGAGCTGTTTCTACTGCCATCTTCATGAAAAATATGATGGTTAAATGGCTAAAATCTCAGAGATTAGGGTTTCCTGTTTGAGAGATAATTTTTAAAGAGATATATACCCATATATCTAATATACCCATGGTTGAAGAGATTTTTTCTTCAAATATAAGTAGTCGATTCCTTTTTCTGTTTTAATACTGTTTTACTTTGTCATATTTAGTTTTATTTTAAGTTAAATTACTTTGATATTTATAAGTACAAAGACAAGTACTTTTAATTTTAAATAGGTATGTATAAAAAAGTTACAAAAATAACTAGTTGGATGTGGATCTTTAAAGGATTTTTTTTGGATATTTAAAGATAAAAAGAGACAAAGAGGGATACAAAGTCACCTCGGTTGACTGTATGTGTGTGGGGGGAGGGGAGGTCAAGATTTGGTACAGAATGGGAATTATTACAGTGCCAAATTTCTACCGGTATTTTATAAGTTTTGCAATTTTTCAGTACTTGATAGAGGCAAAATTTGGGGTTTATTTAGGACCCCCCCCCCCCCTTCACAGAAATTCATTTAATAAAACAGGTCTCTTCACATTTTTTTAAATAAAGCAGGCCCCTTCACGAAATTTCTTTTAATAAAATAAATCCCTTCAAAAATTCTATTTCATAAAAGCATACTCTTTATTAATTTTTAAACAAAGCTAGTTCACCAGATTAATATTATTATTGATAATAAATGTTTAATTCGAATTTGAGTAACTGGATTTCTTTTTTGACTATAAAATGTTATTTTTCACAAAAAGAATTTATTTTTCAAAAATAACATTTATTTTTTTTTAACATAGTTCCCAAGAAAGAAAGAAAAACTGTGCCAACTGCTTGATTTAAAATATAAATTCTTTTTTTTTTTCAGTCAAAATTACAAATAAATCGCAAAATTTCTTACTTATTTATCACATGCATTCTAAATATTACCTTTTATGTTACAGGTTTTATGAAATATCAAAAAGATTTAGATGTTCAGAGTTTCAGGATGATGTTAACACAGACGTGAGCTGGATTTAAAGATTTCCACCAATCTTATAATTTAAGCTTCTTTGTTGAGAATTTTTTTTTGGAAAAGATTTATTTTTTTTGTAATGTACATTAGATATGCTTTTATACAATAAATTGAGCAGTAAAACGTAAAATAGTGTTTATTTGCTTGTATATCTCTGCAATCGTTTGTATGATTGTTTTTTATTTCTCTGTAGTTAAGCATAGCTGCCAATTTTAAGTTCTTTTTGTTACCATTATTTACGAATAATAATCTTTTCGATTAAATAAAGCCAAAATTACTGTTTGTAAATGGTTTTAACAGAAAACTAGGCATTTATAATACTTATTCACTACTGAGAGATAAAAAATATCATTTTGTTTGTCAGAAAGAAAATCAGGATGAAAAATTTCTAAATAATAACTGATATTTGCAACAATAATTTGTAATTTTTTTCATAAAATAGTTGCCTTTTTGTTTTATGATTATTTATATATATACAGTAAAACTCGGATATAACGCTCCCCGCTTAAAACGCTTTCCCGCCTTTTACGCTCATTTGTCCCGATCCCTTGAACCATACCCATAAGAACAATGTAAAAATTCATTGCTTTTAACGCTCCCCGCTTTTAACGCTTTCCCGCTTTTAACGCGCTTTTTATTGGTCCTTTGAAGAAAGAAATCCCGGATATTACGCTTTGGTGCTTTGGTTTGCATCCGAAGTTTTCATTTTCTCGCCCAAACAGAGAGAGAGAGAAAGTGGGGATACGTGGAATTGGCAGCCAACCAACGCCCTATGTAAAAAAAAAAAAAAAAAAAAAAAATCAGCTAGCTCTGCGGTTTTTTTCTCATTGGATCAGAGATTAAAAGAATTTATTCCGTCCATCTCAGTAGCACCTGTCTGTCTCTTACTTTACACAAACTGTTCCCGCTTTTTTCATGTATCGCTGGCGACTCCAATTAGGAGCAACATGGAAACTAAGAGTATGAAAAGAAAGAAGCTGACAATTTCAAAAAAATTAGAAATTCTAAAAAATTATGACAAAAAATCTCCTATTGTGAGCCAAAAAGATTTTGCATTATCTATGAATATCGCACCGTCGGTCGTCTCTTCGGACTCTTCTTCAAAACAGAAAAGATATTGAAAAAAATGCTACTATTGGTGGCTCAAAGAAAAAGAGAGGGAAAACAGGAAAATATGAAGATTTAGAAAAAGTTATGTACGAGTGGTTTCTTGAATCAAGACACTGTAACATACCTGTCAGCGGATCCATAGTTAAAGAAAAAGCTGCAGAAGTAGCTCAAAAGCTAAGAATTGAAGATTTTACTCCATCTAATGGGTGGTTAGACCGATTTCGAACCCGCCACGGAATTATGTACAAGAAGATTTGCGGAGAATCCACTGCCGTGAACACAGAAAATGCAGAATTTTGGAAAAAGAACAATCTTCCAAGGCTTATCAAAAACTATGCCAGTTGTGATATTTATAACGCCGACGAATTAACTTATTTTTTAAAGCGATGCCTGATAAATCCTTAACGTTAAAAGATGAGCAGTGCCATGGAGGGAAGCTCAGTAAAGGACGTGTTACTGTGCTTGTTTGTTCCAACGCCGATGGGAGCGACAAACGCAAGCCTCTAAGTGATTGGAAAATCGGCCAAACCTCGCTGTTTCAAGAACATCAAACGACTGTCCTGTGACTATGCACATCAACGTAAGGCTTGGATGACGGGTCCCCAGTTCATTAAATATGTTTCTGATTTTGATGTCGAGATGCGGAAGCAAAATAGGCATGTCATACCATTCGTAGACAATTGCGCAGCGCATCCCCAAGAAATACCAGATATTACAAACGTCTCTCTGGAATTTTTACCTGCAAACACCACAAGCATACTTCAACCGATGGATCAAGGGATCATAAAGGTTTTAAAACAACATTATTGCAAACGTATAGTGAAACGATTTCTACATGAAATGGAAAATAAAAGTAGTCGATCTTCTGTAACTCTCCTTGACGCCATGAACTACCTTAGCGCTGCTTGGGATGCAATCGAACCTAAAATAATTCAAAATTGCTTTAAAATGGCAGGCTTCATAACAGACGCCAACTATAATATGGATGCAGCTGAAGAGGGGTCGGATCCTATAGACGACGAGGACTGGCAAGTTGTTTGCGAGCATCTTGCAGAAAACGCACACAGCCTTCAGAGCTATCTTAACATTGATAAAGACGTTACCACAAACAACGTTAGGAGCATTGACGACATTATAGGGAACACTGTACAGGATGCCGCAGAAGAAGAGGACCCTGATGAAATTGCTGATGGCGATGTTCAAGAGCGCATCCCAACGATAGCTGAAGTAATGGAAGCTTTTGGCACTATCCGCCTATACACCGCTTCAGTAGATACCGCTGCTTCACATGAAGATACATTAAGACATATAAACAAAGCAGAAAACGCTCTTTTGTGTGGTCGTTCGTCCACCCGTCAGACGAAACTCGATGAGTTTTTCTCTAAAACAGAATAAACAGTAAGTGAAAGTTTATAGTCCTCATAGTGGTGCTCAAGAATACAAATGTTACATTTTTTTAAAAACAAAATATTATTATTAGTTTCTTTCATAATTTTATTTTATGTTTAATTTAAGGATAAAGGTTCCTATTAGAAATGTTAAATATATTTTGTAGCTTTTAATGTAAACAATTCTTTTACTTATTCTGATTTGAAATAATAATACACTTTGTAAACACTATGTAAATTTGTGATATTTAAAATGAAGGAAACGTTTTTGTACCTATGCTGTGGAGTCAGGGGCGAAGCTACTGGGGGGGCGTAGGGGGGCGTCTCGCCCCCCCCCAATGTCGGCAACTTTGATCACAGTCGGCAAATTCTAGGTAGTCAGTATCGATCGATACAACTCTGAAACAATCGATTTTTTTTCCAACTCTCTACGTTTTTTTCTTAAAACATACACTAAAAAACACCAATCCTTATCATTTGTCTTAATGTCTTTCAAAAATCCGAAGTTTGCCTCTCCTTTCTTCGACTTCGCGTGACTGCTGAAAATAATTTGAGAAAGAACCAAAAGAGACTAGTTTCTCAATATTAAAAGGAGTTTTTCTGAGAGTCCGCTGCGGATTAGTAGGGCTCTGAACATCTAGATGATCGACTAGCACTGAAGGTGATGACGACTTCGGTGAAGGCATTCATATTTCTCGTGGTCTATTGAAATGTGCTCGACAATTGAATTATACAGTCGATTTTTTAAATGATTGCAAGGCGATTATTGAAAAATTGACCCCATCTGATGAATTCAGTGTTTTCTTGTTCCTTAAGGAGACCATAGATATAATTGACATGGAAAAATATAATTGTTCGTCTGTGTCAGATATTTATAGTATGATCGTGAGAGAAATCGAGAAGAACCGTGGAGAGGTTAGCATTACGGAAAGTGGGAACGATTCCATCATTGAACATGACCCAGGAAAAAGGTTTTAAATGAAGCCAGACAATCAGAGACATATTTGATCATTTTAGGTCCGTATCAGCCAAATCTCAGAGTATATCCGATAAATGGCTCCATCCCGCAAGATAGACAGCGACATTTCAACAGCGCTTGGTACAAAACAGCATCCGTTCTTGGAATATAGCACAGAACTCAATGCTAATTTTTTTGCGTGTTTCATGAAGGACCTGGGAGAGAAAAAATGCAAAATGCTTTAGTTGAGAGTGAAAGAGCAACAACAACATCTTGCATTCAGCACAGAAATTGTAGCAATCTTAATGGACATTACGCGAATGCTGAGTAGACAAGGTCTGGTTTGTGGAAGTGACAAAGACAAAACTGGAAACTTTTGAAAAATTGTGAAATTAATTTCCAGACATAACCCACAACTGAGGAAATGTTTGAGGACACACGTTTCAGCCCATACAATATAACTTACCTTTCCGTTTCATCTCAAAACGAGATGATTGAATTTTTTGCTACAGCAGTGCGCAAAACGATAGCCAGGGATATTCAAGAAGCATAATTTTACGGAATTATGGCAGATACGACACCAGATGGTTCGCACCATGATCGATGATCGATCAACTGTCGGGTTGAAATATGTCGACAAAGATGGAAAAACTCCGACCGGCTTTTGGAAGTTTTAAAAGAAGTCGTCAAAATGAATGTCGACCTTGCATGCTAGATATCGCAATTCCTTACAAAGAATGAGTTCGAAATAGAACAGGTAGTTTTCCAGTCATACGATTTTACAAGCAGCATGTCTGGAGAATTCAGCGGCACATAGAAGACGTTTTCAGAAATCGTTGGTCGAATTGTGCCCTATATTCCTTGTCGATGTCACAGACTCAACTTTCGTTTCGCATACCTGCAATACCAGCAATGTCATAGGTAATGTGTTTGACGCGCTGGAAGATGTTTGTGTTTTTCACAGCAAGTACTAAACGAAAGAAGCCTCTAATAGACAAGCTCAAAGATATAGAAAATGCTGTTCTGCTGCGTAATCTTTCTAAGGCGAGATAGACTGTTCGAACGGAATCATTGAAAGAGGTTTGGATCTCATATGAATGTATCCTACAAATTTTAAAAAAGCTGATTACTCTACTTCTGTCAGCAAAACAGTGATCAAGTCACGAGGTATAAGAAAGGCAATATTATCGCTCAACTTCATTGCTTCACTATGTTTCTGAAGAACGTTCAGTACAAGTGCATATTAGTTACTGAAAAAATGAAATCGAAAACTCTTAAAATAGACGCTACGAACATACTGAAGAATTGTATCAAATTATTGGAAACAATCAACAATGAAAATGTGAATAGGGAAATATAGTGTGCAGTTCTCTTTTAAACCATGTAAGGTGGTGATCCGTTAAATGAATTTCCTATGCAGTATAGACGAAGATTGGCACCAAAAAAGTTAGACGGTAATTGAAGCAATATCTTTGATCCTGAACTTCTAATGTTCTAACGCATGGAGATTCAGAAGATACTGGATACTCACTCTTACAGTGGTGATAGCTGAAAGTCTTAATTCTTGCATCAGCATAATCTCACCACTGGATAAAATAATGTATCCTTCCATTACAAAAAAGAAATGAACACTAAATCTGGTTAAGAAAGCGGTAAATGTCTTTCGTGAAACATTGGAAATTCCTGATATGGAAGCATTACACACAGAGCTGAAAGTTTTGTCAGACTTCTGCTCAGAGGCTGAAAGAATGGACGATATTTATATGAAAACAGAACCTTTGATATACATTCTGCCACACGCGAACCATGTCAGTCGCCTGGCTCTAACTTCTCCAGTCACAGTTGCCTCGAATGAAAGAACATTGTGATTTAAAAATTGTGAAAAAAATATCCAGAACAACAATGACCGATCCACGTTTGAATATGCTCATGATGCTTACATTTGAGAAGGATATTTTGAAATACCTAGATTTGGGCGCTGTCGTGAATAGATGGGCTCGTCTAAAATAATGGTGGGTTAAAATGCATGTTATGTAAAGAATGAAAAAAGATGTAATTAGAATAGGTTTTGATTTAATCCTTTTTTTATGTAAATATAAATAAGCTGATTCTGTATAAGTTCCAAGTAGCATCCTACTAAAATTTCAACTTGTTTAATTAATCCAAATTGTAGATTTCCATCTGCACATTCAGCAAAAAATATCAAAATACTTTACTGGAACATTTACAACAATGTAACGTAGGTGAAGGGGTGGTGTATCTATCTTTAAATCTACCTTATATTCTCCTCAATATTCTAAAGTGTAAAGTATTCGACGCTCTAAAATGAAAAAATTGACCTCGATGGATTAATAATGTTGAATTTTATATAGAACATACCGGGTGTCCTAAAATGGACTGACTGATTTTAAAATTCAATAACTTGTAAATGGTGGCAGCTATTTAAGAAAAATTCTTGCAGGAGGGTTATCTAAGGTATCATGAGTTTTTTTTACAGCTATTCTCGATTTTAGTTTAAAATAGCAGCGATATATGACACTGCTAGCAATAGGTGCTAAATCGGGGCCTGATTTTTTGTTTCTCTTCTCTCTCAGTATTGATGCGAAAGAAGGAGATTAAATATACAGAATGGTTCTCAGTCGCCAATGGAATTTTGTTCTTAGGGGCCCACTGCATATATTTAATCTCCTTCTTTCGCATCAATATTGAGAAAAGAGAGAGGCCAAAAATCAGGCCCGATTTAGCGTCTATTGCAAACAGCGCCATCTATCGCCACTACTTTAAACTAAAATCGAGAATCGCAGTAAAAAATTTCCTGACATCTTACATAACACTCCTGCAAGAATTTAATTTTATAGCTGTCACCTGACATGAGAAGTTATTGAATTTTAAAATCAGTCAGTCCACTTTAGGACTCCGGATAGGTGCATATATACAGACACAAAAGCGTACTTTTAAAGATACATACCGGGTGATCCAAAAGTCAGGACGAACTTTAAAAATGAATAATTCGAAAACGAATCAAGATACAAAGATACGGTTTGCACCAAACGGATGGAAAAGAAACCGGGTTTTGTGTGGCAACGCAAAAAATTAGTTCTGTTGGCGACCCACAGATGGCGCTGTCGGATTTCTGATGTAGGATTATGCAAAGCAACAAACGATATAAAAAAGGAGAAACTGCAGCAGGTAATGGTAGTCGAAGCTTGTGTGCATCGAAATTCTGTCCATAGTTGAGAAAGCCCTCTTAGTCAAACTGTATTATAAGAATTCGGAAAGTGCCATTGCGAGCATATCGCTACATGAAGGGTATGCGAGATAGCAAAGGACCAATAACGTCTTCCGCATTGAACAAAATGATGAAGAAATTTGAAGCTGCAGGTTCTTTGGCGTCACGTCAAAGAAGTGGACGTCTCTCAACAGCCGCTGCTGTTGCCACGACAGTGGAGCAGACAGTGCAATCCATGTCGGCAGTTGTTGCACATGGGGAGTGCAGTGCTCGAGGCTCGAGAAGTTTCGAGGCAGACGGGAGTGTCATACGGAAGTGCCTGGAGAGCACTTCGAGTAACTTTGCAACGGTATCCTTACAAGTTACAACATAACCAAGAACTGAAATCTCCTGACTTCGACTCTCGCCGAGATTTTGCGAATTTGATATTCAGTAAGATGGAAGAGCAGCAAAACTGGCTTCACACTGTGCTTTGGACAGATGAAGCGCATTTCACACACTCTGGCGCTGTTAACACTCACAATTGTCGAGAGTGGACTACAGAAAATCCACATGCATTTGTTGAGGTACCCTAGCAACAGCCTAAAGTGACAGTCTGGCTTCACTGCTGATTTCATAATTGGTCCATTTGTTTTCGAAGAAGTCACACAGACGAATTTCAAAGCAGTTTCTGTTACTGGTCAGCGATATGTAGCACTGTTATAGCACAACATTATTCCTGAACTGCAAGCGCAACAGGCACTCCAAACAGTCACCTTTATGAAAGATGGAGCACCACCTCATATTGCTCTGCCTGTGCAACGCCTGCTACGCTCAACATTTGGGGAGAATCACATTATCAGTCGCTACTTTAATCACTCATGGCCTCCAAGGTCTCCCGATCTGACACACTGTGACTTTTGGCTGTGGGGATTCTTGAAGTCAAAAGTGTACCGCGACCAACCGGCATCACTAGCAGCACTGAAAGATGCCATCCGCCAAAATGTGTCTGCCATAACGCAAGAAATGCTACTAAATGCTGTGAATGGTGTGGTGCCTCGTCTCACAGCTGTACTTCTGAATGACGGACAGCACATTGAACATTTACTGTAGTACTAATTAACTGTAATTAAGCTGACTTGTAAGTTGTCAACATGTTTTCATTTGTAAATCATCTTTTGGCGCAATAAAACACTATAGCGCCATCTGTTGGTCGCCAACAGAACTATTTTTTATCGTTGCCACACAAAACCCGGTTTCTTTCCTATCCGTTTAGTGCAAACCGTATCTTTGTATCTTTATTCGTTTTCGAATTATTCATTTTTAAAGTTCGTTCTGACTTTTGGATCACCTCGTATATATTTTTTAAGTTAGTCGGCAAAATCGTCATATACGCCCCCCTAATGAATTCTGCTTAAATACGCCCCTGTGTGGAGTTTATATTTTAAATAATACATGAAAATGATTCCCGCATTATTTAAAGCAGATAATCCAATATTCTCAATTTTAAAATGTCGAAAACTTTCTCCCGCATTTAACGCTTTCCCGCTTTTAACGCTCTTCTAGCCCGGTCCCCCAGAAGAGCGTTATATCCGAGTTTTACTGTATATAAGCTTAAGCTGTATAACAAGTGAGACAACCTTTTAAATAAATTACTCTAGGTACCAATAAATTTTAAGAAATATGAGTAATTATTTGAAAGTCTCCATAAATATTTAATAACATAATAATAAAGTAAACTTATGTAACTTTGCATTTTTAGTACTCATTATACTTAAGAGTAAAAATTTTAAAGAACTGAAATTATACAAGCATGATTTTTAAGAAATTTTATATTGACAAGTCTCCATAAAGATATATTAATGAAAGGCAACATCAACGGAAAAAAAAACTACTTTTAATAATGGTGAGAGAAGTGAATATTTAAAAGAAATTGAAAATATATAACGAAATTATATAATGCATGCTTTTTTTTTCTCTCCCAAGAGTTAAAAAAATAAATAAATAAATAAAAAATAAATAAAATAAAAAAAACTTTCTCTTTGCAATTTTGGGATTTTGAAAATTATTTAATTATTAAGTTTATGATTTTTTTTTTTTTTTTTTTTTTTTTCATACAAATGTTGATAATTCACAAGAAACATCTTTTATGAAATGAAAATTTTGAGGTGTAAAATAGTAGATAAGAAGAATGATAAATATTTTTAAAGGCAGAATAATGATTCCCTTATTTAAATCCAGAATTTTTGTGATGAAGTTGATTATTATTCAAATATTGTGTTAACATAAAGTTGACGGATTCTTTTCCTTGAGGGATAAAAAACAGGATTTTGTTTTTCAGACAGAAAATAAAGATGCGATATTCCTAAATGAGATAAAGGGATTTATCTGCAGCAATAATATATAATACATTATTAACTTGTTTTCTTCATAAAATATCTTTTTGATATTTAAGAAAAACTGTTTTTTAAATTAGTTTTTTGAAAAGTGAGACAAACTTTTCAACAAATTACTGTGGATAGTAAACTATCATCAAATTTTGAGAAATATAAGTAAAAAATATAAATATTCTAAAGTCTTCATAAAGATTTATAAATACATATACCTTATAATTTTAATAATGGTTATCATAAAGATTTATAATATATATATATATATATATATGTAGCATTATAATTTTAATAATGGGTATAGAAGTGAATTTTATCAAGAATTGAAATGGTATGATAATGAAAGAAATTATACATGAATGTTTTTTTGCCAAATTTAAAAAAAACACGAGTAAAAAAAAAATATGAATAGTGGGAAGTCTGCACAAAGATTTATGAATTTAAAAAAATTATTTTGATAATGGTTTTAAAATTAAACATATTAAAGAATTGAAAATATATAATGAAATTATGCAATGGATGATCCCCCCCCCCCCACACACACACACACACAAGAGTAAGATACGAAAAAAAAAATCTTCCATTTCAAATTGAAGACTTCAATTGAAAAAATTAAATAATTTTAGTACTTTCTTTCTAATAGCACATAAGTTTATTGATAATTCACATTAAATAAACATTTTTTATGAAATTAAAATTTTCTTGTCAAAAAAGGTATATAAAAAGAATGAGAGATATTTCATAACGGCAGAATTATAATTGCCTTATTTAATTGTAGAATTTCTGTGATTAAATAGGATAGAGATTACTATTTGGAGATTTATGTGTTAAAAAGAAACCGACAGCCATAATTTTTATTCCACCACTAAACGATAAAAAACTTTATTTCACAAACTGTTTTTCAGAATGAAAATCAAGATGAGAAATTTCAAAATAAGGTAATAGAAACAATAAAAAATAAAACATTAATTAAAACTAGGATTGATCTGCAATGTTAATTTAAAATCA
This sequence comes from Maratus speciosus, assembly GCA_963932465.1. Lineage (NCBI taxonomy): Eukaryota > Metazoa > Arthropoda > Arachnida > Araneae > Salticidae > Maratus > Maratus speciosus. The sequence goes on from OZ010797.1 coordinate 123,000,221, forward strand.
AAAAATCTTTTGATTTTTCCTCTTACAAAATATGTACCTTTTTTTTAATTTAAGAAAAAAAGTTTCTTAATTAACTTTTAAAAGAGTAAGACAACTCTCCATAAATATTTATTGAGAATTAAAAATAAAATCCTATAAAACTGTAGAATTTTAATAATAGTTACCAATGAACATTTAAAAGAATAGAATATATATATTAATGAAATAAATTACACAAGGATGTTTTTACCCACTCAAGGTTAAAAGAAAATATTTTGCATTACAATTTAAAGTATTTGAAAATTACTTATTTTTTTATCATTAGATTTTAAATTGTATACCAATTTATAGATTATTCGTACTAAGTGAGCAGTTCTATGAATAAAAAAAAAGGTATCTATTTTTAAATTTAAAATAATCGTTAATAATTTTAAGAAAATCACCAATGAAAGAATTTAGTTTTTTAAAACATTGATTCGAAGAGTCAAAAAGCTGTTGCCGACTTCCGATAAAGTCGTCAGCCGCGGTAAATGGCAATGTTTACAAACATTCCCCCACATGTTTTTTCTATCTCTTCTTCAAAAGTCGCCATAAGAACGATAAACTGCCAACTATTGCAGTCCTATGGCAACCATGCCAGATGTTCTACCGTCCCCCTCTAGACGGCGCTAGTTTCTAAGCGAATCCCATGTTGAATGAAATTTCCATTGCAGCGAAAGGGAGTTTCTCATCTGAATAAGATCTGTGGTAAGGACTAAGGAAAGTATTATTTCACTATTTGGCGAAGTCAGCTATGAAATCGGCAAGTGAAAAGGAAAAGAAGCTATCGGGTAGGGAGCCCATACTCCCGATAGCCTTTTCTATAATTTTGTTACAACGAGGAAAACTTATCACCATGCAGGTGCTTCCCCGTTATTTTAAATTCCTTATCCACTATACGTGATGGGTGCTCTGCTAGAACTTGCTTCATTTTCATACATTGTAAGTATTTAAATTTTACTGGTGTGAGCGTAATATATTTATAGTTATAATTTTTTGTTTTCTTTGCACATGAATTATAATATTGTTTCACTTTTTGTATTTCGGTTTCATAACTGACAATGCATTGATGTTATATTTCCGAGGAGAAAAAATTGTTTTGAAAGCACTTTCGATTACTAGAACATTGCCAAATATTTAGTGACTATAGGAAATTATATGCTACAGTAGAACTTGCTTCATTTTCATATAAGCTAGATATTTAAATTTTACTGGTGTAAATGTAATATATTTATGGTTATAATTTTTTGTTTTTCTTGCACATGGGTTTTAATACTGTTTCGCTATTTGTATTTCGGTTTCATGTTTTACAATGCATTGATCTTATATTTCGAGGGGAAAAATTGTTTTGAAAGCACTTTCAATTACTAGAACGTTTCCAAATGTTTCAATAAACATGTTAGTAAAGAGGGAAAACTTTTATAGGCATTAGAATAATGCGTATTAAATGCCGTTTAAATCTAGTACTAAGAAAAAAAAACTATAATAAATAAAAATAAATAATTTATTTTTTATATTTAGAAAAGTTGAAGTTGTCATACTATTATCTTTGGCGATTTGTGCATTCTTATTTTATTTCTTTTATCTCATTTTGAACTATATTATTTTGTTGTTTAGAAAAAATTGTACTAAAATCGTTTATTATTGATTAAGTTGTCTATTAATGAGAAAAAGAGAAAAGTAACGAGATATGTATCAAATTAAGAAGTAATTCTTAATTTGATTCCGTCTTAAAATTCATGTTTTTAAGGTAATTTTCCGAAACGTTTAGTGGAACAATGGAAAAAAAAATCCATTCAATATTTTCACTAAAGAAAATTTTGTAGTTATCGTCACTTATATTGAAATTTTATGGAAATTTTCAATATTTACGCTAGTGGTTGAAACAGAGACAGTGCGAAGAATTATTAAATTTATTATTATTATTATTATTTAATTAATTTATTTTTACACTTTTCTCCCTCAAATTTCATATTTTATATTATTTATTTTCTGTTACATAATTATAAGTACAACTTTCGACTTATTCACACACACACATATATAAGATATTCGTGCTGCTCCCTCTATATTTTTAAGGCACGGCCGGTGTGAATGATAGGCTGAAGCTAAAATTATCATTGGAAAAAATCCTCATTTAACAAATGGCATACCTTAACAATCACTTAAGTATTCGGAAAGTTGGTCACTAGGTAACAATCGGCGTAATCATATGCAAAAGAAAAACGCTATTCGATCCTTATATTTTAACTGAGATAATTGGATGAAAATCGGCGGCACATCCACAATATTTCACTTAAAAATCAGATATTCTAAAAAAAAAAAAAAAAAAATCAGATATTCTTATTAGATATCAAGAAATCAAATAACAATTCCTCGTTTCTGTGTATAACATACAGCCACCACCAGTGGCTGAGAGGTTCTGCTCTCGAAATTGGTAGACGGGGAGTCGGCCTAATCGTTTCCGAGTTTTCGTGGTTTACTTCGAAACCTTGGATTTTCATGCGTAAATACGGGTTAGATTCCCTTAGAAAGACCCCGCACGGAGGGCACTCCCCCTTGGGTCTATATCCCTCGAGTAGATAATCGGCCGTCAAAATCAACTCAACTGTGTAAAAAATGCATTTTTCTGAAAGTATTGCTAAAATGAGCATTAAAACAGGCTTTAAGAATCCCATCATCACTAAAAGAGGATTATCGAAAAGCAATAGTCTTTAATTAAAAAAATAAAAAGGTCTATGTTTAAAACGAAGAATTTTATACAGGACTCTGTTTTAAGGCAAAAAGTTTTTTGAAGGGTACTTTTTTAAGGTAAAAGATTTACACTTTACGTTTTCGGTTACTGAATTTTAAAATGATGCGTTTAATTAATAATGTAACTAAACATTTATTAGAATATTATATTATAAGTTTTAAATATTTATTTGAAAAAAAAAATGTATTTAAAAAAATATTAATATAATTTTTTACTAAATTTATTAATTTATTTTAACGTAATAATAATATTAATATTAACGATTTAATAAATAAATTTTTAAAGAAATTGTTAATCTAATAATTAATTTATATATTTATTTTATGATTGTATAATAAGTAATTTGATAATTATTTTTTCTAAGAATTTGATAATTATATGTTATTAAATACTCTTTATTGTTAATTAAAAATTAATTATCATTATTATTGTTCTTAATATTATTATTTCTAATTTATTAAGATATTTTTGTTATATTTTTAAATAAATTTTAATAAAAAAAGCTTTATTAAAATACATTTAATTATAAATGATTAAGCCCCCACCAGTGGCTGAGAGGTTCTGCTCTCAAAGCTGGTAGACGGGAGGTGTTGGGTTCGAACCCAATCGCGCCCGTCCGCCTAACCGTTTCGGAGTTTTCGTGGTTTTCTTCGAAACCTTGGATTTCCATGCGTAAATACGGGTTAGGTTCCCTTAGAAAGACCCCCACGAAGGGCACTCCCTCTAGGGCCTATATCCTAAGCGTAGATAATCGGCTTTCAAAAAAGAAAAAAAAAAAAAAACATATAAATAATTAAATTAAACAAATAAACATATATTAATAACTTTCAAACAAACAACGAAATAATATTAATTCATTTTTATTATCAGGCTATAAACTGCAATCATGGAATAATCAGTTCAACCACAATCACGGCTTTTTATATTTTTTTCGACATTCCTTGTTTAATTTTTAAATTCCTCAAACATTTAGGGAGGAGGAGACCTTCTCTGCAACCCTATCGTAGGCCCATAAATGTTTCAATTAACTGAAACTACGAAAGGGCACTTACATCGCTATAAATCAGTAAAAAGGAAAAATATTCAAAAGAATTATACAGCAAAAGAGGATATATTTTTTTCCCTTTACCAACAAAAATTTATGAGTTTTTGTTAATGGGTCATATTTCATAAATTATAAGCAATGGTAGACTGGACTTTTAAACAAAATCATATATTCAAGTTATAAATATGTGCGACAATATTTCTAAAGAGAAATTTGTTTTGACATGGACATAGTGGTAAATTTTTCTTTGCCAGAAATATTGTCTACCATATCATTATTATTAAGACCTACACATGTGACCTTCCAGTCAGTGATGCCAATTGGACAAAAATTCCAGTTAGACACCTACCACTATTTCCGTACGGAAACATTCATCTTATTTAATCTGTCATTGATTCACAATGTTTTTAGTTTGGATTTTTTTTTTCGCTTTATTTTATTATTATTTTTTTAAATCTAAGCAGAGGAACATTTTGTTCATTTCATTAAACTCCCACTCTCTTTCATGGAGCTTCGAAAAATTTTCCCAAAGAAAAATGTCTTCGTTTAACGCTGAAGTAAGATTAGTAACCCCTGTTATCAGGGCCGGTCGTAACCATGAGGGCAAACGCCAATTGGGGTTCTTGTTAGGGCTCTGAATATCTTTATACAATTCAAAAAAACGTTTCCTCAAAATAAAATAATAATGTTTTTAATTTATATATTTTTTAAATGTTTCCTCGCACCAAGAAAGTTACAATCAACTTTATTCCTTACAGGCAAAGTAATAATATAATTATCGGGAAATGTGTAGATTTGGTGCCGTGAAAGGAAAAAACAAATATTTAAAATATTGGGAAGAAAAAAATTCTGCGAAATTAAAAATAGATACACATATTAAATTTAAAGTAGTGATATTTTTTATGCATTTTATTATCTTTATTGTACATTATTCTATAATATGTACAAGTAAAAAATGAATTTTATTAGACTAGTATTGCAGTAAACGTTACGGACAGGGCCGGCGCTAGACATTTTACCACCTGAGGTGAGCCTTATTCATGCCGCCCTTATGACGTAGTTGTTTTTCACTAGGGATGCATCAAATAGTGATTTTAGCCGAATACCGAATGCCAAATAATTCGGCACACAGGTAAACCGAATACCGAATATTCGGCTAGCCGAATAGTGACTTCAAACTGAATACCGACTATTCAGCCGAATACCGAATATTCGGCATGTCGATTACTTTTAAATTTCAGAATTTGAAAGCATTAAAAAGTTCATTTTGAAACAATTTTACATAATATTTGTTATTAGGAGAGACCTCTTTGAATATTATATATTCTAATATATCATTTTCTCAAAATTAGAAAAAAAGAGATAAGGAATTTCTCTTACCTCAGAATGTCGCAGGGTCCGCCCCGATCCTTGGTTGAACTTCTTCATTGAAGGCATCTGCATATGTCACAAGAAAAATACCTAAAGTGGTATAAATAGAAAGTTGACTATGTGCTGCTTAATATTTTTCTTTTCGAATCGATATTGTGCACGGTTGAGCCACAAAAGCAGATTTCCTTTCCTTTAAATGATTTTACAAATTTTCTAGGTTAAATGTAATTAATAACAGAAACTGGAGGGAGAGGAAAAAAACCACCTCTTGCCTTCCGAAAGAAACATGATAGAAGAACGCGCGAAAAGCCGATACAGATACATTGGGCAAAGTCCACATACATGCCCAATGCAGGAACATCAACCGCAGCATTTTGGGTTGGGCACATACATGTACATGAAAGAATCTTGAAATGAAAGTAACAGAAAATGAATTAAAGTAAAAGATAGTCATTGAAAAGTCTGGGCTATCATAAAAGTTTTTGTTTCAAAGATTCTCATATGTAACACCCCCGCTGAATCGCCGGAACAAAAAAAAGTTCATTAAGTTTAATATAGTTTTTCTGTGAAGCACGAATCGAGGCTAAGGCAGGGGTTTCGTCAGCAGATCGGCTGTCATTGGTGCAGTTTCAAGGTAAGTCATAGTTATTGCCCCTTCCTCGACAAGGTTTCTCAATAAATGATAACGAAGAGATATATGCTTGGTTCTTTGATGATGCTTGTCGCTTTCAGCAAGTTTAATGGAGGACTGTTTGTCCTCAAACAGTTGTATAGGTAGTTATTGCTGGAGGTCCAGTTCCTTCAGGAGTTGTAGAATCCAAATTGTCTCTTGTGCTGCACAAGCGGCAGCCACGTACTCTGACTCAGCTTAAGACATGGCAATGCAAGCCTGCTTTTTTTATGTCCACAGAAGTGGGTTATTTCCAATCATAAGTAGGACACTGACTTTCTGTCAGTAGGATCATTTGCCCAGTCTGAATCAGAATATGCCCTCAAGACAGGTTTCTCTAAATTAATGTATGTTAATTTTAAGTCAATTGTAGTTTTAAGATATCTGATTGTTCGCTTAACAGCTTCCCAATCCTTAGCCCTTGGACGCTCGTTTCTGCTACTTAAAATATTTAAGGCGGCGGCACTAATATCTGGCCTAGATACAGTCGCGATGTATAGTAGAGCTCCTACGTCTTGTCTGTAATTCGTATTATTCGGAAGGAGATTTTCATTATCCGCTAATTTAACGTATCCTGGTTCCATTGATGTATTAGTTGGTTTCGAGTTTTCTAAGCTGAATTTGATTATCAAATCATTAATTTTATTAATTTGATCAAGCGTCATGGTATTTTTGTCAGGCCGATATATATTTATCCCTAGATAATATTTTGCTTCACCTAAGTCAGTTGCAGGGTATTCTTTGTTTAATTCGTTTACAAGTTTATTAATGTTCTCATCTCCCCCAGCTATGAGGAGATCATCTACATAAACGATTACGTAAGTCGCTGTGTTATTGGTTGTTTGTTTATATAAACATTTATCGATCCTACTTTGGTGAAAACCTAATTTAGATAATGATTTATGTAATGTCAGGTTCCACGCTCTGGCGGCCTGCTTCAAACCATAAATGGCCTTTTTGAGTCTGCATACCTTATGCTCCTCTCCCGGAACTGCATCGCCTTCAGGCTGATGCATATACACATTTTCTTGCATTTCCCCGTGAAGGAAAGCGGTCTTAATATCTACATGTCTTAATTTCTGATCCTTATGCAATGCCATTGCTAAAAAACTTCTAATTGTCGTATGAGACGCGACTGGTGCAAAGGTCTCATAATAATCTACCCCATATTTTGGGGAAAAATCCTTTGCGACCAGCCTAGCCTTAAACTTTTCTAGCAAACCCTTGCTATTGTATTTAGATTTGAACGCCCACTTGCAACCGATCACTTTCGTTCCTGGTGGGACTTCGACTAATTCCCATGTATCATTTTCGCGAAGAGAATTCATTTCTTCTAAAGTCGCTTCTATCCACTTTTCCTTTTCAATCGGGTTTTTCACATTTTTTATATCGTCCCAACTTTTCGGATCTTCTACTTTAACGTTATTTGTTAAGAACGCAAACCTATCGGGAGGAACTCCCCTGTTCGGTCTGTTAGATCTACGCGGGACGTTCTGCGTTGTATCCGGATTTGCATTTTGATTTTGCGTTGAATCTTCGGCGCTGTCAATATTATCCTCGATTAATTGTAATTTCGGAACCGGATTTTCACAATTCGGTGTTTCATTGTTTTTATTTAATATGCTATCCTCAGTTATGTTTTCACTTTTAGTCTCCAGAAATTTTACGGTTCTACTTATTACGATTTTCTTACTGTCCGTACAAATTCTGTAGCCCTTACTCCTATTTTCGTAACCTACGAATATCCCCTCTATGGCTGTATTATCCAATTTTCTTCTATGAGTCTTTTCCACATAAGCAAAGGCGCGACAACCGAAGGTTTTAATATTTGAAAGATCTGGTTTGCGACCAGTCCATTTTTCGTAGGGAGTGCAGTCGTTGGATGAAGTCGGGAGGCGATTTTGTATATAAGTTGTGGTGCAGACAGCTTCGCCCCAGAATGAGTTAGGTAAACCACTGTCTTTAAATAGGCAGGGAGCCATCTCCATCAAGGTACGGTTCTTACGCTCCGCAACCCCATCTTGAGGCGCGGTATACGGAACAGCAATTTGATGGTTAATTCCCTCATTTTTTAGATAATTTTCAATTTCTTTCCCTGTGTATTCCCCTCCGTTGTCGGTACGGATAGCACGCACCTTCCTGCCAAATTTATTCGCGGTCATTGCAACATATTATTTAAATTTAGGGAAAACTTCATCTCTGATTCTCAGTAAGTACGTTATGGTAAACCGGCTAAAATCATCTACAAAAGTCAAAAAATAATATTTTCCGCCAACCGTCGCTGTTTTCATAGGCCCACATAAATCGGAGTGCACTAATTCTGTGGGCTTTGTAGCTCGAAAACTAGCGGCTTTGGGGTATGGATCACTAGTGAGTTTAGAAATTATGCATGTTTCGCATGCATCACCGTATTTACATTTGTCAATTTTAATTCCTAATGCCATATCATTATTTACTAATTCCTTAATATGATTAACGTTTCTGTGGCCTAATCTCCTATGCCACTTGTGTAGACATTTTTTATTTTCGCATTCATTTATAATATTTACATTGTGAGACATATTTTGTTCTATTTTACATTCATATAAATTATTGTTTACATAGCCCTCGAGGTACGTAACATCTTCGTGAGTTATCTTGCAAGATTGTTTTTCAAATATGGCTTTACAACCATTTTCAGTAGCCCTTTTTATAGAAATTAAATTTGTTTCAATTTCGGGTACATACAATACATTCTTTAGTGTTATCGTTCTGTGTGCATTATCCGACATTAATGTATTTAATTTTATAGTCTCGTAACCCTCAGAGCAAAGCTCTTGACCGTTTGCGATTGTTACGCTAGAAGCACTGTTATGAAAATCATTGAACTTGTTTTTGTTATTACAAATATGAGTTGAAGACCCTGAATCAATTACCCAAAGATCTTTTACATTATCCCCAACAAAAAATGTGACATTTCTATCATTAGGTGTTTCTTTTACAAAATTCCTATTTTTGTTAGTATTCGCATATGCGCTGCCTTGAGAGCATATAGCCGGTTTTTGTGACTGGTTGGGAAAACGATTAGGGTATTAATATTGCTTAGGATTATTTTTATTTTTATTTTTCAAGGTCCAACAATCATCAATGTTGTGAGAGTTCTTTTTGCAGTACCGGCAGAATTTATTTTGTTTGTTTTTATGGAATTTCACTACCTTTAATGCGGAGTGACTGTTCTCACTTTCGCGGTTATTTTCAACTCTTTTCGAATGTTCGTCTATCAATTTAGTGCGAATAAAACTAGCACTAAAGTCACGCTCATCCCTCGCCTCCAAAGCGGTAATGAGACCGTCATAACTGGAGGGGAGAGAGCAGAGCATTAAAGCAGCAAGGTGCTGATCACTTACATTTTCGTCGATAGCAGCTTGTTTATCGCGAGTTTCATAAATTTTGGCAAGGTGATCAACCATACATGGTGTATTCACAAAGTTTTCAGACTGGTACTAGAATACAAAAGTTATTAAACATTTCTGTGCAGCGAACTAATATTCTTCGAAATATGACCCTTGGGCATCAACACATCGCTGCCAGCATTTTTTCCATTATTCACAGGCTCCCTGGGGGTCTTCGCGCGCAAGGCTCTTAAGTGACCTTGAAGAATAATCTTCATATATTCCACGAAATTTCACGTTATCACAATTCAAGATATTTTTATTGGGAGAGCATAGTTATAGACTTCACGATTCGTTTTAAATCATATTTGGGAGAGCTTCCCGTAAGGCATGGTGACGTCACGTCGACGTCGTTGTGAAGTCACGCTGTGACATTGTGACCGTCGATGTGACGTTACGTGACGTCGATGTGAAGTCATTGTGACTAGAATGTGAAGTCGTTATGGCCGTTTGAAAGCTCTTTTGTGACGTCACATTGTGACGACTTTGTGAAGTCACGGTGTGACAAATTTGTGAAGAGTGTGTCATTTGTGACTATTTTGGTATTAACTTTGTGACGAATGTGACAATGCTTTAAAGTCACATTGAGATCAATTTGTGAAATATGTGTCATTTGTGACGAAATTGTCTTTAACACTGTGATGATTCTGTGACGACAGCGACACTGCTTTGAAGTCACATTGTGACAATTTTGTGAAAATTGTGTGATTTGTGACGATTTTGTCATTAACGTTGTGACGAATATGTGACTCTAGTGGCAATGTTGTGAAGTCACACTATGACATACTTGTACTGTTGTAAACACGTATGCAGGTCACACATAGTCATAATTATGCATGTTGTAAAATCATTTACATCTATAACGTTAATATACTCCGGCGATACATCGCAATTAAAACTTGGGGGCCGCTATAACAAGGGTATACCAAAAGAATTTTATTGAATCAAAATGCAATGCCCCGCAGACTTCAATTTTTGTTGCACCTTTCTTTCCTATTGCAATAAATGAGAATATTGAAAACAACTGAATGATCGATCTATCACATTTTTTTTTCAAAATTAGCTATTTGTTAAAAGCATTAAAATTACCAAAGAAACAATTTGTTTAAATTTTCAAATCTTTATCAAAATAAAATTTGTGTTAAAAATATAATATCATATAATATATACAGTACTTTTTATATTCTTTAAACTATAGAAAATACTGAATGAAATTAATTTATTTCATTTAATACGCATTAAAAACTCGAAGTCACTGGTGAAGCTGAATTTTTTAGATTACACAACATTTATAATGAAAAAAAAAATGAAAGATAAAAAGAAATGCCGATATTAAGTAATTAAATTTTATATGTTTTATGATATTGATTACCATAATATATATATATATATATATATATATGATTGTAATTCAAACAAGTTGGGGCAGAGCAAATAGGATACTTCTTTGTTATAGAGGCCCCTATAAATTTTATTATGCAAAAATTGCAGTAACGACATTGCTAAGACCATTGTGAAGTTTATGCATGCGTTATATACATATATATATATATATATATATACACTCGAAACACTCATCATGTGCCATATAGTCATTATATACGATTGTTTATGTCTTTTTTGCCACACACACGCATTACAAAATTTCCGAAGTACATTTTAGCAATAACCATTTGAAACTACTCAAATGAAAAATACAGCTTTGGTATAGAAAATTAACTGAGTATCAGCAGTATCATTAAGTTGAGAATTCTAAGATCAATTTCGGCAATAATGTTTATGTTGGAAGATAGCAGCAATAAATAAAATCGTATTTTTAAGCTCACTGTAAAAGTAAGTAAAACTTTTGGGTATGCTTAGAACGGTGATACAAAGAGTTAATTTATTTTACATCAGGGTTTGCTTGAAGTAAAATACATATATAAAACAACTTTTTGATTGTTAAAAAATAACTTTAATAATTAATTGCCAAAATTACATTTTTATTTATGAAATTATATATTATAAAAACAACTCTTACTATCGATGATTTTTTAAAACAATAATACCTTATTTTTTATAAAACATAGCACCGCAGCTATTCTATTTTGCGTCTAATGTGAAAGTTTTTATGTTTTGCCAAAGATCTATCTGGCTGGATATATGTTGCCATGACCACTATAACTCTCATATTATCATAAATAGTACCAAAAGATTAGAATCTACTACGAAACTTATATTTTTATTTATGAAATTATATATTATAAAAACAACTCTTACTATCTATGATTTTTTTAAACAATAATACCTTATTTTTTATAAAACACAGCACCGCAGCTATTCTATTTTGCGTCTAATGTGAAAGTTTTTATGTTTTGCCAAAGATCTATCTGGCTGGATATATGTTGCCATGACCACTATAACTCTGATATTATCATAAATAGTACAAAGAAATTAGAATCTACTACGAAATTTTTGGAATAAAGTCTGGTAAAAGTTTTATAAACACAGTAGAACGCCAATTATCGGAACTCCAATTAACCGAACTTCCAATTATCCGAACAGCGTATTTCTCTCAAAGAATTCTTTTTAACCGAATTTCCAATTATCCAAATATTTCTCTCTCTAAAAAAGAAAAAAAACCCCACCTAACTTCCAATTCATTTTTTGCTTAAATTATAATCTCTGAAGTGTAGAAAATGATAAAAAGAGAAAAAAAATTAAATAATAAAAAAGTAAACAAAAAAACAATTAAAAAAACAATTTTTAAGCACTCCAGTACTAACTGGTGCTGTCAGTCCTAAACCTAGATAAAGTGTGAAGGTTTTAGAATAGTCAGGATCATCCCTTAAACTGTCTGCCCATTTATCCGAACTTTTGCTTATCCGAGCTAGGGTCGGTCCCGACTTGTTCGTATAATCGGCGCTCCACTGTATATATTGTATTAGAAATACAAATAATCATATTTATTTTTATATGACACAATAAAACAAAATAATGAACACAGTATCAAATGTTAACTACTTTTTAATGTAAATAAAGTATAAAAATTGAGACCATAAACACAAAATAGAGCCACACATAGGTTCATTATTATTATTAATATTTTATTTACAAGATTATGCTAATTATAAATAAGAAATCCATTTTAATCACGCTGTTTATAAAGAGTGTATAATATCGATACTTTGAAATTTATCTCGATAAAATCATTCAGGAAATAAAATGATAAAATATCCAGAAAAAAAAGTAAATAATAAAAGATGGTTATTTCATTTTAGATTCATACCGTTCAAGTATTTGCGTTATTTTTAAAGTAAAATCATATTTAAACTCTTACTGATTGCGTAACTTCTATATTTTCATTTGCCAACAGACTTCTAGTTCACTTTGAAAACATTTCAATAAGAATGTTTAACAACTGAAAAGCTTTCACCCGCTATGACTATTTCTTTATAGATTTTAAAACATTTCTCAGGTTGAATACCTCTTCTGAGCAGATGCAATTTTTTTAAATAAAAACATGCAATGCAAATTGTTTAAGACCATCACTTAATACAAAATTAAAAAAAAATATATGTTTGCCAATAATTTTATTATATAAAAAGCCTTTTTTTAAATAATTTAATTATCTTTAAATGTTTATTAATTGTATTAATGATTTATTATAATACTTGTCCATATACTTCCATATTTATGACACCATGTGGTTTTAACCAGATATTTAAGTAAGAAAATAAACCAGATTAAAATGCAATTTAAATCACTAATTTTAATAATCTGATCAAAGCTGTTGAAAAGGAAGTTAGATATTTTAACAAAATAAAAAATAAATGTAATGAAATATTTGTGTTCTATAACATGTTTATTAGAAGATAACTAAAATCATTGTAATAAAAAGAAAGCAAACAGGGAAAATAATATTTTAGATATTTCAACAAAATAAAAAATAAATGTAATGAAATATTTATGTTCTACAGCATGTTTATGAGGAGCTAACTAAAATTGTTGTAATTAAAAAAAAGCAAACAGGGAAAATAATATTTTTACATACCTAATTTCATTGACGTTGTACGTGATACTTTGATTTTGGTGAACCAATTAAATCCGATAATAAGTACGATAGCAATGACTTGAATCATCTTCAACAAGTCAAAGCTACCGTAATTTTCTCGGGTTTATATTTTGTTAGCTGAACCAACTTGGATCCTGAGAGCGTTCTTGTTTCAGTTTTTAAATCCGTGTCAACACGTCTATGCTGTCCAGTGTCCACAGAACTTCCCGCGTTTATTCTAAAAAGCTTCACTGTTACTTTTATCCGTTATTCTGTGGTCGAGTCGTAAGAACTAAAATAGTGCAGACTATTTTTAAGTTTCGAAGTTCGAAGCAGATGTTTTTCGGTTTTATTTGTTTATCTATACAACAGATTCGGAAGTAAATTAAATGCGTAATAATTTTATCAATTTGTCTCTAATTCAATTTTCTGTTTGAAAATGTTTTATTGTATTTCACCTTTTATTTTTATCAGTTTTATTGAATTGTAAAGTTTCATTTATGTAAATTATAATAATAATATTATCCATAATTAGAGTTTACTAGATAAAACATTGCTTAAATTTTCAAAATGTGTACAAATTAATTTAATGGTAATAATGAAGACCCCCTCCTTTTTTTTAAAATTAAAATTTGTATCATAGGTAATATATACAAAACATCTTCTTAAAAAATACAACAAGATTATCGAGAAGAGATGAGTTTTTCTTTGTCAATCTGTCATTCTCTTAATATTAATTTTCTGTAGAATAAAACATCTTGTAAAATAATTTTTAAAGATATATTTTGAAAACAAAAAATGAAATATGAATAATTAATTATGTCATGGGCTTTGCTTAAATTTTGTACATTTATTTTATATTCGGGAAATGTCAATTTTATTTTAAACGTCTGAAAGAAGTAGGATAAAAAAAAATAGTTATTTAAAATAGTGAAACACTAAGAGAAAAAAATATGACTTGAATGCAAATTATAAAACAAGAAATGCATATATGACTAAACTTTGAAGACGCTTTCTGCGTGCTCATTAAAAGCTGCAGAGACTTAACTGTAATAGAAAGTTTTTAGTTTGAAACCACATAAATGTTTCGACTACTCTTTGAGAAATTTCTAGTATAACAGATGATCATTTACAAAAATCTTTATAAAAGATAAGTCGAGGTATGTTTACCTAAAACATTTTTTTAATAATATGAAATTCGCATAATTAGGAAATATTTTTGTGTTGCTGATGAATTAATTACATTTTATGTTATATGAAAATAAAAAGTTTTGGTTAGAGGCACAGAGGCAACTTGGACCACGGTTTAAAAAAATTTTAAATCCGGCAGAAAAATATTTTTTACAGTAAATAACAAGTTTTTAATAATTTTTGTAATTTTTTAAAGTTTTCTAAGAAGTTCACATCTCAGTCACAATGTGACATCACTGAGTGGTGGCATTTTGGTCACAGATGTGACGTGACCACAGTGACTTACAGTGACGTCACAACGACGTCACTGTGACCATGCATGCTATGAGGGTTATTAGATGAAAACTTCACGATTCATGTAAAATCACATTAAAATAATTAAACATATTTTCACAACTGAAAATGTCGCTGGTGTTGTTCAGTATAAGTCCAAGTCAAGCACAGGATGATTAAAAACTTTGTTAATTCTATTTATACTTATAAATATTTACAGTATTTAGAATGAAAACATTTGGATAATATTTCTTTAACCCTAGATCTACCGGGAATTTTATTCAAGTTTTAATAAAACGTTCTACACCAGAATTTTTATTTAAAACTATTTAACTTATTTGTTTACCTTATTTTTGTCTGGTTTATATACTTAGTTTATTTTAAAGAAATTTCCGGTTTGAATGAATATTTTGTATGTACCTGTCGGGTCCAATGGACCCGTCTGGTAGACGGAGGGTTAAAAAACATGTAAATATTCCACACTGGGAATTCAAGATAATTTCTTTTATATGTTCAAGAATATTTATTTCTCCCTTTTCGGAAGATCAAGAAATACACAGCCAGCATGCTGCTTTCGAGATTCACATTCGCAAAAAAAAAAAAAAAAAAAAAAAACTAAACTAAAAAAAAGAACAAGGAAGAAAAAAAATGTTTTTTAATATTAATTCTCTAGTCATGCCACGTGACCTGGGATCACTGGCGCCTAATCTGTCTGGCTGCGAAAAGAAGGGATTTGCGAAATTTCACAAATTCCCCCCCGATGAACAAGGGTTCATCAAAATGGGGATTCAAAATAATTAAAGTAGAAATAAAATTATTCTAAAAAATTATCAGTTACACTGTACATAAATACAATACAAATCAAAATATATACTTACATACTGGACTTCAATAAAATAATAAACAATTTTAAAAATTTGCCAAGATGTTTCTGCTACTAAAAATAGAAAGAACAATTTAAATCTATACAACTTTTTCTAGAATATTCAACACAAAAAAAATTAAACTAAAAATTAGAAATATTATCAAACAAGAAACATTTTTTTTTTTTTTAAGTGAAAAAAAAATAAAAAGCTTTTTAAAGTCAATAGCAAAGACAATTCAAGATTTGTTTTAAAAGTCAAATGTCAATGAGAGTTTTTGAGTCTCTAATAATATCAAAGTTTTTTTTTTTTTTTTTTTTTTAGTTTGAGAGTTCAAGATTGTACAATAAATTTATAGGTCTTTTAATAAATGAATTATTTGTTTTGAGTTCACAAGATCTTATCTTGCCGGCTCTGCCCATAAAGGTTTTAGTAACTTTTCCTAACTTCCACAAACTTCGGGGTAAGTGCATCATGTACAAGCACCACATCATCCACTTTAAAGTCTGAAGCTTTATTCTGGTCCGTGTAGTGAACAGATTGTAAGTTGAGAAGGCACTTATTTTTCAAGCGCTTCCAAAAATGATTCAGAAGAGTCTCGCGCAAACGAAAGCGTTTCACTAAGGATTCCTTGGTTACAGGTAAACACAAGATATGCTTTAGAGTTGCTATAACTAGTTGACCAGGGCGAAGGCTAAATTTCTTGGAGATTGCACGTTTGTTTAGGATTGATTTTATGCACTGTCTAGATTTTAAAATCCAAAACTTTTTATGAGTTTGTACTAATGTACTGGACACTCTGGAATGAAAAACTTTTTCATGTGCATCTTTCACGACTATTTCAGTAAGTTTGTGTTTTGCAGGAATCGCAACAGGATGTTTTTCATAAAATGAGGAATCAGACTTTTGTAACCGTCCTCGTAGCAACAGCAAACCTTCATCTGACAACATAGGATTTACCTGTAGAAGATTCGATTCTTTAGGGATACTTTTGTTACATTTCAAGTATTTTGTAACTTCAGGAAAACTTTCTTCCTGCACTAGCTTTGACCAAAAAATTTCAGCATGTAACATTTTCTCAGCTGATAATTCTGAAAAATCTCTTTTTTCTACCTTTAATTTTATATTAGAAATAAATCTAAATACCCATCCAGTTACTCGATACAATTTCTTTAGGGAGCTATACTTTTCAAGAATAAAAATGGGAATTTCATCAGATTTATTTGTTTGAACAACACAAGAGATGGTGGCTTCTTTTTTATACTTCTCTTCAGAAACATCAGGTAATCGAGATGGAGAAATTTTAACACTAGGCCACTGATTTTCAGGCAGGGAAAGAAATTCAGGAACATACACATTAGGGTTAGCATCAGGAAAAACATGCAATTGGAGATGCTCCTTTTCCATGATCAGGTTGCTAAAATACTGCCAGGGAATTTTCAAGTGAGCGAGATCAGGGATTTCTGTAAGCCAATTTTGCCAATCATTTTCTAGTTCACCAGAAACAAAAGGGGCAATAAATCCGGCTGAATCAAAGAACATAGTTGCAATTTTCAAAACATTGCGTTTAGTAGAAGAATCATTATTTAATTTTTCTAACAAGGGTCGTAATTCTAGTCCAAATTTATCATCTGTATTGTTACAGATCAATCCTAAAATTTTCAAGGAAATATTTGGGGGTTTGAAACACGAAACTGGAATGTTTTCATCATCTATTCTAAAACATTAGAATTCAAGCTAGGGACATGATACAAACATTCGTTTAATGATAGAGAATCACCATATTTGGAAGAAGCATCATAGGCTATGCGCATTTTTGTTGTAGTTTTATCGTCACGGATAACAGGTCTGTGGGGCATGTAATAGGAATTATTAAAATGTTTCTCGATGCACAATTCTATCACACCCTAATTAAAATGCTCTAGCAAAATGGAGTTATATTCTTTAAATAAAGAATCATTTTTCAAGAATTTATTTTCTAAACTAGAAAACCGCTTCTTTGCTACTTCAAGATTATTTCTAAGTAATTCGCGAGAATCTTTCCACAATAATTTTGCTTCATAACGCCCATTTACAAATTTTAAATTTTCTTTAAAATCTTTTATTACCTCATGATCGGTAATGTTCTTTTCATTGCTTTCAGCAATGCCAATTGATTCAATATCCCAAAATGCTTTCAGCTGAGTATTTATATTTTCAACTGAAACACGCAAACAAGCTACTTCTTTTTTATTCGACTCTATCTGCCCTTGCACCGTATGACCAAAAATAGTTTCTGCAACGTATAATTCTTTTGTCAATTTTCCCTCTATTCCCTTTAATATTTTCCACAAAAAGCTAGACCCTAGCAAAATATTTATTTCCTGTTCAAGACCTGTATCAGCAGGCTTAAAGCCTCTTGTTTTCATTATCTCTAGAAGTTCTGGTTCTAGGGTTTTCACAGAAGCTCCAGTTATATTATCAACCACTAGTGCTTCGATATTTATCGAGTTAATAGGTTGCACAACACTGGATAATTCTAGAGCAACTACTTCATAACAAGATTCATAAGGGCGTCTCCGCCCAAAAGGATAAACTAATAAATTTTCTCTTCGCAATGGCTTCAATTTTAATTTTTGTACTAGCGATCTCTTCAAGAAGCATTTTTCTGAACCACTATCACATAAAACCCGAGCCAACAAGCATTGTTTACCAGCAGACACAGAAACTGTACAAGTCTGCAATAATGTTGCTTTATTTTGTTTATATTTTTGTTCCGACATCATAGATACAATTGCGCCTTTCATTTCTTTTTCAGGATTTTCTTTTGCTGTTTCTTTAAAACAAAACAAAGGACTATGGGTAGTGTTACCACATTTGGAACAAGGGTTAATTTTTGTTCTACAGTTTACAAATAAATGTGACTTATTTGTGCATTTGTAACAGCGGCCTTCTTTCTTTAATTTATATCGTTTTTGTTCATCAGTGAATTTCGAACAATTTAGTCTTACATGATCAGAAGACTTGCAAAATATGCAAAACTGTTTTGTAGATGTATTTAAAGCAGCAGCTGAAGGTATATTTTTCTTTTGAGGAAAATTTTGATATTTACTTGAAGAATTTTCATATTTAGTTTTAGAATTTTCATAAGCTTTGCTTTGGGAATTGTTTACTAAATTAGTAGCTTCACGACATCTTAATTCCGTTTTAATAAAATTTATTAAATCGGTGACTTCACAGTCCTTATCGGGATCACGTTTTCGATGAAAATCTAGTATCAAATTTTCGGGTAATAATCTTATTAGTATGGGTAGTAATAAATGGCCATAGGAGCCTGATGTTACTCCTAACACATCAAGATTTCTCATACACGTTTCAATATTATCTTACAACTTTCTTAAAGAAGCAACATTGTTAGAGGATTTTACTGGCTCAAGATTCAGGATTTTGTTCATGTAACAGTTTATGATATTTTCCCGCTTACCATACCTCTCTTCTAACAATTTTAAACAAGTTGAATAATTTTAATCTGTCAGTTCAAAACCAGCTACAATATTATATGCAGGTCCAGACAACAAAGATTTCAGGTATTGGAATTTTTCAATTTTTGATAACGATTCGTTTGAATCTATCGCACTAGTAAATAAATTAAAAAATTCTAAGAACTGGCTTGCATCACCAGAAAATTTTTCTATGTTAAGTTTAGGAAGCTTCACTGCCGAAACTGGTTTACTACCGATTTTTGAGCCGTTACTTGACTCTAGTAAAACTTTTGGTTCAGTTTCGATTTTACATTTTTTAAGCCTCATCTTAATTTTAAATTTCAAACTTGATATTTTTTCAGAATATTCTTCTACCGATTTTAGTTCTTTTTCATATTCAGTTTTTTCCTGAATTAGCTCATCTATTTCGGAATCTAACTCCTTTAGTTGAGCTTCCTTTTCATTTACGAGCTCTAACGATTCCATTAAAGAATCGCAATCAGTCTTATCAATATCAACAGATAATAATGTATCACATTTTGTGATTAATTTTGTAACTGCTGCACGAACAGTAGCTCTTTTACTTTTAAGTTTATCTGTCTTATCCATGTTTAAAATTAAACTCAATTTTCAAAATAAATGATCATGAAAAATGTATATTTTCAAGAAATCAATAGTCATGCAGAATAATAAAGGTATTTCTTACCTTTTTTCCGGGTCTTGAGGCACCAAAAAACATGAAGAATAATCTTCATATATTCCACGAAATTTCACGTTATCACAATTCAAGATATTTTTATTGGGAGAGCATAGTTATAGACTTCACGATTCGTTTTAAATCATATTTGGGAGAGCTTATTAGATGAAAACTTCACAATTCATGTAAAATCACATTAAAATAATTAAGCATATTTTCACAACTGAAAATGTCGCTGGTGTTGTTCAGTATAAGTCCAAATTAAGCGATTAAAAACTTTGTTAATTCTATTTACACTTATAAATATTTACAGTATTTACAATGAAAGCATTTGGATAATATTTCTTTAAAAACATGTAAATATTCCACACTGGGAATTCAAGATAATTTCTTTTATATGTTCAAGAATATTTATTTCTCCTTTTTCGAAAAATCAAGAAATACACAGCCAGCATGCTGCTTTCGAGATTCACATTCGCAAAAAAACTAAACTAAAAAAAGGAACAAGAAAGAAAAAAAATGTTTTTTAATATTAATTCTCTAGTCAGACCACGTGACCTGGGATCACTGGCGCCTAATCAGTCTGGCTGCGAAAAGAAGGCACTTGCGAAATTTCACAGACCTCGTCGAATCCGGAATCAAGGATCTCTAGAATCGTGTCGAATTGCTTCCCTTTCAGGTCTTTCTTGATCCGAAGAAATAAAAAAAAGTCTCTGGGAGCGAGGTAGGGGCTGTATGGAGGCTTGTGGCAGTATTGCCACGTTAAAATTAGCCAAAACTTTGGCGCTGCGAGTGACGTGAGAGAGGGCGCATTGTCCTGGTGAACAATCCAGTCTTCTCTGGTGTCTGGGCGGAAGTGTCGGGTCAGGTCACTTTTACGCTGGAATGCCCACTATTTGAAGGATAGAGTCAGGCGCGCCCGCTCAGACATCAGGAACGAGTGGATTGTTCAACCCGACAATACCCCTTCTCACACACCGCTTGCCGCTGCCGATGTTTTGGCTCAGTTTAAGGTGGCAATTTTGCCGCAAGACCTCTACAGTCCCGACCTTGCTCCCAGCGACTGTTTTGTTTCCCCGGATGAAGAAAAACCTGGATAGAGAGCGATTCGACACGATTTCAGCGATCTAAGCAGCTTCGACGAGGTCCCTTAATAGCCTTCTTAGTGAAGACCCCCAGGGAGCCTGTGAATAATGGAAAAAACGCGGGCAGCGGTGTGTTGATGCCCAAGGGTCATATTTCGAAGAATTTTAGTTCGCTGTACAAAAATGTTTAATAATTTTTGTATTCTAGGACCAGTCTTGAAACTTTGTGAACACACCATGTATTACCACCTTCGTTTAATTTCATGGAATAAAGTTTTCTTAGAAGAAATAGTTTACTACTTAGATTAGAACGTTCATGAACTTCCTTTAAAGCAAGCCAACACTCTCGCGCGCTTTCTAAATTCTTCACATTAATAATCTGATCATCATCGATCAACAAATTTATAACGGCACGCTCTTTCCTATTTTTGTTTCTAAAATCATCTGTCATTAGGTTGGGTTGATTGTTGACGGCCAATTATCTACACGAGGGATATGGGCCCTAGGGAGAGTGCCTTCCGTGGAGGTCTTTTTAAGGGAACCTAATCCCTATTAACGCATGGAAATCCACGGTTCGAAGAAAACCACGAAAACTCCGAACGATTAGGCCGACGGGCGCGATTGGGATCGAACCCAGCACCTCTCGTCTACCAGCTTCGAGAGCAGAACCTCTCAGCCACTGGTGGGGCCATCTGTCATTGGATCGGGCGGGTTCTGACTGATAGCACTATAGAGGTTCTCCTTCTGTAAATACATTTCTAATCTGAACTTCCAAACATTATAATTGCTTGCGTTCAGTTTTTCTATCACAGTATCCTTTAAGATACTCATTTTTCATATATAGACTACGATCTTATATATATATATATATATATACATATTATGTCAATATTCAAATTATATGAATAAAAAGGTTTTAAATAATAATGTTTCTAATAGCATCGTTGAGTTACTTATGCTTTTTTATGCATAGCAAAAATACTTATTATAAAACATTTTTCGAAAGTTTCATATATCAAATTCTATATTTCAAACATTTTCAGATACTATTCTTAAAGAATAAAGTAGCAATAATTTTCCAATTTTCCTCTGTAGCAATGCGACAAATCACGTCACATAATCTGTTATTAAGGGGAGACCTCTCTGAATATCATATATTCTGATATATCGTTTTCTCAAAATTAGAAAAAAAGAGATAAGGAATTTCTCTTACCTCAGAATATCGCAGGGTTCGCCCCGATCCTTGGTTGAACTTCTTCACTGAAGGCATCTGCATATTTCACTAGAAAAATACCCAAAGTGTTATAAATAGAAAGTTGACTATCTGTTGCTTAATATTTTTATTTTCGAATCGATACTGTGCACGGTTGAGCCACAAAAGCAGATTTCCTTTCCTTTAAATGATTTAACAAATTTTCTAGGTTAAATGTAATTAATAACAGAAAATGGAGGGAGAGGAAAAAAACCACCTCTTCCCTTCCGAAAGAAACATGATAGAAGAACGCGCGAAAAGCCGATACAGATACATTGGGCAAAGTCCACATACATGCCCAATGCAGAAACATCAACCGCAGCATTTTGGGTTGGGCACATACATGTACATGAAAGAATCCTGAAATGAAAGTAACAGAAAATGAATTAAAATAAAAGATAGTCATTTAAAAGTCTGGGATATTATAAAAGTTTTTGTTTCAAAGATTCTCATATGTAACAATATTTAACACACATACTTCCATACTGGATAAACAAGATCTTTTTACAAGTAAATTTTACACGAAAAAATTATCCTTTGAATTATTATTTAAGAAGAGGATAGTTTTAAAGTTTCTTTAACTGATAAAATTTTAAATTTCATGGATTCTTCTCTGAATTAAAATAAATGAATAAAATTTTCTTATATTCTAAAACAAATATTTTAAAATCAAAGGGAAATTTTTGAGGAATTGGATGAATAATTGTACAGTCATGTACTGTTTATTTGTCAGGAAGGGGCTGAAATCGTCATTATTGGTAAATTTTCTTACGCGATACTTTTCAAATAGCAAATAAAAAATGTAAAAGCCTTCTCTTTTATTTAAATATAATTCTATTTCTAATTATTAAATATCTTTTTTAATTGACAGTTAAAAATTTTAGTTGTTTAAGATTTTAAAAAATATTTTTTAAAAAGGTCTTTTAAGTGTTTTTAAGCTTTATAAGAAGGTCTGGCCGAATATTTCGATATTCAGCCAAACCGAATATTCGCCATACCGAGTAGTTTGATATTCGGCCAAGCTGAGTATTCGGCATACCAAATAATTTGATATCAGGCCTAACCGAATATTCGGTAGTATGGCCTAAAAGGTCGAATACCGAATAGATACCGAATATTTCGTGTATCCCTATTTTTCACTACTACTCAAAAGTTTTTTAGAATAGTAAATTAATATGCTAACTATAATTTATTTTGAAAACAAGTATATATCAAATTTATTTACATTTTTTTTTTCAAATAATCAAATTTCTAGAGAAATTTTGCATCTTGTAAAAAATAACAACAGCTAGCTTGAAACCGAATTAATAAAAATGTAATCGCATCTTTATAATATTTACAAAGTACCGTATGAAGAATAAAACTGACTCTTAATAAACTCATTCTCCTTTGGGAAAAACATTTATTAAATAGACGTTATGAATACTACATAAAATCTCAGTTACAGTTGGCAAAGAAATTAAGCTTAAAATAAGCATTATTGAGCTATAATATGTCAAACAATTAAAAAAATCAAATTACGTATAAAATTTGTGTACGAATTACAAAATAGAAAATAATGATATCAGTAACATACACTATATGGCCAAAGGTGACTGGTCACTTGCGATTTTAGACGTTTTGTTAAATATCTAGAAAAATACATGAGGAATTAACCTGACACTGCAGGTGTGTAAACAGTTTAGTATACGTCATATAATTCCGCGAAGATTTTTTCCCGAAACCCCATAGGGGCCCGTCAACAAATTGAAAAAGAACGAATGCATTTTCGGTAACCCTGTAAAACGAATGTAGCAAAAGCGTTCAAACTCGAGATTATTAATAAGTGGCTTATTGTAATATATTGTATTCCTTTTTATGGGGATATCATGTATATTCGTAGAGAAATTAAGATTTTTATAAAAACAGTCCCAAATTTTGCCAAGTTCTTTGCTTATAATTCGCAGAGTTCTTAATATAAAAAAACGTTCTTTTCATAAGATATGACAAACAACATTGTACACAATACTCTGCAATCGGAATTAAAAAATAATAAAAATCGGATGAAAAATGAGCAGGTTTACTAAAACATTTTTTACTGCTCATGCATGAATGCAATCAAAATATAATGTACATAATGTGTTAGCTAAATGTATAGAGCAACTTTAGTAAAAGTCTCAAAATCATAGTTTGAAAAGTCTGATAATAATCGTTTATAAAATAAGCTCAAAATCCGTTGTTCCCAAAATGAAGCAAAAAGATGAAGGGTTGTATCCAAATATCCATTGATTAGTGCCAATATAGCATACACAATATTGCACGTACTAGTGCATTTCGATACAGCCCCTCATCTTTTTGCTTCCTTTTAGGAATAGTGGCTTTTGAGCTTATTCTATAAACGATTATTATCAGAGTTTTCAAACTATGTTTTTGAGACTTTCACAAAAGTTGCTCTATACATTTAGCTAACACATTATGCAAATTATATTTTGATTACCTTCGAGCATCGCAGTGAATCATTATTTAGTAAATCTGCTCATTTTTTATACAATTTTTATTACTTTTTCATTCTGATTGCAGGGTATTGTGTACAATGTTGTTTGTCATATTTTCTGAAAAGAACTTTTTTTTATATTAAGAACTCTGCAAATTATAATCAAAAAACTTGGCAAATTTTGGGACTGTTTTTATAAAAACCTTAATTTCTCGACGAGTATACATGCTATCCTCATAAAAATGAACACAGTATATTACAATAAGCCACTTATTAATAATCTCGAGTTTGAACGCTTTTGCTACATTAGTTTTTACAGGGTTATCCAAAAGATATTCGTTTTTTTCAATTTGTTGACGGTGCCCCATGGGGTTTCGGGAAAAAATCTTCGCTGAAATGTATGACTTATACTATACTGTTTACACACCAGGAGTGTTAGGTTAATTCCTCAAATATTTTTCTGGACATTTGACAAAACGTCTAAAATTGCAAGTGACCGGTGACCTTTGGCCATATAATGTATATCTTTTTAAAATCAAATAAGCCAAAATAAAATCCCACTTTGAATAATATTTAAAAGAAAATAACTTCAAAAAATAAGACAAAACTTCAAGATCTAATTTGTATTGATTTTTTCTTTAGCAAAATCGTTTATTATAATATCGAAATCAATATTTTAAAAAAATTATCACACTTTCAGGCCAAAAAGAGAAACATACAAAAAGAAAGTGCACATGAAATTCTTGCTTAAGTTAGAAATTATGATGTGATGAGATATTTACATGATCATATGAAATGTAATACATGACAATTTGATTTCACGTTTGTGATATTTACAAAAAACACCAGTATCAACAGTGAAATAAATAATTCGATACATAATTAGCTCTTTATCAAAATCGTTTATTATATCTTCCTAATAAAAATAATTTCATTTTCATCTGCTAGAATAATTTAAATTTAATACCAATTCTCGATCCAAAAGTGATTAAAAAAAGTATTTAAACAATTAAACAATACATGAATATCTTGCATAAAAGTAAACGAAAAAAAATAATTGTATAAAGAACAAATTAATTTCGTGTCTTTTTGAAAATATACAATGTTTCCGGTACTTAAAAATAATTAAATATCCAATTATACAGACGGACGTTAAAAATATAATTATATATACAATGGCACTACCACTTACAGAAAATAAAAATTAAAACAACTAGCATAAATGAAACACAAATTTTAAAACTTAAATTGACTTCTTTGTAAAATTGTTTATTCCGATAGCGTAATTAATATTTTAAGCAATCGTATTTTCAGATTCTAGAATAACTAAATATGAAGCTTCCTTGAAGTTTAATCAATTTTTTTAATCGGAAAATGAACAAACAATTTTATGACAATCAAACAACGCACTCAACTAAATAAAAATAGACCAAATAATAAAGACAGCAGGAACAAACTACTAAGGTGCATACTGCTTTGAATTTTCCAAAGTGTCTGGCACGCGTATTCACAATACCTACTCGGTTTAGATTCGACACTGGTTTTTCTCCGTATATTTTTCTGGTATGAAATTTGAATAGTTTGAAACCCTTAGTTTTGTTATTATCTCTATGTAATAATAATACTATCCTAGTTATAATAATATTATAAATGTGGAAGTGGTTTAATATTTTCACTTAATAAAATCTACTCATTTTATTTGTTTGTAATGCATAAAATAAAACTTACAAGAAAATTGCAAAAATATTTATTTTATAATGGAAATATTAATAGTGAAATTGCAATTTTTTTTTTTAATATTGCTCAAATACGTGCAAAATGTAAATTGGCAAAAAATATTTTGCTATTTCACTATTAATATTTCCAACATAGAGTAAATATTTTCGCAATATTGACAGTTTGTTGAAGATGTTACAAATTAAAGTGTTTAAAGTGTTGTGTTGCAAATATTTCCAATATAAATCCAATATTTTACCAATATTAGTATTATAAGTCAAGTATCATTGATGGTAAGCAGTGGTTAAAATGAAACGTGTTTTTGTATTCAAAATATATGTCAGGAATTTTTCATACTAATTTTCGCTTTATTTAATGGAAGACTTTCGTCGATTAAATAACGTAAAAATACTGAATTAAAAAAAAAAAAAAAAAAAAAAAAACTGTTATAGATTTTGAATTCAGAATTCCGCTAGATTGGCAACGCTCTTAGAGATGAATGCAAAAATTAGCACAATATAACCAACATAATACTAGTTTTCAGGGTAATTGTGTTTTTGGATTTTTTAAATCTCTATTTCCAAATAGTAATCGTCGCATTTTTTAATCTCGTAATAAAAAATCCAAAAACACAATCACTCGCGGATTTTCACATCAGGTACATTTTTAGTAACATTAATATTACTGTACCTGTTATTACTTTAATGTCAAATCAATTTTCATATATTCTTTTTTTCTTTGAAATGCCACAACATTACAAACGCAAGAGCTATTGCTACATTTGATTGGAAGTAGATTTTACTTTTATAACTTTTATTTTATAAATTACAAGCAAATAAAATACGTAAATTTTATTAAATTAAGGAAAAATTTAAACGTTGCAAAAAAAAAAAAAAAATTAATGTAATGGATCATGAATACAAAGACATTTAGTTATCTGTTTTGATTCTTACTTCAACCAAACTATTCACACTTCCACATTTATAACATTATTAGGACTAGGATCCCTTTATTACTACATGAAGATAATAGCAAAACTAAAGGTTTTAAAATATTCAACAATTTATACCAGAACAAATATTAAGTAATAATAGTAAATAATAATTTGCGAATATGCGTCTGACAATACTATCTGTGTATGGATATTTCTATTCAATATTTAAATGGCAGAATTCGAAAAATAGCATTACGTATTGTATTTTAAGTAAAATAAAAATATACTTAACTGCAATCACCTTATTTAATAATAGAAATAGTAATATTTTCCTGATATTAAACAGGATGAAAAATTTTATTAAAAAATTACGGTAAAACTGTACGTACCCGGAAATTAAACATCCATTTGAAATTAAATAATAAAAATGCAATCATATATTATATTGTTTACAATAACATATACTATAATGCGAGCAAAAATTGTGTGTGTGTGTGTATGTAAATTTTATCTTGAAAACGGCTCTAACGATTTTCATCAAATTTTGCACCCTACCGTTTTCGGGCACAAAAAGACCATTGGGATGGGTCTCGTGTTCGAGAAAATTCGATTAGTGGGTCATAATGGGTCAGGGTCATGTTAATTATATCTAAAGAACGGCTGAATCGATTTTGACTAAATTTTGTATCTAACCATTTTCGGGCACGAAAAGACCATTGGAATGGGTCACGTGTTCGAGAAAAATGGATTAGTGGGTCATTTTCGGGTCAATGTGGGTCAAGCTATTTTTATCTAAAAAACGGCTCTAACGATTTTCACTGAACTCTATATTCTACAGTTTTGGATTACGAAAAGACCATTGGGCTAAGTCACATGTTCGAGAAAATTCGATTAGTGGATCATTTTTGGGTCACCGTAAATCAAGCTAAGTTTATCTAGATGACGGCTCAAACGATTTTGACGAAATTTTGCACCCTACTGTTTTCGAGCACGAAAAGACCATTAGGATGGGTCTGGTGTTCGAGAAAATTCGATTAGTTGGTCATTTTGGGGCAGGGTCAAGCTAATTATATCTAGAGAACGGCTCAATCGATTTTGACTAAATTTTGTATCTAACCAATTACGGGAACAAAAAGACCATTGGGATGGATTTCGTGTTCGAGAAAATTCGATTAGTGGGCCATTTTGGGTCATAATGGGTCAGGGTCAAGCTAATTATATCTAAAGAACGGCTCAGTCGATTTTGACTAAATTTTGTATTTAACCCATTCTCGGGCACGAAAAGACCATTGAGAAGGGTCACGTGCTCGAGAAAATTCGATTAGTGGGTCATTTTTGGGTCACTGTGGGTCAAGCTATTTTTATCTAAAAAACTGCTCTAACGATTTTCACTAAACTCTATATTCTACAGTTTAGGATTACGAGAAGACCATTGGGCTAAGTCACATGTTCGAGAAAATTCTATTAGTGGGTCATTGTGGGTCACCGTGGGTCAAGCTAAGTTTATCTAGATAACGGCTCTAACGATTTTGACGAAATTTTGCACCCTACTGTTTTCGGGCACGAAAAGACCATTGGGATGGGTCTCGTGTTCGAGGAAATTCGATTAGTGGGTCATTTCGGGCCATAATGGGTCAGGGTCAAGCTAATTATATCTAGAGAACGGCTCAATCGATTTGGACTAAATTTGGTATCTGACCATTTACGGGAACGAAAAGACTATTGGGATGGGTCTCGTGTTCGAGAAAATTCGATTAGTGCGTCATTTTCGGTCGGGGTCAGGCTAATTATATCTAGAGAACGGCTCAATCGATTTTGACTAAATTTTGTATCTAACCATTTTCGGGCACGAAAAGACCATTGGAATGGGTCTCGTGTTCGAGAAAATTCGATTAGTGGGTCATTTTGGATCATAATGGGTCGGGGTCAAGCTAATTATATCTAAAGAATGGCTCAGTCGATTTTGACCAAATTTTGTATCTAACCCATTTTCGGGCATGAAAAGACCATTGAGAAGGGTCACGTGTTCGTGAAAATTTGATTAGGGGTTCGTTTTTGGTCACAATGGGTCAGGGTCCAGCTAATTGTATCTAAAAAATGGCTTAAACGATTTTGACTAAATTTTGTATTTTAACGCTTTCGGGCCCGAGAAGACCATTGGGCTAGGTCGCATGTTCAAGAAAATTCGATTAGTGGGACATTTTGGGTCACAATGGGTCAGGGTCAAGCAAATTGTATTTAAAAAGCGGTTCAAAACATTTTGACAACGTTTTGCATAATACCGCTTCCGGACATGATAAGACCATTGGACAGGGTCGCTTGTTCAAGAAAATTCAATCAATGAGTCATTTTGGGTCCTAATGGATCAGGATCAAGCTATATGTATCTAAAAAACGGCTCAAAAGATTTTGACAAAACTTTGTATTACACCGTTTCTGGAAAAGATAAAACCATTGGGCTGGGTCGCATGCTCAAGAAAATTCTATTAGTGGGTCATTTTGGTGATAATAAGTTGGGGTCAAGCTAACTGTATCTCAAAAAGGTTGAAACGATTTTGACAATTTTTTTTTATTATACCGTTTCACAGTACAAAAAGACCGTTGGAATAGGTCACATGTTCGATAAATTTCGGCTAGTGGGTCATTTTAGAAATAACGTGGGTCAAGGTTATTTTATCTAGAAAACGACTAAAGATTTTCACTAAATTTTGTATTCCATCGTTTTCAGGCTCGAGAAGAGCATTGTGATAGGTCAGATGTTCGAAAAAATTCGATTAGTGTGTTATTTTGGGTAACTATGTCTCAGGGTCAAGCTAATTGCATCTAAAACAGCAAGAATGATTCAGTGGGAATAATATAACGAGATAAACACAAAGCTAATTTTGACCGAGCTTAGCTCGGTCATTCCTGATTGTAAAAAATATTAAAGAAGCAAACTTTTATGCATTATCTTTTATAATCTTTTATTTATCTTTCTTCTTTTATCTTTTATTTATCTTTCATAATTTTAAACGAAAAATACAATTGCATTTTAAAATCACATAGTCATTTAAAATAAAATTTAAGTATACTTAAATGCGATCAAGTATCTCTATAATAATAGCCTATGTTATGTGACTGTCATCAACAGTTCCAGGATGACCGCTTCGCTTTTTATATGCCAGGTATATTAGCCGGGCGCAGGTGATAAATCGCCAAATATTGTTCCATCGCCATCATGTCATCAGTATTATAATAGTCCACTTCATGCGACTGTAACAAACAATTTTTCGAGTTGTAAATTAAAAAGCTTTGATGTTGAAATTAAATGTTATGTTTCATGGTATTATTTATTACTTTTCTTTTTCCTTTTTTTTTCTTTTTTTTTTTTCTTTTTTGAAATAATTGAGAGTTATAAATTTTAAATAAAATGAGTAAAAGTATTATATTTTAAATAAAATTAATGAAATACGAAAAACTACGATGGGAACAACGTTTAGCGATTTATCACCTGCACCCGGCTAACATAAAAACACCGAGTTCATGATTTCTGTATCAGAATCTTCCGATTTGGCGAAGGATTGAGCAAGTAAATTAAATTATGAATAAAAGTAGCATGATACAATGCTTAGCATGCATCTAAGAGAGATCAAACTGGTCACCAAGGGCGGCTAGTTAGTAATAACTGCATGAACTTAGACGTCAAGAATTAAGTAAACATTTAAAAATCTAACACACCTTTCCGTTTCTTTCGCAAAATCATTAATTATGTCATCATAATCAATGTTAGAAGCAATTACATTTTCATTTGCCAGTATTGCTAAATTGGATAAGTGCTCTTGAGCCATTGTAGACTTCAAGTAATTTTTTATCATTTTTAATTTTGAAAATGAGCGTCCACTACTAGCAACTTTTTTTTGTCGATTTTCTTGAATGACGGCATCTTTTTGCTGCATTTGTGCATTATTTCGCGATAGCGATGTGCTATGCAAGCTTTACTGTAGATGTTCAAGTATGATCGTAAGTAATGTAGATCGTAAATATGGAATTCTTAAGCGGATGTGAATGACGTCATTTTACATAAAATAAAACGTGTGTTTTAAGTCTTAAAATTGAAATATGTTTCGTACTGCAATAGAGTCCCGCTTAACCGAGCTATTTTCTTCTGATGGACTGGTGGCTTCTATTATTATGAAACAGACATTATAAATGAAGCGTCAGGTGAAGATGAAAGAACAGCCGTAAAAAGTTAGAACTCTGATTTTCTGGTCAGAATAGAAAAAATAAATGGCCATTTTTTTAGAAGACATCAGTCCATCAGAAGAAAAGAAGTAACGGAAATGCCGGAGGCGACACTAAATTCTGAAAAAGCAGAATTCCTGTTCTCTAGTTTTTTTTTTTTTTCCGGAAGGGCAATTTTAGAGAATGTGAGCATTTTATCCAGTAAATGTAAGTGATTTTCTTCGAAACTTGCAGTAATTAAGAGTTCGGACTAAAAAAAATAAAAAAATGGGAATAATATTTAGGAAATTCAAAAAAAAAAAATAAATAAATAAATAAATAAAGAGAGAGAAAAGGTTTTTGGTTTAGCCTTATGTGAAATATACACGTACAAATCTAAATAAGATATACGTTATCTTTCATTTATTACAAAAGAAACAAGAGAACTATTAGGGTGTCAACTATGTAAAGATAGGGTATAACTGAGATATGCCATTAAATTATTTTGCTGATTTGTTTTTGAGATTTCATTACTTAATGACAGTAAATTTAAGTAAATGTCAACTGACAAAAATTACTGTTAGTTGACAAAGCAGTACTCGTACTTTGAATTTTGAAAACAAAAGAAAAAAAAAGATAAAAGAAAAAAATCTGTGCCATTTTACACGATACTAATTATATGAGGACATCAGAAGCCAAGGGGTACAAGTAACAAAATTTCGATTTGAAGTAAATTGAGTTCAAAGATAATTGACGTTAAAGTTGAACATCCATAATAATTGACTGAATTGAAATAGGAAACTGCTGCCTCTTTCACAGAGGTCTTTGAACTCTTATTTCAATAAATGTGAAAAAAAGTAGAGTGCAATTTTCTTTAAATTTATAATTAATCAATATTGATCATTATTCGGCAAAAGTGGTTGATCCCTACCATAACGTTTACTGCAATACTAGTCTAATAAAATTCATTTTTTACTTGTACATATTATAGAATAATGTACAATAAAGATAATAAAATGCATAAAAAATATCACTACTTGAAAATTTAATATGTGTATCTATTTTTAATTTCGCAGAATTTTTTTCTTCCCAATATTTTAAATATTTGTTTTTTCCTTTCACGGCACCAAATCTACACATTTCCCGATAATTATATTATTACTTTGTCTGTAAGGAATAAAGTTAATTGTAACTTTCTTGGTGCGAGGAAACATTTAAAAAATATATAAATTAAAAATATTATTATTTTATTTTGAGGAAACGTTATTTTGAATTGTATAAAGATATTCAGAGCCCTAACAAGAACCCCAATTGGCGTTTGCCCTCATGGTTACGCCCGGCCCTGATAACAGGGGTTACTAATCTTACTTCAGCGTTAAACGAAGACATTTTTCTTTGGGAAAATTTTTCGAAGCTCCATGAAAGAGAGTGGGAGTTTAATGAAATGAACAAAATGTTCCTCTGCTTAGATTAAAAAAAAAATAATAAAATAAAGCGAAAAAAAAATCCAAACTAAAAACATTGTGAATCAATGACAGATTAAATAAGATGAATGTTTCCGTACGGAAATAGTGGTAGATGTCTAACTGGAATTTTTGTCCAATTGGCATCACTGACTGGAAGGTCACATGTGTAGGTCTTAATAATAATGATATGATAGACAATATTTCTGGCAAAGAAAAATTTACCACTATGTCCATGTCAAAACAAATTACCCTTTAGAAATATTGTCGCACATATTTATAACTTGAATATATGATTTTGTTTAAAAGTCCAGTCTACCATTGCTTATAATTTATGAAATATGACCCCTTAATTAAAACTCATAAATTTTTGTTGGTAAAGGGAAAAAAATATATCCTCTTTTGCTGTATAATTCTTTTGAATATTTTTCCTTTTTACTGATTCATAGCGATGTAAGTGCCCTTTCGTAGTTTCAGTTAATTGAAACGTTTATGGGCTTACTATAGGGTTGCAGAGGAGGTCTCCTCGTCCCTAAATGTTTGAGGAATTTAAAAATTAAACAAGGAATGTCGAAAAAAATATAAAAAGCTGTGATTGTGGTTGAACTGATTATTCCATGATTGCAGTTTATAGCCTGATAATAAAAAAGAATTAATATTATTTCGTTGTTTGTTTAAAAGTTATTAATGTATGTTTATTTGTTTAATTTAATTTAATTAATTATATGTTTTGGTTGTTGTTTTTTTTTTTTTTTACAGCCGATTATCTACGCTTAGGATATAGGCCCTAGGAGGAGTGCCTTCGGGGGGTCTTTCTAATGAAACCTAACCCGTATTTACGCATGGAAATCCAAGGTTTCGAAGAAAAGCACGAAAACTCCGAAACGGTTAGGCCGACGGGCGCGACTGCGTTCGAACCCAACACCTCCCGTCTACCAGCTTTGAGAGCAGAACCTCTCAGCCACTGGTGGGGCCTTAATCATTTATAATTAAATGTATTTTATTAAAGCTTTTTTTATTAAAATTTATTTAAAAATATAACAAAAATATCTTAATAAATTAAAAATAATAATATTAAGAACAATAATAATGATAATTAATTTTTAATTAAGAGTATTTAATAACATATAATTATCAAATTCTTAGAAAAAATAATTATGAAATTACTTATTATACAGTCATAAAATAAATATATAAGTTAATTATTGGATTAACAATTTATTTAAAAATTTATTTATTAAATCGTTAATATTAATAGTATTATTACGTTAAAATAAATTAGTAAATTTAGTAAAAAATAATATTAATTTTTTTTTAAATAAAAAGTTAAAACTTATAATATAATATTCTAATAAATTTTTAGTTACATTATTAATTAAACGCATCATTTTAAATTTCAGTAACCGAAAACGTAAAGTGTAAATCTTTTACCTTAAAAAAGTACCCTTCAAAAACTTTTTGCCTTAAAACAGAGTCCTGTATAAAATTCTTCGTTTTAAACATATGCCTTTTTATTTTTTTAATTAAAGACGATTGCTTTTCGATAATCCTCTTTTAGTGATGATGGGATTCTTAAAGCCTGTTTTAATGCTCATTTTAGCAATACTTTCAGAAAAATGCATTTTTTACACAGTTGAGTTGATTTTGACGGCCGATTATCTACTCGAGGGATATAGACCCAAGGGGGAATGCCCTCCGTGCGGTGTCTTTCTAAGGGAACCTAACCCGTATTTACGCATGAAAATCCAAGGTTTCGAAGAAAACCACGAAAACTCGGAAACGATTAGGCCGACGGGCGCGATTGGGTCCGAACCCAGCACTCCCCGTCTACCAATTTCGAGAGCAGAACCTCTCAGCCACTAGTGGTGGCTATATGTTATACACAGAAACGAGGAATTGTTATATATTTCTTGATATCTAATAAGAATATCTGTTTTTTTTTCCCCTTACAATATCTGATTTTTAAGTGAAATATTGTGGATGTGCCGATTTTCATCCAATATTCTCAGTTAAAATATAAGAATCGAATAGCGTTTTTCTTTTGCATATGATTACGCCGATTGTTACCTAATGTCCAACTTTCCGTCATTGCCGGTTCTGAAATTTGGTTTTAAATGGAGATTTCGAAACTTTCTGAAGAAAATTTTCTTTTATAGAGAAAATAAAACGTTATTCTATTTCTGGGTAGCTAGTAAAATTATCGAAAAATTTTTATGCATTCAAATTTCGTGATTGTTTTAATTTTCGTTTCAGAATTTTCTAATATGGTATCGACAATAAATCGATGTTACAGTCCACATTCCAATAAAGTGTACCTGTTAATGTACACATTAAATATGAAATATTGTTATTTAACAATCACATACACTTTGCCGAGTGCTTTGAATAATCGAATTATAATATATATTTTGTTCGTCTATTTTTAGCATTAACAGCATTTGATAAAACCAATTTTAAAAGGATGAATACTTAAGTGATTGTTAAGGTATGCCGTTTGTTAAATGAGAACTTTTTACCAATGATAATTTTAGCTTCAGCCTATCAATCACACCGGCCGCACCTTAAAAATATACAAGGGGCAGCACGAATATCTTATATATGTGTGTGAATAAGTCGAAAGTTGTACGTATAATTACGTAACAGAAAATAAATAATATAAAATATGAAATTTGAGGGAGAAAAGTGTAAAAATAAATTAATAAAATAATAATAATAATAATAAATTTAATAATTCTTCGCACTGTCTCTGTTTCAACCACTAGCGTAAATATTTAAAATTTCCATAAAATTTCAATATAAGTGACGATAACTACAAAATTTTCTTTAGTGAAAATGTTGAATGGATTTTTTTTTTCCATTGTTCCACTAAACGTTTCGGAAAATTACCTTAAAAACATGAATTTTATGACGGAATCAAATTAAGAATTAATACTTCTTAATTTATACATATCTGGTTATTTTTCTCTTTTTCTCATTAATAGACAACTTAATCAATAATAAACGATTTTAGTACAATTTTTTCTAAACAACAAAATAATATAGTTCAAAATGAGATTAAAGAAATAAAATAAGAATACATAAATCGCCAAAGATAAGTATGACAACTTAAACTTTTCTAAATATAAAAAATAAATTATTTATTTTTATTTATTATTGTTTTTTTTTTTCTTAGTACTAGATTTAAACGGCATTTAATACGCCTTATTCTAATGCCTACAAAAGATTTCCCTCTTTACTAACATGTTTATTGAAACATTTGGAAACGTTCTAGTAATTGAAAGTGCTTTCAAAACAATTTTCTCCCCTCGAAATATAAGATCAATGCATTGTAAAACATGAAACCGAAATACAAATAGCGAAGCAGTATTAAAACCCACGTGCAAGAAAAACAAAAAATTATAACTATAAATATATTATATTCACACCAGTAAAATTTAAACATCTAGAATATATGAAAATGAAGCAAGTTCTAGTGGATTACCTCATTTGGTATAGTCGGTAAATATTTGGAAATGTCCCAGTAATTCAAAGTGCTTTCAAAACAATTTTTTCTTCTCGGTAATATAACGTTAATGCATTCTCAGATATGAAACCGAAATACAAAAAGTGAAACAATATTATAATTCATGTGCAAGGGAAACAATTATAACTATAAATATATTACACTGACACCAGTAAAATTTAAATACTTAGAATGTATGAAAATGAAGCAAGTTCTAGCAGAGCACCCGTTACGTATAGTGGTAAAATAATTTAAAATAACGAGGAAGCACCTGCATGGTGATAAGTTTTCCTCTTTGTAACTAAATTATAGTAAAGGCTATCGGGAGAATGGGTCCCTACCTGATAGCTTCTTTTCCCTTTCACTTGCCGATTTCATAGCTGACTTCGCCAAATAGTGAAATAATACTTTCCTTAGTCCTTACCACAGATCTTATTCAGATGAGACCCTTTGGCTGCAATGGAAATTTCATTCAACATGGGATTCGCTTAGAAACTAGCGCCGTCTAGAGGGGGACGGTAGAACATCTGGCATGGTTGACATAGGACTGCAATAGGTGGCAGTTTATCGTTCTTTTGGCGACTTTTGAAGAAGAGATAGAAAAAAAAGGTGGAGGAATGTTTGTAAACATTGGCATTTACCGCGGCTGACGACTTTATCGGAAGTCGGCAACAGCTCTTTGACTCTTCCAATCAATGTTTTAAAAAACTAAATTCTTTCATTGGTGATTT
Source organism: Maratus speciosus (assembly GCA_963932465.1). NCBI lineage: Eukaryota > Metazoa > Arthropoda > Arachnida > Araneae > Salticidae > Maratus > Maratus speciosus. The sequence goes on from OZ010797.1 coordinate 123,037,384, forward strand.
TCTTAAAATTATTAACGATTATTTTAAATTTAAAAATAGATACTTCTTTTTCATTCGTAAAACTGTTCATTTAATACGAATAATCAATAAATTGGTATACAATTTAAAATCTAATGATATAATAATAAGTAATTTTCAAATTCTTTAAATTGTAATGTAAAATATTTTCTTTTACCCTTGAGAGAGGGTGGGGAAAAAACACCCTTGTGTAATTTATTTCATTAATATATATATTCTATTCTTTTAAATGTTCATTTGTAACTATTATTAAAATTCTACAGTTTCATAGGATTTTTATTTTTAATTCTCAATAAATATTTATGGAGAGTTGTCTCACTCTTTTAAAAGTTAATTAAGAAACATTTTTCTCTTAAATTTAAAAAAAAAATGTACAAATTTTGTAAGAGGAAAAATCAAAAGATTTTTTTTATTTTAAATTAGCATTGCAGATCAATCCTAATTTTAATTAATGTTTTATTTTTTATTGTCCCTATTACCTTATTTTGAAATTTCTCATCTTGATTTTCATTCTGAAAAACAGTTTGTGAAATAAAGTTTTTTACCGTTTAGTGGTGGAATAAAAATTATGGCTGTCGGTTTCTTTTTAACACATAAATCTCCAAATAGTAATCTTTATCCCATTTAATCACAGAAATTCTACAATTAAATAAGGCAATTATAATTCTGCCGTTATGAAATATCTCTCATTCTTTTTATATACCTTTTTTGACAACAAAATTTTAATTTCATAAAAAACGTTTATTTAATGTGAATTATCAATAAACTTATGGTCTCTTAGGAACAAAATACTAAAATTATTTAATATTTTCAATTGAAGTCTGCAATTTGAAATGGAAGATTTTTTTTTCGTCTTTTACTCTTGTGTGTGTGTGTGTTGTGGGAGGGGGGATCATCCATTGTATAATTTCATTATATATTTTCAATTCTTTAATATGCTTAATTTTAAAACCATTATTAAAATATCCTTTTTTAATTCACAGATCTTTGTGCAGACTTCCCACTATTCATATTTTTTTTTACTCGTGTTTTTTAAAATTTGGCAAAAAAAAAACATTCCTGTATAATTTCTTTCGTTATCATGCCATTTCAATTCTTGAAAAAATTCACTTCTATAACCATTATTAAAATTATAATGCTATATATATATATATATATATATATATATATATATATATATATATTATAAATCTCTATGATAACCATTATTAAAATTATAATGTATATGTATTTATAAATCTTTATGAAGACTTTAGAATATTTATATTTTTTACTTATATTTCTCAAAATTTGATGACAGTTTACTATCCACAGTAATTTGTTGAAAAGTTTGTCTCACTTTTTAAACAACTAATTTAAAAAACAGTTTTTCTTAAATATCAAAAAGATATTTTATAAAGAAAACAAGTTAATAATATAGTATATATTATTGCTGCAGATAAATCCCTTTATCTCATTTAGGAATATCACATCTTTATTTTCTGTCTTAAAAAGAAAATCCTGTTTTTTATCCCTCAAGGAAAAGAATCCGTCAACTTTATGTTAACACAATATCTGAATAATAATCAACTTCATCACAAAAATTCTGGAATTAAATAAGGCAATCATTATTCTGCCTTTAAAAATATTTATCATTCTTCTTATCTACTCTTTTACACGTCAAAATTTTCATTTCATAAAAGATGTTTCTTGTGAATTATGAACATTTGTATGAAAAAAAAAAAATCTCATAAACAAAAAAGATAAGTAATTTTCAAAATCCCAAAATTGCAAAGAGAAAGTTTTTTTTTTTTTATTTTATTTATTTTATTATTTTTTTTTTTTTAACTCTTGGGAGAGAAAAAAAAAGCATGCATTAGCATTATATAATTTCGTTATATATTTTCAATTTCTTTTAAATATTCACTTCTCTCACCATTATTAAAAGAATAGTTTTTTTTTCCGTTGATGTTGACATTCATTAATATATCTTTATGGAGACTTGTCAATATAAAATTTCTTAAAAATCATACTTGTATAATTTCAGTTCTTTAAAATTTTTACTCTTAAGTATAATCAATATTAAAAATGCAAAGTTACATAAGTTTACTTTATTATTATGTTATTAAATATTTATAGAGACTTTCAAATAATTACTCATATTTCTTAAAATTTATTGGTACTTAACTATCTAGAGTAATTTATTTAAAAGTTTATCTCATTTTTATACAGCTTAAGCTTATAAAAAAAAAAAATCATAAAACAAAAAGGCAACTATTTTATGAAAAAAATTACAAATTATTGATGCAAATATCAGTTATTATTTAGAAATTTTTCATCCTGATTTTCTCTCTGACAAACAAAATGATATTTTTTATCTCTCAGTAGTGAATAAGTATTATGAATGCCTAGTTTTCTGTTAAAACCACTTACAAATAGTAATTTTGTCTTTATTTAATCGAAAAGATTATTATTCGTAAATAATGGTAACAAAAAGAACTTAAAATTGGCAGCTATGCTTAACTACAGAGAAATAAAAAACAATCATACAAACCATTGCAGAGATATACAAGCAAATAAACACTATTTTACGTTTTACTGCTCGATTTATTGTATAAAAGCATATCTAATGTACATTACAAAAAAAAAAAAAAAAAAAAAAATCTTTTCCAAAAATAAAATTCTCAACAAAGAAGCTTAAATTATAAGATTGGTTGAAATCTTTAAATCCAGCTCACATCTGTGTTAACATCATCCTGAAACTCTGAACATCTAAATCTTTTTGATATTTCATAAAACCTGTAACATAAAAGATAATATTTAGAATGCATGTGATAAATAAGTAAGAAATTTTGCGATTTATTTGTACTTTTGACTGAAAAAAAAAAAGAATTTTTATTTTAAATCAAGCAGTTGGCACAGTTTTTTTTTTCTTTCTTGGGAACTATGTTAAAAAAAAATAAATGTTATTTTTGAAAAATAAATTCTTTTTGTGAAAAATAACATTTTATAATCAAAAAAGAAATCCAGTTACTCAAATTCCAATTAAACATTTATTATTAATAATAATATGAATCTGGTGAACTTGCTTTGTTTAAAAATTAATAAAGAGTATGTTTTATAAAATAGAATTTTTGAAGGGATTTATTTTATTAAAAGAAATTTCGTGAAGGGGCTGCTTTATTTTAAAAAAATGTGAAGAGACCTGTTTTATTAAATGAATTTCTGTGAAGGGGGGGGGGGGGTCCTAAATAAACCCCAAAGTTTGCCTCTATCAAATACTGAAAAATTGCAAAACTTATAAAATACCGGTAGAAATTTGCCACTGTAATAATTCCCATTCTGTTCCAAGGCTGTAAATATCTTGACCCCCCCTCCCCCCACACACATACAGTCAACCGAGGTGACTTTGTCTTCCTCTTTGTCTCTTTTTATCTTTAAAGTTCCAAAAAAAAATCCTTTAAAGATCCACATCCAACTAGTTATTTTTGTAACTTTGTTATACATACCTATTTAAAATTAAAAGTACTTTTCTTTGTACTTATAAATATCAAAGTAATTTAACTTAAAATTAAATTAAATGTGACAAAGTAAAACAGCATTAAAACAGAAAAAGGAATCGACTAAACTTATATTTGGACAAAAAATCTCTTTAACCATGAGTATATTAGATATATGGGTATATATCTCTTTAAAAATTGTCTCTCAAACAGGAAGCCCTCATCTCTGAGCTTTTAACCATTTAACCATCATATTTTTCCTGAAGATGGCAGTAGAAAGAGCTCGAAACGTAGAATTTAACTATTAGTTATTAAAGTTCGTGTTTTGTGTACCACTAAGCAAGATTGTGTGTCGTTATTTAAGCTATTTTATGTTTAAGTTATAAAAAGAAAGTGTGTACATTTTTTTGTGAAAATACTCTACTATTATAGGCATATTAATTGGCTAAAATTGGTTGTACAAAGTACGAGCATTTCAATGTACAAATTAATTAATTATTAGCATTATTATTTATTATCCATATAATCAATCCAATATCCAAATCCAATAGCAATTATCAGCATTTCATTGTACAAATAAACAGAATATTTTAATGTTTAAATTACATATATTATACAACATTATTAATATACATATACAAGGCTTGAATTTCGAGACGGGATGGCAGCTTCGGCTCTAAAGAAAATTGTGGCCGGGAGGTTCCATTTTCCAAAATTTCATTTTCAGAAAATTTTACTTTGTAAAACAACGATCAAATCTCGGGACCGACTGACAAATTTCGTGGTATTTTCCGCTATCCATTGGCAGATTTCATAGTTTCTTCTTATGACAGATTGAAAAAATTCATGATTGTTTTTATGCGTCTAACTGAAAAAAATTGCGATTTTTCTCTGCAACCAATTGACAAATTGTGCGATATTTTTCAGGAGATTGATCAGCGAATTTCATAAATTTTTTCTTGCGACCAATTGACAAATTCAGCAATTTTATTCAGCGACCGATTGGCAAATTTATCAGTTTGTTCTTGCGATATACTGATGAAATTAACAATTGTTTTTCTGCGTCCAATTGAAAATTTTCGCGTTTTCACTCCGCGACCGATTGTGAGGAAATTCACGATATTTGCTCGGACTGGCAAATTTCACAAGATTTTCGTGTGATCGAATGAAGAATTTTGTGATATTTTCCTGCTGCCGATTTCCCATGAACTTCAGGTTTTTTTTTTGTTTGTTTGTTTGTTTTGTTTTTTTCTCACGACCAGTCGACAATTTTAAATTTATTTTCGCCGTGATTGACGAAATCGTCGATATTTTTTCTATAACCGACTTAACTGATTGCAACGTTTTTTCCCTGTGCCCGAAATAGAAATAACTAAAAGGGCGGTAACGGCAACTGGAGACTGAGCCCTACTAAACTGGACAAGAGTCAGAACTAAACAAAATGAGATTAGATCTTGAGGTGCACATGAAGAAAAAAATTTTTGGTGAACTTAAAAAAAAAAAAAAACATATTTAGAAACAACAAACTAGTTGATACTTGCAATTCACAGAAGTTAGGACATGACTTTTTGAAATCAACCATTTCTCGCTTAATAGAAAAAATCAATTGACTATTTCCTTTTCAAACTTTGCATATGGATTTAAAATTCCAATACATAGAACATAGTTCAATTAACGAAAATACCAGGAATTACAGTTTTAACCATAATTCCATTAAGGATAGTATAATAAAACAATTTTGTTCAGATGTGACATACAATCACCAAAGGTTATTGACAATACAATCACCGATATGCATTATTCATCCAAGTAAGTTAAAAATGAATGCACATCAGATTTTGCAAAGTATGCTAAAAAATTTTTAAAAGAGCATAACCACGTGTTTTCAATAGTTTCTAAAATTACAAAAGTTGCTCTGTGCTGTTGTCAAAAGCGTAACTTGTGAAAGTGGCTAAAGCACGCAAAATGGAATAAAATCTAAATTAAGAAATTCATTTAGCAACCCAATTGTTAATTGCTCAAGACATTAGGTGAAAGTTGAAAAATAGACATGGTATATATAAAGCTTGACTCTGTTCCTATGTTTTACAAAAATAAACATTTTGGATAATTATCTTGAGTTGTTGATTTAAGTTATTTCAACGGTATTTTGTCATGTCTGTATAAATGTAATTCTTTAAGTGGCACGGAAAAAAGAGCGGTGTTTAAAGATATTTCTTTTCCTTTTCAAATAGTTCAACTCCCTGCATTTTTAAATGTTGGGAGGGAGGGAAACTCCCCTCCTAGGAAAATTTGAATTTTAATCACTGATATTCAAAGAGATATAGTTTTTGTAAATTACATTTCAACACATTTAAAATATTTGATGTGTGAAACATGTTTGTAATTTATTGTTCTGAGATGGCATTATACAAAGAAATAAATAAACATTCACCATATAACTAAAAACATATCTCTAGTGCCGGATATCCGAATCCGGCAGGCAAAGGAGATTCGGATATCCGGTTTCCGGCAAAATCAATATCAGGTTCATCCCTAATTGCTACTTACACACTGCTGTGGTAAGTTACTCACAAAAGTTGAGTTACATACTTTAGCAACAATTTCAGAGATACCCTACAGCACATCATTTAAGTAAAATTCATGTCGTCCAACTATAATTTAAAAAATAAAAACAATGGCAAGTCATTTTCCCATATTTTTAGTTATTAGAATTTAATAAATCATACAAATCATTTTAAAGGACTTTTACATATAATTTAAAAATAGAAAGATGAAAGTACAATTAATAATAAAAAGAAATTAAATTAATAAAAATAGCGGAATGTTAAGTAAAAGTACAATATTTAAAAAATGAAATTTCAACTTTTCCATTCCAAGCTAAAATAAACAACCTCAACGGAACATTCCTCACCCACAAAAATTTGAGCATTTTCGTATCTATGTTGCGCAGAAGGGAATTACTTTTAGGCAGAGTTGACAAGTTTTTGACAGTGTGGCGGTTTTCTCTGGTTTTAACCATGGTTTTATCCATCATGCCAATTACCCCTTTTTGACATAGTTGTTGACAACGACTGTCAAAAACTTAATACTGAGTCCAAAAACTGCTTAAAATTATTTTTACAACAACATTAAATTTACTATCTTTCATACTTTTCAGTTTTAGACATTTGAGTAAACTTTTTGTCAGTTTTAGACATTAAAAACCGCAATACCCTGTATAAAACTCTAAACATGATATTGGTTCAACAAGTTGCTTAGAAAACTAAAAATAATGGTAAGCTATAAATATAAAATAAAAATAATTAAAAGTATCGTTACATTTAAAATATAAACTAATCAAACTATTAAATAGTTTAATTTTAAAAAATGAAAGTATTACATGGTGAAAATACTTGTACAATTTAATGTATGGAATTACATATAAATAATATATGCATATAAATAATACATACTACATATTTTTATATTGTTTTAATGTTAGTCTTATTCTAAGGGTTTTTTTTTTTTCATGGAGCATGCAGTAGCAAAAAAATATATTTGACGCCTTTTGTACTCCAAGTTTGTTTCCTGATTCGAAGTGGATAAATCCAAAAATTGAAAATTTCCCCGCTCTATTAATGCTGAAATGTAAACATACCATGAGCTGTATGAATTCACTTGGTATATTGTTTTTTCTTCTTCCAAGCCTTTCTACCATATCGTTTCCCGAACATACTGATCAGAGAAGAAACTTTTAGAGTATGGTAGAGAATCAGATTCAAAAGCAATGACAAAGTTAGAAAATTGGGCTTTATTTCAAGCTGCCATGTTCAGGGGCGTAGTTTCAAATTTTTTTCGAGGGGGGGGGGGGGAGCTCAAAATTTTCCAGACTTGTAATTAAAAAATTTCCCAACGTGAAACAAATTGGTCTATTTTCCAACTAAAATGATATGTTCAATGTGAGTTTAATAATTGGATTAATTTAAAAAACCTGTACTTAAAAAATTGAAACAGTGTTAGACATAATATTCAAAATAAATTTTCGCATATAACCTGGATGAATGCTAAAACTTCACTTATACTCCTTTTACAATAAATTTTGTCGCTATGCACTAAATGTGCATAACATTGCTCTATATTACAAACTTTGTTTATATTGAAGTTATTAAAAAAAAGAGCATATTTAGATATCATTAATCATTCGTAAATGACATGAAGGGTTACATTTTAAATAAAAATTTCATTTTTCTGCTAGTCAGCTTTTGTCGTTTGCTAATAATTTGATTTTTCGATGATGAATTTAAAAAACCTGTATTTAAAAAAAATGAAAACAGTGTATAGACATAACATTCAAAGTAAGATTTCACTATAACCTGGATGATTGTTAATACACATCACTTTAATAAGAAATTTTGTTGTTATGTACTAAAAGTACCCAAAATTGCTTTAACTGCAAACTTTGTTTATATTAAAGCTACTGAGGACAAAAAAAAATAAATAAATAAATAAAGCATATTTAGAGATCTTAAATCATTCATAAATAAAATAAGAGTGTTACATTTATAGAAAATTCAATTTATTGCAAGCCAACTTTGTCGTTTGCTAATAATTTGTATCAGTGTTGAATTTAGGCGGTGCCCGGAGGGGACATATCCCTCCGGCGTGAGATGCCCCCCCCCCCTCCAGAAGTTTTGAGATTGTGTTTTCAATAGTCAAAAAGTGCATCCCCCCGGAACTCTATAGTGACCCCCACGGAGCTACAAAAATCCCTCCCGGAGAAAAGTGTCTGACTTCAATACTGATTTGTATAATTTAAAAACATGAACGGAACAAAAATACAATTACTAGCACAGAAAAAATCTATAAACACTCAAACTAAAAGTGAAATATTACAATAAATAATTGAAAAACTTACATTTGTAGGGAACAAAAGATGGAACTTCTTTAAAAACATGAAATCCTTTTGACATGTAACTTGACTTTAAAAACATGAATCCTTGGTTAAAAACATGAGCTCCTTTTCAAAATATGAACTGAAAAAAAAAAATACAACAATTGCTAGTTGAAAAAAAAAAAAAAAAAAAAAAAAAAAAAAAAAAAAAAAAATCTATAAACATTCTAATTAAAAGTGAAATAATACAATAAATAATTGAAAAAATTTACATTTGAAGGGATTTGATGGCATGAAAACACATACATGTCTTCCGTTGCGAAGCAAATAGCCAGGAGATTTCCTGCCTTGATGCCGCTTCGCACACGCCAAATCGTCTCAGGGCAGAGTGTGTTTTACCGTCAATAGACGGCGCTGCAATCTACAGCACCGAGTGTTTCGTCTATGGAGTTTCTAATTGTCTGTGGTCCTTACCATCCGTAACTTCCAGGACATAGACAATTAGAAAAATTGCCAAATTTTAAAAAACACGAGTAAAAAAAATATGAATAGTGGGAAGTCTGCACAAAGATTTATGAATTTAAAAAAATTATTTTAACAATGGTTTTAAAATTAAACATATTAAAGAATTGAAAATATATAATGAAATTATACAATGGATGATCCTCCCCCCCCCCCCCTCCCACACACACATAAGAGTAAAAGACGAAAAAAAAATCTTCCATTTCAAATTGAAAACTTTAATCGAAAAAATTAAATAATTTTAGTATTTTCTTTCTAACAGCATATAAGTTTATTGATAATTTACATTAAATAAACTTTTTTTTTATGAAATTCAAATTTTATTGTCAAAAAAGATATATAAAAAGAATGAGAGATATTTCATAACGGCAGAATAATAATTGCCTTATTTAATTGTAGAATTTCTGTGATTAAATATTGTAAATATTACTATTTGGAGATTTATGTATTAAAAAGAAACCAACAGCCATAATTTTTATTCCACCACTAAAAGATAAAAAAAATTATTTTGTTTTTCAGAATGAAAATCAAGATGAGAAATTTCAAAATAAGGTAATAGGGACAATAAAAAATAAAACAATAATAAAACTAGAATTGATCTGCAATGTTAATTTAAAATCAAAAAATCTTTTGATTTTTCCTCGTACAAAACTTGTACCTTTTTTTTTTTAATTTAAGAAAAAATGTTTCTTAATTAACTTTTAAAAGATTGAGACAACTCTCCATAAATATTTATTGAGAATTAAAAATAAAAATCCTATGAAACTGTAGAATTTTAATAATAGTTACAAATGAACATTTAAAAGAATAGTATATATATATTAATGAAATAAATTACACAAGGGTGTTTTTTCCCCACCCTCTCTCAAGGGTAAAAGAAAATATTTTACATTACAATTTAAAGAATTTGAAAATTACTTATTTTTTTATCATTAGATTTTAAATTGTATACCAATTTATTGATTATTCGTATTAAATGAACAGTTTTATGAATGAAAAAAAAAAGTATCTATTTTTAAATTTAAAATAATCGTTAATAATTTTAAGAAAATCATCAATGAAAGAATATAGTTTTTAAAACATTGATTCGAAGAGTCAAAAAGCGGTTGCCGACTTCCGATAAAGAGTTCAGCCGCGGTAAATGCCAATGTTTACAAACATTCCCCCACCTGTTTTTTCTATCTCTTCTTCAAAAGTCGCTAAAAGAGCGATAAACTGCCAACTATTGCAGTCCTATGGCAACCATGCCAGATGTTCTACCGTCCCCCTCTTTACGGCGCTAGTTTCTATGCGAATCCCATGTTGAATGAAATTTCCATTGCAGACAAAGGGAGTTTCTCACCTGAATAATATAATAATCTGTGGGATGGGCGTTCCTGCTCCTTTTGATAAACGAAAACGAACTGGTCCTTCAGAATCTGGAACTGTTCCTTTTACCTGTTCCTCAGGAACAGGTTGCGTGATCTCGAAATGAACGAAGAACACCAAGACCTGTTCCTGGGACCATGAAGGGACTGCTGCTCCCTTAGAGGAGGAATTGAATAGAGAGCGAATCCCAATGTTCTCTCCGTCGAACCCTGAAGCACTCATGTCGGAGATCTCATCGCCAAAAGGGTGTCGTTTTTTGGCGGTGATCCCTTTCTTGGCAATTTTCTGTTTTCATTCTCGTGGTAAAAGAAACGCTCCAAAACGAACGCAGACGAAATAGGTCTTGGTGGGATGCGTGAAAAACCGGTTTAACGCGCATTGTCCCCACCATCACGTGATGGTGGGAAGTATGATATAAGCCTCAAGAAAAGGTTGCCATCTCTGCGTCCAGTTACATTAGAAGTCTATGGCTGCTCCATAAGACAGGGCAGCGATTCATTGTTCGGTTTCAGGGATTAAAAAAGCCGTCTTTTCCCTTTTCTTTATTGAGTACATAATATTGAAGAAGGGAATTTAAAGCAATGAGGGTTTCTGACAAAAGAAAATCTGGATACATCATGTTGTTTTTTTCCTTTCCTTTTATTTATTTATTTATTTTTATTTATTATTATTTATTTTTTTTTAATTTTTGAGTTTTCAAGTGGAAATTTGGATTATACAAAAAATGAAGAGGATGTTGCTTGAAAAAGAAACCAAATAATCAAAAAATACATTTTAATAATATTTTCAGTATTATAAAAATGGAACCCATGCCCAATGTTTAATGCAACTGCGATAAATACTATGTTGGCACTTGACAAAAAACTGGCTTTAAGATAATCAAATAATAACATTACGTGAAATGTCTTTTCAAACTTATTCGTTCTAAACTTAAATATTGAGATTAGATAAACTAAACATTTAGAGACTTACTAAAATTAGCAAGCTAAAAATGGAAAGTAATACCAAGAATTGAAATATTGTTATGGCTCTTGGAAGCCCGGGGGGGGGGGGGGGGGGAGGACAATTGCTATTCTTACGGTTTTCAAATTCAATTAATTAAATTTTATTTTTAACTGATGGTTTAAAAAAATGAATATTTATTTATTTTTCAGGTAACTTAAAAAAATTACACTGCACGAAAAAATAAATTAAGGATTTTTTTTTTTTTTTTTTTTTTTTTTTTTTTTTTTTTTTTTTTTTTGTGTGTGTGTGTGTGTGAGGGGTAAGCTCTTTCTCCCTAAATCTCTCGTTGAAGACCATATTTAATTCTGTTTCTCGTAAGTTTATGAGCTTAAAATTATCTTAAATGGGGATCCTCAATAAAAAAGATAATAAGATGTTTCAATTCTTGAAAGTTCTATTTCATGTGTTTATACTCGATTAAAAAAAATACAGACAAGGCAATTAATAACAGACATATTCGTTCAAAAATTTAGTGCCACTGTGGATTTTTTTTCTTTATGCGGGCACACTTGGTTGTGTATTTGAAAATTGCATAAAATTTTTTTTAAAAACATCTAAAAGTTGTTTCTAATACAATCTAACCAACTCTTTAAATGCAAATATTCTCAGTGTTTTGTAGCTACATCTGTCATCTGTAAACCTTAATTCCGATATCAATTAATTTAAAACATATCTGGTACTGCTTGAAAGTTTGTAATCATACATTATTAAGCTGACACGAAAAATATTTCGAATGAATACACGAAGAAAGATGCGCAATTTCTTTCTTTTCTTTTCTTTCTAGCATTCTTTTTTATTTTTTCATTTATTTTTGGCGAAATCCTCTAAAGGATTATTTATTCAGTTGACTTGAATCCAAAAAACAACACATGAACACACTGTATTTTTCAAGAAAAGCCCTTTAAAAAAGAAAAAAAAAAAAAAAAAAGACATTTAAGGAACATTGTCATTTGGTTTTCACAGGTCATCTTAATTAAAATTATATAAATATAATTCTAATAATAAACTATATTTTTCTATCTGATGTTCATAAAAATCTGAAAAAAAAGTATAATGAATTTTTACTGAGCAATTTATATAATTAATAATTCTAGTCTTTTTTTCGGATATATGAATTTTAAAAATATTTTATCTCACGGACTTTCTTGATTAGCTTAAGGCTGTTCTCAAATCTAAACTGTGTGCTTTCTGACACGTGCTTCATTTTATTTTTATTCGCAAACGCATAAAATTGATAGGTACTTTTGCTCAAACATTAGCTAATCGAATAAGTTTTCCCAATTTTCAATAAAGGCAGATGTTTCAGAAAATTCTGCTAATTTGATGTCGTGAACCGAATTTCCGGACGCGACAGTGCGGAGAAGGGGAAAAACTGTCATCATGATACAACAATAGCTTATAACTCAAGATGTAATTCATTTATCGAAAAGTGAAAACCGTTCGATTACAAATCTTTTAAAGACCCATTTTAAGAATCTACAGCAATGTCCCTTAATTCTTTTAATTTCAAGATTCAAAATGAAATTTTTTGCTGCAATATTTTGTAATACAAATTTAAAAGCTGACAAGCATTGTCTAGAAAATATATTAAATATGTAAATTGAATTTTTTATGTATTAAATGCAAAATAAATATCTTATGTTTTAGAAATAGTAATTAATTTTTACATTAATAATGTATTAAATTACATGTCTCCTTTATTTAACCCCTATTGTTCTTAAAAGATGTCATGCAATTGCAAAAGACCTTTAATCTGACGCATCTTTCGCAAAAAAACAGGTTTGAAAGATCTCCCTTTTCCTTTATTTGTCTAATTTATCAGTGACCGGCAAATTCTATCCGTCATGCCCTCATGCCAAAGTGAAAACTGAATTTTCAGCATAGCATTACAGTTCCTTTCTTACCAGAACTTCTTAACGAAAATATCGCCCACTCCCTCCTACACACACACTAATCCGATAACAAAGAAGAAACAGAAAAAAAGAACATGTTCCTGAACCTCGTTCCTTGATCTGCTCCTGTTCCATCCTCATTCCACATTCCACCATCTGTTCCTTCGGTTCTTCCGCGACTGCGCAATGATGAGAAACGAGAAACACTGCTTTTTTCCCAAAGCATATGTTTCTTTTAAACTGCTCCTTTGATGTCCTCGTTAATCGGGTGATTTTTCCCCTTCCTTGGCATCTGGCAATTGATGTAGTTTTGTTCAACTCTACTTCAGTAATTAATATTACGTGAAAATGTTTTCGTAGAATTTTGCTGATAATATTTATTCGAAAATACCTTTGGTTATAAAAGCTGTTCAGAGAGAAAGTTAGTTACTGATCAAGTCACTTCTGAATTATATTCCCCAACTTGACATCAAAACTGAAAGCATAATACTGAGTGCAGCCATCTATTGCATATGCAGCTATTTATTTTTTAAGCATCTAAAAACTAATTCTTCTCTTCATTAAATTTTGCTTATTGCTACTTTTTACCGAATTCTTGCTTTAATTTAATTTTAACCTATCATTGAGGTTTTGAAGTTACAGAACGAAAGAAGGATATACGTGTAAAGAATGATAAATTGAATAAACAACGATTTAAATTATGCTAGTTGATAGACGGCAGCAACATAATTATAATACAAACATATTTATGGAGATTTTCTAATATTCCCGCAATCAGTGTTTGTGTGATTTTAGGTTCAATTGTAGACACATTCTACACATTTTATTGTTAGGCGTAAAGTCGTTGCTACACTCTCCCGCCTCCAAACACACATACACCAGAAATAAGATCTTGACTGATTGAATTATATAATCGAAATCGTTCTATAGAATATTTTTGTAGCAAAATCTCTCAATAACGGAGCATTTTGTGGAGGCATTTGAAACTCGATTTCCACTTTATGCGCCACTTTATGTCGTGATCAAATCTTTAAGCATTTGATTACGGGCTTGGGACACATGTCGTCCCAGAGACTTTTACGTTATTCTATTCGCTCCACTTATTGAAAACTATTCTCTGCCTTACATTTATACCACAATATATTCAATAAAAATCCAGGATAAAGATATATTTTTTTAATTGTAGTACGATTAAATATAAACATAGTCGTCAGTCCTAACCCGTAATCAAAATGTTAAAGCGGAAAAGCCAATGTAGCTTGCTAAGAAGTATCATAAAAAAAATAATGTAATAAACAAAAAATTAAAATTAATATCTAATTTTAAAAAGATAAATTTCTAATGATGAAAGATATTTTCGGCATTCTATTATCTAAAAAATAGAACAGATAACACTTTTATATTTTAATTCTGCCAGCACTTCATACATAACACAGAAAAATTAAGTCATGGTAACGTGTTCAGTATATTTTTGTATTATCCTTATGTTGTTGCCGTGTGTCAATTAAAATCAGTTAAACCGTTGTTTGTTCTATTTACCATTCTTTACACGTATCTCTTTCTTTCTTTCTGTAATTTAAAACCTGAATTTAATTATTATGTTAGGTTAGATTTAAATTAAAGCAAGAATTTAGTAAAAAGTAACAATGCACAAAATTTAATGGAGAGAAAAATTATTTCTTAGACGTTTAAAAAACAAATATCTGCATTTGCAATAGATGGCAGCACTAAATTTTATGCTTTCGTTTTTCATGTCAGGTTGGGGAATGTAATTTAGAAGTGACCGGATAAATAACTAGCTTTCTCTCTGAGTAGCTTTTATAACCAAAGATATTTTCGAATAAATATTATCAGCAAAATACTACGAAAACATTTTCACCTAATATTAATTACTGAAGTAGAGTTCAGCAAACATTTGCTGCATAAAAGGCAAGGCCGGCGCAACGTCCCAGTTTAGTGCGGTCCGTAACATTTACGCCCCACCAGTGGCTGAGAGGTTCTGTTCTCGAAGCTGCTAGACGAGAGGTGCTGGGTTCGAACCCAATCGCGCCCGTCAACCTAACCGTTTCGTGGTTTTCATCGAAGCCTCAGATTTTCCATGCGTAAATACTGGTTAGGTTTCCTTAGAATGACCTCCACGGAGGGCACTTCCCCTAGGGCCTATATCCCTCGGGTAGATAATTGGCCGTTAAAAATCAACTCATCTCAACCCCCGTAATGTTTACTGCAATACTAGTCTAATAAAATTCATTTTTTACTTGTACATATTATAGAATAATGTACAATAAATATAATAAAATGCATAAAAAATATCACTACTTTCAAATTTAATATGCCTATCTATTTAATTTCGCAGAATCTTTTTTTCTTCCCAATATTTTAAATATTTGTTTTTTGCTTTCACGGCTTCTATTAGGAACATCAATTCTACACATTTCCCGATAATTATATTATTTCTTTGCCTGTAAGGAATAAAGTTAATTCTAACTTTCTTGGTGCGAGAAAACCTTTAAAAAATTTATAAATAAAAAATATTAATATTTTACTTAGTTTGGTATGGTTTAGTTTGTGACGGCCGATTATCAACACGTGGGATATAGGCCCTGGGGGGAGTGCCCTTCGTGGGGGCTTTCTAAGGACACATAACCCGTATTTACGCATGGGAATCCACGGTTTCGAAGAAAACCCCGAAAAATCCGAAACGGTTAGGCCGACGGGCGCGATTGGGTTTGAACCCAGCACCACCCGTCTACCAGCTTCGAGAGCAGAACCTCTCAGCCACTGGTGGGTCTAATAATATTTTACTTAGAGGAAACGTTATTTTGAATTGTATAAAGATATTCGGAGCCCTAACAAGAACCCCAATTGGCGTTTGCCCCTATCATTACGCCCGGCCCTGATAACAGGGGTTACTAATCTTACTTTAGCGTTAAACGAAGGCATTTTCCTTTGGGAAAAATTTTCGAAGCTCCATGAAAGAGAGTGGGACTTTAATGAAATGAACAAAATGTTCCTCTGCTTAGATTAAAAAAAAATAATAATAAAATAAAGCGAAAAAAAAACCCCAAAATAAAAACATTGTGAATTAATGACAGATTAAATAAGATGAATGTTTCCGTACGGAAATAGTGGTAGGTGTCTAACTGGAATTTTTGTCTAATTGGCATCACTGACTGGAAGGTCATATGTGTACGTCATAATAATAATGATATGATAGACACATTTTCTGGCCAAGAAAAATTTACCATTATGTTCATTGTCAAAACAAATTACTCTTTAGAAATATTGACGCACATATTTATAACTTGAATATATGATCTTGTTTAAAAGTCCAGTCTACCATTGCTTATAATTTATGAAATATGACCCCTTAATTAAAACTCATAAATTTTTGTTGGTAAAGGGAAAAAAATATATCCTCTTTTGCTATATAATTCTTTTGAATATTTTTCCTTTTTAATGATTTATAGGTATGTAAGTGCTCTTTCGTAGTTTCAGTTAATTGAAACATTTATGGGCCTACGATAGGGTTGCAGAGGAGGTTTCCCCCTCCTTAAATGTTTGAGGAATTTAAAAATTAAAAAAGGAATGTCGAAAGAAATATAAAAAGCTGTGATTGTGATTGAACTGATTATTCCATGATTGTAGTTTATAGCCTGATAATAAAAATGAATTAATATTATTTCATTGTTTGTTTGAAAGTTATTAATGTATGTTTATTTGTTTAATTTAATTATTTATATGTTTTGGTTGTTGTTGTTTTTTTACGGCAGATTATCTATGCTTGGGATATAGGCCCTAGGGGGAGTGCCCTTCGTGGGTGTCTTTCTAAGGGAACCTAACCCGTATTTACTCATGGAAATCCAAGGTTTCGAAGAAGACCACGAAAACTCCGAAACGGTTAGGCCGACGGACGCGATTGGGTCCGAGCCCAGCACCTCCCGTTTACCAGCTTCAAGAGCAGAACCTCTCAGCCACTGATGGGGCCTTAATTATTTATAATTAAATGTATTTTAATAAAGCTTCTTTTATTAAAATTTATTTAAAAATATAACAAAAATATCTTAATAAATTACAAATAATAATATTAAGAACAATAATAATAATAATTAATTTTTAATTAACAATAAAGAGTATTTAATAACATATAATTATCAAATTCTTAGAAAAAATAATTATTAAATTACTTATTATGCAATCATAAAATAAATATATAAATTAATTATTAGATTAACAATTTATTTAAAAATTTATTTATTAAATCGTTAATATTAATAGTATTATTACGTTAAAATAAGTTAATAAATTCAGTAAAAAATAATAGTAAATTTTTTTTAAATACTTTTTTTAAAATAAAAAGTTAAAACTTATAATATAATATTCTAATAAGTTTTTAGTTACATTATTAATTAAACGCATCATTTTAAATTTCAGTAACCGAAAACGTAAAGTGTAAATCTTTTACCTTAAAAAAGTACCCTTCAAAAAACTTTTTGCCTTAAAAATGAGTCCTGTATAAAATTCTTCGTTTTAAACATAGACCTTTTCATTTTTTTTTTTTTATTGAAGACGATTGCTTTTCGATAATCCTCTTTTAGTGATGATGGGATTATTAAAGCCTGTTTTAATGCTGATTTTAGCAATACTTTCAGAAAAATGCATTTTTTACACAGTTGAGTTGATTTTGACAGCCGATTGTCTACTTGAGAGATACAGGACTAAGGTGGAGGAGTGCCCTCCGTGCGGGGTCTTTCTAAGGGAACCTAACCCGTATTTACGCATGAAAATCCAAAGTTTCGAAGAAAATCAAGAAAACTCCGAAACGGTTAGGCCGACGGGCGCGATTGGGTTCGAACCCAGCACCCCCCGTCTACCAATTTCGAGGGCAGAACCTCTCAGCCACTGGTGGGGGCTATATGTTTTACACAGAAACGAGTAATTGTTATTTGATTTCTTGATATCTAATAAGAATATCTGATTTTCTTTCTTTTTTTTTTTTTTTTTTTTTTTTTTTAGAATATCTGATATTTAAGTGAAATATTGTGGATGTGCCGATTTTCATCCAATATTCTCAGTTAAAAATATAAGGATCGAATAGCGTTTTTCTTTTGTATATGATTACGCCGATTGTTACCTAGTGACCAACTTTCCGTCATTGTCGGTTCTGAAATTTGGTTTTAAATGGAGACTTCGAAACTTTCTGAAGAAAATTTTCTTTTATAGAGAAAATAAAACATTATTCCATTTCTGGAAGTAAAATTAGCGAAAAATTTTTATATATTCAAATTTGGTGATTGTTTTAATTTTCGTTTCAGGATTTTCTAATATCATGGTATCGAAAAAAAATCGATGTTACAGTCCACATTCCATTAAAGTGTCCCTGTTAATGTACACATTAGATATGAAAAATTGTTTATTAACAATCACATACACTTTGCCGAGTGCTTTGAATAAACAAATTATAATATATATTTTGTTCGTCTATTTTTAGCATAAACAGCATTTGATAAAACCAACTTTAAAAGGATGAAAACTTAAGTGATTGTTAAGGTATGCCATTTGTTAAATGAGGACTTTTTTCCAATGATAATTTTAGCTTCAGCCTATCATTCACACCGGCCGTGCCTTAAAAATATAGAGGGAGCAGCACGAATATCTTATATATGTGTGTGTGTGAATAAGTCGAAAGTTGTACTTATAATTATGTAACAGAAAACAAATAATATAAAACATGAAATTTGAGGGAGAAAAGTGTAAAAATAAATTAATTAAATAATAATAATAATAATAAATTTAATAATTCTTTACATTGTCTCTGTTTCAACCACTAGCGTAAATATTGAAAATTTCCATAAAATTTCAATATATGTGACGATAACTACAAAATTTTCTTTAGTAAAAATATTGAATGGATTTTTTTTCTCGTTCCACTAAACGTTTCAGAAAATTACCTTAAAAACATGAATTTTAAGACGGAATCAAATTAAGAATTAACACTTCTTAATTTGATACATATCTGGTTATTTTTCTCTTTTTCTCATTAATAGACAACTTAATCAATAATAAACGATTTTAGTACAAGTTTTTCTAAGCAGCAAAATAATATAGTTCAAAATGAGATAAAAGAAATAAAATAAGAATGCACAAATCGCCAAAGATAATAGTATGACAATTTAAACTTTTCTAAATATAATTATTATTGTTTTGTTTTTTTTTTCTTAGTACTATATTTAAACCGCATTTAATACGCCTTATTCTAATGCCTACAAAAGTTTTCCCTCTTCACTAACATGTTTATTGAAACATTTGGAAACGTTCTAGTAATTGAAAGTGCTTTCAAAACAATTTTTTCCCCTCGAAATATAAGATCAATGCATTGTCAAATATGAAACCGAAATACAAATAGCGAAGCAGTATTAAAACCCATGTGCAAGAAAAAAAATTATAACTGTAAATATATTGCATTCACACTAGTAAAATTTAAATACCTAGAATATATGAAAATAAAGCAAGTTCTAGTGCAGCATCCAATTACCTATAGTTGCTAAATATTTGGAAACGTTCTAGTAATTGAAAGTGTTTTCAAAACAATTTTTTCTCCTCGAAATATAACATCAATGCATTGTCAGATATGAAACCGAAATAGAAAAAGCGAAACAATATTATAACCCATGTGCAAGGAAAACAAAAGATTATAACTATAGCTATATTATACTCACACCAGTAAAATTTAAATATCTAGAGTTTATGAAAATTATGCAAGTTCTAGCAGAGCATCCTCTCAGTGTATTGTGAAAAAAAATTAAAATAACAAGGAAGCACCTGCATGGTGATAAGTTTTCCTCGTTGTAACCAAATTATAGTAAAGGCTGTAGGGAGGGCGATTTTACAAACCATCACGCGTAGCGCGATTGAGTACAATATCGTATGGTGATTGGCAGAAAGATGGTTATGGAGTTTCTGGGGGAGGAGTTAAATGTATCATTTCAATGAGGGACTTTGTTTATAACTAGTAATATAAAGGTTTCAAGTTGTGCTTTTGTTATTTTTTTTTCTTTCTTTTTTTTTTTTTTTTAGAACTGTTTAGATCTTTATTGAATTAGTTAAGTTAATAAATAGTATTTATTAACTTATAATAAAGATTGCTTATTATCAATTGCTTCGTAATTTTTAATTGTGAGTTAGTTAATTAAATTACAATTACAATTAATTTAAATAAAATTTAATTAATTTTATATTGCATAAAATTTAATTTTAAATAAATTTGTAAATTCATATAAGTTATTTTTAATAATTAAATGAACGTGTATTAAAGTACTGCAACTCCTAAACTTACATTAAAAATACTTTTATGTTGGAACTTTAGTAACAGATAGATATGAAATTAACAGAATCAATTTATTACTTTTATCAAAAGTAGTAACGTTAATGTTTTAAGTTGTGTCCTTATTAATGTGTTGTTTTTTTAGAGTTTTGTTTAGATCTTTATTGAATTAGTTAAGTTAATATACGGTATTTATTAAACGATAATAAAAATTAATTATCAGTTGCCTGGTAATTTTTAATTGTCAATTAGATAATTAAATTATAATTACAATTAAGTTAAATAAATTTATTATTACATACAATAAAATTTAATTTTAAATAAATTTCAATTTTTTTTTTTTTTTTTTTACTTCATATAAACTTTTTTTTTTTTTTTAATAATTGAATGAACACTTATTAAAATGTTATAACTTTTAAACTTACATTAAAAATACTTTTATGTTAAAACTTTAATAACAGATAAATATCAAATTAAAAGAATTAATCTTTTAAAAGTAAGCATTAGACTTCAACATTTATATTCATTATACAGTATTCAACAATTATTGATCATCTGTAGTTATTAAGTAGTGGGGAATTTCCATTAACTAAAGATTTTCTTTTTTAAATAATTTTATTTAAATATATAATTAATATTGATATTTTAATATATATAACTATATTAATTACTTTTTTATTTAAATATATAATTAATATTAACTCCTTGGCGACGAGCCACCGGTATCCGTGCCCCGTAAGGTGCTCAGAATCAGTCATTATTCTCGCCAGTAAAGCTGTATTGTAAATTTTGCCTTATCTAATCTGAGCATTTTCCCTATTCAATTAGGCAAAAATTTCTGTTTTTAAAAACCGGTGAATAATTTATTTAACCAACTGAATTATTTAATTTCAGGTTTTATTTAGTTTAATTTTTTCTGTAAATACATGGGAAGTTTGTAAGGTATTTTGTTTTTGTGAAACTAGAAAATAATTTAAATATATTTAAAAAAATAAATTTACATGACAAATTTTGCATTTTATGCTCTTTTGATTTAAAGAGATGGTTGAATTTATGCAACAGTACAAAAAGATATAAACAGCTTGGTAAATTTAAAGAATTTATAATCCCGATTTAAGGTATAACTTTCGATGTCTAAAAAATGAAAAATTGCAAATTTTTTTCTAATATTTATATAAAAAGTATTTCTGAATATGCATCTTGTAGTGCAGACATATTTATATGCGTAAATATACATTACAGGAGATATCTCAATTTCAATATGATACTTCAATTCTAATTATGATAAAACAATAAACATTTATATTTATTTTGTGCTTTATTTAATTATTCTTGTGAAATACTAGTTTAATATGTTGATTTCAGTTTCAATCTTCTTTAGTTATTCAAAATATGAGTTGCTTCTACTGAAAAAGTAATTATTTAAATTTTATTTAACAATCGGAAATATTAGTTTACAGATATTAACGAATATAATAATTTATAAACAAAATTGGTAGAAGAATATTAATGTTTATTTTTTAAGTTTATGTAAGGTTTTGTTATACATCACTAAATTATGCAAAACATATAGTCCCCTCCCCCTTTAAAAAATTTCAAAAGATGAGATGATAGAAATTAATTATTTTTCATTCACCTTTTCAGTTAAAATATTAGTTTTCTTTTTCTTTTTTTTTATTAATAAATACAATAAAATAATACAAGAGTTGTTGTACTTGATTGCTTATTCGATCTGCTTCATATTAAATTATACTTGTATACATGAATTGTTTTCTTTTAAATGAATAAGATAATACACCGTGTTGTACGCTTTTTTTTGTTCTAATCACCATTAAAAATAAAGCAAATATGAATATGCAAGCTCTGACGATTTTAGGTCAACGAAGTGAAAGCTATCTTCTTCCAGCGAATTAAGCCCCTCCTACAGCGAGGCGACCGACCAATCATTATTCGATATCGCTCTCAATCGCTTTACGCGTGATGGTTTGTAAAATCGCGTCGGAAGGATGGTCCAAAGAACGTAGAGGAGAAGAAGGGAAACTTTCATAGACGCAATGTAAATCCCCGACCCTCAGTGAAACAGTGAAAACAGCTAAGCGGTAGAAACTGCATAAAGGGGCGAAAAATTTCACGGGGTTTACATGGCGCGCTTTTGCGTGATCGCCAGAAGCGATAATTATCAAAATGAGGAGCAACGATGCGTTCACCGCTATCCCCTGTCCGCGCAAAAGCAGTGCGCTCCCCTCCCCCATTTTTTCGTGGATGGAGCGTCTCTCCGAGGGAGAAACCCCTTGAAGGTCAAAGATGGTAGAATACGTTAGATGAATCTTAGTTGTTATGTTAGATTTCGAATGAAAGTGGAACTTTCAATACGTAAAATTTATTATTTTACAGAGTGCTGTATCACTGAAGATTTTTCCATTGTACGTAATCATCGGCTATCTATTAGCAATACAGAAAATATATCATAACAACAGAACATGAGCAGATCATATTAAAAAATCTGTCCCAATCGCTGTTAAGTCACAAGTCAAACTGACCAAGAAATGTCGTTTTGAAATTTCGAGGGGCGTTGGCGCAAAGGTTTTATCTTAGGTTTAGTACAAGAAAGTTTGGCGAATTGGTAGATGTAATGAAGAACGTTTATGATTGGATCTCCCCTTTGAGTGTGTTTCCCAGCAGAGCTTTTTGCACTGTTTCGGTTAGTTACGGTTTCCAAAGCCTTCCCTTCTTTTCCTCTACGTTCTTTGCATGGGCTCCCTACCTGATAGCTTCTTTTCCTTTTCACATAGCGATTTCATAGCAGACTTCGCCAAACAGTGAAATAATACTTTCATTAGTCCTTACCACAGATTATTATATTATTCAGATGAGAAACTCCCTTTGGCTGCAATGGAAATTTCATTCAACATGGGATTCGCATAGAAACTATCGCCGTCTAGAGGGGGACGGTAGAACATCTGGTAGGTTGCCATAGGACTGCAATAGTTGGCAGTTTATCCTTCTTTTGGCGACTGTTGAAGAAGAGATAGAAAAAACAGGTGGGGGAATGTTTGTAAACATTGGCATTTACCGCAGCTGAACTCTTTATCGGAAGTCGGCAACCGCTTTTTGACTCTTCGAATCAATGTTTTAAAAAACTAAATTCTTTCATTAGTGATTTTCTTAAAATTATTAACGATTATTTTAAATTTAAAAATAGATACCTTTTTTTCATCCATAGAACTGTTCACTTAATACGAAAAATTAATAAACTGGTATACAATTTAAAATCTAATGATAAAAAAATAAGTAATTTTCAAATTCTTTAAATTGTAATGAAAAATATTTTCTTTTACCCTTGAGAGAGGGTGGGGAAAAAACATCCTTGTGTAATTTATTTCATTAATATATATATTCTATTCTTTTAAATGTTCATTTGTAACTATTATTAAAACTCTACAGTTTCATAGGATTTTTATTTTTAATTCTGAATAAATATTTATGGAGAGTTGTCTCACTCTTTTAAAAGTTAATTAAGAAACATTTTTTCCTTAAATTAAAAAAAAGGTACAAATTTTGTAAGAGGAAAAATCAAAAGATTTTTTGATTTTAAATAAACATTGTAGATCGATTCCAGATTTAATTAATGTTTTATTTTTTATTGTCCCTATTACCTTATTTTGAAATTTCTCATCTTGATTTTCATTCTGAAAAACAGTTTGTGAAATAAAGTTTTTATCGTTTAGTGGTGGAATAAAAATTATGGCTGTCGGTTTCTTTTTAACACATAAATCTCCGAATAGTAATCTTTACCCTATTTAAACACAGAAATTCTACAATTAAATAAGGCAATTATTATTCTGCCGTTATGAAATATCTCTCATTCTTTTATACACCATTTTTGACAACAAAAATTTAATTTCATAAAAAATGTTTATTTAACGTGAATTATCAATAAACTTATATGCTATTAGAAAGAAAATATTAAAATTATTTAATTTTTTCAATTAAAGTCTTCAATTTGAAATGGAAGATTTTTTTTTCGTCTTTTACTCTTGTGTGTTTGGGGGGGGGGGGAGGATCATCCATTGTATAATTTCATTATATATTTTCAATTCTTTAATATGTTTAATTTTAAAACCATTATTAAAATAATTTTTTTTAAAATTCATAAATCTTTGTGCAGACTTCCCAGTACTCTTATATTTTTTTTACTGCTGTTTTTTAAAATTTGGCAAAAAAAATATTCCAGTATAATTTCTTTCATTATCATACCATTTCAACTCTTGAAAAAATTCACTTCTATAATCATTATTAAAATTATAATAGTACATATATATATATATTATAAATCTTTATGATAACCATTATTAAAATTATAATATATATGTATTTATCAATCTTTATGAAGACTTTAGAATATTTATATTTTTTACTTATATTTCTCAAAATTTGATGATAGTTTACTATCCACAGTAATTTGTTGAAAAGTTTGTCTCACTTTTCAAACAACTAATTTAAAAAACAGTTTTTCTTAAATATCAAAAAGATATTTTATGAAGAAAACAAGTTAATAATGTATTATATATTATTGCTGCAGATAAATCCCTTTATCACATTTAGGAATATCACATCTTTATTATCTGTCTGAAAAACAAAATCCTGTTTTTTATCTATCAAGGAAAATAATCCGTCAACTTTATGTTAACACAATATCTGAATAATAATCAACTTCATCACAAAAACTCTGGAATTAAATAAGGCAGTCATTATTCTGCCTTTAAAAATATTTATCATTCTTCTTATCTACTCTTTTACGCGTCAAAATTTTCATTTCATAAAAGATGTTTCTTGTGAATTATCAACATTTGTATAAAAAAAAAAAAAAAAAATCTTATAAACAAAAAAGATAAGTAATTTTCAAAATCCCAAAATT